>CM075199.1:15887525-16487525 GCA_037577475.1 Chaunax sp. Z400
CGCATGTTTCAACACGAATGCTGCATGCTTCTCCCACTCCCCCTTTTAACCACCTCAGGGCTGTGCTGCTTTTTATTCCCCCTGCATGTCCACACCTGGGCAAACCCAGCTACGATTTGATTCCACTTGGCTTTGGAGTTTTTGCAGTGAAACTTTCCTTGTCACCTAATCATATTGTTATGATTTCTTTTCCTTCCCTCTGTAAGTTGCGTTTCTTGGCAACAAGGTTATAGTCAATGTCATATTTTTAACTAATGTTTATAGTGCACATCGTGTACACACACAGCTGCTTGATTTCAGTGGGACTAGCTTTGCTTTGCACTTTTGCACTGCGATTTGCTAAACCCTCCTCCCAAATAGTGATCGTCCAATCATAGCCTAGCAGCTGTGATGAGGCACAGCAAGCCTGTGAAGCTTTGAAATTCTCCAAATGGTAAAGCGGTGTAATGGAATTCAAAATTTTGACTTTTTCAAAACACAAAAACAAAGTTGTAAGTAATGGATCAAACAGTATTTGTCTGCAATCTCTGGCCAACCAGCATATTACTTGGAACACTGCTGAGTGAATCTTTAGCATACTATGTTATGTTAGAATATGGGGTTTTAAGATTAGGTTACAAAAATGTCTTTAGGAGCGACACACTCTGCATGACAGTTAATATTCAAACATATCAAAACTATAGAGTAATGTTGGCAGCTCCATTCTGCTCTTCACTCCAGCAATTAAAAAGCTTGTTCCCCAAAAGAGGATTACATTTCTTTTTAAAAAGAAAGAAAAAAAGTCTAATCCTCAGCCTCAAAGTCTTTCCTCTTGTAAGAGTCGAGCATTGTTTAAAAATCAACCACAACACTGGGCTAATGATAGTTTTCGAGTTGAGTAAATAGTAGGGTTGGGTACTGTACTCTGTACTTCAAGGGTACAGACTGAGTGACGTTGGTACTGCTGATTAGTGGTTCACCATAATTTGGCATGGATTGATTTAACAATTGATGCCAAATGTTGTTACCTGAGAGTGCATCTGAGTGAGCCAGGAACTTAAGAGTATAAAGTGACAGAGTACAAGACTACTAAACCTTTGTAAGTGTGGCTATGCTTTTCAGACCCAGCGGAGACTGCAACATCTGTTATGTGAAATGCAAACCTGGCCAGGGTCCACGCCTCTAAACCGAGGAATAACCTGGTCAACACAAAATAAGTCTGAAAGCTGAAGAACTTACTGTGTTTGATTGGCTGAAAGCATTAGCACACCTGCAACTAGCGCTGCGCTCCATGGAGAACGGAACCCTCCACCAACGACGAAACCTTACGTGATTCATCGACGACTTCATCAACATCATCATGTAATTAAATAGCTAGGTGGATAAATTGTTGTGGAAGATAGATAATGTATTCAATGAAACCTCAGCCGAAATCAAACTCATAGTCCTGTCAAAAAATGCCCTGTCTCGAAATGATAAAGCAAAAGGGTCTTTATCCAGATCTGCACAAATTTAATGGGGTCCACTCTGGCCCAAGACCCATCCTACCAAGTTTGGTGGAAATACGTTCAGTAGCCTTTTGTGTTATCCTGCCAACAAACCAACAAACGGCATAAAAGCATTACCTCCTTGGTGGAGGTTATTACATTTTTGTAACTTCACAGAGACTAAAGTACTGAAAAAGCTACACTTGGGTGCTGATATCTGTTCAAAAATGAACTCTACCAAACCCTACCGGCTTGCACACAAGCTAGTGGATAACCAACAAAAATTGACAGTCATTGGCTCGAAATGAGAAGAATGCTCTTGCCTACAGTATTTCTGTGTGAAATAATCAAGTAAAGCTGCCTCTGCTATTGTAAACTGAATGTATCCCATATGAGAGTAGAATGCCTGACATGTGTATAAACACTAACAAAACAGATGAGGGGCTTAGTGAAGGGTCAGCTGATGCCAGCATCTGTTTCCCATGACCCACTGCTTTCATTTTAAGTACTTCCAAATTCTCCCCACGCATTTTTGTCTTCAATTATTTTTTTGACGGATTCATATTTTCTGTTATTTGCTTTCATCATCTGGTCGATGTAATTTTCATAACTTCAGTTATTTTCATTACCATGATGATAATAGTGTGCCCTAAATCTGCCTGCTAGATTAGGAAAAAAAATGTATGTGCCAAGTGTTAAACGTTTTGGGCCTGGCTTTGTGTACTTCATTCCTCTGTGCGCTGAGGGAAGCGGTGAAATTGGTGTTTTATCTCCTGGTTATGCCAAGTTTAAGAGGACACACTCTGAGTGTTGTGGCAGCCTGTGGGTGATGGGTTGAATTTTCACAGGAGCACTCCAGAGGAGGTTTTTGTCTAAACCGGCCAAAATTACCACCATGAAATCAGTGCCTCCTGAAGACCGAGCTGAGAGAAAAGCAGAAAAGAAAGGAGTCCTTCTTAAACGAGTAAATATAGCAGGGGGTTTTGTTATGTTTAAAGCCCCTTCAAATGTCCCCTGACTGGTGGGAAAGCCTAATAACTAGAATGAAAGGCAGGTCCTTTCTAGAATGAACTCATTTTCTGTTTTCAGTGTCACTAAGGGCAATTATATTTAGAGATTTTTGTTCCACGTCAGTTGATTCACAAACCAGACCTAGGACTTTATTGTTGAAGTCACCTGGCCTTGGATGTTGTGTTCAAAAAAGCTACCACCAATATGACAGCCATTCACCAACACGGGACCACAAGGCCTTCAGCTGGGGACCACAAGGCTTTCAGCTGGGCTTTTGCAGCTTCCCAAAATAGTCCCACATTATACGCCCAAGGCCTGGCTGACATCACAGTAGTCTTAAGGAAACTACATCATGTGAGAAAGGTTTATGATTTTTACTGTGAGTGGTGGCTTTTCATTTGACCCTGATGGTTTTTATGGCGTATGCGCCCAAAGGTGAGTGACAAAAGTTTTCCTCTGGATTTTCGAATATGGTATATAAAGAACAGCAGGTCTTTTTCTAGAAAAAGCTTTTAAAACTATTTTTGCTGGCATGGGTTGGTTGGTTTTGTTTGCACGATAACACAAAAATTACTTGACGCTACTTCATGAAACTTGGTGGGAGGGTTGGGCATGTGGCTGGTAAGACCCTATCACATTTTTGCATTGAATAAAGGGGCGGATCCTGGATTTTTTTTCACTTTCCACTTTAACATGGCAAGATAAGGCTTTTTCCTTCATTTCCGTCTATTACGTGTAAACTATCTCATGGGTTTTGATGAAATGGTTGGGCCTGCAGCGTATGTATCTGAGGTGGATCCATCATTGTGAGAACCCTGAGGGCAGCCATTGTGATGGTGCACATGAGTTGATTTATTGCTGGGCCTTTGCCGGAGGTATGCATATTGGCCTTCTACCTCTGATACACTATTCTTATATTGATTTTTAGTAATGCTTGAATTAGCGTCAGGAAAATGCTTACAAGGCTGTCTGCAAACTGTGTGCTTGGGATAATGACATAAAAGTAGCTTCTTTTCTAGATGATCCTCAAAAGTCTTTGTTATTTTTGCCATTGCAGATGTCGGTAGTAAAATTCTTTTCTGCTTTTAATTAAAAGGAAGGGGAAAAAAGCGCATGGTGATTATGTTTTCATGTTAGGCTACTGAGGCACATTCAGTACTTAGATGGGGAACACCACACAGCAATTCTTGCTCCTCTAGTTAGCTTACTCCACTTGCCTGTATGTTTATAGGGAAGTTTTTCAGATCTTCAAGAGCCATGTGACTCAGTGAGAGGGCGTGTTGTTTTTAAAAAGCTTGCCATCGGCAGACTAAATATACCCTTTACTGGACCTGACCCCTCATTTGCCTTTGCTGTGGCCACATTAGGTCGACAGACTAGCTCAGCTCGGGCCCTACAACTAGTAATTATACAGCAGGATTTCCATCTAACATCCCCTGTATAGTGTTTCCTTCACACAAGCTCTTCTCCTCAATTTAGACGTTCAGGTTGTCATCGATGGTTTGCCGACATTTTAATTCTACCTACTTTATTATCTGCGCCGATTCCCAGCCTGTTGCGCATCAGAAATTAGTTTCATGCGTCTCTTGTCATGACACCGCCTTAAATGGAGATGTGAATTTATGGTCTGAATGTAAAAGATCATGCAGCTCATGTTTGATCTGGCTTTTTTGAAATGTGAACTTTTCCCCCCGCCTGTCATCCAATGAGCTCAGCATGACTTTCTCCATATGACCACCAGTCAGCTGTGTAATGGAGGTCCTGCAGCTGTTCATTGGCTTTCAGATGACTTCATGTTAACATGACACGGCGGCTTTGCACTTCACAAGCGAAGGCTGATGTCTATCTTTATTGAATTCCACGTGATTTGGACATGGACCAGAGCTACAGGTTGAACTATTGTGTGTTGAGTAATCCAGATAATATGAGAAGTTGACTCATTGTAAGGGAAACTCCAGCGATTTTACACTTCCGAGTGTGTTTACAGGTCATGGGGAGTATGAGCACTCGAGTCAATGTCGGGTGGGGCTGAAGGCTACAAGTTTTCAAAATGAGAAAACAACAGAGGGTGTGGAGTTAGGAAGTTATGCAGTACTTAGCCCTCTGTAGCCCGTTCTTCATCTCTGCTTGAGGCTAGCGGCTCATGGCTACATCAGCCACAACTAGCACGACTCACCCAAATCTGTAAACGGTCAGCATTTGAATTTCATTCTGGGTAATATAGACACCAAGTTTTACAGAGAAAGAATAAGGTGTGGAATGAAAAAGACATTATCTCTGGTTCTGCTTTGGTTGTCTACGTTTGACATGTCAGAAACAGTTCATCACCCTGTGGAGAAATGCAACCCAAAACTCCGATGCGGCTGGCAGTATTTGAAGAGGGGCTCTCGGTCCCTGTCTGGTCTTATAAGAGGGATGTGATGCCCACAGTTGGCATTATCATATACACATGGAAGCGTGCTCGAGTCTCTGTCGCGTCTACTCCAATAATCTGCAAATGACACTGGAGCCGACATCTGTCCCCATCAGTGTGTCTTCCTCTGTGGTCCTAGTGTTTTGTTTCATGTGAAAGTTCTCTCTCTCTCTCTCTCTCTCGCTTTATCATAGGGGCTTGGTTCCAAATAACTCTCAATACCCATGAAGATTATAAGAGTGCTGCAAGCCCTTAGTGCTGCTGGACTGTTTGGATTTTGGGGCACACTAAAGCTCTTTTTTTTTCTATCGGATAAACAAATCACAAGTTGCTCATATAGTAAAAGAAAAAGTTTGCTCATATAATTATAGTTATAATAGTTTCTTAATTACCAAAATGTGGCACAGATTGACTTACCGTGAATCTGTTGTCTGTGGTAGCGACATAATTCATTAGGTACCTTTTTAAAAGTACCAAATGAAGTACCCAACGCTAGCTTTCATTCGACTCTTAATTACATAATGCAGCTATATTGATTGACAATCATATGCTCATTATATTACTAACAGGTAGGTAAAATTACACGGTCAGTATACAAGAAAACTTTCATCAATGCACCCTAATTAGCATAAACTGTCTGTGCTGTGTCCACAGATGGGTGGGTACAGATGGCCTGGTGGATTAAGTCAGCACCTTACAACTAGGCAAATGTGGCACATGCACTCACTTTCATGTTTATTAGGTACAGGGCTGTCACAATCATGACATTTTCATTGGCTTAAAATCAAAATGTGTCCAAGGTAGCACCATGGTGTTTGGTGTTTTCGATGCCCTTGAACTTCATCGAATTATACGGGGAGGTGTTTCATTATTTAGCCTGTCTACACAGGTATATATGGTATGGACAGAATTGTAGAAATACCTGTCAGCGTAATGCAATACAGTTCAATACAGGCACCATGAACTGCATGTAGCCTGCAAAATGGTCCTAAAGATCAACCGGCACATCTTTAAAATCATGTCAACAAAGCTGAATATTATAACCTTCATTAAAGTGGGGTAGTTGGGATTGAACTGAATTCATTTCAGCTAAATGTACAAAATAAAGTGGAAATGATGTAAATGAATTGACTCATGAGCAATCATGCAATAGTCTCACACACACACACACACACACACACACACACACACACAAAACACCAATTCGTCATGCTGACCTTTATTGATGATGTGATATTCATGTTGCATGGAGGTGTGAAGTAGATTGGAGGTGTGAAGGAGGTGTGAAGCAGAAGTAGAAGTAGAGTACTTGACAACAGAAGATATTTTCTACTCAGAACTCAGCTTGGAGCAAAGTTAGTGTGCAGCATAGCAAGGAAATGTCATACTGAACTGCCAGGAGAGGCATTCTTTCCACACACTGACCTGCTTAAAGTACATTTCCCATTGCATTGTTGGTTTGTGCATGGTTAGGCCCATTGGTAGTATAGCAACTGATCCAGGACGCAAAAATGTGAAGCAGCCTCTTGGCATGCTGCAGCGAAAGTAAGAACGGCATCTCTGTGCATTCACCATCAGTGAGTGCATGAAAAGAGAGTGAGGGGAAAGGAGTAAGAGATTGGAGTGAATGTTAAACTCCCTCACATCGCTCTTTATCAGTCTCTGTGTACCCTTGTATACTCTACCCTCACAGGATGTGAAGCTTCTCTTCTTTCTGCATTGGAAGTAGCCACCGTGTGGCCTTATCTGACCAGTTATGTCACCATTTCATCAGGGAATCAGTCTCTTTGGGTCAGATATGGTGATTTAGTTAATAAAGCTTCAGTCCACTCAAACTTAAACAAATCCCCACAAACCAAATCACATAACTCTTAGACTGCTCTCAGGCCGACTTCATTTGATTGAGTCCAGGCTGTTGACAAAGCAGGGGTGCAAAGGGGATCCAGCGGTACAGCGCGGGATCGACTGTCAAAAAAAAAGAACCAGGCTTATCTCACAATCGTCGTAACGAGAGAAAATATATTTTCTGCCGTGATAACTTCCCAGAGTTGTAACGTAATAACACGGGGCTGTTTTCTGTCTGACTCCCCACAAAAGACGAATTTATGGTCAACACAAGCAGTGGACTGCAACACTAAATACATGTCTCATATTTGATTTGGAGGCATTGTGCTCCAAGTGTCTTCGGAGGGATGATCCGCCTTGTTTCATTACAGGATATGAGACCATTCTGTGCGGTCACCGGTTCTGTTTCATTGAGCAGAAGGTTTGCCATGAAACGGCTTTCATAAGATGTGTCTTATTGAAAAGCGGCAGATAACTGAGCCCTTCTTTGTCCTTCTTGGCTTCTTTCTCAACAATCCCCACCAGCATCAAAACGTATGCATCTCTTATCATTTTAGTCTTTTACTAGGACAACGCCTCACTGTTCTGACAAGAGTAAAAAAGTATGTAGCTGCTAACTACATCACTTAAACGGTTATTTATTATGACCGTCTTAAATTGAAATTAAATGGTTGGCACGCGCCTCGTGATTTGTTTCTGTTGCATGATTCTTTTTTCTCTTTTTCATTCTCACTAAGTCATTCAAAGCACTTGTGCACAGATAGGCAGTGCTACAATTTCCCCCTCTTTGCCCCCTGTCCTCAGTGGGCAGCCTGCCAATGTCTTTTGCCCAGTTACAGCACAGCGCTGGGAACCCCAAGGCCCCAAGCAGGTGTCAGCCTCTCTACACAGCCAAAGGAGCGGAGAGGCTAGCACAAAGGGCCCAGCATGGTAACCGTCTTAAATATCCCAGGCCAGCGTGGCCACTCCTCTAAATCTCTCAGCAGCATAGGGTAGCTGCCAGTATGCTCTCTCTGCTACTGTAACACTGCCTCTAACACTGTTTGAAGCTTTTTTTTAAGCTTTGCCCTAAATGGGGTTCAGACTAAGATGGATAGAGAGCCTCAGGAGTGCACAGATCGAGGGATGAGTAGAGTTTGAAGCTTGTAGTTATGCAGAATGCTGATAGAGGATTCATCAAAGACCAAAACGGAGAGAAAATGTGTCAGTCTGGGGTTTTTGTTATTCATTCAGTGTTATCCTCCGTTCTCATTTTGCATATGTCACCTCTTTTTTTCCCCCCTCTCTCTCCCACTCTGTTCAGTTTCTGCTGTCGTCACCAAGACAGTTAATGGAGCATCTTTTGCAGGATGCCTCCAGATCCAGATCTCGTCTTGTATGATCTTTGAAAACACTGGCCTGGTTCAGGATTAAACTGTACTAAGACTGTAAAAGAGTTGGCCGAGAGGGAAAAGCAATGTTTTTCTCTCCCCTCTCACTCTCTTCATTGTCGAGTTCTCTGCAGTGATGATGTGGATGTGAAGGGGTGGGGTGGGGTGGAGTGGAGTGGAGTGGAGGCTACCCTCATCTTCAGTAAACAATAGGTCCTTGTGTATTTGACCCCCTCTTCAGCAGAGTGAAAATGGAGTCCATGGCTAGGGCTGAAAACTGGGCTGGAATTCCATCTTTGCCAGATTAAGTCAGTGGAAACCGTCACAACAAAACCAGCAATCCCAGTATGAGCAGGGCCCTAACTCAGGGGTCATTTGTTCTAATTTAAAACCGCATCAATAATAATCAATTATCAATTATCATTCTCTCCCTTTTGAGTCTAGCGATGGTGGCCCTCATTGATTGTTTGTACATGCTGTGCCCCATGATGTATCTCCCCCTCTGCCCGTTAACTGATTACTAACCTATATTTGAGTGGAATGAGCCACAATGGTGCCTCTAGGTCATGAAACGTGGTTGATGATGATGCATTTGTCCTGTCTTCTAATCTAAAATGAGAACAAAAGACCTACGAAAGTAGTAAAACACAGGCTTTCTTTGTGAGATAGTACCTTGTATGTGTTTTATATCCACTAAATTCTGTCCTTTTGCCACTTGGTTTTAACCTTTACCCAATACAATTCTTCTCCTCAGCTTAAGTGCTGCTTAAAAACAGATTAGTGTGACATGGTGAAACTGCTTGTTCGTTCATGTGAAAAGTTTTGCTATCTTAATCCTTATCTTACAAGACATCCGATAACCTTTTATTCCCTTCTTTGTGTGACCGGCTCACCCATTTTGTGAATGTGTGCTGCGGGTAGTTCAGAGACAACCAGAATAACCTGCTTTGAGCAAGATCGTGTTAGTTTCAGTCACGTAACCAGCCTGACCGACCTGTCCTCTGCCTACTACAACAACAGTGGACTTCGGAGTCCATCAGCAATCGATAGTCATCTCCAGTATAATAAAAGCCGACTTCATCTGTGCTAAACGGGATGAAAGTCAGGGGACAGAACTGGAGGTTGAGTTGAAACGTCCAACACTGCTTCTTTCACATGATTGGTTCCAGAGAAAGGAATGACCTGAGCCTTAACAATTTGAAGACTTAATCACTTTCTGAGGAAACACCATTTCACTGAATATTTACAGATAATATGTACAGAGTCAAATTTGGTCCAGTCAGTCCATGTCTGGATGAATTTGGATTTGGTTGCCAGTCATGAAAGTAGAACTCAAGATTATTTTACACGTGGTGTGCGTTGCAGCAAATTTGGCGAACGTGGGCATGTATTACAAGCAGGATTAAGAACAGATTTAGAGATTTGTTGTAATATTTTTACTCAAGCTTTAAAGCTTGAGCCCCTCTGCTTTTCTGCTGACCTAAAACAAGCAACTTTAAACCAAAGGATAATGTCATTTTCAAAAAAATGAGTCTATCAAAATCAAATATTATTAGTTATATTAAGTGAATCTTTTGTATTTGAGGCATATAAAAAACAAAAACAACAACAACAACATATAGCCATAAGGGTCTAGGTAAGCTAAAGACTTACACAAAGTACAGAGAGCCACCTAATTAGACCTCACCTGGAGGAAATAGACTAGGAGAGAGGTGTTAAAAGGTTGAAAGGTCACAATGCTCCACAAACTTGTAAAAAACAACAACTCATATCCAATCAGAGCTTTTAGCTATCAGGAATGCTGCCATCATCTTGGTCATGGTCGTTCTCATCATCCGAGGCGGTTGCACGTACTACACTGCAGCACTAGAAGGGCAATCGGTAGAATGCATACCTTCACCAATGCCCAACAGTCCCCTTTAATCAAATTAAACCCTAATCTGACTTCTCCGGACATGTGGTTACCCTCAGGGTTCTCACAATATTAAAGAGAGCAAAATAATAATAATAATCATCGTGGATCCACCCCTGCCTCCTCAGCTACTCCAAAATTAAATGGTTCCGTCTTTCGCACATGGCCCCCCCCCCCTTCGTCCATAAAGTGTCATGAAAATCTATTAAGCAGTTTATACATAATTGACTCAACCTTTCAAAACAGCCTTATCTTGCGATTATCAAAAAAAGTTTGAAAAATTCCTGAATCCGCTCCTTTATTCGGGATCCAATCCAAAATTGAACGGGTTCTTCCCACCATGGTAACCTGCTAGGAGGCCAACAAACAAACAAACCAGCAAACAAAAAAGTCTGTTCCTTCCTTGGTGGACGTAATAAGTGTTCATAAAAAGGGGATTTTCTGAAGCCTGAGGTGTTTTTTTGTTGTTGTTGTTGTCATCATCTCAGAACTCAGATCACATTAACACCACTGTTAATAAAGTTTAAACCCACACTCCCTTTTAGTGACTTTTGCAAACAAAAGAAAGTTTGTTTGCTTCTCTGCCACTGTAAGACATGTTGGTTCAGCCCCTCATCATGAGCTGCACCTCTCCCTCTGTCATCTCCTCACCGCCCCCTCTGAGTCTCCATTCAGATGGAGCTCCGCATCCATCTGTTTTCCTGCTGTGTTATTTAACCCCGCATTTCTGAAATGGTTCAGAGTTTCAAAAGCAGCCAGTCATTTGGAAGACGATCTTTAGTTGATGGCCTGAAAGTGTGGAAATTGCAAATGATAGTTGTTTGAGAAGTAGCCAGAG
Organism: Chaunax sp. Z400; assembly: GCA_037577475.1. Taxonomy (NCBI): domain Eukaryota; kingdom Metazoa; phylum Chordata; class Actinopteri; order Lophiiformes; family Chaunacidae; genus Chaunax; species Chaunax sp. Z400. The sequence goes on from CM075199.1 coordinate 15,898,381, forward strand.
TTTGCTTCCTTTGTAATAAAGGACTGTTAATTCATGAACGAGATGGGAAAGAACATGAGGAGCATTAGTTGCTGATTATAGGTGACATCGGTAAAGCCCAGCTGACTACACTGTGAATTGTTCTGTACTGAGATCTGAAATCACAGGATTAATTATCTTGTTTTAACTAGTATTAAGACATTTTCTCCTCAATTTCAGTGTTTATTTCTTGTATTTTAGCTGCTCTGCTCTTGCAGTGTACTACATATATGCACCATTAGCTTGGAAAACCATACAAATAAAGGGAATTAATTTAAAAAGCAAAATAAAACGTCCACATTTCATTTCTATCCACAAACCCACTGGGTTTTCTAATAGTTCAATCTACCAAATGTGATATAGTTCTGCAACGAAGTTAATTGTATCTGCAACTTATTTTCGGTCCAAAAAACAGATATTTTTGTCAGTGGACCATGTTTTAATGTCACTTTACTTTTTTTTTCTTGCAGAGGAAACTTCACAGTTCCGAAGTTATCAGAGTCTAATATGGGATTTAGTGTGCTGGGAGTGTTTCTGGGGCTGCTCCTGGAGGTCTCCACCCACGGACCCCACGCTGTGCCTCGAACCTCCTGGAGACATCAAGGTAAGGCTGAATGGATAACACTGTATGCATGTAATATTTCTGAGTGATCAATCGATCCCGTGTTGAGTGATTGACAGAACACGTGTTAGTAGTTTTGATAACTAATCATTTGTTAAACTAATCATAAGACAAAAATACCAAACATTTGCTGAAAATAGTTAATAGTGTAAGTTAACCCATCAGTCAATCAATTATTTAATACATTAAAATAAGAATCTGCCTTTTTTGGCCAAGATTGTATCTGTATTAAAGGAACTTGACCCTGGATTGTCATTTTTCTCAATGAATTCACACATCGAAAACTGATTGACCTGAAGAAATAGACATACAGCCACCGACACAGACAGGGCAACAAACATTTAACTATAATGTTCATATAAGCAAGGGAGACATAGATATGTATTAAAATATATATGAACAAGAGCCTTCAGGAGATGGGATATCCTGCCAGCCACCACAAAATATGTATTTGCATGAATATGTCCAAGATGGACAGAGCAATAGCTATATCTCCTGCATTATATGCCGGGTGATAAAACATTAGCATTATAAAAGTTATTGTTAAAGGTTTTTTGTCGGCACCACCCACATATGGCGTCATTTTTGCAGTAAATTCCAACCTCAGAAATCTGAGCCCTTTCTGGTAAATGCTCTTTTGAAACCCCCCTGCTGATTGAAGTGAAACTTCTCTTGAGTCATGGATGCCTAGTCTAAAGGCTCTCAGTTTAGGAAGTCACGCTTGTTAGTCTCAGTTGGTATTTATGAGCTTACTCAATCTTCAGTTCCACTAGCATTGCAAGGAGAACTGAGACTTCATACTCTATGGATCTTTCTATCTTTGAACTCTCACAGTAGATACTTGAGTGACACCTGTTTTCTGTCCTCTATCTCACCACTTCCTTTCAGGCGGAAGTTCTGTTTGTGTACTTCCATTTACATAAATAGCTCCAGTAACCCAGTCGCTCTGCGAGAACCAGCACCGCTCAACCTTTAACAACATCAGTCAGGTTTCTCCACTCACTGTGGCGCAGTCGGTGTTTCAGTCAATCAGTGCGGGTATTTGCTTTCATCATTGTGGTGTTTATGTCCAGGCACCTGCAACCTGAACCCAGTTGCACCTGGCACAACCAGAGCCATTGAGACACTCCACTGGGCTCGCCATCAATCACAACACAGATACACTCAACACAATGCTAAAGTGTCTTACTTAGAGAGGCAGCCATGTTTCTCAAGCATCTGTTCAAACTCTTCACTAGTCAAAAAGTTACGTTTTTGGTGGCTTTATCAAAAAAATTAAAAATTAAGCATGTTTAGTTGATAAATATGTATTTTTTTGCTATTTAAAGTGAAATATTAAGATATAGTTAAATGTATGTTTAGATTGCTAACATTTGACAATCAACGATAGATACTAACTGGGTCTCTCTGCTGTTTAGTGCAGCAGGCTTTGACTGAAAAAGGATGACTGTGTTCACACTGTAAATTACATTAATGAGAGCAGAAACAAGTGGTCAACCAAACTGTAGCAAAACAGTCATGTGCCGTAAAACCAAAAGCCACCAATAGAGCTGAGGGGAACTGGAGAGGACGTCACGACAAGCGACCCCTTTCACAAGACACATTCGTGCCATCAAAATATCGTAATTGATTTGACAAGTTGCTAAGTAGAATTTATCCCGTTTATTTTATTATCTTTTTAATAAATCAAGTGGTTTTGTGCTCAGATTTAGATCTGGTGGAGTTTTCGGAGCCAGGGATCTCCAACTACTCCACGTTGTTGCTGAGTGAGAAAAAGGATGCGCTGTATGTGGGAGCCAGGGAGGCCATCTTTGAGCTCAGCAAGAAGAATGTTAAAGTCAGAAATAACAAGGTAACAAATTATTAAGAGACCATTTGTGACAAGGGGAGAAAAACACTATAAAAATGCTATATTTTAAATATTTTTTTTTCTTCACCATTTAAGGTTCAGTGGACCGTTGCAGAAAACTCCATGAATATGTGCATGCTGAAAGGGAAATCAAAAGAGGTTAATTCAATACTTCATTCTGCATTTTAATGTAGTTTTAATCCTTTTTAATCTGTATGGTGTCAGAATTACGGTTTGTAGTGTTATACAATAAAATATAATTAATTAGTGTATCAAATGTTATTTTCCAGAGGGATTGTCTAAACTACATTCGAGTGCTGCAACCTGTAGACGACGAACGGTTGTATGTGTGTGGCACCCACGCCTTTCAACCTCAGTGTAACTACTTGGTAGGTTAATGCTCAGTCCTTCCTTAAATGGTAGCATCGCACTGCATAAATAAACACGATAGCCCTTCGACAATCATCACAATCTTGACCTCCTCTCTCAGAACCTTGCAGACTTCTCGTTGGATGGTCAACCTGAAGATGGCAGGGGGAAGTGCTCCTTTGACCCCTCCCAAAGCTTTACTACTGTCATGGTTGGTGAGTTGAGGGTAGTTTTGTCATCTCACAAAAAGCTGTTTTTTGGGGGGGTTTTCAGCCCTGCAGTAAAATGTATACTAATCCTCGATAATCTGTTTTTTGGGGAGGCAAACGCTGGACAAACAATTGCTTCTTTTTTTCTTTCTATCAGATGGAGAGCTGTACTCAGGGACAGCTTATAACTTCTTAGGCAGTGAACCGATTATTTCCAGGTACTCTCCATCCCAGTCCCTACTGAGGACAGAGTACTCTACATCATGGCTCAATGGTGAGTTAGTACAACATGTAACATGTAACATGAGTGTAAGATTTTTTCTTTTACAGTACAATTTGGCCTTCAGAAAAGCAGAACAGATGTCCAAGTCTTCCTTTTACCAACGCCTTTCTCTCCCTTCTCTCCTCTCCTCGCAGAGCCCAGTTTTGTTTTTGCCGATGTCATCAGGGAAGGGACAAACAGAGTAGATGGTGAGGATGATAAGATCTATTACTTCTTCACTGAGGTGTCAGTGGAGTACGAATTCTTTGGCAAGCTGCTCATCCCCAGGGTGGCGCGCGTCTGTAAGGTCAGTACAAGTCATGTACCATCTGCACATACCAGCAGCACCCGTCTTTCACCCGCATGTTCCTGTTGTCTGTCTTTGTGTGTCTTTCTCTGTCTAGATCCCTCTTCCTCCCCCCCCTTCCACATATGAGATAATACCGGTACAACAGTGAAAAATTCATCAAACAAATGATGTCCTTTTCCATGGTTTATAAATAAATCTGCCTCCAAAAAGTTTCCCCTCGTAAAACATAACCGATTTTTCATAATACCTCAACCAAAACCAGAACTGAAGGGACACTTAACTAAAAACCCCTTGAATAATTATCCCCTCCTACACAGTCTGTTCAAGGCTGGACTGTTGCGCCATATTTGTCCCATCACTGTTCTGGATAAACTTCACATAGACGTAATGGGGGCTTGTTCCTACTTCCTTGTTCCCTCTTTGTCATTTTTTTTTAAACTTCCATCTCTTCCCTCTGCCTCTCCCTACACTACCTGACATGCTGATGAACCTCTTTTCCACAGGGTGACCTCGGGGGACAGCGCACTCTGCAAAAGAAATGGACGTCCTTCCTGAAAGCCAAGCTGGTCTGCTCCATGCCTGAGCTCAACTTCGTCTTCAACGTCGTGCACGATGTCTTCATCCTGAAGGGGGCAGACTGGAGAGACACGGTCATCTACGGGGTCTTCACCTCCCAGTGGTCAGTGATTTGAAGATTTGAGTAGGAGTCAGAAAAGTGGAAAAGAAATGGAATATTGTGATGTGACGCACATACTTCTTTCCTCACTCCATCATCATCCTCATCACCCAGGGGTAATGTGGGCTTGTCGGCAGTGTGCGCTTACAACATGACAGCCGTGGAAGAGGTCTTCTCCAAAGGCAAGTACATGCAGAAGGCCACAGTGGAGCAGTCACACACCAAGTGGGTCCGCTACAACGGCATCACTCCTTCTCCACGTCCTGGAGCAGTAAGCACCTTCAACACACCTAGAATGATTAAGATGGAGCTCAGTTGTGTTTAAAAGTCAAAATGACATGTCTTGCATTATACTGCACATACAGTGGATGTCCCTTTTCCTCCACCAGTGTATTAACAGCCTGATGCGACAGCGAAACATTAGCAGCTCTCTCCAGCTGCCAGACAAGACTCTTCAGTTTGTCAAGGACCACCCCCTGCTGGAGGACCCCGTCCTGCCCATCGGCAACGGGCCTCGCCTCATCACCAAAGACGTCAACTACACTCAGATCGTCGTGGAGAGGGTCCGTGCTCTCGATAGGAACATTTACGACGTCATCTTCACCGGGACAGGTAAGAAAAAACATTAATTAACTCATTGATACTCATTTAACCCTCCCGTTGTGTTTGTTTCCTGTTATTATTTTAATATAACTGATACAATTCAACTGATATATACATTGATCTGCTGCATCCTAAGCGTTCAGGACATCCTGCAGTCTAATCTTTGTTTTAAATGTGCTCATTTCTAGCTTCTTCTTTGCCTGACTGATGTACATCTTACCATTCTCCTTTTTAGATAAGGGACTCCTTCACAAGTCAGTGATGTTTGAAGGAGAAGTGCATATTGTGGAGGAGATCCAGCTCCTGAAGAACTCCGAGTCCATCAAGAACCTGCTGCTGTCCTCTGAGGTCGGTGTCAGCAAAAATAAATACATAAATATACAATATTTTCTAATGTGCTCATTCTGCTGTGAAAAGCTCACATAAGGAAGTAACCAAGACGGTGGCCTGAGAAGCTAAAACCAGCAGTTCTCTAAAGCAGATGAGGCTGCATGTTTATCTGTACTGTTTGGTGTGTTTGTGGTTGTCTGGAGTCACACTGTTGCAACTTTAGCAGACAGAAATGTTGCTGATTTAAAAAAAAAGAAAAAAAGAAGTCATTCCTAGACTTTTTTTTTCTTCATCTCTCTGCCATTTGAACCCAGTAAAATTCCAAAGTGATCAATCATTGGTGTTTTTATGGGAAACTTTATGCACTTCTTTCTTCGAGATATTTACCTCAACAAACGTGTGCTTCCCCAGACCCGATCCCTGTATGCTGGTTCAGACTCTGGAGTAGTCCAGTCACCTACAGCCTTCTGTGGTCGGTATCTGTCCTGTGTTGACTGTATCCTGGCTCGAGACCCATACTGCGCCTGGGACCCTCAAACTGCTGCCTGTGTCAATATCTTTGATGCTCCCAGCCAACGGCATAGGTAACTCATCATCAAGCTAGACTGGCAACACTCAGTCTTTTTCCTACAAGACCCATAATCCACTCATGTCTCCTTACACTGGTTTATTAAAGCAAAAGCACCACCTTTACTGATACTCCATCCAATCTGACTGGCTTTACCGTTTCAGACTGTATATTTGTGAATGTGTGCAATTTCTGGGTCTTCAATTATTGTTTTTTTTTTTCCAGGAGGTTAATTCAGAGCATGATTGGTGACGCCTACAAGTGTCCTTCAGGTAGGGTGCAAAACACTCACATACGACCTAATAAAGTTATATAACACGGATGGTGACTTTTAACCTCCTTCCCCCCCTTTAACCCAAATTATGCTGTAACAAAGAATTTCATATAAGAAAGAAATATAATAATCCATATAATTAAAAATCAAAGCTGGGTGCTGTCTCTTTCGTCATTATTGTCCCGTCCCAGATGTGTTTCACGTTGTATGATTATCCTTTACTTCTCATGAGGCTAAACTTGATTTGCCCAGAAGTCATTCTCTTGTCTGTTTTGCCTCACAGCATCAGCTCGGTCCCTGAAGGACCACCAGAGTGTGACCGTAAAACCTGGGAGCTCTGCTGAGTTGCCGTGCTTGCCACCCTCCAACCTAGCCCAGGTGATATGGAAATCCAATGGCTCGGTTCTCACTGAGGCCTCCCGCTTCCACCTACTGGGTGAAAGCGGTCTCCTCATTTACAGCGTGGCTCCGGAGGATCAAGGTTTCTACGAGTGCTGGTCTGTGGAATGGGCCCCTGCCGCTGGCAAGAACTTCAGCCGCCTCCTGGCTGCATATGTCCTGACTCTGGATCTCCCACCTAGACCCCCACACCAGGCAGGCCATGTGACCACCACCACCCTTGGCAGTCAGGAGACCTCTAGCACAAACACAGCTGAAAATATTGGTAAGAGAAACAGAGTCCCACTAACTTCGGCCCTCGCCCCTCCCAGCTTCACAGCCACAGTCCAGTTCACTTCCCCACCCCAAACTGACTCAATACTAACCCCACCCCCCAGCAGTACAATCAAGTTCCAGCCAAAGCAACATCTTCCCCCAAGCTCCAACGCTCCCCGCCCAGACAGCCAGGATCCAGCAGCTGAGTATTTGCAGCACAACAACAGCACCGCTCTCCTCTTCCTCTTCCTCCTGTTTTTCCTCCTCTTCCTGGCCGCACTGTCGTACAACTGCTACATGCAGTATCTTCCAGCCCCCTGCCTGCGGCTGCGAGCTACGCTGCTGGGCAGTCACAAGAGCGCCCATCAGCCTGAGTACCGGGCCTGCGAAGCAGGTCTAATGGAAGCATCTGCAACTGACAAAATTAACATGACGGAGCAACCCACGCAGAACGGCAGCCAAGCCGCTCAAAACATCCGGGCTCTCCGTGACACCGGGTATGAGACCGAGCCGGAGTGCAGCAACGGTCAGATCCCCTGTCACAGCTTTGGAGATGACCTCTCCTTCCAGGAGAAACCCTTCGATGTGGACTGCGAATCTCAGCCCATCCAGTTTGCAGATGCAGATGAACCGTACTGCTAGCCAGAAGCCTAGAGACTATTTTATTTTTGGGTCACACTCTTGCTGCACCTTCCCACAATTACAAGTCAAAGTGGTTTCCTGCATATTTAAATATGTGTAATGTCCAACATCACATGGAGTTGAATCATTCTAAGGCTTAAGTCAGGCGTGCCAGATTGAACTCCTGCTGTCCGATTTAGGACTTATGATGATAAAACAAAAACTGTGTTTTTGGAAGCTGCACCCTCAGCTTAAGTCCAGCAAGAAAAGCTATTTAATAAAATTCCAAATTGGAAACATTGTTTACCAAATTGGTAAGTTACCTTGATGCTTTCCAAATTGGAGTTGTGTTTTTTGTACAGCATGGGTGAGAAATAATCTCTCGAAGCTTTTGCCTTTCTTTCTCAAAGCAATGTGTACGTTCTTGGACTTGGGTAAATGCTTCAACATTACAATAAATTTCTCAGGGAAGATTTTCTCCGTGTATCGCAGCCTGGCTTTGTTGTACAGTGTTGCAGTATGCAGCCGCTGGTATGTGGGCCTCAATGTCACCCAGTGAGGAGGCAGTGTGGGTTTGAAGGTCAGAAACACAAACCAGTGGACAAGCGACGGCTTGCATATATATATTAAGAAAAAAATTGCTGGAATAATTTAAACCACTGTCCTGTGTACAGTCATCTGAAATGACAGTGTTGACTTTTTTTTTTTTGCCACCTGCGAAGTCTATGGATACAACTCTGATGGTCCTGTTCCTGTGTATTAACCTCTACTAGTTAATGTGGTCCAATAATAATATAAATATGTTCAGTTTATACTATCTATTGTTCTTTTTTCTAAAACACCCCTGGAAACAATCTGAAGTTATTTTTTAAATCAGTTATAGAACATTTTCAGAGATTTATTATTTAAGATGAGTCACATCTGTGGTAATATAATTTTAGTTGTGATCCTCCCCGTTCCTTTTTTACTTTATTTATTGCAGCTGATTTGGTTTTTAGATCCACGCCCCGCTCATTTTCCTCCTTTGCATGACATCTTCTCGTTTCGACTTCATGTTTTCCTCAATACTTTCTCCATCACTCCCTCCTTCACAGCCTCCTCTCCTGTCGACACTTCATCTTCCCTGTCTTCCTCTGGACGTAGCACTCCCTCTGCCTTCCCTTCCTCCTCTTCCTCCTCTTCTTCCTCCTCCACCAAGATCCACAATGTGGAGGCCCGGGAGGCAGAGGTTAGACTGTTGCCTCCCCTGCTGAAGGACCAGGCTTGGGGGGCTCATGCCCAGGAGGCCTTCCTGCTCTTCTGCTTGGCCTTGGGTGAGTGGTGCCTGTGACCTCAGCTCACATCCCCAAACCCACCTTTTTCTCTTGGAAATCTTATTTCTGGTATTTAACTCTCTGTGCCATCATTCTCTCTCCTTTCTACACATTGCATGTTACTTGGGCCTTGAATTTCCCAAACATAAACTAACTGAGTGTTTGTGTCTTTTTGGATTTGTTTAAAACAAGCCTGCCTTTTGCTTGAGGGTTTCTGGCTGGTGGAGACCTGTTCATCTCCATTTTTATTTGTCTCATAAGGTTCCTGTAGAACGTGTGAATGTTTAAAAAGACAAAGGTGTATTTAACTGTCAAGCTGTCAGTGATTGCTTCTCTCATTGTTTGCAGTTCTTTGATTAGGAATGGGACATTTTTGTGTATATTATAGATTAATAGCAGTCTGATGTGAATATGGATCCTTTTTTTCAGACTGTGTTGAGAATCTCTCCTCAGAACAAATTATAACGAGCGCAAATGTCTTATATCTCATTTTATGGATTTTTTGTGTGCCTGTAAACAAGTGTAAATATATTTGTATATATGGAAAAAGATGTGTAAAAATCTAGTGGACATTTTGGGGACTATTTCTCTTGGTAGGGAGGTTTAATAAATCTTGTCAAATGTTTTCAACACTCATTTGTTTCCTTAAATCTTTGACTTGTTTATTTTTTACCAATGTGGAATCGTAAATGAGGATAATGTCAAACAGAAAAAAAAACAGAAAAATATTGTATATGGCTAACATCAGAATCCTGCTGCATGTAAACAGAAGAAATGTTGGAAAACACTGGTTATCTTATTAGCGGCAAATTAGCCTTGAAATTATATAAAATCTATGCAAACTACATTTGTGCTGCTAATGAAACCTGCTTCATCAGTGACTCCAACTGTTTAAGATGCGCCGAATATCAGAGCTGAGATCAGCTGTTGTGCATGCAAATACTGTGTACTGCATGTGTACTGCAACACCACAAATGGACCTACCAAAGGCAAGTATCCCTATGTCATATGGAATGTCAGTGTCTCGACCGTCCCGGGTCAAACATCAAGTCCGATTCTGTCCCTCAGGTCCCAGTGATGTCCACATTCACTGGCTTATAAATGGACACAGTCTGGACACCCCCATAATGGAGTACCGCCAGTCGCTGGGCGAGAGGGAGGTACTAGTGAGCAGCTGGCTCAGAGAGGGGCCGCTCATCAAGGATGCCCGTTACAGCTGTGTCGCTGAGGCCAGCACAGGAAATGACATGGCTGAGGTGGACCTCCGCCTCAGCATTGGAGGTACCTGGACCAGGCTACAGTGTGCCTGGGATTGGTTGTTAGCGAAGCCACCGCCATTAGACTATTAGTCCAGAGGTTGGTATTTGTTTCTGTCTATAAAAGATGTTGTTATTTGACAGATGAGAGCATTCCATCCAGGGATTTGACCCAGTGGAGAAGTGCCCTCACAGAGCACGAGCAACTGCTAAAAAGATGGGAAAAGGCCTGGGTAGGTCTTTGTTCTTGCATGCGAGCCTGTTTTGTCCCATAAAAATTGTTGTGCAGTTCCCAGAGTCGACTTGTATCGTGCATCAGTTTTGAATCCTGCTCTGCATGTTTGGTTTTAAACAAGTGGTTTGAACTCTCTCTGCCAGATTTAGTTTTTCTTCTCAGAAGCCCAGAAAAGTGCAAAGTCCAGATTCAGTGGGGCAACAGCAAATAATTGGAGACTAAAGCCAAAGTCAGGCGATTGTGTTTTCCCAAATTATCCTAATTATTCTGTTTTCCTCTGTCCAAATTTTAGCTAATTTAACTAAATAACTAGTTGTTCCTTCAGCTTTTTTGTTACTACTTTTTGCCCTGACATCACATTTAACGACATGATCTGTTCCACATGATGTAACCATATTAGCTAATTGGGTTGCAGATAACAAAACACTTAAAAGAAGCACCAAGTGTTCCTCAACTTGTGTATATATACATATTTTTGTTGTTATTGAGAGTGACTCAGCCGATCTGTTAATATCCAGTAGATTTTGCTTCAGTTGTTATCCCTCCTGTTTCTTCTCATTTACTTAGTATATTGTAATAGTATATTAAAATATACGATAAACATGGAAGTTTCAAGATTCATATCAGAGGTTTAGAAATGAGCTGGTTCAACTTTTCTAACATTTAAAATGTGTAATGTCCTGAATACCCACCTTTATTTGTACTGTTCAACTACACTTTTCCCTCCACAGGAAAGCTGTGATGGCCACTGAGCTCTGCAAAGATTTGATGAGCCTCACTTGTGTCGGCTGAGTCTGGTTGTGAACATGGTCCTCAGCCACTAAAACTATTCGAAACTGATGGAGCACGAGGTCTGATCACTGCTTCTTCCACAGGAGTTTGATGGACCGTTACACCTGCCCTCTGCAGGAGCTCACCTGGTTGTGATGTGATGGTGTTGGCACGCCTTCATTACCCTGATGAGGAGATGAAGCTCGGCTTGTTTGTATTTTTACCGATGAAAATGAACATCCTGAAAGCAGAGCTTGTATGGAGGAATAAAACTGATAGTGAATGAGGAGCATTTATCTGTATTTGTGATGTGACAGTTCACACCTGTTTGATTTATTTAACAAATGTTTGGGATTTTTGCAACTTTTCTGCCTTCAAATCCTCTGGATGCTCTTTCAAACCTTGCAGTTTGACTTTTTCACCATTTTCCACCTGAGTCCAAGCTTATTTAATGGAGTAGATAACTGTGGGAACTAGGAGTCATTTCAATGAGTGGGCTGTGCATCTTATGTTTACGATTATGCATGAATATATCACCAAAAGTGAAATATGAATCAAAACCCAGTTTCCAAAATGCCTCATTAGTTCTGTCTGCAGTCACTCTTTCTTTCCATAAAAACTCTGACTACATATTTACCTTTGTTGAAGTATTTTGTTTCACATTTTGTTTGCACCAACTTAAATATCGATGCATTACGTCTTTGCCATGTTTGAATTAAGCATAATTCTGATTTTTCATATCAGATGGCTAGATCATTTTAATACCCTTGCAGGATCAGAGTCTGCCATAGTCAACATTTTCCAAAGGAACACATTCTACCATCTGAATTATTAACCAGCCTCCTCTATGCATGTCTCCTTGGAGGCCATTTATATGATATTCAGAGGTCACAGGAACATATTAAATTATATTCTTCATTGTAGAACAAACGCTAAGAATGATTATGCCTCACAGATCTATAGACTGATGAGTATTTAATAATAATACAACCAGGAATAACTAGCAAGAAGTTGGATCTTAGAAATAGCCATATTCAATACAAACATTGACACTGCAATGCTTTTTTCATGATGCCTTCTACCAGAAATAGAGCCATAGCGCCCTCTTTTGACAAAGTAAAGGAGCACAAGAAAAAAAGGTCCATTGTTCATCCAGTATGCTCTGATTCAAATGTTGCACCAGCAAAGTTTTATAAACATTTTGAATGAATCCTTTTTTATTTGTTAGGCAATATCTCGCACTGCTCTAAGAATCTCTAGCTTATAGATTTTCAGTTATCACAAAAAAGCACCACTGTTTTAAAGTAAAACTAATCTAAACCCTTCTAACACATGATTAAACATACAGAAATATCCTATGAATTGAAAATTCAGGCACTTATTGTTTGACAGGGATTACATATGCCGCAAATGTATGCATAAATATCGAGATATTTAGCAGAGAAAATTCAACTAATGCACAGAAGACAAGAAGCAGCAGCGTTGTTATTGTTCAGATGGGAATGTTGTCGTCGTTATTGTTCAAATGGGAATGTTGTCGTCGTTATTGTTCAAATTGGAATGTTGTGGTTGATGTTATTGTTCAAATGGGAATGTTGTCCTCATTGTTATTGGTCAAATGGGAATGTTGTCAATGTTATTGTTCAAAAGGGAATGTTGTCCTCATTGTTCAAATGGGAATGTCATCGCTGTTATTACCTTCGCCAAGGAGGTTATGGTTTTGCCGTTGTTGGTTGGTTTATTAGCTTGTTAACAAGATAACACAAAAAGCTATTGACGGATTTTGATGAAATATGCAGGAGAGTTCGGAAGTGGCCCAGGGAACAATTGAGAAGATTTTGGTGGTGATCTGGATCATCGTCTGGATCCAGGAATTTTTTTTTTATCGTTTATTAATTATACCACATGTACCGTTGTAATGTAATGATTACAAGGCTCTAAAAGATGGGGCTGTCTGCAACAAAATGACTGTAGTTTTGCTTTGGAGTGAAATGGCAACATGGGGAAACTGAGCTGCCTTCTGGTTTAGACTGATTTCTTAACTATAAACATACGTCTAAGGTTACCTGATCTGTATTAGTCTATAACTTGCTATGATTGCTGAATTTATTGTTAGTCACAAATATCAACAGACTACACTATTGATTAAGATGGAAAAATTATTGAAGAATCCAAGAAAACATCCTAATTAAAAAAATAGTGAAATTTAAAAACAAAATATGTTTATTTTAGTAAATGATTACAACATACATGTTTCTTTTAAAAAAAAAAAGTACATTATATTAGTCATTCAATTTTTATGACCCTATATTAAAATCAAGCTGAAGCATATGTCGTGTCTCTTACCCCTTTCTTTTGCTTGATGCACCCAAATGATTTTATATGAAACATGTCCTGTAACTTTAGCCATGTCCATCCACAGCAAGGTCTTTGCACTGATAACTTAGACTTACACTTTTCATGGCCAAACAAATTACCTGATGTACCACAATACCTGAATTCACCCTATAAGGTTACTGTGTTTTTTGTGCCTGTAGAAGTAACACACGCCTACACTCATGCATACATGATTCTCTCGCGCTTTCGCCACTTCTGCTGCTTTTTTAATGAACCATTCACAGAAAGCTGAAATGATGCCCCTGACATGATTATGAAAATGAGCTCTCAAGCCTGTGGGTGTTATCGTCCGCACAGGAAATTCTTACATCACTCTGATCTCTTCAAGTAGGCTGTCAACTATGTTCCATTTGCTAATCATTTTATTGTGCTTCATTGGAGAACCATGATACACAATGGTATAACCACAGGCAATAATGCTATTTAAATGTGCAAACAAACAGCCTCCTATTAGATCATGGATGTAGGGCAAGAAAATTACACTCCAAAAATTCCATTCATTGTGAAGATAATGGTGTTAAGTAACACCATTATGGACTCTGTGGTCCATATTATCAATATAAATGATACACTGTCAACTATTCATTCCATAATTTGCAACAAAAGTGGTGGTGAGATATAAAAATATTGGAGCAATAGAGCAAAGTGCCAACTAACAGGAGCAATGGACTTACAGTATATTTCCCCCACAGTATTATCTCATCAAAATTGAGCTTGTAGATTTTGGATGTTGAGCTCATTACAAACAAATAATTCTGAATGTCCTAACCATCAATCATTTGTAGTTCTATTTCATTAAGTCTTATTTTAATATAAATCTGTAATATCTTCTCAATATTACTCCCCAATTATTTTAGCCATTATAGCGCAGTGGCTCAAGGGTTGCCAACAGGGGCGTAGTTAGGAATGAAGCTCTTCTGGGGCACAGGGCCCTATTACTCGAATCACAATTTTTCTCCTGAATGCCTGCTGTGTGTATGAAATGTGCTAAGTAAAACTGAAACATCTACTAGTAAAGGTTAAAATGTAGAGATTTTAATCTTCATGAAAATATTTATTTCAAGATATTATGAACATCCTCAACATGCTTTTATGGCATAAAAGTCATACCCTGCATATGGAAATAATAACAAAACCAGACTCAAGTTATTACACCATTGCAAATTTGTATTATTCTGCATTCTACAATAATAATAATAATAATAATGATGATGATAATAATAATAATAATATGATTAATACTATGGCAACTTGCTAGCACATTTTGTTGATAGCTAATTTGAGCTCATGTTAGTTCTCAGTCGGGTAACGTTTATATCTGGTGATGCTTAGCCTCGAACTGAGCTAACGTCAAACTTGTTTAGCGCCATGTTGGGGCCCATCTTTGGTTGGTCCAACTCAGCAGTTTGGTTAAAATCCAAAATCCATTTTAATCCAGCATTTTCTTAGTGTATAGTCTCCGCAAATTGATACAATCTGTTGAGCATTTACATTTGACAGACCTGTAAATAGATTAGGTCACCAAAATAATGATTGATGTGATATATGATTATTATGATATTAATATGATTATTGTGTTGTGCCGATTGCTGGGTGCACACAGCAGTGCACCGATGACAACATGCTCACTATGAAAGGATGTGTGAGCTGTGTTGTTCGAATCTGGACTGCAAGGTCAGAGTTTGAATTTTGAATAAAGCTGCATTGCCTTGACATTGTTTATTGGGGAAAAAAAATTACTTTCCTGTTATCAATCTAAATGAATCCACTACCAAATGTAGGAGGCTTTGAAAATTCAAATGTGAGATTTTACTGGGGCACAGCAGATCAATACTGGAGCACATGCCCCAGTAAAATGGATCTAGCAACACCCCCATTAATCCACTTCTTTTATGGTTGGGCACTGAAGTCATTACTTTTAAGGTTAAAGAGTATTGATTAACATTTAATCAATAGGTGCCAAATTTCAGTACCATTCAGTACAGAGTAGATCGCGCCAAAACTCCATGCAGAGAACACTCACTGCAGTGTTTGTAGTGAATGCAAAGTTGACCACGGCTCCAGTGTAGTTAGTACAATAGACATCATTTTATTTTTGGGTCTAGTGATACTTCAAAAATTGATAGTGAAAATTACTGACCTCCTTCCTCCATTAAAACCAAAAATGATGAATTGTTTTATAATAGAGTGTCGAGAGCCAGTTTGTGGCTCATATTAAAGTTATCAGAGGAATGAGCAGAAGACAATAGCATAAAACTAGAGGATAATGAGGAATTAAAGTCTTAAATATCAAAACTTTAAGTAATTTTCATTAGGTCTACCGCCAAGGAAAGACTAATAGAAAGTAGAAGCAGATGACCCATACCCTTTCTTGACCAGTGGTGCTTCCTGATAATTAGCTGATAAATATGTCTAGAAGAGAAAAAAGGGTAAATGAAATAAAGAGGGCTGAATAAAATATTTAACAAAGACATTTATAGTGCATCTGTGCGATCTAAAATCATACACATAACACATTTACAGTAAATTACTAATTACTGTAAATGTGTAGGTGCTAACTGTTCACTGAAAAAAAGGTGATAATGGTGACAATCCAAATGATGGGGGTGGCATTTTTTATTCCAAACATCAACTTTGCCTATTTGTCCTCTTTCTTATTGTGCTAACAGAAACAATATCTCAATAAATGCTGCAAACATGTCATATGTGATAATGTACGAATCATTTTTTTAGAGGGCTGTCTGGTGAAAACAAAATGTGCACCTGCCTCTCGAAATGGTTTCTTCCACTATTCTGCAAGCCTCCCCTGAATGAGTCATCCAGCCGGCTCCTCATTGGATAAGACCATGCCATCCCAAGGGATTGCCTTGCAGAGGCAGAAAGGCCTTGCTTTCCATTCACAGAAACATTGGTATGCCACCCTGCTATTTCATTCACATAAAAGACTACATTTTGCATGCTTTTTTGTGTCCTCTGCTCTTTTTCTCCTTCCTCTTTTTGCCTCATCTTTTGATTTGCAAGGGTCCGCGTTTTTCCCCTGCTCTTTTTGTTTGCCCTTTTTTTTTCTGAGGAGATAAGGCAGACGTGCTGTTTTTTTTTTCTATTTTTTTTTTCTATATTTGCCAGGCAGGAAAGAGAGATGTTGGGAGGGACTGCAGTGCGAAATCTGCGGCAGAGTGAGAGCGGAAGCTGCTTATGAATGAGTGTCAGTCTTTCGACTTTACTAGATGCTCCTGAGGACATTTTACATGAATGGTGTCTGGCTGTGTGCTTTCCGCTACCGGGGAGACAAAGATGCTTCATTACTGCTGGTTTTAAGGAGGCTCATGGGCTTTTTCTGTTATCATTTTGGTTGTTTCATTGACTCATCTGCCTGAGAAACATGCCATTCATATCATTTTCTTTGCAGCATCATATTTTAGACAGGCTGTGAGATGATCTATGCGTCCTAGTTGTGAACTGAATGTTTTGTTCCTTTGTTGCTGAACACCAATGGAGAGTTAGTGCTCCTCATTAGATGATTTTATGATAAGATTTAGATTGCTTTATCCATTTTTTGCTTCAATGCCTGATTAGAAATATTTTTTTTAAGAGTATTAATTAGTCATACTGTAGGATTTTGAAAGTAGTGACTGAGAGCCAGGAGTGATGTCTGCAGACATTCTGCAAGCTATTATAAATTAACAAGACAACTTGTTAATGATGTTGCGTGTTTCCAGTCGTGCTAATATTTCACTGTATTGTTACTTTCAATGATTTATAGGGGTTCCTTTTTCATCCCTGTAGCAAAATGACATCTTTATGAAACATTTAATTCTTCTTAAATCAAGATGTCTATATTTTGGCAGGAACTCTGGATTTTAGTTGCCAATTAAATGGATGCTAGTTTTCATTACTTTCTTGTTTTCTTTCTTTATTTATTATAATTTCTGTCATTCTTTAATTGTGTGTTTTGCCCCTTTTTGTCGCAACTTTTTCATCTATTTGGTTGAAATTAATTGCGAACTGTATAACATGAATCCAAGCAAATTCTTACTGTATGTAAATCAATCAAGCTTCCTCTTGTTTTTTCATTTCCTTTTCTCATAAAAACAAATAAGAGGAATTACAGAGAATACATATCAGACTGGGATTTAAAAAATTGATTGGTTCTACTGTGCTGTAAGTGGGAGTTTTTTTTTCTCTCTCCCTCCGACAGGAAGTGATTTGCAGTGTTCAGCAAGCCTTTTGTTGAGAAGGTTTTCTCAGATCAGTGAGTCATGCTTTTGCTCTGAGCCGGCTGGCAGGCAGGCAGGCAGGCAGCAGTCAGCAGAGTATTTGCTCTTCCTTCGCAGTATCCGTGATCATCAACAACATAGACCTTTCTCTGTTCTCTTACTTTTTGGATTTGTCAAGCTAGAAATCATCATCAGCGGCAGCATCACCGCTGGAAACCAAACAAGCTGCTCCACAACACTGGCAGCCTTTTAGAGACCTTTTTCCTCTCCATCCTCTTCTTCCTCTTCCTCAGTGCTGTGTTGTCATGGATTGTGTCTCTATATTCCTCTCTGACGGATTGGATTGCAGCTCTGGATTTCATTGAGAGCAGATTGGACTTTGGCGACAGCAGCAGCAGCCGCTCAAAACAACCACCACTGTAACCTCAATAGAGAAAATTACAGTCAGGTGGCCTGTGATTGCTAAAAGGCGTTTGCTGCCTGTGCCGCTGCTGCTATGTTACAGGAGAGGGTAATCAGCACAGCTCAGCCACGTCTGCCAGCACACTTGTGAAAGAGGCAGGCTGTGCGTGTCGGTTGGTGGAGAGAGGGGAAAGAGCAAGAGAGAGAAGGTTATGCTTCACCGCACCAAATACAACCGCTTCAGGAATGAGTCAGTAACATCCGTCGATGAGCTTCTCCACGGCCTGTCCATGAACCCGAAGGTCTCGGCCACCCCCCAATCCGCAGCCGAGACATCTTACACACCCCCAACTGAGGTCCAGTCCTCCTCCACCACCGCCGCTTCCAGCACCCCCACCAGCCACGGCTCTGACCACCTTGAAGATGGAGGCACCACCCTCTGTACCCTCATTAACAAGGTGTCCAACCTGAAATTCAGCAACTCGGGCAGCTTGCTCGGCATCAAGGGTCTGCCCTCGGCTGTCAAGGACCTGGCTGTGGCTAAGCTGCAGGTGGGTGGGGGAGCGGGCTTAGGCAGCTCCAGCAGCCCGAGTCCCTGTGCAGCGACAGCAACGGCAGCCTCTGGTGTGGGCGGCTCACTGTGCAGCTTGGCCTCCCATTCAACCCCCTGCTTGCAGATGGAGCCAGCCGTCAGCACGAGCAAGAAGAGCAGACTAGACGAACTCCAGCCCGGCAGAGTGGACTGGAATCCAGGTGGAGGTGGTGGACTGGTGAGCAAACCCTCCAGAGGATGGCTACACTTGAGTGAGAAGATCTCTGGTCCTGGAGTGACATACATTGTGAAGGTTTGTAATCTCTCTGCCTTCCCCCTGTCTCATTTCCATTTTTGTCCTCTCCGTCTTTACCCCATTCTCTCTCCTACAATGACTCAAGCTTAGCTGCCTGCAAGGGGGGCTTGGAGGAGACATAATGTAGTTTCAATGGCACATCACAACATGCCCTTGAGTGGGTGTATGTAGGTTGGCTACGACAGAAGGCTGAGTGAAGGAGCAGCGACCAGAAAATCGACATTGAATAATTCAGGAAATAGAGAAGAAGAAGAACCTGCTATAGGAAAACAGAATCAACGATTATCAGTGTCATTTCGAGCATGCTGTAAACATATTCCTTTTGCCTATGTGGAGCTGCAGTGTTATGCTTTTGTAACCATGGTGACGTGTTATTTTCTGTACATTGTGCATCCCTATTAGCCGCGAGGCTGTTTTAGCTCGCAGGTAGTGAAATGGTGTAGCTGGAAACACAGATGCACATGTTGGCCTCATCGCACCCGTGTCTCACCTTAAAGCCGTTCAGCCGTCGTGCACCATTTAAAGGGGCACAACTAGTTGTTGGCACACAACTACGAGAGCTGTGAATGTCATCATGCCGGCAATGAGTCACTAGCATGAGGAGTGGTGATGCTGAGCTCTTCGAGGTATGAAGTGAATGGAAAACAAATGGAACAGACCATTTTGGCTGAAACCGTAACGTAGTCGTTTTTATTCATGCAACACTTTGATTCATGCAACACATGAAACAAAAAAAACATTTATTTTTGTGGCGGATGAATGGGCATACAGGACAACATTGCTCAGTGAGATGTGTTATCTTCCAAATCGAGTTATAGTAGGCCTAGTGACTATAGTGTGACATACCATTAACTCCATTTAGGACAGTAGCAGTTATGTGTCCAGTCAATGCTTCTGAAAGCTTCCACACTGTTTGAGGGGAAATGGGTCTGCACTGTGCACCCCCACCCTCTGCTTTTCCTCTGGTCTGAGGTCCTGTGTGTATTGAGTTCAACATGGTGTTATGCTCACAGCACTTTTAATTAGCCTCATGCAGTCACTCCTTGCACATCATGCACCATTACTCTAAAGGGACATTGATTGACAAGGACACTGTTTACACACATAGTTTTCACCCATGGCAGCTGTGTGTTGATGAAAAAAAAAAAAATTCACATTCAGTCTAGGTTTTGTGATTTCATGTTGAAATTTAAAGCACAAAAATAAAGGTTGTGGAGCTGAGGGAAACAATTCATCACTATGAGTGACCTCTTTCACGGGATTCATCTTGTAATCAACATACCTTTTGGATTGGTTGATATATTGTAATTATTAAGGCTCGCCATGCCAGTTCATTATCCTTATCGATTGATTGATTGAATTTATTTGCTAAAAATGCATATATGCATCGTACATACAAATAGAAATGAATACTAAGGATAACACATCAAGTATAACGTACTTCTTTCCAATGTGGTCCGCTGCAGGCAAAACATAATAAATACTCAAAATAAAAAAACAAAACACTAGACATTAAAAATAATTAAAACAATTAAAACTCATTCTGCAAACTATACCTTAAAAACTTGTTTAAAAAAAAACATATTTCTGGGGTTTAGACTGTTCCATGCATGGAAACCAGTAAGAAAAAAAAATCCTTATTTGGTGTATGTTTTATAGTTGTTCAACATTTAATAATTCCCATCACATAGCCTATTACATTTAGCCTGTTTATTAATTAAGAGCTTTATCCTCTTGACCTGACTGATGACTGAACAGAATTAGACAAGTAACAGCTGTGGAAGTTTTGTGACATTTTGAACCTATTTGCAAAACCATTTTTTCATATTTGGAAATAACCAGCATGTTTTAAATTATGAACACAACTAAACTCCAATAAGCAACAACTATAGTTGTACTTCAGATTCAAATAGGTCTTTGCCTGATATACAGTATGAATGTAGTTTTATTACCTGTGATCATCAAGTTGTGGTGTTCCGTGGGGTCATTTTAAGGTGAGTTTTATTGTGTTAACCTTGTACTTGCTTATTGCAAAGTATAAGAGAAAAAATGGCGTCATGCTCAGAATACATCGCTACCAGTTTTAGATCTGTTTGATGTATTTTTGGCCCTGCTGAATTGCGAGCTTCCCGTCATAGTCTCCAAAAATAAATGATATTAAAAATGTCAAACGTCATGTTGACAATGTGGCCGTTGTTTGCTGGTGCTTGTAAAAACGCTCGCTGTGAAGAGAAAGGGTCTAATAATATGAAAGTTATGATTCTAATAACTTCTCTCTGACAAGTGTTGGAGGTAGAAATGTTGCTGTGCCTGGATGTTTTGTTTACAAGTAGATCAGGAATATGATTCTGATAACAATACGAACTCGGCACAAAATGTTCCCAGTCTGTGCAATATTAATCAGAGGAGGTGTTGTAATGTGAGTAGGTGGGTGGCTCTGAAGATGGTTTTAAGGGATAGGAGGTCTGCAGTCTCCATATGTGGCATCATAACACACTGATGCAGTTTCCAAATCACTTTGAACGAGGACTGACATAATGTTTGAATCCAACTTTGTGTCGGAGTGTTTCTATTTTTAAATGGAAGATTGGTAACATAAAGATGTACTAGTTCTGCAAATCTGAATGAAATCTTATTGGTTGTGTATCTCACACAGGATTTTGTGTTTTTTTACTTTCCAGTATCTGGGCTGTATTGAAGTCCTTCGATCGATGAGATCGCTAGATTTCACCACAAGATCACAAATTACAAGGTATGTCCACACTTGGTTTTCTGACCTCATGACCACACGTCCCAAGTTTTCCTTTAAAACAAATCCCCACACATAAAAAAAACCCACAAACGCAAGACCGGTGAATGCTTGTTCGCAATAAAGATTATACACGCGCCTCCCCGTGGAGGTTTTCTGGGCATATCCAACAAATTTAGGTTTGCATATAATCTTCTGTGACTCCATGTATATCTCTGAAATCTTTGACCAACGTGCAGAGAGGCCCCCACAGTGAATCCGATTGTGTCATGTCCACTTTTATGCTTGACTTCCTGAAGCGGGTCCAGACTAATGTTAGCTGGCAAATCCACACAGCAGCAGGCTCTCTCTCTTTCACTCTGTATGTGTGTTTCAGACAAACATGGAGGTAAAACTATGTCCAATGCTGTTCCTATTATTAGATTTATCCTTCTCTAAAAGAACCTACTGCTCTGCGTGATTTATCCACGTAGAAAGGATGCACAAATGAACATTTCTGTTTCTGTCATGAAACCAATATTCACTTGGTCTCAAAGGGGGATTTGACTTTTCTGCATCAAAACAGCTCTACCAGTTTAATTCTCATGTTATAGTCTTTTACATAAAAATGATAGCTCTGTACAATGATGGCTGCTGCAGATAAAGAGGTTCACTTCACGTCTGAAAGACAGTTTTAGATTTCACTCTGTGATGTGCAGGTCTGTGTAATAGATACAGCTGCATGGTTTCAAGAGGTGCAGTGCATTTGTAATATTCCCTATGGCACCATATAAAACTCTCTACGGTGCATATTGAATATTGACTGTCTCTAGTGGCCAAGGTGAATTAATTTGATGTGCAACAACCTGTAGAGTTCAGACATACTGTAAATAAAACCTTTTTTTCTTTTAGTTAAGTGTATTTATTTCATTGTTTTTAGTCTTTTATATACATATTATATATATATGGTATATATTTATTATTTGATTTTATTATGTATTCTATATATATGATCTGACAAAACTGCATTTTTCAAAGATTGGGTTAATTTTTCTAGTAGTATGAATTGTTATAATGATCAACCAGATGTTTAGCCAAACTTAAGTCTGAACAATTACTGGATGGATTATAATGAAATGTTATACAGATGTTCAGTACAAATATAATGCATTTTTCATATTCAAAATTTACTGTAGACCATATCTAAAGGAACAAACTTTAGGTCTATGTATTCAACAACATGTGGGATGATGTTTCTTTTCTGAAATTTTTTATTACTTTTTTAATGAAAGTTCGCATTGGAGGATTTTTGCTCTTGTAACGCAAGAGGAGTTTAAAGACATCTTTACTTGATCTTCTTCTTCTTTGAGTTAACTGCTAACTGCTGCTAGCTGTTTTTAAAAAAAATCTTCCAGTGGATTGTACACATAACACACCTTTTACTGCCTCACGGGCTGACTAGTTTCTACAAACTCTTGATTCGGTGGTGTTACTACCTACACTGCCATCCCAGAGGCGGAACAGTGACCCCTCCCCTCATTATGCCTTTGTTTATACAGTAATGGTGAGGTTCAATAAGTGCAACAGTCCCGCCTTGAACAGACTGTGTAAAAAGGACTTATGTTGACCTGGAAAGACCATCTTCAAACAGGCCTGGTGGTTTACCACATTACCTATCAACCACGTGCAGATGCACACATCCTTCCTCAGGCAGTTTCACCACCATTCACACCTTGAATCATGTGACACTGAGAACAGACATGATGGTTGGAGAGGTAAACAAACCACTTCACACCACCTCAACGACCCTAACAACCCACAATTGTGCTGGGCACCAATCACTCAGTTAGAACTGATGAAACCTCTTGGAACGATGAAATGTATTCAAACCTTAAACTGTTAATACAGTTTGGTTAATGTCAATAATCACAGATCCTGTGGCTGTCATTTGTCACCATCTTGGCTTCATCCTCCTTTTGCCCTCCCTCTAGGGAAGCCATCAGCCTGGTGTGTGAGGCTATTCCAGGGACCAAAGGAGCTCTACGGAAGAGAAAGGTACATGGATGGACGGAGGGGGCAGGAGGGAGATGGAGGATCTGACTCAGACCAGATTTAGTTATTTTGACGGTCCAAATTCATAATTACAAGCCACCTGCTATCTAGCTCTAATGTGAACACATCTGTCCTCCAAAGTAGCGGATATGCTCACATTTTTTTTTTTAGTTTTTGCTTCACCAACAACAAAATCATCACATTTGCGAGACAACTCAGGGTATTCAAACCGAAATGGACGTGCTAGTGCTAGTGAATGCATGCATGACATTTTGCTCTGGAGGACGGCCCACACTTTGTCAGCTGTTCTTGCAGTTGCAATGCATTGTTGTCATCTCTCCTCTCTGGAACGTTTTGTTTTATTGGGCTGACGCCGCTGTCTGATGACGGGCTCAGCGCGTGCATACGTGCAAAAAGCCACATGAATTCTGATCTGACCGTTCGCATTCATGCTGCATGACTCACAAATCGGATATGTATCCAATCCATATGAATATGACTCAAATCTGATTTGAATGCATCAGATGTTTCTGTTCACACGGCCCTGGAAAAAAAAAAAAATCTGATTTGTGCTGGTAATTTGAACGTTGCCTGAGAGAGCTGAGAGAATGAATGATACAGTAGAGAGAAAAAGCGGAAACAGCATTAGATATTCATTTACCCTTCCCTTTTCTATATATAGCATTGCCTCTGTAAGTCTTTTTTCTCTCATCCTTTCTTCATGCAAAAAAGAGAAAGAAAACTGAGATAGAGAGAGGAAGAAATGATGAGAGAGGATAGATTGTATTTAGATAGGAGAGAGGCAGAGGAAAGAGAAGAGAGATGAAGAGGTATGAGACTGTATGTGCGTGGGTGTAGCTCCAGCCCACGATGCATTGCACACCGTGCACAGTGCTTAGTGACTCATGTAGTGCACAAAATCTGTGATCAGGAGACTGAGCTAGTGTGTGTGTGTGTGTGTGTGTGTGTATGTGTGTGTGTGTGTGCATTTGCGTGTCCGTGTCTGTCTACAGTATGTGTGTGTGCATGTGCACGGTGTGTGTCCACAGTGTGTGAGGAGACTGTGTCTGAATGTGGGGTGTGAAATGAAGCATTACTCTGCTCTCTCAAGCTTGTACAAATGTCAGGGAACAGTATGTAATGCCAAATCAGTGCAGACTCGTTTCCTCTCAGAATAGATTCAAGGTATAAGATAATGTTATTTTTGCTGTGTGGCAAATGCACTATGGTGACATCAGCTTGTACTGACGCTTCTCTGAATTCTCTCCTCATCAAATTCACCTTTGTCTTCATTATCTTGAGTATCCAACAAATTGCAATTCTTTATTATTAGATAAAATTTCATGGCCCAAACTGTAATCAATACTGAACAATGATTATTCCCCTGTATTCATTTACAAGTGTAAAAATGACCCAAGACTCCGGTAAGTCTCTGCATCCATACATGAAACAATCCAAAGATTCAGTGGGCTAAAAGTGAGCTCTAAAGGTGCTTATAGGTGGATTTTATTAGATTTGGACAGAGCTCGGCTAATTTTCCCTCTGTTTCCAGTCTTTATACGCAGCTAATCTAAGCTAAGCAGCTTGCCTGCTAACTGCAGGCTGTAGCTTTGCATTTTGCTTTGCAAATCAGCTTTTAAAAAAAATTATTTCTTTATGATCTGTTGTATAATTGCAAAAAAAAAAAAAAACATTATCATAAATTGTTTTGTTTGTGTCTGTCTTTATCCTCTCATGATCCTCTCAGCCACCATCCAAAGCTCTGTCCAGTATCCTTGGGAAGAGCAACCTGCAGTTTGCTGGCATGTCCATCAACCTAAACATCTCCACCAGTAGCCTCAACCTGATGACCCCTGACGGCAAACAGGTCAGTGTGTAACCTTTGTGATCATTAGTGGGATCCTATGAGGCTCATGTCTGTAATAGATTATATTAGAAGGTCGAATTGTAGAGCCTTTGCACTTGTCGGCCACCATAGTTCTTTTGAGAAATTGAATTATCAACTTTTCATATTTATATTTCTGCACATATTTAATAAACAAACAAGATGCAAAGAGTTGGATGTAGGTAGGTAGGTGTATTTTTTATTATTATTATTATTATTATTTTATTATTAAGAGAGACCAGCCGCGCTATCTGTTTCTCCTTGCTTCAACTTTTTATGCCATGCTAAGCCACCGTTGCTAAGAGCTAAATGCTTCCAATATGGCTGCCTCACAGTGTTACCAGATAGTCCTCTGTTGTTTAATTAGTGGGTAAAAGCAAAGAATTAATTAATTCAACTACATTTGTATCTATGTGTCTTTATAAAGATGCGTTTACTGACTCATGTCTATTGTAAAATTTTGCTCTTGACAGATTATTGCCAATCATCACATGCAATCCATCTCCTTTGCATCAGGTGGAGATCCTGTAAGTAACACAATGGCCTTTGTCTTGTAATAATGAAAACCTAAACTACTTTAGAAGAAAGATATTTGATTTACTAATACAATCACATTTTGATTACATTCATTTTTGCCCATTGGTGATGTTATCATTTATCAAAAGTCATATTGTCATCTTATCTTTATTAATTGCAGTTTTTAACACACATTTCCATGAAGTTCACTCATTTATAGTACAGAAAATGTGTCATAATACTGTGTAGACAATTTATATATAGATAGATTTACACCTGATAGAAAAATGCTAATCCCTCTTTAAACATGGCAACAATTTTAATAGCCAATAACATAATAATGAAAGCGACTTAACAAAAAAATAATTTGGTTTGAAGGAATTATTGCATTTTATAGCTGCTCTCTTCTTTTTTTTTTTTAGGACACAACAGATTATGTTGCCTATGTAGCAAAAGACCCTGTTAACAGAAGAGGTAAGTGTCCTTGAATATACTGTAGAATGTCTATAGAACACTACGGTATATCTTACATGCAACATGCTCATTAAAATTGCTGCTCTGGCGCTCATCAGCATGTCACATCCTTGAGTGCTCTGATGGACTGGCCCAGGACGTCATCAGCACCATCGGCCAGGCCTTTGACCTTCGCTTTCAGCAGTACCTGCAGTGTCCCTCAAGCAAACTCTCCTCCACGCATGACAGGTGAAATGTTCATGAAGCATGTGACACTAGAGACTATTCAGATCTTAACCGCTTTTTAAAATATTAATATTTTAATCATAAGAAGGCATACACCAGATGTTTCAGTCAATGCAGGACCACACGCTTGGCATCTATTCCAGGGACTCGAATCTCACAGAAACTTATGTGATGAAACGTGACTTCAGAAATATATATTATATGACCAAACCACATTTTTCCACAGGGTATTAAACATGGAGGAGTTGCCGTGGCCGGAGGAAGAGGAGGAGTCAACAGAACATCCTTACTATAACAACATCCCTGGCAAGATGCCACCGCCTGGAGGCTTCATCGACACACGGCGGACCAATCAGAATGCAGCACCAGACGGATGCCAGGTACCACTCAATTCAAGTGGATTAATCTCAGGAACTTAAACCGAGTAACTTTTCTTCTCATGTGGATGCAATCTCAATAACCTTTTCTTAATATCATCTCATCATCTCCATTTTTTTAATTAAGTAATGCATCTTAACTGATAACTGTTTGTCTGTATGACATCAGATAGGACCAGGTTCGGTAGATCAGACATATTACCAGGGGCGTCACTGTGGAGAAAACTGGGGCGATGAGAGAAAGCCCATATTCATACAACAGGGTAAGAAAATTCATGCTTCACATTACCTGAATACATAAACCATGTGCAACTTGGAATTCAACACTGTGGCTATGACTGTCTCTCTGTTTATCGTAGGATCTTTTGATATAAGCAGTCTGCCCGAGAGTAAAGGTCAGGCGCCCAAAACGGGAGAGATGCCTGCATATGTGAACACTCAGCAGATTGACGCCCAGGTGCTCGCAGCCCTCCAGGCAGAGGCGGAAAATGTGACAAAGGGCATGGCAGCTGCAGCCAAAGAGAGCCCACAGAAGGACCTGTTCGACATGAGTAAGTGTTGGTTGGTTGAAGTTTCTGTTGGTCATGTGATTAGGATAGTAGATTTGGAAGCAAAGATTCTGCTGATGCATTACAAAGTATGTGGATCTTTTTTCTTTGCATTCATAAGAACATTGGTAGATGACATTCTTATCAAAGGTCTTAATTATAGGGGTTTCTCAGTGACGTCGTCGTGGCACTATAATAACACCGTATCAGTATGAAGACAATATGAAGGCGTACAACTTTATCCTCTCCTCCTTTAAGACTCTTTAAAGTAAGTTACACACATTAAGATGTGTGTAACTATGTATGAAGAATCCATGACACAAATTACATGTTAGCAGTGAACAGTTCTGCTACAATTCAACAGTGAACTTTCCTTCTATGAAATCTAAATTCAAAGGTGTCATTGTCCACCTATTTGTAGTTTTCCATTTTACTTTCCTCCTCAACTAACAAACTCCAACTCTCGCATGACAGAAAGTCATAATTTTATCAGATTATTTCATATAATTGTGGATTTATACCATTATCTCACCAGGAGTAAGTCTCTTGTGTGAGCTGTATACCCAATTTAAGTCTAATCAAGTAATTGAATTACTTCTTATTTTATAATAAAATTTATATGTATCATCAGCATAACAGAATAATGATATGTACAAAATTACATCGTTAAATACTAACTGTGACTATATGAACATGCAATTTTGTTGATGAGCTGAATTCTTAATAATTCAACCTTTTTTTTCATTAGATATTAATCAGATAAATCTAATCTGAAATAAGTGAAATAAAAGTAATTTGACAAAAACAAAATATTGAATTTGGCTCGACTAGTTTGACTGAAATGTTAATAATAACTTGAGGCCTTAAAAAGACAAAGATGTCAACAGTTTTCGTTGACTAAAACTTGACTAAAATAACAGAATACAGGATGGACCTTTCTGTATAAAGTCTGTATTTTTTCCCCCTGTGTCCTTGTCCTCTCATAATCCAAATAAATGTCTGTCATGTTAATTGGTAACTCTCCATTGTCTGTAGGTGTGATATTAAAGTGAATGTCTTCCCTTTGTGTTGCCTTTGTGATCGGCTGGGAACTTTGTAGTGTTTTTCTCTGCCTCTAACCCAAAACATTTAGGAAAAGGCTATAACCCACTATGTATGGATATAAAGATCAAAATCAGGACACTGAATACAACCAGAATTATATTTAATAATATATTTTTCGCATGAGCAGAGTAGTTGAAAAAAGTTAAATGGTCAACAAATGGTATTTTGAAAATCTGACACATTGTATGTTCAGTACATGATCATCTGCTGCTTTGCTTTTGATGAATCTCTCCTTCTGTAGCTGCTATGCTAATATGCTAATATAATGGTGTTCAGGTAACACCAGACTATTTTAGCTTGCTTTGTCCTCATCTTAAACTGTATACAAAAGGGATGTCTATCAGTTAAGAGATGAAGTTTAGTTTGACTGGAAAAGCAGAGGGTCAGGATTCTTTGCAGGATTATGTTTGTGTACTGGTGCAACATGAGTAGAAACTACTTGTGGTCAAGCAACGGTACCATTTTAAAGTACTCATTTCATGGGGATAGAGGAATGACATGCAAGAAAGGTCTTTAGCCAGATTAAAATTGATAACGATGTGTCTAAACAGCGTGCATCTTAATACACTGGGTCATCGAGATTCCCCAATAGAAGAGCAAGTACAACCTTTCAACCATTGTGAATAAATTAAGATACTGTTCTCAAGCCCAAAGTGCAAAGCTACAGGTGTCTTTCCTTTCTTAATTAGTAACTTTGGCACTGCCCTTACTTATACCAGAGCCCTTCGAGGATGCCATTCAGTCCCAGTCCCAGCCGCCGTCCCAGGGGCAGGCCCAGTCCCAGGCTTATGGTCTTCACAAGGCAGCCTCCGTCGATAATTCGAGCCCTCTCCTTGTGCGCTCGCTGGCCTTCAGGGCACAGGAGGAGCTTGAGGGCCAAACGTGGTACCATGGAATAATGAGCCGCCGTGATGCTGAGAAACTGCTGAAAGACGATGGGGACTTCCTGGTTCGTAAGAGCACCACCAACCCGGGGTCCTACGTACTGTCGGGCATGCACAATGGACTCGCCAAACACCTACTGCTGGTGGATCCCGAAGGCACGGTAAGATGGGGTTGAAGAGCGTGTAAAGAGTGTGTTTCATGAGTAGAAGTACATAGTGAAAGATTTTTTTATTGTGTAAAAAAAAGTTCAACTTATTGGGCCACAAAAGGCATCCAACATGTCTTTCTCTTTTCCAAGGTACGGACAAAAGATCATGTATTTGACAGCATTAGCCATCTTATTGGCCATCATCGTGACAACAGTCTGCCAATTGTGTCAGCTGGGAGTGAACTGTGTCTCCTACAGCCCGTTGGAAGGAAACAGTGATGCTTGCCATACCCGATGGATTTAGGAAGCTCTGGACAGTCTCTCCTACCATCCTGAAACTTGAAGATGAAACATGACGAGAAAATGCTTGAAGGCTCGACAGTGTTTCTGGGAAACTGAGACACTGGGAGACGCAAGATTTGTTAAAAATAAATTATTTATAGAACTGTTATTATTTTGTTGTGATGACTGAAATGCTATATTTTTGAGAAGACATAGGTGCATTTGGACATAATATCTTGATTTGGTGTTTGAAAAGATAAAAAAAGACAATAGTTCTTGTAGTTTAGATGAAGTGCAAATCAAACCTCAAAGAGGTGTTACCAAGAGTATTTTAGAAGAAAAGCCTAAAATTTTAGTTTTGTCTGTCAAGCACAACCACATTTCTACAGGAACTGTTGGCGAGGAGGTGGAGAAAACAAAAAAAATGCTGTTTATGATGAATTACTTTGTCCTTTAATCTCACCAGTAGCGTGACGGCTCACTCAATTAGTCACGATGTGAAATCTGCTTTTATTGGGGATTAGCAATGAATGTTTTGCTTTGCAGTCGTCACAAAGTGTCGGGGTACAAACATCCTTCATAGTGCTGTCAATGGCTTTACAGGTAAACTTTTTTTTTTTTACAAAGTATTTTCTCGTGTCACCGCGGTCGCATGACTTAAAATCAACCGTTCTTGTGGACATTGTTCGTGGACCTTGATACCCCTTTATTTGAAAGAGGTGCTCGTGTATGCTGACACTGTAAAAATATTTATGCTTTTCAACCAGTGATTATTTCTGAATTGGTTTTCTCTGGATTCTTCTTTTAGGTGTTTAGTCAGTGATTAGTTTTGGGGCTTGAGTC
Organism: Chaunax sp. Z400; assembly: GCA_037577475.1. Classification (NCBI taxonomy): domain Eukaryota; kingdom Metazoa; phylum Chordata; class Actinopteri; order Lophiiformes; family Chaunacidae; genus Chaunax; species Chaunax sp. Z400. The sequence goes on from CM075199.1 coordinate 15,929,252, forward strand.
ACGCAATGGATGTCCTCACATTTTCGGCTTATTTTGTGAACTTTTTAAAAGTTATTGTTATCATTGGAATGATCACAAAAGAAATAGCACAATCAGAGCGTTAGATCAGTTAGATCATCGTGTCGGTTGTACCAAGATGAATTACCAACGTGTTGAGATGTAATCTGCGTATTTTTTACTGGATTAGACAAATGTTGAGTTCCCATGGTGTGCACTAAATGCAGATTGTTTTTATATTAATCCACCCTCACTTAATGATGTGTGTGCAAATCTTAAGGCAATACTACCCTATTGCCACTAGATGTCCTCACAGACTTGGGTATCTCTGTCAGCCACACTTTAATTCCTTTGTGTTTTCACTTAGTAGCAAAAATGCTGGCTGTGTATTGCTTTAAGTATTACAGTACTAACTTTTTAACCATTATTGCTTGACAGGTCAGAGTTAATTGACATTTTGCAGTCCATTGCACACAATCGTTCCTCAGAGCAACACTTTATTTAGGTTATATGAATTGTCTTTTTTGGAGAATGGGAATCAAAATTTTGGAATAGCGTACAGAAATAGTACACAGCAGTTCTTGCAACAGTCTTTTAAAATGCTCTCATTTCACTGTTGTCAGTACTCTGATGGATACCAAATGAATGGAGCATTGTATTTGATATGCACTGGACCACTTCGATTGAACCAAAATCAGCATGTGTTCAATAAGTTTGACAAGACAGATGCAATGTAATATAACGTGCCTGTATTTTGCTGCAAGAGGGAGTGTACGAGTACATGCATCTCACATCAACACGTATTTTAGCAAAGAGCAGTACTGGGCTCATAAAAATATCCAATACCACATCTACTTTAGTTTAAGACTTTCCTCGATTCTTTGTGTCCAAGAAAAGGAATGACAAACTGCCGTTTTTGAGACAAAGATGAGAAGAAAAGGACACAATGTATCATTCGAGGTTGTTTTTTTTTATTGCAATTATCCATCTTTAACTTTAACCTTGTCAAATTCTTTGTGACATAATTTCATCAAATCTAACATCTTGGGAGAAGGAATTACATGCAAAATTTTTAAAAGAAATTACCACTATGCTAAGTGCAAAACTATTTTGGGATTAGACTTAATTTCTCAAAAGCAAATTTGCAGTAATCACCTTGGCAAAACGTGCAAAGTTTTTGAACAAAGGAACAACTCCATACTTGAATCTGTGGCATAAAGAAACTACACAAACAAACACTCTAGGACACAAAAAGAACATGGCTTCTTTCCAGATTTCCGTTGATGAAAATGTGCCTTTTATTTGTACAAATGGTCTTTTTATTTCTCTTTCTCTCTCTCTTCAAAGTGCAATAGCTGATCTTCGATGGGGCATGCCTGTTCACTAGAGGTTGTGTTTTGCCCTGCTGCGTGTTGCTGCTTGAGACTACCGTTTTCTCTCTCTATCTGTTTCTATCTCTCCCTCCCTCTCTGTTATATATTATAAATGTATCATTTCCAGATTCTAAATATTAATCTTTGTCAGAGGGAATCGTACAGAAAGTCACTATTTTGGAACAGGTATAATATTAAAAAAAAGGAAATAAAAACAAAGAATCAAGTCCAAATGATGTTTACAGATTCAATCTTTTGGTTGTATGAGTTTATCATTATTCTGTATGACTGTTGGCAATAAAACTGTGAATGTGTAGAATCTCTATTGTTGTCTCTGCTATAATAAAAGCACATATGTTTATGGTAGACACAGCATTTAGCCAGTGCCATCACAGCATTCTCTAAAATTTTGGAGTTACAGTAGGTCATCCAAATTATTTTCATGTTGCATGCAGATAGTTGCCGTGCAGGTAATCCACCAGATTTATTGTTGACATTTTTAATAGGGAAACAGTTCACAGTCAGGTCTTCCAGGATAACAGGGATGCTTCTGTTGAATATATTGTTATTTTGTCAGTTCTGTGAGCTGCGTGAACAAAAATCCATTCATGTTATGTAATGTGGCTGCAGAAATCCTTAAACCTTAGCCTATCAAACCTACTTGCATGGCTAGATACATGACAAATACATGAGAAAATAATATTTATTTATTCATAATTTCGGTGAAATTACTTTCCAGAAGGTGTGGCGACATGTGAGTCATCCTGTGTTTATTATTTATTGTGTCAAAGCAAATAGTTTGAATATTATAAATAAATAGCTACACATTTCACATGCATCCACATGCCTTTACCTTCAGTTTACCAGTTTCATGCTTTTAAAGTTGATAGAAAACAGTTCCACTTCAGGAATAATCAGATGAAACACCCAAAAGCACTGCAGCAATTTCATATTGGCTCTAAAATGAAGAGAATTAACATGCAGCATGTAGTGAGGAGAGCTAGTCTGGATATTATTTACCATTATTAACCAGCAGATAGAGCTCTAGTCTCACTTAAAACTGCTGACGTTTCTCCAGCTGCAGAAATTCTTTGAACAGTGATGCAGTTCTAACATGATGCTACTGATTTAGCTAGAGGGGAAGCAAGTTTGACTCTTCAGGATGTTTGTCTTATACCTCATTTACAACAAATATGCAATTAATAATGCAGTTTTCATTACAGTAACTGCACAGTAAAGTATATTGTAGTATTACTGAGTAAATACAAAATGACAGAATGGACTATGTAAAGAATAATAAATAATAATTATCATTGTAATTACACTAGTAACTGTCTACAATCAGTCTTCATTATTTTTCATAACTTTAATTGCACTTTATTAATTGCAGGTTATCTGTTATTTATTTCTTATTAACTTAGATGTAAATGTTTTTTATTCAGTCAAGGTTAAGATGGACATTCATTCATTATTATCCTGCGAAAAACCATTTACTTCTACAAGGTTAACTTTTAACAAGCCAAGGTTTTTTTTTCCAGATAGTCAAACAGATTTATAGACGCATTTATCCTTCGTTTAACTCTAAAATGGCCAAATTTGGAGATACATAGTTCTTACTTGGACAGTGATGAAATATGACCTGTGCATTAAATATATTGCCTTCATAATTACTCTAATGCAAAGTATGGACATTTTAAGTCCTAAAGATTCCCAACTGTGGATGATGTAGATATACAGGGGAGAAATCGCTGCCCTGCAGCTTCAGCCTGGACTCTACATTTCCTTCAAGAAGTCCTTCATTCTAAATCAATCACAACTCAACGAGTTTACACATTAGGATCACCCTCACCTTCCGGTCCTCCGTTCTTTCAGTCTTTTCTGTCACTCTCAAGGACGGCCTGAGCAGCCTCTCCAGCCACCATAGAGACCTCACCATGTGCCGTGTTCATCTCCTTGTCCTTCTCCACCTCCGCCTGCCTGGAGCTCCTTTGGCTGTGGTTGGGGTTGTTCTGGCTGCTCCATGACTTGCTCCTGCTGCGACTGTGCTCCAGAGACTGCTTGTTCCCGCTGCCATTGATAGAAGCCTTTCCCCTGTAGCAAATGCCACACACCAGACCCAGGAATGCCCGTCTCATCTCGCGGCTGGCCAGTGTATAAATAACTGGGTTCATGGCTGAGTTGAGCACAGCCACCGCGATGAACCAGTCAGCCTTGTAGAGGATGGGGCAGCGCTGCTCACATGCCACATCCAACAGGAGCAGGACGAAGATGGGCGTCCAGCAGGCAATGAAGACCCCAACTACAATTATGACCGTGCGCAGCAGCGACATGGCATGCTCCGAGTTTCTGTGCTTGCTCACCTTGCGGCTGCTGGACTTTACCAGGATGTAGATGCGTGCATAGAGGACTGACATGGCTAAAAGCAAAAGCATGAAAACAATGATGCAGAAGGCTACATATTTTTTGGTGTAGAGAGGGAGGACGGTTGAGCAATCGGGGAGGTTGTCCAGGCAGTTCCAGCCCAGAATAGGCAAAGCTCCAAGAGATATCGCAATAATCCAGCAGGTCCCGATAAGTAGAAACACTCTGTAGTTCTTGTTGGCATCGTAAGGCCTCATTTTGATCATAGTCAGGTGTCTCTCTATAGCGATAGCTAGGAGACTGAAAATGGAGGCACCAAGTGCTACAAACATGCTTCCTTCTCTGACAAACCAGAGAACAGGTGAGAGCTGCAGGGTCTTCTCTCCAGACAGGAGCAGGTTGACCAGGTAAACCACTCCGGCCAGCAGGTCACACAGCGCCAGGTTACCGATGAAAAAGTACATGCGGTTGTGGAACCTGTGGTTTTTCCATATGGCTACCAACACAGTGAGGTTCTCCAAGACAATGAAGCTGCATATGATGAGGAACACTACGGTTTTGGTGTCCACAGTTCCAGGGCTTGTGCCGATGCTGGGCCGGTGGTCCAGCTTCCCAGTGTAGTTGTAGTGGAGGTAAATCTGAGGGTTGATCATCTTAGACCACTGGCTGCTGACACTGGATGTCGGATGTGAGGAAGGAGTCCAGTGTCAGCAGATCCTCCGTGTTCAACTGCAATGGAAGTGGAACATTTTGACATGCTGATGCTCAAATGTTGCTGCAACACTGTGTCTATACCTTTATTTTAGTTATTATCCAAATTGGGAAGGTTGTCAAAATGAATTGCCCATTTGAGGTGAATAAAATTGTCTGAAATTCCTGGATTATCACAGAAAGCAATCAATATAGGCTATTATTATTTATCCATCCTGTAATAAAGCAATTTATTGCTGATTTTAACGGAATAATTTAGTTTTATTTACTCTCATGGAACCAAGAAGTCAATAGGACTAGCTAATGCCTAAAGAAAATGTAAAAAAAAATCTATGTAACAAGTTGTCTGCTCCTAAAATATGATTCTGTTTATTTGCACGGGATTTTTGGACCATTGCCCAAACTACCAGGGGCTCATTTAAAAATGTAAAGTCATCTTTACCTCATCTTTTAATGGATGAGATTAGATTTAGCTTTATTACACTCATATAGCCTACTGCAGACAGAATCCATTGCTCTGTAATTAATGCGTTTGTGCCGCATAGAGCAGTCTAGTTTCCATATGAGCCGTAACTTACCGTGAGATGCTCGCAGTCCGCGTTTGGATGAAAGTTTAACGCGCGCCGAAAAACGCGCATTTCACTGCTGAGTTGTCGAATGTCCGCGTTTCCTTGATTTGATCTTTAATTCTTCCTTCCTCGCCCAGTGGAAGAGAGAAGCTCCTCATCTTTTACCGAGCTCTAAACTCCGGAGTCGTCGACGGCTGCCTGAAAGTCACACCTCCCCCTCCTCCCCTCCTTCAACCCGGGCTGGGAGAGGAGAAGCTGGGACGGCTGTTGGATACATGATGGATAACAAAGGAGGTTATGTGGAAACTCATAAGGTATAATATATGTTGTGTTTGCCAATATCACAGTTTTTGTCCAAGACACATTAAAAGGAGGAATAAAAAAGAATCCCGCAGGAATTTTATTCTAAAAGTCTTTAAAGTATAAAATATGTATTAATTTAACTCACATTTGACTAAGGTCTAATAGTTTTTTATTCAGGCCTTTATCAGCTGTTCTCTCCTCAAAACCTTCAAATGATTTTTGTTTAACAGACTTTTAATTTAAGATAAGTAACTACCTTGCTTGGATGTGTAATTAATATTAAAGAGCAAGCTACTTAAATACATGAGTGGTTTTCCTCTAATCTTTTGGCCCAATCTGAGAAAATCTTTTCCCCTTCTTTAAAAGGGGTTGTGCATATGTAGGAAAGGATTTATGACAATCCTCAACATACAAAATTTGGTCACACTTGACCAATATTTTGAGTCTGAAAACACAATTTTTACATGACTAGCCACAAGACTTTTATCCAAATAATCCCAAATGACCACTCCATTGTTAAAGTAACCCACCCGTGTGGAAAGGCGTGAAGATTGGGGAGGAAATTACATCTGTAAGAACGCCACAGCTGGGGCAACATGACCTGGATGTCGCCATTGGCATGCTGGAGGTGGGGCAGTCCACCAGACAAGTTGCCAGGGTGGTGGATGCTCACCATTCCACAATGGAGAGTCCCGTCTTATGTAGTCAGAGGAACAACACCAGACTGCCGACACCTGGGTTGATCAGGCAATCAGGAAATCCACCTCAGAAACAGGTTCAGACGGACAAACATACAGCATCAATAAAAGGCCTGTACATGGCAAAATAATATGAAATCTGAGGAGTGATAGACTTCAAGCCCAACGACCTTGCACTGTTGGGTTGGCTGAGTGAGCGAGTTGACAGTGTGAACATCCTCCACAGTCTCAGCAGCAACTCCAGGCGGCGCTGACTGAAGAGTAAGCTGTCATACAGGATGACATCAGGAGGTTGCACCTGTCCACGAGGAAGAGGATTCCATGCTGCAGTGCAATGGGACACACTATTGCGTAAAATTGTGTATACTCCAGTTGCTTTTAAGATCCCTGACTATCTTATCTTATTTTCACTAGCGAGCCTGGCTAGAAAGAAATACATGGGCTACACCAGTCAATAGGATGGATAAATAGTAGATGGACAGATTCATTTATTAATGCCAATTGTATAAATGACAAAAGCAAATAAGATAGGAACAAGAAACAAAATACAATAAAATCCATGAATGATACAAATTAACAATACAAGAGGACTATTGTGCACAGTAATGTTATGTAGGCCTTGGTTCAGGTTTCATATCAATGCAATACAACAAGTTTTGGCTCTGCAGATTTGCTTTCAGATTACAAATATAGCTAACCAGCAAAAGCCCATAGTCTTTGTTGTGTTTCTGCTTGGACAAAAAAGAGAAAGGACAAGCATACAATTTGCTATAAGTAAGGATGACTGCAGCCTGTCCTTTGTTGTATTCTCTCTGTGACCTCATATCCAGGAAGGATGGGCAGGGCTGTCAGAAAAGAGAAGGACTCAGAGAGTCTGGGAGCCCAAAAGACATACACTATGATGACTCTGTGAGAGCCATCTACAAAGATTTTAAGACTTCCCTAAGACTAAACATAAAACGACCAGAATGTGACTAAAACAGCAAACTTCACTCCCAAACAACATCCAGAAATTGTGGCACGAATAAACGATTTTTGCATGACGTGGATATGACTCAAACACTAAGAATCTTATTATGTGTTGCCACATATGACGCTTGCCTTTTTTCCAAACAAAGCACATACTGTACTGTGTCGCAGACCAAATCATTAAATAGTAGATCTCTTCCAGTGTCTGTGGTTATTAAACCAGAGGAATGTTTTGTGTGGTTGAATAAACAGCTGTGGTCTGGCATGGGTCCATTAGTATTGTTACAGTCACAATTCTCAGTCCATTTCCTGCAGGTTGCTTTGTGCCAGCAGCAATGGGAAAATCTCAGGGAAAATGCCAGATAGTTATTCTGGACCCACAGCAAATCTGGGTCCAATCACAGAGCGGGTCTATATGGCAGCTGGATTAGACCAGGAGCATGGTTGGAAAAACCTTGGGTTTTTCAGCAAACTACAGTGAAGCTAGGCCTACATCTGCATTTACATAAACTCTGAGTCAAATATGAAACCATCAGCAAGTACAAACCCATAATATGTGGTTAGTGTGAGTCTATGGCTATGTGTATTCATAGACTACTGAAGAGGAGCATGGGTGGAGGGTTTTTCACATTTGCAGGACCACCCTCGCTAAAATGTTACCTTGTAGGCAACCGCTTCTTTGGTTTAAGCGAGGCCGAATTTTCCTGTCATCTTTGTCGGCAGGACTGTAATTAAAAGCTCTCTCTTGCTTCCAGCATCAGGAGCTGTATGTCTCCCCCTATATCACCAACACACCATATGTGTGATCTCCTGCTATTATAATTGAAGTATAAACCTACAAGCCGCAGCCCGTCATTTGAACGCACCATACTATATAACCTTCCCTCCCACAGAGCAGCTGGCCTCATAGATGGTAAAACCATTCCAAAAGTTTCCACTGCTCAACTACAGCCTGTCCTGGACATTTATAAAGTGTGCAGCATGTGTGACAGTGTGAGTGGTTGGAAGAAGTGTTCACATCTTTAATTTCAGTAATACGGCAACTGTAAAACTGTAATACCTAAAACGTATTGCAATTAAACTCTACAATTTAAAACGACAAAAGTATTATCCACAAATTGGATGATTAAAACTAAAAGTACTAATTATGCAGAATGTCCCCTGTTGGTCACTAGTACACGGAAGCCTATTGCATTCACTTGAGAAAAAAAATGTTGCCCTGTTTTTCTTAGTTAATGAGACAGTTATCTCATTTATTCAGAAAAACAGACCAGAACTGTAGATTTCATGACAACGTTTGTTTGTCTGAATTAACGACATAATTATCTCAAAATTCTGGGAAATTCTGGTTTTCATGAAAAAATAAAATTCTTAAATTTTTGTTTTTCTGCATTAATGAGATAATTGTGTCATTAATGCAGAAAAACGATGCTCTGTTTTTCTGAATTGATGAGATTACTATGCGGCTTCCAACAACACAGGACTTTCATTTTGTCAATAATGGAAACATGAATGCAAACAGAAATGGTCCCAGGCTGCTAGCCTGACTGGATCCCTATTCAGCCATCATTTTCTGGGGGGATTTCGATACCGAAAGCAACTGTATAGGGAACCAATCTAAACACTGATGCCGTCATTATTCCGTAACATGGACCAGATGGGAAAATGTACTGCAAAGAAAGATCACCTGGTCCAACATACAGAGAGCAGACTTTCATCTCATCAGATTCTTGATCCAAGCTCTGTATGATGTCCTCCCAAGTCCCACAACCCTGCATGTGGATCAAAAGTGAGACACCCTGTTGCGCTCTTTATTCTGGAAGAGGATCGCTGGAACACCTACTTAGCAGCTGCCCAAAAGCTGTAAGGGACGGGGGCTATTGCTGGCACCATAACTAGGTTCTTAAGGCCGTTCCATGGCCATCAACATCAGCAGAGGCCATCATCAACCAAAGACCATCACATTCATTAGAGCTGGAGAGAAGCCCCACCCACAACCAAGAGCAAAGGTCTCCTCAGATACAGTTCCCAGCCAGGATAACATCTACACTGCTGCGAGATGTGATCATTGAGTCCATCAAATATCTGATCATGCTGGAACTCATAGCGCCCTGGGAAGAGCGCATTGGACGAGACCACCCAGATGAAGCGCATTAAGAACAAGGAGGTCATGGAAGAGTGCAGGAGACAAGGTTTCCAAGGATTTGCACGGCAGTCACTGTGCAAAACGTCCACGTTACTGGGAATCACCGGGCAAGCAAGAAGAAAGACCATCAGACTCGCCAGCGAAGTCACAGAGAGAGCAATTAGGTGGTTCATGATCGAGAAGGCAGAGCCGTGGAATGCTACTGGGATGCAAACTGGCATCTGATCAGCCTCGGATGGGTTTCCTGTGTTAGGGTGTCTGATGCTGAAAGACCCGAAACACCCAATGCCGCCAGGATATATCACTGATGATGTGTCCTAATGCATTCGTAGGCTGTATCTTTCATCATCTAGCCCTTACATAATGAAATCAACATTTATTTCATATGTCAAACCAAAAACTTGTCTATGGAAAGTTTAAAGATCTTTGTACAGGATCTGCCTTCTGTCTGTAGATAAAGCATTTAACTATGGGCATATACATATCAGGATATTTATTATTAATCATAATGCAATATATGATACCGGTACCCACTCTCTAATGCCTGCACATATAAAGTATTCGAAGGTCATTCATAATTGATTATAATGCAGTTTCTGCGACTGCTAACATAATAGCCTCTCATTCAAAGAAGAGAACTAATGGTTAAATGAAAATGACCGGATAGGATAAAGATAAGGGGCCTGTGCTTTAGTACTGTAAGCACATTACAAAATCTATTTGGCAGTCATCACTCTGAAGCTCTCAACCATTCATTAGAGTGCAAGAGCTGGGGTCAGACCTGTGGGCATTGGGCACATCCATGTGCAATTACATGACAACCGTGCCTTTAATTTCACCCTCACCATTTTGAGGCTAAAACACACCCCATGAGTCTGGGCTAGAAATCTGAGGCGGACAGTTCCCTCCTGCCCCGTGGCTTTTGTGGTGGCAGTATTTCGAGGCACGGCGGTCTCTTGCATGCAACATAACAGAACAAGACCTTGGAGATGTTACTGAGGCATAATTTCAGCTGTGGCACAGTTTAGTCTAGGATCCACCAACTTTGAAAGACCACACAAACAGAAATAGGCTTTTAGTTCTGTCACTTACAATTGCTGCAGGAGGATTTACTCTGCTCTTACCTTAAGTTCTTTCACCGTGAAGTTCCCTTCTTTTAATTTTCCATTTCATTTAGCTCATGCTGAGAGATTAATCAGATGGTTTTATTGAAATGCTGCCAGTGGCTCTGACTTCAAAAACACTACAGTTGCTCTTCAACAGACTAATCAGCTTAAAACTGGCTGCCATTACCAAACAAGCGTAATTTTAATGGACTCGAATCACTTAACACTGAACATGGAAAACCCAGAAGCCACAGTTTGTCTGTAGTAGACTCATTTTGAGGGCTTCAGTGATAATTGCATGGTTCCCAACTCAGGTCACTGCCAGTTCTGCTGCTTGTGCACACACATAATATTTTCCGCACCTCCACGAACATGCATATAGCAAACCCCAAAAATACAACATTTAATTTGTAGAATTTTATTGTGATAGCAACTTTAAATTATTCTGATAGTATTTGTACTAAGTTTCAGTTTTCATACCACTGTCTTATTAAGGCACAATTTATTCTTAAGTTATTTTTTGGGCATATTATGCCTTTATTTGATAGGACAGCCGAAGAGGTGACAGGAAATGCGGGGAAAGAGAGTGAGGGGACAGGTTTACTGGGGCCAGAATCCTCCCTGGTCCTGCCACATTGAAAATATTTGAAAAAAATTAATTGATTAAACTACTATTTTAACAATAAATTCATTTAATAACATTTAAACGTTAATTTTAGAGTCAGTTTAGCCACTAACTATAATCTGCTCATTTTGCTTTTCTTCCCACACTCACAGAAAAAGAAATAAGAAAAGTTGGCATCAAACAGTAGAGGTTGCACCATAACCAGAACATTTACAGAATGGAAGTAAGACCAGAGAATGTTTCTCTCTCTCTCTTTCTCAACATGTGTGATCTCCTCTCACTAAAATAGGGTTCCAAATATATTTTGGCAGCCATTAATATACCAAAGCTGCCCGCCCAAGTCAAATCTATGAGCGCACAGCTCCAAAAAAAAAAAGAAAAAAAAAAAGTGACGGACAATTTTGAGATGGCTTTTCTTAACATTACCTCAAATTGTAAATGCATCTCCTGGTATTTATTTCAACACCGTCTTTATGTTGAAACTTTATTTTGGCCCGAGTAAGTTGTCAGTCCAGTCCAGGCTACTACTCCAGAGCTGCATTAGGTAGTGAGATGTTTCCTTTCCTTTTCGTTGAGTGTAATGGCCTTCACAGACAGTTAATGCGAGTTTACACCAATAGCCCACAAAGTCAGGCAATGCTTTTCTCTCTCAGGTCCATTAAGTCCACAGTACTAAGGGCTTGTTGTATTGATGTCCAGCAGGCGCTGGTCATAGCCTGACTTACTGCTGAATGGATGGTTATTACACTGCAGTTAACCAAGACAGGAGTCTGGAGTCTGCGTTCATAGAAAACCTCAAATACCACCTTCTTACATGCATTATATGGACTGATCTTTAACTCAGCTGCTATTCATCCCAGCCTCTTTTGTCCTTTTCCTCATTCAATCATTTAAACCAAAGCATAATCCAACACATAAATAAAGAAAGAAATGTGATTTAAAAAAAGAAAAGAAAACTATGTTCAGTTTTTTAAAACCTGGGTTCTATTTTAACAGATTTGTCAGTGATTCAAACAGCTCTACCCAATAATCCAAACTGATTGCAGTAAACCTCCACCTCCACCTGGGCTACTAATGACACAGAGACAAACTATTCTTATTTTAGAAAATCAGAAAATCAGTTAAAACATGCACTTAATACAGTAAACAGGTGAAAGTTTAACCAGCACCTTATTTTGGAGAACAAAAGCTTATAAATCATTCGCTACTTAAGGGATCAACACTAAAATCAATACTACAAGAGGTCGGCTCTTACAGTGCAGGTGAGCAAACACATGCACTTGTTTACTTGGCTTAAAATGCATCACAGGTCAATGTTTCTGTCATAACTGGTGTTCATTTTTCATTCATTTCATAGTGTTATAACATTATGAGCATAGTTGAAATCAGATACGTCTGAAAAATACCACCAAAAGCCTCAGTTTACATGTTCATATTGCCTGTCTGCAAAAGTCAGACAACATCAGTTTTATATAATAAGATTATCTAATGTAGGATCAATTTATGTTGGACCAGTGTCCTGTATCTCCATTTACATCCACCAGACGTGCAGCACTGGTGGTGCTGTGCATTATCATGTAATATTTTTATGGTCATTTTTCTATGTCTTTGTTCATGTCTAAGGCTATAGTTAAACTGAGAGTTGTATGTGTCTTTTATTGTAGAACAAAGGTGACTCTTCTCAAGAAAGAATCTTTGTTATATGTTTGTTGGTGAAATCAATAAATGACTCTCTCTAGGACATTAGTAATATGCTTACTAAGTGTACAGGAAACCATTGCAGCTAACTTTATTAAACGTAGGTGTTCATTAGACTACGCTACCAACTCACAGGAAGGTCCCATTGTGATACATGATCTCTTCTGCCAGAGAGATCATCTCCTCTACCGGTCAAGATGGTACCATAGTTACAAAGAGTAAAAAAAAGCAAGTGGAGCAAGTGGATTGATGTGGACTACTATATGTTTTATTAAAATACAACACTTTGGTAATTTGGTAATTCTTCCATTTGTTGACCTCAGGTTGCTAAGAAGGGTGACCATATTGACTTAAACTTATATAGAGATGAGTTTAGCTATTTTCCACAGTGCATTAACTATGTACAGTAATGTATGTCCTTTTTAACACAAAGACTTTGTACCAGAGTCCACATAAGATAAGATAAGATAAGATAAGATATCCCTTTATTAGTCCCACAGTGGGGAAATTTACAATATTGCAGCAGCACAGTGTACAAAAAACACAGCAGGAGGAGGGGAAATAACATTTTTAAAAATACAATACAATAAGGAGGGGGGTAAAGTGTCTCAAAAATATATTCACAGTACTATTAGAAAAAGTGTCTCAGTAATTCTCACAGTACTACTAATTGTTTGGTCTACTGGGAGCAGTGCTGATTATACAGTCTTAACACAATTATTAAATGCTTTTAAACCTGCCACATAGCTATTTCTTGAAAAAGTCATTCCTTATGTGTCAGCTGAGCTAAATTATACATATAACTGTGTCCAAAAGGAAATTGTGTTATCTAAAGTGTTGCAAGTCAAAGAAAATGAGGGCTTGATTTAGTGATAAAAATAATAATAATAATCTCCTAACTTTTTTCTGTCCTCAGCTGCCTGTGAGTTGTTTATGGGTGTGTGTCATTTCCAACAAGAGGTGGATTATGAAAGGAGGATGAAAATATATAATTGTATTATTTGAAGAATCCAATTTTAGCTATGCCATAAGATTCAATACGTCAGACACTATTGTTAGTTATTCCGGCTCCATCACTTCATTGTTAAAAATAGATATGAATAAACTATGAAAGCAGAATCAGTCCTCATGGAGATATTCATTTTATTGTCATGTGAATGACTCTGTATTGTAGTTTATGTCCTGAGGGATTGTTCAGGATTTAGATGTTCATGACACATTTAATGGAGAGTTGACTGTACAGGTGAAATTGCTTTGTATAGTAAAAGCCTCCAGCTGTGTGTTCCTTTCCCAAACTATATACATATTTCATTAGAGGCTGTACAAATGGTGCCTTCCTGACCCTGACCCACTCAGAGCACACACACACACACACACACACACACACACACACACACACACACACACACACACACAGTTCAGTCTGCCATTGGCTACTGTAAAAGTGGGGAGTCAGAGTTAATGTCTGGTGTCGAACAAAAAAACTGAGAGAGCGTCTGTTTGCTGATGACGATGCAGTATGTGACGTGAGCTTCTCATAATGTGTTCAGTTTGTTAAGGGAGGGAAACAATGTAATTAATCTTTGTTGTCTCTTAATAGAGATACAATGTTTTAACATACTTCGTCCCTTAATAAGACATTGATCTGTTATTGTTCATTGCTGCAAGAAGGTATTTCATTTAAACAATGTAGTGAAACTTCATTTTATTTCATGGCAAAAAACCAATTCCTACCCGTGTTTTTAATAGTTGTTAAAGTTGCTCAAGTTATTGACAACTCATCTGCAGGGCTCATGATTCCGTAAACATCAACAGTTGGCATCAAAGTGCTTTAACTCACGTACGTTCAAATGGGAATGTTGTCGTCATTGTTATTGTTCAAATGGGAACGTTGTCGTCGTTGTTATTGTTCAAATGGGAACGTCGTCGTCGTTGTTATCTTTCAAATGGGAATGTTGTCGTCGATGTTATCGTTCAAATGGTGGGGATTTTGGTGGGGATCCGGATCACCGTCTGGATCCAGGGATTTTTTTGATAGTTTATTAATTATACCACATGTACTGTTGTAATGTAATGATTACAAGGCTCCACAAGATGGGGCTGTCTGCAACAAAATGACTGTAGTTTTGCTTTGGAGTGAAATGGCAACATGGGGAAACTGAGCTGCCTTGGCGGAGGTCTGCGCTCTCCGAGTGCCTTCTAGTTCAAAATAAATAATTTTCAAGAATAATAAGTTTGTAATTATGTTTTCAAACAGCAGTAAAATATTTGGACTTGGATTCAATGTGAACGTCAGTGAGCTACGTTTTAATTATGTCGTACATTATTCTTTGTTTATGACATCTTGTCAAAGGCAAAGTGTTGCTTTTTCAAGGCTCTTTGTTTTGAGGGTGTTTCCTCCTTGGCCCCGCAGAATCCCCACAGAGAACATCAGACCACGTTACCTTCAACATTCTCTGTGGTCTAACTTCTACCATTGTGGAGCTGTATTGTCACAGCGCTTCCTTAGAGGATGTCCCATTAGAAGTGCTTTGTGTGTGCAAACATAACACACGCTAACACAACCCGAAACAGCAAGGGCTACTGTGTTTACACTAGACTTAGAGGGCCTTCAGGGTGGTGACTACAGAGAGAGGAACCCAGAAAGGACTGTGGGTTAATGGGTCAGGAAGTCACACCTCAGGAGGGTTTGGGATCAGGAAGTTAAGTACACACAGACACACATTTTACAATTAATTTTCCACAGTTAACAGTCTGTCTTTAACTCAGACATACGGTTCTGACTGACGACTGACAACACAAGACACAGTTCACAGAAAACTATTTTTCAATCACAGCAAGTGAAGTGGCCCAGTTCTTTGATTGGAGAAAGATAAATTAGGCCAAGTGAGACCTGACTTTCCTCCAATTGTGGAAAATATGATTCTGTGGTTTGATATATATAATTAAAATTTTAATTTCAAACATTTGGAGAAAAAAGAACAAATAATGCTAAATGTAAGATAGGAAGGAAGCCTGTAATGTCCCACCACTGCCATGATCTACTCATCCATAAATTAAACTCCTAATTAAGGTGTTCAGCGACTTACCAACCATAAGGTGCCCTTTTGAAAATCATCCATTGGAGAGATGTCTTTTAATATGATCAATATGTAGAACTCCTCACCTACACATTAAGTTTTTATTTGCTTATTATTATATAAATCAAATTTAACAATAGAAAGCGCACTTATTCAAATCTAGGACAGCGCTCCTTACTGCAAATAGTTCCTTCATGCATGCAGGAATATGAGTGAATTAGTCGACCTTTCCTAAAATATGTTTTGAGAATTACGTGCCACCTGAACCACAACTGAGTTTTTCCAAATACCAATATCAAAATGCATCAGAATACATGGCTTCAGATCCCTGTAGAATGATATTAAAGCCAAAACAGTGGTCCAAACAAGTCATCACAGAAATAAATCTTTATGCAAGAGTTTGAATTCATGTAAAACATAAGCAACCACTTCCTTTGGCATTTCATGAGTCAGTCCATTACTGTAAGTGAACAATTTATTACAAGAAACATTCATCACATCAATAAACCCATCACAAATACATAAGGAAGCAGTTTCTGCAGATCATCTCTGCCACACATGAAAGGATGTGGTTTGTGCTGTGTGACCAATAAAAAGCTTCCACTATCCTTTTCTTCCTTTTCTTCTTCTTTTGTTTCTATTTCTGCAATAGATATTGTTGTGACTCATTTTATGCTGAATTATGTGAGTCAAACCTAAATATGTAGCGCCCTCAAGAGGGCCAAAGTCATATCAGCATGGAATGGACGTTTCAAACAGCCGATCAGATTTTGTTACTTTTTATGAGCCACTATATGGAAAGTTAAATGTTTGAAAGAGTCAGGGACAATAGTTTTAAGGTGCTAATCTTATATTTAGATATGGATTCTGGTGACTTCAACCTTAGACATTTATTCTATTTTTTATTCTATTCTATTTATATATATATATATTCTATATTTTCTATATTATTCTATTTATTTCACAGTATGTGACAGACAAACTAATATTTCTCTAATATTAGGAAATATAAACAGGGTCAGCAGTAACACCTATTTTCCACTAGAGGTCAGAGCAATGAAACAGACCAGCACTGAAGCACATACAGTGAAATTAACACCTTAAGTCATGGAAAGCCTTTCGTGAGAAAACAAGTTGAGGGTTGTGACCAAATGTTTGGGGAAAACATTGTTCAACTTGTTTGGTGGTGATCACGTATTAAAAAGACAAATAAATTCTCAGTCAATAACAAAGTTCCGCCAGTGAACAACAACAGACTGGTCTGAATGGATCTCAGCAGCTGATCATCAGCTTTTTTGAATTATTTATTGATCCATTAATGTAGGCCTACCTCCATAAAGCACAAATATTACTAGTATGTATGTGAAGCAGTATTTGATGAGAACAGGCATTTAGAATATCTGCTGTGTGCCACCTATCATACCTTTCTGTTTGTCCTTTGCACTCTCTCTGTGTTATAATATATGATAACACACATAGTTATCCTATTAATGGCATCATGTAGTCATGAAGGTATCTTGTGCTTGTAATTTTATTGTATCACTGTTTATGTTTTGTGATGTTTAGCTATTTTCATGTCAAGTTTGATGATTTAAAGACCCATCCTTGCACTGGTATTGCAAACTAGGTTAGGATATAAATTCTGTGATATGTGGCATTGGTCCATGCTATGCATTTGTCCTTAATGGCTCTCAGATTAGATCTGTGTGAGCTAAGACAAAACATACCCCAAGAAAATAAAGCAAACACTATCACCTAATAATAATAATAATAATAATAATAATAATAATAATAATAATATTATTATTAGTGATAATTCACCTCTAAGTCATTTAGCAGAAATATTATTGTCACAATATCTATCCCATTGTGAGGATCATCATCATAAACATCTCAACTACATTCTTAATCTAATTGAATGTACACTGCCTCTCTTAACCTTAACCTTAAAGCCAAAGCTCAAAGTAGTGAAGACTTCACTTTCCAAAAATGTCATCACTATCAAGGTCTACATCTCAAATTGGTCCTCACTAAGATAGAAAAATAAGAATAAAAACATGCACGCACACACAAGCACACACACACACGAAAACAATACTCCCACCAGAGTAAAGTTCAACATTTAGTGTCTTTATAAAACAGATTTGCAAAATATAGCCAGGGCTCATTCATTTAAATATGCATAAATAGCAAGAAAATACTTTCTCATTTCAATTCAAATCAATTTTGAACTTCTTTATACACAATCAGAAATGAACATCATATGAAAAACAGGGCCGAAACCCTCTTGATCCGTTGCAGCAGAATTACACAAGCATACTGTAGCCTATAGCTAAAGCGGCAGTTGATTAATCAGAAATATACATCTTCTGAAGACACATATTCATCATAAACATTAAAACAAGCCTTATTCAAGTCTGTGACATATCAAAGTACACATCTTTGGATGGATGCCTCAAAGTCTTTTAAGAGCATTATCATTTTTTTTTACATCATCAGCAATGCAACCATAATTAACACCACAATGGCCAAAAAGTTTGTGTCTATGTACAATAGTGCAGATGAGGAGCTTCAATCAAAACAAGGCAGTGGAAGGATAATAACACATTATCAAGCATCATTATTTATTACAATACAAGTTGGTTGTCTTGGTTTTGGAATATTATTAAATAACCATGTTTGAATCAAGCACTGGAAACACATGTGCCCGACCACACCCTGCTGTAAAAAACATTTTATTTGACTGTAAACACAGCTATTAAAAACATCACTAATTTGTTTGGATGAATGTTTATTCATTCATTGAAAATTAATTGTATTCAATTATGAGTATTTCACTGTTCTTTCAGAGTAAAACTGAAATATTTTAACCATTTTCTGCAATAAATGATCATTTTTGTCCATGTAATTGTTTGCTTTACGTTCATTCAATATTGTGACCATTAGGCTACCGTAGGTCCTGATCTGGGTGTTGATCTGATACTTTCTTGCATATGAATACTTTTCAGAATAAAAGCCTCATTTCAGAGCACATCATAGAGTTATGTAATCTCTGAATTAATAGCATTTTAGACAACCTTGTATATAAATAATGAAAATAATATATATATATAACAGCATTCCAATATGTTTTCCTCATTCGCACTGCGCTGTTCGCCTCCTCTTAAATGCTATCAAAATATTTGTAAACATTCACAGGGCTGAAACAATTACTCAGCACGACATCTGTGAAATTATTTAGACTGTGTTTTTCAAACTAGAATAAAATAAAAATAAAATAAAGGTCTTTTCTACTACAGCCACATCAGCAGGCTTCAGAATGTTCATCGATCTCTTTCTTTCACTTTGAAAAAAAAAGGTGCTTTAGCTTCCTGGAGCAGAACAGACACAAAAACAGACAGACAGACTTTTTCTCTTGTCTTTCGTTCTTCTTCACACCACAGCTCATTTGGCCGACTCAGGAATAGGTGGAGCACGCTTCAGTCTTATTGTCCAGGGGTCACTGGGTGAATTATAAAATGGAGAGTGGGTAAGCACATCTTCTCCTGCAAGGGCAAAGGCAAACACTCCCCTCTGCCTCCCTGCTCCTGCCTTCTCCTCCTCGGCAGCATGCTGCCCCTCTGCTTGCCGTTCCTCCCTGCTCTCCCTGGCCACACCATCCCCACTCTTAAATCCCAGACCCCTGTTGCCAAGGCTGAGCATCTCCCCAAGTCCGCGATTCTTGACTCCCTGGTATGCGGGGCTTAACACGTTCTCCTCAAACCGGTTGGTGGCAGCAGTGGGGGGGCACAGGAAGTTGCTGGTGGGTGTGGACCGCCAAGCAGCTGGCTTTCGTCCTCGCCGGGGGCGGGAGATGCGACAGCTCTGCCTCTTGATATGTCGATGTAGGTGGTCGGACCGTGTGAAACTTTTGTAGCAGTGTTCGCACTGGTATGGACGGACACCCGTGTGGATACGCAGATGGTTCTTCAGGTCGTAGTTGTGGACAAACTTGGAGTTGCAGTGGAGGCAGATGTAGGGACGCTCACCTGTGTGCTTCCTCATGTGGATCTTGAGTTTGTCTTGTCTGAGAAAAACAACAAGTAAATAGTTAACAAATTAATTGCCCTGCATTTCTTTCAATTCTGGTTGAGCACAAGTGAGCTTAAAAGCCAAAGAAGAGCTTTGGTTCCCACTGATGACATGAAAGTGGTGATGAATATAAGCAGGAGGATGTAGGTAAAGTAAGTGACATAATGCAAATCAACCATGCGAGGGGGCTTTCCACTTCAAACCAGATTAACCTCAGTCAAATGAGGATGGGGTACTTTTCTGCTAACCCTGCTGTTTTACATAACCTGGTGCTTTGCGCTCAAAATGCACAGGAACATGAAGATCTCACGGTTTGATTGTGTGGCATTTGAGGATGAAGTGATAAGAAGTGTTGCTTCACATACCTGGTGAATCTTACTTCACAGATAGTGCACATGTACGGTTTCTCTCCCGTGTGAGTCCTCATGTGCCGTGGCAGCTTCCCAGCTCCTTGGATGATCTTGTTGCAGATTGGACACTGCTGCGATGCTTTGGGCTTCATCTTCCTCTCCTCTTCCAGCTGCCAGGGAGGGAACAGCGCCCCCAGGTGGGATGCAGAGCTCAGGATGCTCAAGTAGGACCGGAAGTCAGCTTCATCCTTTATCAGACCCAGAGCATGACCCTCTGATTGCACCTGCCCGGAATTCATGGCGCTGCCCAAGCCGGAGTTCACAAACTCCTTCAGGAAGTTCCCATGGAGCAGACTGAGTGGGACCTCGTCTTTCATCTCCTCCTTTATGATCTCTCTTTTCACAGCTAGATCGAGAGGTCTGGAGGCCTCAAGCGGTGCAGAGGTGGGGAAGGCATGAGAGAGCCTATTTTGCGGTGAGGCTCCTGTGTTGGGATGCTGGTGGTGGCTGGGGTCCAGGAGATGCTTGGGGAAGGCCTGAAGCTCGGCGGGCCACATGGAGGGGTAGAAGCCCGGGAGGAGAGGGGAAAAGTTGGCCCTTCTATCCAGTGTTGACATACGGGGGTACAGCCCCTCCTGGAGGAGAGACTCGATGGAGAAATCCTTCAAAGCCCGACTCTCCATACTCTCCTGCGACACAAGACATCAGCATCAGCCTTTTGAACTTAGAAGAATTCATTTGAAGCCCTCTTTTTTTGCCTTGAAATAATAAGATTAGTAATAGAAATAAGAAAATATCCAGTGCACTATACCTGTTTTCCTCTCATGGTGCCTGGAGACTGCGACTGGGACAACAGCTCAAACTGCTGGTGGTAGGTGGAGGTGCTGGGAGGCGGCGAGTCCTCCGTCCCGGCGGGCATCAGCCCCCCCCTGCTCTCCAGCGACTGCAGTGACCTCTCACTGACATTGTCCTCCTCCTCCTCCTGCTCATCCTTCCTCGACCCAATGTCCTCCTCCTCGTCCTCCTCTTCTTCCTCCTCCTCCTCATCTTCCTCTGCATCCTCCTCTTCATCCTCATCCTCTTCTCCCTCCTCCACTCTCCCTCTCTCACCACCTCCATCCCCGCTGTCCATGATCTCCAGGCAAACGTTGATGATGCAGGGGATCTCCAGCATCTTTGCTGCGTTCAGGATCTCTTTAACGTTGGACGCCGTCACAGTCAGCGTAGACGTGTAGGCGAACTCCAAGATGGCTGTGAGAGACTCGGGAGCCACGAAGTCGATTTCGTACACGGCCGCCGTGTGATGGTGGTCCCCGCTGCTGGTGGCCACCGTGAAAAGCTTTTTGAAATATTGACTGCAGGCGGCCAGAACAGAGCGGTGGGTGCGGTACTCCTGGTCACGGACGATGAGGATGACATCACAAAGCAGCCCATCACGACGCTGCTCATTGAGGCTGCAAAGGACATCACTGCTATGATTCGGGAAGGGGATCCCAATCAGGTCCTCCTCTCTGTGATGAACCATTCTCTTCTGTCTGTCTCTGCTGGTTATCTAGATAGAGGTCAATAACAACGAGCTGTTTAGTGATGTTTAAAATGAAAATAACCAAATAATAACCTGGCTCTCAAAGCATCCATTAATACTCACTTCTAATTTTATCACATCTCCGTGTTGCTACTCTATTAGTCTCCTTACTAATTTTGTACAATATACAAAAAACATGGCCGTGCTGATAAATAAGAAATAAAATAATACAAAATAAGATTCAATTAGATAATACTCGATAATAAAAGTTTCAAGTATTGATTCATATTGTACTTTTTTTTTAAATTCTAAGGTCTTTCTTGGAAAAGTGATTGTGGTCTCAATTAGAATAATGAGACTCCCTGTATAAACATATCTTAAAAAGCTAATTAACAAGGAGTTACCATTTTGGTTTGGATCAGAATATAGAACCATGACTTGGGAAAAGAATAAAAATAGTTCTTATTGTGCAGCTGAGAGAATATTGAAAATAGTGGGGTCATGTTATACAGTGATTAATATGAGCATGTCCTCTCTGATTTCCTGTTGGCATTTGATAATCGCACATAGTCAAGTAGTGAGCGACAATGCCCTTAAATCCACATTGTTGGTTACTTCCTGGTTAGCAAACAAAGACCCAGTTTATTAAGTGCCAGCAGGGTAATAGAAGTTCTCCACAGCTCGGCTCATACCTGCACCTCGGTTTATAATAGAGTGTCACATGAGAGGCAGTGTCCATTCATTAGATAAAGGACTTTCAAGAAGGGATCAACTAACACTGATATTGTTAAAACAATGAGTGACAATCTCGCGTTATTAAAATATACTGTAGGCATGCTTGTTTCTTTGCCATCTGTGCGACAAAAGCAACGAGTGATAAATACAGCATGTCTCATTTTGAGCAAACATCACATTGAGTAATATTTATTCTTGACTCTGTTATTACGGTTTCTCG
The DNA here is from genome assembly GCA_037577475.1 of Chaunax sp. Z400. NCBI lineage: Eukaryota > Metazoa > Chordata > Actinopteri > Lophiiformes > Chaunacidae > Chaunax > Chaunax sp. Z400. The sequence continues at coordinate 15,951,789 of CM075199.1, forward strand.
TAGGAATGTGTTGCAACTGTGCAAGTTGGACAACCCATCATCTTGATTTTTTTTTTCCTTTCTGTTTGACATTTAAACATGCAATGATGTCTGATGATAAGAGCACAAGAGTTTCTGCGATTTTGTGTGGGTAATGTCCATCCCTATTGTCTGTCTCTGCCAGATATGAACACAAAGGAAGCTGATGCACTCATTTGAACCATAAAGTGTGATTGGGAAGTGGTGAGAAACACAGAGAGTGACAAAAGAGGTCAGATTGTACTCTTGATACAGTATCCTGTCAAAATGCTTACTTAGCAACCTGCCCTCTCCACACTCATTTGATTTACAACACAGTATCTAAGAACTCCAGACAGCAGTTATTGCCTCGATGCACGGACAAATCTCTATTCATTTTTCTGAAAACCTTCATTCAAACAGCTGCCTTAATCCCGACCTGTTGATTCACTGTGCTGTTGTTTACTGTTACAATGACAGAACCTCTGGCAGGATGCTCATTCATTCACATCTATGAATAGAGCTAAAACTTAACCGTGCACACTTGGTGGTCACTGGAGGCATGTGTAGATAAATACTTTGAAGCGGGCCTGCTGACCGCAGCTGCATTGTTGACTGGCTCTAAATGGACCAGGGCTGAAGCCGCACTGGGACACACACGCACACACACCACATACATGCATGCACACACACGCACACACACACAAAGTATTTTTTTTTCTCTCTTTTATACTACAAGAAATCTCATCGTAGGAGGAAGAAATTTAAAAAACAGTTTCAGAGAATCCCTTAGTTCACCTGCAGGTATACAACTTGGATACCAGTCTGACATATAGTTTATTCTTGTCGATCTTGTTGCTAGGTAACTGTTGCTATGTTCAGGCCATTGATTGAGTGTGGACGTAATTAAAATGTCGACAGAGGGGGTGGTGGTATAGAATATAGGTCCAACTAACCTGAACTACATCAATGGAAAAACTTGCAGTGGCGAGATGAAGAAATTACAAAATTAAAATAGAAATAATAAATAAATAAAAAAGAAAGGTGATCCTTTCTGTATAAAGTATCATACAGATCCTGTGTTATAAACTCTGGTAACACACACCACATTAATTTTTTTTCCCCACATGCCTCTACAGATATAGAATAACATCCTTTTTCTATTATATTTCACACCATGTATAGAAAATCCATAAAAGTGATAGCATGGGTTAAAGGTGAGGGAATCTCCTGTGAGAGAGCGAGGGAGAGATCAGATGGCCCCAAAAGTTCCCTAACAGGTTGCACAAACACCAGCGGAGGGGCCCCTCCCTGTAACAGCCTGCCAAGGCAAACAATAGTGCAGAGCTTGGAACAACACGAAGTGGATAAGAGGGAGAGAAAAAGAGTCTGACTGGGAGGGCTTGGCAAACCCACTGTCATTCGTTTGCTCTCGACCCATCCCACCCACTCCTGGAACTATGGGACACGTGCTGCTGTTGCTGTTTGTTCGCCTGGTGCCCCAGCGAGAACCACTCCCCTCGGTTCCCACTGTTTGCCTACCGCTCACTAGCACTAGCTCTTAGCAGCCAGCCCCTAATTACAATGTGGAGAGGATCTAAGGAGGATGTGCCACATAGACAGGGAGGGGAGGAGGGCACAGCTTTCCCACCACAAGGTCCTGGAGCGACATTTCATCAGCCAAACATCCTTAACCCTTTACACAGACGCGCACACACCCCTCCACCCGTCAGAACCGCCAGGGTGGGGACGTCTTGTGAAAGGGCTCTGATAATTACTGTTTAAGTAATTTGGTTCTTTATCCATCTGATCCTTCAAGCTGTGGAAAAAAAATCCAACTTTTTCAGTAGCTTTTTTTGTGTGTTTTGTTTGCATCATTGAACCTGCCATTATCAGATGAAAGCATCTCTGAATGAATAAATATTGAAAGTTATGTCTGTTGCCATCAGCTATGGCACCTGTTTTTTTAACTACACAAACTGAATTTACTTAACAGGAATTCCAGTTCCTTCTGTGGACACTATTCATACCAAGCTCAACTTAATTGTTAAACAGACCTCTAATGGACAGTCTTGCCTTTCTGTCTGTCTCTCTTTCTGCCTGCCTGTTGCGACCACGTCTCCTCTCATGCCTCACTTCGTCACTAACACTTTCAACTCAGCACTCCCACCTCAAATTATGTGTCACCTCCATTCTGTGTCGTCTTCCTACCAAGAACTTCAACTGTTTTGCGGGCTCTGACCACCACCTCCTCCTCCTCCTCCTCCTAATCATTCTCCGCTTGTCTCCTCTTCCTCTCTCCTTCCTCTCTGTCTTTCTTGCAGCTGTATCATCATTATGCCCAGAGTTGAGTGGCTAACTTGTCCCCAGCCCTGACCACTCAGGCCACAAATCAGCAGCTAATGTCCATCTCAACCTGTGTCAGGGGCAGGCACTCATTTGGCCTGTAAGCCACAACACCAAAAGCCTAGTTTACCCCTGTCAGGCTGGTGCATCCACCTGACCCACATGCTAAATCACTAGCAGCCAAAGTTTACCCCTGTCACCAAGTGCCCATAGCAAATACCTGTTAAACAACTGTCACAGGTGGACAAGTGCATGGCCAATAATTTATAGTATTGACAGCCAAAAGTCACCCCCTTATTAGGAGGAGACATTCATTTAACCTGTGTAAGGTAGTCCATTATTACCAGTAAAACACCAGTGCACCTGTTTCTGGAGGAGACACTTCCTTGGATGGTGTTTTGAATGACAATTGTCTGGAACCTATAGGCAGCATAGGGTGATTTAAATTGTAATTGCTGTCAATTTGAGAAATACCAGCTACACAACATGGGTGTTTGTCTTTACAGTAATGATGAAATGTCATTGGCCAAATTGGAGCATTTAAGTGCACAAGTTTTGCCAAAAAGCTGAGAAGTTGCTTGAAAATGTATGTGCAGATCGGTGCACATTTGTATGACATTTATACTGTTATGAAATAAATGTGGTTTAAGAAAATGGCTGTACTATCATATACATTATTAATGTAAGTATATTAAATTTTACATTTTGGTCTGAACAGAATACAGTAACATACACCTCATTTTAAAAAAGAGACAATCTTAATAGAACGTTTCAGCTGGTGCAACAATAAATTCATTATTTATTAGATATTATTGCTCACAACAATCACTTCAGTAGAGCACCAACAAGTTATGCATTTCTGTACTTCATGAATTTATAAGAAGTATAATAAAATGCGATGAAGTAAACACTGGATCTATTGTCAAGTGATCTGGAGGCCAATTCAACTCACACACCTCAGTCTGTTTGCACTAACTGTCATCTCTGGAGCCTTTAGGGGTTCACACGGCTACGCGTCATTATGTCTCTTACCTCCAAAGTAAACGAAAGTTAATGGCGTCGCTGCTGAATATCACTTTAGTGATTAAATATTTTAACGAACATTGTTTCTCATTCTACATCACCTCATGTCTCCCTATGTCTTTGTTTGGTCTCAAGACTCCCAAATCAAGAGAGATTTGAGCACAAGTGAGAATAAAATATAAAAAATCTACTTTTTGAAGCAGTTTTTACACATCAGCCTGATTAAAATGTTTGCATCTTTATTTGTATTTTTCTTATATATTAAACCCCCCATCTAAAAAAAGTCAGGTTTTATAAACATTAGTATAATGTATTAAAATGTAATTTAAAAAAAAGGTTAAAAGTCTTTATTACAAACTGGCTGGCATATCTTTAAAAACTGCAGCCAATGATTTTTACTCACGGTTACATTATGTGAATATGCCAACATGTTATTAGCATTAATCTGTATTGCATGTCCATGTCCTCGTTTACAGTATGAGCCTGTTGTGTAGGTGTTTGTCAACAGGTACTTTTTAAAAGTGACTTCATAAATGTTCTAGTATCTGACACACACACGATACAACATGATGTGTATCCTTATTTCACATTTTAATATTGTTTCCCCACATTATATCCTACTTTTTGAACAATTGTTCAAAAAAAAATTCTGCTCATAATTTCAATAAAAACTTCATGAAAAATGAAAAACAAACTATTTTAATGGCACATGGAATTTTGTAACTACATGAGGTAAGAGGTCTAAAAGCTGGTCGACAACCAGCCTGCTGTAAATAGTAATTTACAGCTCAGCATCAAATCCATAACATGTTTTTATTTTGTCCTCACAAACATCTCCTTCAACTTTATGAATTACCTAAATATCTATTTATGAACAAAGGACAATTTGTAAGATCTATGCGACAAATGTGTAATTACTGCTGTAGACAAAACACACAATTAAGTCCACTAAAACTACCATGTTTGACATTTCTAAGATGTGCTGTGATGCTATTTCCAGCATATTTGCTCTACAGCGTAAATAGTTACATGAGTCATTAAGTGACTTTATTGACCTGTTTGCACCTTGTCGGGCCTTTATGGTCTAAACTCATGTTTGTAAATAGGAACTCGAAGTGGTGCATACTGTTTGTGCGTGCTGTAACACAACGCACAAGTGCAAGCCTGTCCGCTCACATGCACAGTCTGTAACAATGTGACCAAATTATGAACTTATACCCACAGACACACACCCATGTGCATGCTCCAAAACTCTGGCATCCACCTAAATTCACACATGTCTTGATATGTTCCCCAGCATTCTGCAGCCTCCAGCAACAATCGCCTACTGTACCTGCAGTTTCACGATTCCACTCACGTGTCTTTGTATTTCCAGTCTACTTAGAGGCTCTGTTGCTCCTTTCTTGACCTCTCAGCATTGCCCTTCTTAACTGAAACACAGCTGTCTCTCTTTTTTGCCGGGCTGTCAATCTGTCAGACAGGCAGTCAGTCCATTCACAAGCCCCCCACAGCGGCCACGGATGCCCATTCACAAAACTGAAAACAAAGAAAACCCCCGAGAGAAATATCCAGTGGTGAGCAGCAAAAGCAGCGCAACAAGAAGAGAGCAGAGTGCGATTCTTGGGTCGGTTTGTGCAGCAGAGTGGCTGGTGTGGAGTTACGAGTCAGACTCACTGTTGTGTGTGGCTCATGAAGGACGAGCGAGAGAGTGAGAGGAAGGGAGGGAGGGCAGCAGCACTGCACTGTGGAGATGTCGCACCACTAGTTTTTATAGCAGGGTGGGTAGCTGGAAGATAATAATACCCCATCCTCCTCCACAACACAAGTTTAAGCGCACTGTGTAATAAGCCCATGGCGCAGACAACCTCTGATTTAGGTCAGACAAAATGAATTTTTAGTTGTGTTAGAGTGGATTTTGGTATAAAGGGACCGGGGCAAAGAAACTCAAAAGGGTTGTTTGGGGAGACAGAGGGAGTATAAAAAAAAAGGGAAAGGAGAAAGAGAGAGAAAAGTTGGAAAACTATTTTGTGCACCTCTGTTGGTTTGTCTCAAACTTGGATGTACAGGACTGCAGAAACACAACTGCAATTTAAAGGCAGTTGGTTTCAATTTTACACCTGTTCATTCAATATAATAATTAATTTCATTAATTTCAACGGAAATATTACTTAGAAGCCGACTATATCTTAGACAGAATGAAACCCCAAAAAACTAAACAACACAACAGGTGACTTTGTGCAGATTGAGCTTTTTTTTAAATTTTTTTTTTTTAACCGAGGTTTCAAAAAAAATCTATGTGCAGGGGAGGAAAACGTTTGTACAGACGTTTTGTTTGTTTTTTTACAAAAGAAAAGACTTCATTTTTAAAAAAAGGGAGCCTGTTTACCAGGAGTTTGGGGAATATTTATCCTCAGTAAAACGCGGTGAGAGACAGGTTTCATGGCAACACAACCCCAAGGCGCAAAGAATGGCCTCCAATACTCCAATTCAAGTGTGCTTATTGCACAGCGAGGAATAGAGAGACAGAAAAGCGTAGAGAAGGTGTTTCCTGTGCTTTCACAGACAGACCAAATGGTATGACTTAGCACATCCAGAGAACTGACACAGCCACTGGGCTCTACTGTATGTCATCCTTAAAGCACACCCTTTGAAATTTACATTACTTACATTTTTTTCAATCAAGTTTGCCAACAGCAGGAAGGTTTTAACACCTGACTGATGTACCACACAGTCAAAGAATAGTGCCTTTTTTTTCAAAGAATGCTGCAGTAATCATGCATAGAATTAAGAAGAAATCCTAGCAGTTTCATGAAGTCAGCCATTGTTAACTTTGTGGTTAATGGATGTGCAAATTGACTGAAATACTTCTAAATACCAATAAATCATAACCCACAATCATACTACGAAAACAGTCAAATTGTGTCGTGTTAACCTCCACAAACAAGTACACATCAGAGTATACACCAGATTGCTATGCCCACTTCCCCCTGGGGTAAATACGGACCAAAGCAAACCGCAAGCCATGCCTTGGTGGTTTACACTGCTTTCTACAGGGTGAGAGCTGAGGTCAGTTCACATTGGCATCTAGCATATATAAACAGGGTTAGCCACTAACTGCAAGCAGGCCGGCCAGACGGCCAGAAAAACATTTGCCATCCTATAAGATTGGCTATCTATTCTAAACATGTTGCTGCTGTAATGTCAACACATTGTAAGTGGAACCTGTGAAGACTGCTTTGTTATAATGTCTGTGCAACTGCAAGCTGTCATCAGTTGTTTAAAATGCCCTTATTTGCTCTACAGCTCATTTTTTTGGGTAAACTAATAGCAGTAGTCGTAGCCTAGTTGGAATGCATGCATACTGTATAACATGGCAAACATCCAGATTTACACAGTGATTATGTTAATCTATTCTGTTAGTGTCTTAAGAGCTGCTAGAGAGCACTCAGAGTTCAGACCCCTGCCAAGGCAGCTCAGATGCCCAATGAAGTTTCTCCTGTTGAGCTCTATCTAAATGCAATTTGTGGCCACACACCAATCTCCCTGTGGGGCACTGTCATTTTCTAAACAAATCTGTAATGGAGCTCACCTCCACAGGAACCTGGTGCCCTCTCCTGGTAGGGGAACTGCAGGTGTAGCTCTTCTTCATTCATCTCCCTGATGAACACTTTAAGCAGGCAACAAATCATTGTGGGCCTGCAATAATCTGGATCGCCAGCAAAATCTGATGAATTGTTCTTTGGGCCATACCCTACCTCTCTAAGAAATCTCAAAATCCAGTGTTTTATATTTCTATACCATAATATTCTCGCTAAATATTGACTCCTTTCCTTTGCTCAGTCCTTCTGGAGTGTTAGGATACACCAAGAAGTCTTGATCTGTTTTGTCTCTCTGTGTGTTTGGTGTCACCCGTGTACTGCGACCTGCTGCACCAGAGAGTTGAACATATCAGGGTACCAGATTGGGAGGGGGGGATGGGGTGTGAAACATCAGTACACAAAGTCGCCTTTTCTGTGTTTCCGGGTACTAAAAGGTCACGTGAAACAGTATCCTGTACGGCATAAATCAATGGCCGCCACACTCAAACAGTGAAGCTGCCTTAGCGACCGTAACTTTTTTTTATTGCAGCCGCTATAGTGAGGAGCTGCAATGTCCACGAGAGGTGTGTGTTGCGTTGAAGACTACGCCACGGCAGTTTCACGCAGCGTCCATCTACCTTAAGGAGGTACCAGATACCAAGGCGGGTCGAGTTAAGTCGAGTAGAGCCGGTACAGCGCAGTAGAAATGGGGCTATTGTCACTGGCCTCCATGTTATTTTCTACTGTTCCCTGTTTTTCTAAGGCGTTTGTGATGTCAAACGTGCCACAACAGGAAAAAAAAGACAGACTTGTCAACTGTCAATGGGAAAAGAGTCAATTGACTACTTCTAGCAGGTTTACCCACATAAATTTAAATTAAACAACGCACATTTGCAGCCTAATCTGCACCTTTACACCAGAGGATTCGGTCAAGGGTTGGGTTAAAGATGGATAGATGGTTTCAATAAAGCATCTAAAGTGAAGAGAGGAGACATCTGCTTATTTATAATGTTAAATTGTTTAAAGTTCAAACTCTAGTCAATCACCGCATTAAATATGCATGAATGTTGGGATGACATTGCTGGGCACAGTCCTCTGAGCGAGGGGGTTTCTATAGTTGTTAGACCATCTGATATTTTTGATTATGCATACTGGCAGCTTTAATCTTTGGTTTCTGTCAACTTGAGCAGCTCACTGACCGACTACACAGCTGGTTCAAAATTATGTGGCAATGGGAACCTGGAAAAACACCATGGAAAAGGAGTCCTGGGACGTTTTTGACAGACCCTCCCTGGATGAATATCTGCAGAGACAGACGAACACAGCTAGGCCGACTTATGCCCTTCACCCCGGTGCTTCAGATGCCAGGTGTGGCCTGGTGTGAGAGAGAAGCAGGAAAAGGGAGGCAATCATCCCCCGACAGTCCAGAGATAGAGCATCGCAGCATCCTCCCAAGTCTATACCCCCGTCTCCAAGGACACACACACAAACTAAGGCAAGCATGTGTGTAAACCTACTATACAGTCTCTTTTAATCACAGACAAACCCTCACAGAGACATACCTGTCATTGCACTAAGGTCATTAGAACCTACCTTGGAGCATGCCAATCGGGTGAGTGAGGTGAGGGTGTTTGCTTTCTGCTGACCGGTCTGTTTGTGTTTTTTTCCTACTTCCTGTTTCGTCTTATTCTCAAACATCCTAATCAGTATTGAACGCCTTGCCAGAAGGGAGATAAAGTATAAAAGCTGCATATTTAGAACTGGGAGCAGTGTATAAATACAGAGTTATAGTATTTCACAGTTGGCCATAATGCTTTGTATGAACTCACTGTTGCGTGTGAGGATAACTTGAATGTCTGTGCTGGTCTTTGTTGAAGACAAATATTAGCATTCTTTATGTTTAAGGTGACTTTTACTCTTTTATTCACCCTTAAATGTGGAAATTTGTTCAGGCAGTACAAGGAGTCAAACCTGCCGACCTCCACTTGCTTTTCAGCACTGTGTCCATTTGATTTGCTTGGTGTGAATATTTGTGTGTGAGTATGTCTGCTTGATGGGAGGGTCGTGGGGTGAATGAGGACAACTCCTTACAGTGATAATAAGAGGAAGGCCAGCCTTGGCGGGACAGCCTCTGTCTGCCCTCGGGTAGTGTGTGTGCGTGTGTGTATGCATGTTTGCGTGTGTGCACGCATGTGTATGTGTGTGTCAACAGGAGAGCCCTCGGGCACTCTGGCACCTCCTAATTAAAACCAGCCAGGCTGCAGGGCACAGGAGACAGATGCCTGTCATGACGCACACACACATGCATTAGGTGGCAGACCACATTCAACCACATGCACAAATACACAAGTGTGATGCGTAGGTCAGCTATTTTTGGACTCACACCAATCTCATCCCGGCCACTCAGGTATCACACAGGTAACTAATCGGTATCCGACCTAAGAGAGAAGCAGTCAAACCAACCAGTGGCATAAATCATGCTAATAAGGCTGCTTATAATCAAAGACAAAGAAAATTTTTAACACACATGAATGTTTTTGTTACCCAATCAGGTGCCTGTGCTGGTCCCATGAGTAATCCATCACTTATTTTGAGTGACTATCCTTAAGTGAAATAGAAATTTGGCTCATTTGGTTTAAAAATCAACCTCATTGAATTTTACTTTTACCTGAGCACTGCTGGATTGTGGCCAAACCGCTCAACAATGTAACACAACCGTGACTCACACTCACACAGTCGCTCTCACATTCAGTCGTGACCCATTGTAGCTTCCAGATTGACAAATCATCTGTCTCCACCAGCACAGAATGAGACATAATTGCGCTGAATGTCTGCTACCTGCAGACTCTGTCACATTTCATGTCTGCTCCCCATGTACGGCCCAGAGCTGCATGCGTCCACATACACTACTTAGCAGGCTAACTGCTGCTCGTCGAGGGTGGGTGGGTGGATCAAGGCATGCTGCCCTCCTTTCTCTCCCAGTGATTAGATAGCATAAACAGGCCAGCTAGCCTAACCCACACACTCGTGTCTCTAAACCTGCCATCCAGCCCTGCTTTCTCTATCGCTGCCTCTCACACACAGGTGGGTGGACCCACTTATTCAACCCAGATCTTTCTTTTCGACATTATGAAATCATGCTCTCTTTTTTTTTCTTCCCTTTCTTCTTTTCTTCACCTAACTCCCCGGTGCTGAATGACATTCAGCACACTGTGTTAACGAAAACAACTTTGCAGCTCTTTTCTATCAATCTCCTAATTTGCTAGGAGCTGATTTTGCGAAAACACCCACAATTTGTATGTGAGAAGCTTCGTTGCACAACCACATTGCAAATCGTGGCCGTCACTGACATTTCAGAAATTCGTGACAAATAATTATTTCTCTCATGACCACTGCAAGACACATATCCACTGTGATTTAGCTAATATAATGCTAATATAGGTGCTATGAAATTATAAGGAACAATTAAATGTTAAATAAGGGTTTATAGCAATTTAATGAATTGAAAAAATACCATGTCAGCTGATGGTGTCTTAATGAAATCATGGTGTTAAGGGAAAATAAATCAGAGCGGGTTTTATTTATTCATTTTAAGAATTGCTTATATCTGTTTTGTTAATTTTACAAACCAATACAATGACTGATTTTTTTATTTGTCACTACTGTGTGATTTGTAATATTTTGTCACCATCAGTCACACTATTCAAATATGAACATCAGAAATACTGAACATTGATGAAAGCAGATGGGACAGAAAGGAAAACCATGGAAATGGAGAAATCATAAAGTGTAAGAAAGTAACTTGACGAGCAGAGAGGACTCAATCGAGGCAACTCCTGGGAGCACGTATGCCTGGCTGCTTTGTTTTTTTAGACAGGCACTGTGTTTCGTGAGCAACACAAAAGTACACAAATCCCACAGAAGGAGCATTTTTGGCAGGGCTCGGGCCTCCCACCCACGGCAGCCTCTTCAAACCTCCTCCCATCAAATATTCATCTGTGAGGGGCGGCTTACTCACCAAGCCCAACTCCACACAACAAAACCTGGACCTTCATTCTATATGGAGGAGGGCAGACGCACACGCAAACACACACACACACACACACACACACACACACACACACACACACACACACACACACACACACACACACACGCACACACACACACACACACACACACACACACACAGCTACGAGGGCCATTGTGGACATGCATGATACATATCATAGCCTGAATACAAGTAGGGTTTTGAGGGTAGCCAATTGGATGTCATGGATGAGATCCAGTTTTCTCTGTCTGATCTTAATCTGAGTTTAGACAAACATGACAAGATGACATCTGTTTCATAGAACACATTGTGTATCCTAAAGTAAATGCTGTCAGTTGAGAAGGCATGTGGACTCAGGCCCACAATGAGCACATTGCATCATTTTGCAATTATGAAACTCTCAATGAAGCATTTAACACACATTTAAACACTCCATTATTTTAACAAAATGTTTCCTTTATATATTGTAGTTACTTGAACATATTGACGTATCATATGCGGTACACTATGGGTGAGTTTGAACAAACATGGGTGAAATCTGCCTGAGGTAATGTTTGTTAAACTCGCAGAGGCCCTGTCACAAAAGAGCTACAGGATCAGGTTCAATTCTCATAATTCTGGGGAGAGATGGAGGCAGACAGAGCGCTGTAGTCAGGGTGTGTGAAGAGAGTAGGAGTGGTAATGTCTGCTAGATTTTATCCCCATCTAACCCCCCACTGCGACAGGAAGAGAGCTCTGAAGGTTCTTTATTGATGACAGAGGTTGATAAAGGTTTCAGGCTTAAGCATGGTTTTGTGCCGCCACTCGTTCAACTCTGCCCACTCCAGAGCGACTCTGTAAGGACACTACGTTTTCTTCATCATCTGAGAAGCTATGTTAATTACATTTCTGAGGCGACAGATGGTAAAGTGGTTTGCGAAAAATTACAATTACTAAAAATCTCATTTAAATGCAGGGTAATCACCATTTTCAGTATCACAAACAGGGAAAATTAGAAAAAAAAGTGGCGGTAATTCAAGAACCTTATGGAGAAATCTCCTTCTAGTGATCAACACCTCACTACAGTCATTTATGTGTTACTCTTCTATAGTATATTCACACAAACGAGAACCACTCGACATGAAGCAAATCTGATAATTCTATAATAATTCTACTAAATTTTAATGTGTAAGATTACAGTGAGGTATACTCATACTGTTTAAGGTTGACATTTACTGATACTATTTGGTGGGGTGGGGTGACAAACAGGAAGAGCCTCTGCCCCCACATGTGTTGCAGAGGAACTCAATCTGAAAACTGATATTGTAACTATTATGAATTTGCCATCTATGTCCGAAAGTAACTTTGGAAATAGATTCCTGGTGATGAGATGTCATCCAGTTCAGATTATCATCTTATAACTGCTATATCAGAAAAGAGTCTCAGTCTTCGTTCCATTTTTCTTAGGACCATCTTGAGGATGACAACGACAAACATCATACGGAGAACTAAATCATAATATATTATTCAAGCTGCTGCTACAAATAACAAGTAGATGTAAAAATAATATCAGTCTGCCAAACTGTTCTAGCTTTGTCATGCTTTCGCTTGCTTCCTCCTCACTGTGTGGCTCTTAGTTGAAGGGGGGCGGCTTTCACTGTGTGCACATCTGTTGCAATACACACACAGGAGAGTTCCTGGAAGCAATGAGGATAGCTGGACATCCCTTTTTCACTCAATGCCCTATTATAAGAATGTTTGAGACATGGAGAGATTTGCTACTTAAAATGAGAATGGGAAACAGATTCTACCAAAGGTCAGCCATCCTAAGGTCTGATTCTGGCACTCAGTGGGTAACCGACAGCTTTTGCATGCTTTGAAATTTTGCCACAACACGCAGAAAATATGAACCTCTCATTACGACTTTTTTAGGATATGTGAAATAGTAGTGCACCAAAGGGAAAGAAGAAAAAAAGCAGCAGAGTAAAAGAGACAGTTAGATGTTACTGACCTTTTTAAGAAGAAAAGTTGTGATTTCAGTTCCTCTCTCGCACACTCAGGCCCTGTCAGGAAACTCAGCGCTGTCTCAGCTCGGGCACACTTGTGAAAGTGAGAGCAGACGAGACAGAGACTAAAATTTGCTCTGAAGGTGTGTCAGTGATTTGGAGGAGTGAAAAGGTACCATTCCACGAAACGGTTATCTAAGAAACACAACAAAACAAAAACTGCTACACCCACCAGCCTCAGCCAACACCCCTCCCTCCCTCTAAACTAAAAGTATTTGGCAGCGTTCCCTACAAGTCCACCTGTGCTTAGGGGAGGGGAGTGACAGACGCGCACACACACACACACGCACACACACACACACACACACTGGGCCAAGCCTAAAAACCTGCTTGCGAGCTTATGGGCTGGGTGGTTTGGTTGTAGTTGGGAAGAGGCAAAACTGAGGGTAGAGGACAGCGAGAGTCCGGGTGGGGTGGGGGGGTTCGAAGACTGTTATTAAGCTCTGGGGCCGGAGACGAGTTTGGAAAGCTGTGGCAAAGGCTGGGAAGCTGCAGCTCTGAGACTGTAAGTGGTGATAAAACAGCCAGACTGAGGCTGATGTGCAGCTGGACTACTGCTCACAGATTTGTTGCAGAATAATGGGTTGAACCAGTGGGCGGGTCTTTGCCTGTGCCAAGCAGGAGCTAGAGGGGTTCATATCAGGTATCGAACAAAAGACATATCAGGGGAGAAATGAAAAGAGTCGAAGAAAGGTTGTGTGATACAACGTTGGTGACAGTATCTGAGTGTATTTGGGTGTGTGCCTCAGTGTACCAGCTTGTACCTGGTAAGAGCTATTGTGCTGCTGCGAAGCCCGTAATACAGTGTAATGGGATTATAATCAGAGGGTGTAATCACTCAATGTAAATGTTGATGAGGGCAATATTTGATGGTCCAAGAGCAATAGATATCATGGGGTCTAAAGAAAAGGGTTATGGCTTTGTAACATTTCATCAATCAAGCACCTATACTGTATTTCTGTTCAAATGTAATCATGAAAAATTGGTTTAGGTGGTTTAAATCCACGTTTTCCCAATCGCTGTCCCAATAAATGTGTGAAATGCCAGCGGTGTGAAAGGAGTCACACATAGTAATTATCACCTACTGCTGCAGTTTTCTCTCAAGCTTTATAGTAAGTTTCACTGCATAACTTAACTTTTCGGTCCGCACGAACAGCTCTCATCGCGTTGGTGTCTTTCAGTAAGATTACCGCTTTGTATTACTGACTGAGTATCAGACAGCAGACAGACACAGTTAGCCACAACCTGGTGAACATGGTGCATTTCGCAGCTAAAGAGCCAGATGTTTCCCTCAGAAGCTGGTGGAGACATTGCTTATTACTTCCACAAGGGAAGCTACTGTATGTTTTCACTGGTCTCTGTTGGTTTGCATACCCCATTAAATTTAGAAGTGGATCTAGGATATTTTTGTTTTTTTTACTTTATTTAACATTGCGAGATAAGGCTTTTTGATCGATATTATTTATCTTTATTTAACCAGGTAATCCTCATTGAGATTAAAAATCTCTTTTCCAAGGGTGACCTGGCCAAGAGAGCAGCATAGAAATAGATACAAGTAGATAGTACAATCAAACAACTTTCATACACTAGATATAAATGATTACGGATAAACTACTTGACAGATTTTGAAGAAACTTGGTAGTGGGTTTGGGCAAGCAGCACGAAAGAACCCATTAAATTTTGGACTGGATCCGGATAAAGGGGTGGACCTATTAGTTTATTTCATGAAACTTCCTTGGTAATAATTGGAATTTGGATTATGGCTTAATCTATGTGTAAATAAGCAACAAGTTCACTGTCTAAACCTTACCGTTAGCTAAGCATAAAGACTGAAATTGGGGGAAACAGCTCATCTTCTTGGAGCTTCAGCTTCTTGGAAACTTAAGCAAGAGGAGACACGTCAAGGCGAAGTTTGGCGAATTCGAATTTCTCGTAAAATTAAAATATTAATAATCTGGCATAAATTCTTCTTTTGTATACAGAGGTTTTCTCTAATGTATGAACAAATATGATTTCCAACACTGATTAGGATTGGGAGGTTTTAATTATGTTTCTGGTAACCTGTTTTGCTTTTTGTTGTTGTACTGTACATACAATGCATTCAACATATACAGTAAGACTATACCCCCCACTGAATGCAGTATACAAGAAACCATTCAGTACACTAAGCAACAGCTCACACCCACATGCTGCTGTTGCCTTTATCCTGCCACCTGTAGAGTGGGTGTGACCATCCTATCCACCAAATCTGTCAGACAGCTCACATGCCATGTTTTGGGTGATGGTTTTATTGTTTGTTGAATTTGTATATTTTTGTTTTCTTGTTTGTGTTATACTGTAGGCTGCTCTCCCCTTCCCACATAGAGAAGAACAGCAGCCGTGTGTCACTGCTTACTGGTGGCCATTTAGTGCTGTGTTTTGCAATAGACGTGTGAAAGGTATAATAATGCTCATAAATTCAGTTATTTGAAGAGAAGTCAATACATTTGTGCAAAGATCAGCTAAGTGCTACAAAGGAAAGTACAAACACAGAAGCAAGGAAATTGGCTTTAAATATCTATGTAATATTATTTTTAGTAAGGTTTTGTCTTGAAATATATTATATATTTAGTATATTTTAAAACATGTAACTACAATGGTACTAGAGCGCATAGCTACACCAAGGCCCAACTGTCCACTTTAATCCAAGCAAGCCTAACCATAATTTATTAGGCAGATTGCCCCCTATGATAACACATTTAAATCTGGTGGTGGATTCTTTATTTTTTATTTGTACCTATCAAATTTCAAATACGTATAGGCCTACTGTATGTCCATCCTGCAAATATTAAGAATCGGTCCATCAAGCTAACTAGAAGTAGAGGCAGTAACATGGGTCAGAGGTGTGTAGGTGTGTGTGGGAGATGTCAGCTTGCAACAACATCTCCAAAATTATCAGCAGCTTTCTTTGCTTCCAAAGCTTTAAACCAGGTCACATATGCCCAACCAAGGTACTGTACATACATTCACCATCTCTTTGTCCTCATCCATCTCCCCTGGGAGTTGAGCAAAGCAAACTATCCACTATAGTTTGAGCCTGTGTCATGATTTCAGGTTTTTCCTCAAATGCAGACTTGCCAATCATTGTATAGCATCAGAGAGCTCCGACCAGGTTCTGGCAACTATATATTTCTTTATATTTGTTAAATAAGTCATTAAATGAAGCTCAACTGAGAGTTCAGTCAGGGAGACTATTTCTTTGCCCACTTAAACCATAGTTTATTTCTCATACCATCCTGTCACACCTCTCATGGGACTGTCAATTGATATATCAGCTGTCCTCATCAGCTAATCACATCTATTCAATAGCACAGTGACATGCCTCCATTTTTAGTTTGTGGGGGAGCAAACAAGAAACGCCGCATAATCTGTGGGGTGTCTGGGGTCCTCCCTCGGAAATACGAAAGTAACGTAAAACCACCTAACCTCTTGTATTTTTTGGAATTGGGGTTGTAGACAAAATTACTGAGGAGATGTGATGTTGAAATAAAAGGTGAGTAAACTATAAATGTGTGCTGGCTAAGCTGTCCAATTTTAAGAAGAGGTGAACTCATAAAAACATGAGTAAACCCTTTGCTGTAGCGATGCATGGATTGGCTCTGACATCATCTGAATTTATGCAGGACTATGCATACTTATGCACCCGCCACCCATCCTAGCACATTATTTTCTCAAATTTAAAGAAATGGACATTTCACTGCATCTCTAACAGACAAAAGTACAGGTTTTTTTTTATATCGTTTTAAACTTGCAGGTGTGAGATCAGGGTAATTAGATAAGCTTCTGTCTCTCAGTTCAGTGTCACAGTGACATGATGCTGATTTATAAGGTACTGACCTCAGACGAGCGCTCTCAACCAGAGCCTGCTGTTGGCTCAGCCAACCTCTGTTAGTATTAGCTGTTACCACTGATTGAAAGTGATACTGCAACAGAAGAAAGGCTTTACAAAGGCTACGGATACAGATGTTCAATGTATTTTTTTTTACCTATAACGTTTTAACTCTATCCCCCTGACTTTATTTAAAAAACAGTGTGCAAAGAATGTGGGTGACTGAGCCTGATCTGTTCTCAGAATTAAGATGGCTCAAAGCTACACCTTTTTTGAAACTTCATATCTGTATATAATAAAAAATTTTGCTCTTGTCAATGCTCCTATAGTACCATTGCCTTGACAATGTACTAAACATCCAAATTAGACCAGGGCTGGCAGTCTTAACCTCTATGGTATTAGCATGTGGTAAACACACACACAGACCTGAGTGCAGACCCAAGTGAGATTACCTAAGACAGGTATGAGTTAAGAGGCTTATAAACTATTCAACCTGAATTCAACATGTTACCAAGAATCCTCCCAGAGGTGCAACAATAATGAGTTACCATGTTAATCATGAAACCAGTTTGACATGCTTTATCAAAACAGTAGTGGGGAGACCGCCAACAGAGAGAAGAATAAGAAAGATGCGGTGAAGACAGAGAAAGGGAGAGGCAAAGGTGAAAAAGACGTGGCGTGAGACTGGAGAACACTGTCTCAACACAGACTCTGTTGTAATGATTTCATGACAGTTGCAGGAGGTTGCACAGATTCTTCATCCTTACAAAAAAAAGCTCTTGGCAGAAAAATGTAGCAACACAGGTAAATGAGAAAGCACATGTAAACATGTTCTGGTGATAGAGGCTTTATATTTAATATAAAGGTGTGGGAGTTGCATAAATCCTCTCATCTAAAAATCAAAAGATACACCACTTGTATACCACTTGTCTTTTGTCAATGGACTCTTGTATCTGGAACTAAAACTGTATGAAATAATCATCCATTCATAGCCAACTGCTTCTTTCACTATATTTGGGCTAAAGGAGCCACAAAGGGGCTACAGATCTCCCATATGACCTGGGAATTTAATAATCGACTAATATGAATTTCTAAAATGATAAAATTTGGCACCTTAGAAAGGGATGTTCCATTAAAGGTGTGCATGTCATGCCATTGTCGACATTGCCCAACTATTTCTAAATCTGAGTATCCTCAGCAAAAGCAAGAGAGGAAACCATGGTCATCTTACCTTTGAATATAAACTGGGGTCACTTTATCAGTGTCCTCTGGCTTAATGTAGACAACCATACAATATGTGTGAGATGAAAGTCATTAAGGAGACAATCAGCAACTTGATCTCGTTCTGAAAAGAGTTGTAAGAGAGTTGTAATCAGCTTTCAACCCAGCTGGAGGGATCGCCAGTGCAGTCATCAAGAATCTGGACAGAGTTGCTTCTGGTCCCAGAGTGGTGACGTCTCAATCTGAAGACACTACATTAGGATTCTCCATCTTCTTGATCCGTAAAACAGGCAGAGAATAGCTTTTATTCCAAAGTGCACAGGCACTTTCTTTGGTCTCTCCAAAACTGTAGAACTAGGTGCAACTTAAGCCACATTTACACAGCCTTTTCAAGGTGCGCCTTTATTCAGCCCCGACATTCTGTACAAATACAATCAAGGCTTAATGGGGGAATGTTTTGTTCCACCTCTGTCACAGCAGTGGAGGTAGAAACGACACAGAATCGCACATCTGTGTAAACTCAAAGAAGATTTCTTCAAATTGGAGAGACAGCACAACATTTGGCAACTCCTTATCCTCCCATTGGAGCGTGGGGTCAACCATATTTAACAGGGAAGTTCAATCATGTTTTGCCATGTTAATCCATTCTTTACAAGGCCTTGCTCAGTGCACGTTAGACGTCACACTAGACACTGTCGCTGCTGTGTTATACGTCACGTGGTTGGTGTCGGTGTTGGTGTTGCAGTGACAGGTCTTTGCTGTGGTGTGGTTGCACGATCCCTGCATAAAAAAGGCTTTAGAGAGTTAGCTCCAACCCTACAGGGCGGCATTAGGTTTTCAAGTCCTATCCTCAAGACAGCATCAGTTAAATAATAGGGCAATGCCTACATCAGGTCATATGCATCCTTATCAGCTTACAGGGACTGCATCTGCTCTCTTACCACTATTTATTCATTTTCCAACAGGGTAAAATAAAATGAAAGAGCAATGACTAAGCCTACAATACATTAGTGCATCAACGAAATTCATGGCAGTGAAATGCTGTATGTGTGGCTACTTTGTCTTCCAGCTCATGCACTGACTAAGCGTGGTTGGCCTCCTCTCCCTTTTGCTCTACCCAAGGCCTTCATAGAAATTCTGACACTTTACTGGCAACCATCCACACGGTGACTGCACATGTCCTGCCAAGTACAAATGTAGCAAAGTCAGATATATTTCACAACATTTACTGCAACTACATTTACTGCAGCTTACTTTGAGAAATAAGTTTAAAAATGCTAAACGGACTTACGTTTATATAGCGCCACAGTCACCCATTTACACACACACTGACACACTGATGGTTGCTGGTTGCATCAAAGGTTATAGAGCACTCTTTATCCAAAGTGCCCCATGATCTTCTTTCATTCACACACTGATGGATCAGCAAATTTTGTCCAAAGATGCATCAAATATCAATCCATTCAACAGTTGTTGATATCAAAGTGATGGACTGAGTGGCCAACATATAGATACACCACCAGCTAAGAATATCTTCTAAGTTACCACATGTATTTGGCCATCTACAAACGCAATTGTCTGCACTAAAGTAACTTTAGAAGAATATAACATAATGAATAAATTGTGGCCACAGTCTGAGAAATTCAGAGTAATTAGAGTGTAAGTGTCTGTCTGATTCATATGTTTCTTTAAAGGTATTGTCAGATTTTTTTCTGCATGTCTTCATTATCCAATTGATCATTGCTAAAGCACAAAATGCATGTAATTAGTTAACAGGTGGGGGAGAGAAAGAGACAGACGAAGGGGTAGAAGAGGAAGGTTTGAGAGGAGCTTGTGTGAACCAGTCTTGCCACTTCAGGGGCGTAACACTTGTGCTGCTTTAGTGAGAACTGTCGTCACTGCCCATCTCTCAACCCCCTCCACCCGTCTTTCACCATATCCATTCCTACTTCCCTCACATCTCTTCCTCTTTCTGCTCGTTCTCTCTCTTTCCATCCCCTCCCTTTTCTTCCAGCCAGCCACACCACAAAGCCCCACCCACAGCATGAGAAGACAGGAGAGGAATATGATCTAACCACACTCCCAGATATTACCTCAACAGCCACCCCCTACACACACATGCATACACACAAACATACACTCCTACCTTCCCCTCTGTCATACCCATGCCCATGCACCCTCCCCAGCATTCCCTTGCCTCACTCCCCCAATCTCCTCCTCATCCTCCACTCCCTACGACGCTTCTGCCAGGCCGTAATGTTTTTCTTAGCCTCTCCTACACAGTTTTCACACAGTTTCCCTCTCCCTCAACGTACAGCAACATCCCACACACCCTGGGCCCAGCTGACCCACTGAGAGAGGAGGTGGGAGAGCTTTGGGTGGGCAATAACGCCATCACTGAGGGACAAGCAGTGTGGCTGTTTTACTGAAAACACAACTGACAAAGATTTTCTGTTAGCAGGAAATGTGATTCCATTTCAATTAATTAAAACACATGGGCTTTCACGAAGCATTTTCAGGTCACAATCCTTTCGACTGGCCCTCATTTTTGCCCTGTTTATAATCGCGTGCTGGTTTTTGCAAAAGTCTCGTTTAGGCTGTGATGATTTGGGGTTGACAGGATGTGGTGTCGGGTACATTATTCTCCACAGAGAGAGAGAGAACTTTAAAGGTTAAGGTCTCTGTTATCAGCAGGTCTCGGTACCTGCCATCAGTCTGTTGTGGTTTTCTCAGTAGGCCCCCTAAAACAGAAACAGCATTCATCTGTGGGTCTCAGCAGATAAAAACCCCCTGGTGGAGATGAGACACATCTTTTGAGAATGAAAGTAAGACATAACTGTGCTCTCCTCCCATCTTTTCATGTAAAGATTCAAGTTATTTAGTTAGCTATAGATAGTTAGTTAGTTAGTTCTTATGATTCAAATGTTCTCATGTCAATGGTATCATACATCCACATCTTTTGTGTATGGAAGAAGAGATGCACAGCAACTAAATATCAGCAGGCATCAATCAAGATCACGGCAACAGGCCCTCCGATGATTCATGGGAACCTTGAGGGCGGGGTACAC
Organism: Chaunax sp. Z400; assembly: GCA_037577475.1. Taxonomy (NCBI): domain Eukaryota; kingdom Metazoa; phylum Chordata; class Actinopteri; order Lophiiformes; family Chaunacidae; genus Chaunax; species Chaunax sp. Z400. Next base: position 15,972,986 of record CM075199.1, read on the forward strand.
AAGTCGCCAGTTCATAACAGGGCCACTATAGACAAACGAACAACCATTCACACCTACGGTCAATTTAGAGTCGCCAATTCACCCATATTACATGTTTTTGGTGGTGGGAGGAAGCTGGAGAACCCGGAGGGAACCCGCGCAGACATGGGGAGAACATGCAAACTCCACACAGAAAAGTCCCAGCTCCTCCGGTGGATTTGAACCCACGACCTTCTTGCTGTGAGGCAACAGCGCTATACCGACTGCGCCACCGTGCCACCCCGGACCAAATCATAGTGAAGAAAATTAATATGATCTGCTGATGACACTATGAAAGGTCAAGATAATTAATTTGCTGCAAGAGATACAATTACAAAATCACCAAAGTTGGCTGCATTGTCTGGAAACTACGAATGCTTACCATAAATGCTTCATCTCATTCATATAGACACAGTGCATGGTGTTCACCTCAGATCTATGCAGCTGTCTGTTTGGGTAGCTGAAGTCGTTAGCTTCGATGGTGAGGGGAACATAATTAAAAAGGGATTCATGATTTTTCCTTGTAATTATACTGTGTGACTACTAATTATATATTTTTAAATATTTTTCTAGCATTTTCCAAAACTGTCCATTATATTATTTGGATTGTTCAATTTGTTTGGAATGTTTTTTGTAAATAGCATTTTTCTCAGCGTAACCAAACTTTCTTCAGCTGCAGTATTCATAATGTTACATTGAGACAGAGTCAAAGAAGGATACAGCACTCCCTCATCATTACTAGTTTACTGTTTTCCATATTGAGCCAGTCACTTAGAGGACAATATAAAAGTATTTTAAGTGAACGATAATAATCCCCCTGGTCTATCAATATCCACATAATCACCACAGCCAGCAGAGAGGAGAGGGCGCTGGTCCGTAGGGGATTGTGGGTTTTGCAGTTCAGAGCAGCTAAAATAGCCATACCCCTTGGTGGGGCATGTGACTAGAAGCACTAGCGGAGCTCGACAGCATCCTGGCCGGGTTGGTGAAACCGCACACTGACACAAATGACTGGCCTCGATGCCTTTCATCTCAACGGGGAATCAGAGGCCCTGGTCAGACATAAGCCGGGAGTTATAGGCCACAAAAGCACAAGTTACGGGTGTCAAGCCGTGCTAGAGAGCAGCAAAAACACATGCTGCTGAACGGACAGGAAATGTTTAATTTAAAAAAGCTTCACAGTAGTTTGATTGAGGAAGATACTTGATTTTAATTGGGCAGTACAGTAAAGTACCCCATTGTGTCATCAGTCAGTCAAATGAAAAATCTACATTTCCTATTGTATTAAAATAAACAGTTTTTGACATTTTGTGAAATATGGTTATTCATTTTCTTCCTGTCTACTCAATGTAGAAACATGGCCCATGCGAGTGTAGTATATATATTTTTTTATTTTTTGTTTTTCATTTGAAATTTCCACGACACTGTTTGTAGACATTGTATGTGACACAAGTCATTCACTTTGAAAGCTGGTGTTTATTGTAGAACAGGTTTAAGTGCTGAGTTACACGACTGATAAAGAGGTGAATGTGTGCATCATGGGAATGTTATTTGACTTACATGCTATGGTTGTGCACACCTGCAGGTGTATCATCATGTGCTTTTGCCTTGCGCTGGAGCCCCCTCACTGGGCAGCAACATGGCTGAGGTAACATCACACGATCCTGTCTCTCTCTTTTAAAAAAAATAAAATATATATATATATATATATAGCTGGAAATAAAAGGCTCTCATAACTGCTGTGGTTTTTAGTGTTGCCAGGTCAACCTGCCCACTCTACATTCAACAGCACCGTGATGAGCTGGGCTGAACAGAGGAAGAGGTGAGAGAGGACAAGTGGGAATGATAGTAAGAATTTGGGGAGGGAGAACTGATGGCAGGCAGGTGGTTTAAGGGAGAGTAAGTGAGGCATATTCAGAAAGAAGAGGAGGAGATGGGGATGAAGTAGGAAGAGAAATAAAAGGGTGAGAGACAGACAGAGGGAAATAACCGAACAAGGGTAGGCCTATATTTAATGCATCAAGGAGAATTATGATGATTTGGAGGAGAGAGAGGAGAGCAAAGGGCAAGCTGAGATGGATGATGATGAAACCTTTCTGCACAATATTAGCTCCTTTCAGCACTTCACCCTCTTTTTTAACGGTCAGAGAGCCTGTCCTGGCATACCCTTTATCCACTTATTTTATATGACATAAAATGTGTGCCTGTGTGCATGCATTCATGTGTGTCACTGTGCCTGTGTGTGTGTGTGTGTGTGTGTTTGCAGTGCCCCGGCCTTCCAGCTGCCAGTGCGTGTAGCACTCAATCCTGCAAAGGCAAAGCCTAATTACAGGCGCACGGCTACAGATTTAGCCGGCATGCTAACCATAACGGAGGAGGCAGCAGGGAGGAGATCACTTGGAAAAGTCACGGCTGGACGGGAGCTTCACAAGAGCGGACCACAGGGACATGGGAGGGGGGGCACTCTATTTCAGGATCCGCTGCTTTCATTATATATCATTGTACAAGTCTCGACAAGAAGACGCAACCTATAATTGCCTGCACACATCGACGCGAATGGGCAAAATTTGAGCAAACCCCTACCCCTCATACATCCCTCCCAGCTGAATAATGAAGGTTGCTGTCTACAAAACATCAAACAACATCATTTCCCTAATTTTGATGCACCAACATTGCTCTAACTGTAGTTAAAACACACTTGCCTCTGCCAATGTAGCACCCAGTATGAGCAGGGTGACAGAGAAAGCATACCACTCATTACAAGGATAGATTCCCCTTGTGTCTAGCATATAGTCAGAGATGGAAAGTTCTCTAGATTGTCAAGCTAAAAATCTGCAAGTAAGTGTGTGTGTGTATGCGCGAGTAAGCATAGATGTATGCAAGTGTGTGCGTGCACGCGTGTGTGTGCGTGCACGCGCGTGTGTGTGCGCGCGTGTGTGTGCGCGCGTGTGTGTGTGTGCGTGCGTGTGTGTGCGTGCGTGTGTGTGTGTGTGTGTGTGTGAGATGGACAGTTTTTGAAACCAGGGAGGGTTGGCAGTTAAACTCTGAGCTCACCCACGACTCTACCACTTCCACCCACAATGTCCTCCATACAGCTGCTCTCACTGAGCCAAACTCACACTTCATCCTCATCCCTCTCTCTTTTTCTCTTTGTGTTTCACCCCCTCCCTCCCTCCATCCCTCCATCCATCCATCCATCCATCCGTCCATCTCATCTTTATATTTCCTTCTCCGTCTGTCTCTAGAGTATTTTTTTTCAGTTCCCACCCTCTACCCACCTCTTTCAATGTGTTCATTTTTATTCATGTTCATTTTTTTTACCACTGGCAAGCCTTTTGCTTACTATTTCAAACTTCTAACTTTTGACTTAACTTAATTTGAAGGTCAGCTTAGATGATGAAGATTAGAGAAGGGTCACAAAACAGATATGGAGGAGGTAAAAATTTAGGGACTTGCCTATAAATAAACACGCGTCTGCAGAACCACAGTAGCCATTACATCTACTGTCTTGATTTGAGTTCAAAGTTAAAGGGGAGAAGAAGAGAAGAACTTTGCGTTTAACACTTCATGTGTTCAATCAATTATTAAAATACATAAGCCATTTGTATTCAGTGATGAGAAAGTCGTCTACAACTACAGAGGAACAGGTTATACTCAAAACCCTGCCAGTGTTTGCACTCATCAGTGCTGAGTTAACAGGAGGTTGCCGGGTGTTATCATCATTGGTTTTTCATTGACGAAAAGAGGAACTTGTTCTAAGAGTTGCTTACATTTCTCTGAGACTCCCCAAACTCACTGTGCTGACGCAGCTTCAACACTTCCCATCAGTGTTATAATAAATGGCCATGAAGTAGTGGCTGTCCTCCTGAAGCTGACAAATAAAATTGACAAAATTGGCTTCTTTTTTTTTTTTTTTTTTTGGATATGGCAAGAACAATTGTAGTGATAGTGGTGGGTGCCAATTGTGTTGTGTGCCCTTAAAGCAATTTTCGTCATTTAAAAATAGGTTTCGCTCCCCTTCAACCTGCACACACGGGTAGACACACTCACATCCACACACTTACAAAGACACATGCAGACACATGGAGACTGATTAAAGGTTTGCCTGATGTCTGATGGTTTTATGGTTTGCCCTCAAAGAACTGGGTTATTTTGCCTATTAACAGAGTCCAGGTTTGGCACAATTGAAGCAAAGAATTATTTTGCAGACTTTTACCTGTTTTAAAAACATATGCAGTATATTTTCTATCTTTAAAGAGCAAAAGTGTGATATTAATAAGAGAAGACTCCATTCTTTTTTTTTCTTTTTTTTTGGCAAGGAGGCAATTTTGCCACAAAAAATTGCCTGTCAAAGTATTGTTGTATACTCTACTATTGCATCACACAGTACTAGTACTTTGAACCTTTAATTTAAAATACAGCTATCAAAAAATACTCTGAATATAAATACTTTTTTTTATTTAAAAGAAAGAACAGCACTTAACGCACTTCAACTACACAAACTACACTCTGCCTTTTCACAAGAGGCCACAAGCTAAAAGCTACTTCCTACTCTTACTTATACGCCTTTAAAATATAGCTGAGTAAAAATATATATTATATATAGTATATAAAAATGAAAAGGAAATGGTGATTTTAAAATTATAGAAATAAAAATTTAAATTGTAAATGAATCTAAGAGCAATATGCTATTGTAATTATATACTTTGTGGCTCATTTGTGGCTGAAAGGAGGAAGGAACTGCAATGACTTACATGCAATCTACACGTTATCATTTTAAACATGTAGCCTCAAACACACACACAGTCAAACTTTATGCCTAAACCCCATTTTCTTTAGACCCTGTTGGTGCTGACAAAATGTGGAAACACAACAACAGCAAAAATACATATATATGTATAAGACCGAAACAAATAAGTTGCAGATAATGAAAATAAGTTTTAACCCCAAACCTCACCTTGAAAAGCAACGCCTACCACTGGTTTAAACTATAACATGTCAGCAGTGCAGTATGGGAAATGAGGAGTGGGTGGGTGTGTGACCTGACGACCTATCAACAACTCGCTTAGGGCCCAGCCGCACACCATCAACAGTTCCCTGCGCTCGGCTCCAGCTCGATCGATCGCCCTCATTTTCACATATACAGAAAGAAGTTGCAGGACGTGTGTGAACTGGGGGGAGGTGGAAAGGAAACTGCATCGCAGATGGTTGTTGTGTTGAACGCTCAACAGTTTACTCACCTTCTGGGCTTCTTGTCAGTTTTACATGAGGATTTTATGATAGAGGACATGAGCTTATGACTTATTACTACTGTGCATCATATTTAACCTTGTAGCTGACATGGTTGATTCAGTCTGGAAAGCACGTTTCTGCTTTTTAGATCATGCAGTGTTTTGTCATTTTTCACCTTGTGGGCTTCACATTTGAATTCACTTATAGCATACAGTAGATTATTACTATAGGTGTATGTTGCGCTCACATCATCCAAATGAGATGATTGTTGATATAAAGGACAGCAATGATAGTTTTTTCAGATCTTGGGTCAAGGAAGTGTTGATTACATTTTTGAGGCAGATCTGGGTACAGATGGAGATTCAGGATCTCTTTTTCCCTTTCTTCAACATTGTGAGGCCTTTTTTTGTTAAAAACATTTTTGCATTATCATGAAATGCTCAGGATCCCCCGCCACAGAGGCATTTCATTGAAGAAAGACAATTAGAAAGAAGTTATTTAAGTTGTCTCTGTTAACTGCATGTCTCGTTAATTACATATCTCACACTTACATTTTCAAAATTAAAATAAATACGCAAATAAAAAAAATTGATTCTGAGCTGCCATTCTGGAAAATTCTATTTTCTTGATAATTCATAAAGTACTTATGATAAAGACATGACACATAATCCAAATGCTAGGAGTAGATTTCCAGGGTCAAGAAATTATTGGTATTACTTAATTTGACATTAGGCAGATCCGAGTAAAGCAACATTATCGTTGTGTTTTCTATGCCCAGAGTGCAATGATACAACGGTTGAGGAGTGACAGAAGTGTTGGTGAATTTAAGTGCTATCTGAGTCCTTTCTAGTTTTTATTTATAGCAGCATGAGTTGAAATGGCATCGAATAAATACAGCGAAAAGTAAAGCTTGCGCTCTGGCAAAGCAGAGTGAAGTGAAATCTCAACTCTATAGAGGTCAGGGAAGTGATGAGGCATCCATCTTTCACCGTTCAAAGGTCACAAGGAGCCGGATCCTCTTCCAGCATGCACTGGGCAGGACAACACCCAGTTTCCAGTCCATCACAGGCCTCAAACGAGTGTGTAATCGTCAATGTGCTCGACTGAGCTGTCAGCTCACGATCGCATACGTCAAGTGCTGTCAGGTAGCTTGGCAACTCAACAGATTGTACTTGGCTCTTGCTACTTATAGAACTCGCACTCAGCATGGTGGCTCAATGTATGGAGATGATCCCTCAACAACACTACCAGAGTTCAAAAAGCACCGGTGGTGCAGTTCTGTCACTGAGCAGATAATTATATCTGGAAGAAAAATATGAAATTCCCTCAGCTTCAACAATGTACAGCATGATATTAAATTACTCTGCATCATCTGTGTATGCTAACTCGCTTTTTGCCATGTGAGACAGTTTTTCTACAGTTTGAAAGACGTTGGACTCAGAGCTGTCGGGATACTCGATGCTCACATCTAAGAAATGCTCAGAAATGTCACCCATGACTCATAGGGACTGATGAGAATCAGCAGGTGTGATGTCTTTCACAGCTTCTCACAAACTTTGGCTCGAGAAAAAAGTTTTTTTGTTTTTTTTAAATCTCACTGTAGTGTCCATTCTATGAAACATTTATTATTACAGCATTACATCTAGTCCCTCTCTGAAGGAAAGTGGCCATGTTATAAAATAAAATGTTTCATTGTATGTGATTGGTATTAAAAGTATAAAGAAATTCAGGTGCTTGTTTATTTCACTTAAGTACAACTTTTATTTTAAAGGTTGATAAAATACTGAATTACAGCAGTTTTCGATACTTTTATACTTTTGCTACTTCATTTATGTAATGGCAGGTTGAGTTGACATCTGTGAACATCTTTACGCTTTAGCAGAAGTAGAATCACTACTTCCCATATGTGACACGAGGTTGGGCCTCGCTCATATCAGGTGTCAACATCTTGAATACCCGACTGAAAAAGAAACAAGTTAATGATGCTCTTTTCTGAACTGTGACTTGTTATCATGTGAGGTTAGACAATACGTGCCTGCAGTGCATGAGAGAGTATTTCCTCTAATTAGGGTGCAGGATAGAAGAAAAGACAGATTCTATGTCTTGTACACTCTGCTATCGATCTTTTCATCGGACATTTGTTGTTTTAGACTGCATGAGTTTTAGTGCGACATAGCGAATAAAATGACAACTGAGTTTATAATTCAGAGGGAGAAATACTAAAGCCAATAATAACGTTTTAATGATAGAATCTACAACACAAAAGAAGCTATTTTGAGCTACTTCCTCGCATTGTATTTTAAATCCAGTAGACGTCATGTGACATTATTAAAGAGCAGCAAAGATAGCAGAAGAAGGAGGTCATAAATAGAGAAAAAAAATCATTACATTCTGTTTTAATTTAGCGATAAACCCTTGGACATTAATGAGAATAATGATGCTTTTGATCGCCATGGATTAAGTAACAAAAGTGGAAACAAAATGAACAAAAATAAAAACATGAGCAGGCTGCATAAGGTCAGTAAGAAGTGAAACAAAGCACTGGTACTGAGAAGATGAGACTGGATATATATGGCTGATGCACACAACACTGAGTTAGTTTTTAGACATGAAAAATATAGGTTAAACAGTGGGTGAGAGAAAGCCTGCATGATGAGGGGAAAATAACCTTTTATAAGGATAAAACCATCTATTTTCTTTCTCCTGCTTTTCAGTCCGGTTTATTTGAAACTTTACACATAAATAGGTTATTTAAAAATGCATTTAATGCTACAAATAATGTTTTTTTCTGGCTTTGTACATGTGTTACTAACAAATGCATGATATATTTTTTGTATTTGATCCCTTGAGGAATGTGAGAAATGTTTGTTAATTGCACAGACGTAAAAACTAACTATAGCGATCATTTAATTTTGACACTTTAAATGCATTTTGATTCCAGTAATTCAAACTTTCATTCAAATAAAATATTGGATGAATGACTGTTATGTATTTTTATTTACTGAAGAATTAATTCTGTAAAAAATAGAGAAATCCAGAGATAAGTCTTATACGTGGAACACGCACATACAGCACACACACCATACATTTGTGATATATATACATGTGACGGCTTTCTCTGACAAATACAACACAATAGGTAGTTTAAGAAGAGATTATGTTCTCCCATCTTCCACCCACACAGTCACATATATGTGAGCGACAGGTGAGAGTTTTCCTCATACTGCACATCTATTAGCATGTTCTCTTGTAAGCGCCTACTGAGATACACTGAATTTAAAAGGTGCAAAGATTGTTGCTACAAATAGCCATTAGTTTATGGTAAATAGGAAATTGTCTCTACCTGTCTTACGTCGTGTGTATTTTACATAGAGTACAACTTTTAGTCTACATGTTTTACCTGTGCACACATCTTTGTTCCTGCTCTAGTCATAGCTGCTGCTGTATTTTTGTGGCATGAACAAGCTCTAATCAGCTTACTTCCTTGGGCATCAACCTCTGGCCAGCGGCACAAAAGGCCACACTGGGACCACCAAAATCCTTCCTGGGCCTCTCACTACCCCATTAAACACCACAAATATATCAACTGACAAACACAAATGTATGCTCACACACACACACACACACATACTCACACACACACAAACTTGCAAACATCTTCACAAACAGCAACAGCAAACTCTAGATTCTGGATGTGTGACAGGTGAGGTCACACTGTGAAATAAAAAAAACATAAAACTTCTTTAACTTCCTGTTTTTACTTCATTTATTTGTTACTTTACAAGTTAGAATTTTTGCCCACAAACATACGAAGGGGCTATAATATATGTTTTCTTCTAAATTAAATGTATTATCTGATCCGTATCACATTGATCTACCAGATCTGTAGAGACAAGGTCTGACAGGTGTCGTATGTTCTGTCCTGCACAAGCTGGTGAGGCTTTCATCAGGAAGTTCAATAACCACCTGTAGGTTTTGATATTTTCACAAAACCGAGGTCTGGTTCTCCTTTTTCTGACAAGATCAGTGGAAAAAGTCAGTGTGAGTTCTGTCGTTTTTCGGTAAATGGATGAAACAGGACTAAAGTTTCTGGGTCAGTGCTGTGGTTAGACCATCTCAGATCATCATGAGGTGGGCCTTTCCACTTTGTGTCTGCAGACATACTGATGGCAAAGATGAGGGGGATGTTTACATGATGACCCCTTTAGATTAGAAAACATCTAGTATGCAGTGTGTGTTTGCATGTATGCGTACTTTCCTTATTTATTCATGTGTGTTTCAAAGTCAGACTGAAAGTTCATTTCATCCATTACATTTTGTCGCTACCTGAAAGTTGTAATTACCAATATAAGGAATTTGAATGTCTTTATTAACAATATACACATTTTGGTACATTGTTTGTATTGTAATCTGACTGGTGCAACATATGTGTGCGCATTGACAACTCATATCACTTTAGTTTCAGAGTACTTGTCTGTCTGTTTACACAGCATTAAACAAAAACTACTTATCAGATTTTCATGAAACTTGGTGGGAGGGTTGGGTGTGTGGCAGGGAAGATCCCAGTACATTTTGGAGTGGATCTGAATAAAGGGGTGGATTCAGGAATTTTTCCCATGCACTTTTTAAACACTGCAAGATGAGGCATTTAAGACGGTTTTTGTTAATTACAGATTACCATGAAACTGGGTGGAAGGTTGGGGCCCTGTATCAAGGAAGAAACATTAAATTTTAGAGTGGAGCCAAGTAAAGGGATGGATTAATTTTTTTTATTATTGGAATTTAGATTTGGATGTAATTTAATTAAAGATTCCCTCTAGTTACTGTGTGTTCTCACGGTTCATCACCACATTTGGACCCATGACAAACACAAGGTAGACCACCATTATGGATCCTCTCAAACAAAGAGGAAATAATATCTCATGTTATTAACATTATGTGTTTCAACAAGAAGTCATCTTTTGTCTTTTATCTTCCTCACTGTAAAGACAGTGTGAATGTGCCATTTTGGGTAGATTGACATTTTCTACATTTTAGAAGAAAAAAAAAGATTATCCTCTTTTGAAAAAAAAAACATGCAAAGTATTTGGAGAACCATTGTGGTTCATATTTCGTAAAAAAAAAAATATAGAATTAGAAGGAGTAGAATTCAAATTTAAGTTTAACTTTATTTTTTCATTGACTGCTACACATATGGCATGTACTACTACTAACATTACACAGTCCTGCTTGGAGTAATTGATTAATGAATGATTAATTGACTGTCTGAAAATGTGTTGTGATTGTGTAGGAGCAGCATTCTCACACACTTTCCCTATCCATGCCCCTCTCCCTTCGATACGTTTCCTCCCCGCCTGAGAACCAGACACACAGCCTGGTGGTGTTGACCTCACCCTTAGACCCCCAGGAGAAACTGACCATTACTGCGCCTCCCGGCTGTCTCTCTGTCCAGCCAGTTATCCCTGCTCAGACTAAAATAGCATCATCTACTCCCCCTCACATCCTCTGCCCATTAGCAGTCACATATGGCCTCACCACTGTCCCTGTCATTGTTTTATAGGAGGACTGGCTGGAGAGTGTTAATCGTACAACACAGGCTTTACAAAAACTATTCACTTAAAACCAAACAGGAAGAGAAAAAACAGAGCTGTGATGGCACTGAATTTTTTTTGTTCAATTTTCCTGAAATGCATCTATTTTTCTTTTTTCATTTGGTATTTATTTCCATTGACCATTTGAAGTCAATAAGTCATTTATAGTGGGAAATTTTCCACTGAAAAAAAGACTTTGAGGAACATGAGACAACCAGAATAAATACAGAATAAAACACTTGGTATGGTCAGAACCCTACAAAGTGTCAGGGTACAAATCTGACATGCTGTGAGATGATTAATGGGAGAGGAACCAAGAAAAAACATACACAGCCAAATCTGTATTTATTTAACTTTTTTTTACTGTTTTAACTGTTTTGTTTGATCTTAGTGATGAAGTGGCGATGTGTCCAGGGTGAGCCCTGCCTTTCACCCATTGTCAACTGAAATAGGCTCCAGCCCCCCATGATCCTGCGATGGGTAGGAGGTTATAGAACATGGTTGAAAGGATGAAACAATGAGACCAAAGGAAATGTCCCTTTAGTGGAGAAAACTTAAACATGACATAAGAAGAAAAAAAACTGCTGGCTTAATCTTTGACAGTGTGTCGTATTTTATGATTTGTTAACATCTGTCTGATAATCAACAGGTAACTATAGCTGTCCGATAAATGTAATGGACAAAAAATTCCTCTTCTCTCTGAAATGTACCGGAGTACAAGTATAATGTAATTAAATTAAATAAACAAACAATAAGTAAAGTACAAGTACTTCACCTCAAACATTTATCAAGTAACTGTATTGGGTTAGACATAACAAATGGTGTGCATCTGTGTGCTAATTTTGTACATCTTTAGCACTGATGCAGATTAACAAAGTCAGCTTTGCTCCTGAGGGCAGCTGAGCCGTCACCGTTGGACTGTGTTTGACATAACTGCTAAGAGGAAAAACAACATGGAGGTGATGACAGCACAATAATGGAGGTATATCAGATAGAAACCTGCAAATTTCTATTTGTCTGTCAAACGTACAAGGAATGGTTGGTAAATGTTGTGAAGGAGAGAGAGAACTTAGGTGCATGAGTGTGTGCGTGACCTGCAACAAAGGTTTCAACTGCTTCTATCCAGATGTGTATTTTTAGCACAGAAAGAGAAAGAATCATGTTTGGCTCTGTGAAACTAGAATCAGTTAAATAGGTGGTTGCTGTATGGAAGTCGCAAGAAGTAAACATTCAAAGATATGAGAGCAGGGAGGAGGGCTATCCAGAGTTTCATTATCTATTTGCCTTGCTTAGGTTCACTTTAGACAATTTTCTTAAATCACGAACCAATACAACAATCTAAAAATACCCAGTAACAAGTAAAATCTTACATTCACAATTTAGAAGTTAAGGCAAGGAAGTATTATCAGCAAGATGTACTTGCTGAGTAGTAGTAAAAGTACTTGTCCTACCTGACAGTGGTAGGACAAGTACTTTTACTGATTTACTGCGTGATATTATTATATAATTTGATTATTAACACTGATAAATCAAATGAGCAGCATTTTATTGTTGCAGCAGGTCAAGAATGGAGTAATTTTAACTTTTATAATTTAATCCAATCCGTTCCTCTCCGTTGGGGTTGGAAAGAAAGAAAGAAAAAGAAGAGAAACACAAATTCTACAACACATTTGATCTTAATTTCTTCTCTAAATCACTTAATTCTCTTAAAGAAACTATATTTGAGAGTTTTATCTATTATTATTGAGAGGGGCAAATGCTAACAACTCATAGAAATCATACTAGCGGAGAACTTGTGACGAGATCAACATCTCTATTGTTAGTATGTGTCACTGTAACCACAGGGTCCAGGTGGCGTTTTTGTTTCTTTTTGTTTGTTTTTTTTGTTTTTATTTTTGTTTCTGGGGGTTTTCTTCTTTTCTTTATATATGTATATTTTATATTTCTGTATTTTCTATATTTTTTTCATTTTGGTTTCCTTCTTATTCTTCATTCATGTAGATGTCTTGTTAATCTTGGGAAATAAAAATAAAAATTTGATCACAAATAAAAAGAAATCTGAAACGTGCCAAGGGGCTCGAACCAGCACAGTTTCAGTGTCATGCACTGTGTCACAATGACATAAATGACAGCATTGTAAAAACATTCCTTGAGTAATATAACCAAGACTATAAGGATAAATGTAGGAAACCAGTATTTTAAATCATTCAGTTTTAGAACTGATAATTGATATGGTTCTAACCTCTTGCTGTTTTACAGTTTCTGTGCTTCCAGAAGAGAAACAGTCGTTTATTATAGAGCAAACTAAATGAGAACTTATGTTCAGAGAGACCACACACGAGAGAAAAAAAAAATTATCACCCCTAAAACTTCATTAAAGTTATTGTATCAGAAGTGGCCTTTGCCTCATACAGCAGAACCATCTTCACTGGCACACTTTATTCTATAGGTTAAAGGTGAAACATCATGTCAGGTTCCAGTTTTATATGAAACAATCTGTGCTTCAGTTTCCACTTTTATTTGAATATCAGATTACTTTGTTTTTGCTGCAGAAAATAGAAACTCACTGCTACCCCTTGACAAACCGACTAACTAGAAAAGGCGATATCTGAAGAAACTGTGGGTGTGAATGCTGAATGTGGAGGAGCTGATGCTAAACTGCACTGCTGGCTTTTAAGGCTGAATAACATCAATGTTGAATGAACAATGTGGAAATACTTTCATTTTACAGTGAGCTTGAACATTCCATCCATTCATTTTAATTGGCAAGAAAAATTCCTGAATAATGCTGAGTATTTTTTTGAAAATGTGAAAGGTATTAATGAGAGACGTAAAAGCAACAATTTCCTAATTGGGATGAATGTTTGATGCCTGAATAAAGTTTCTTACGTTGAAGTATGTGGAAGGAGTTGACACCCCGAACCCCACAAAACTGAAACTAAACTGTTTATGTATTCACTCCATATACTCTGACACATTGCATTCTGCATTGCAAATGGGGGGTGCAAGTAATGAAGCTTATGCAGTGTGAAAAGGCCAATTACTCTGGTGTGTGGTGGCTGGTACTAGAGTGTGCTTGGGCTCCCTCCAGGCTATAGACTGAACCTAGTAAACACCTCATCAGCTGATGAGACACACACACAGACACACACCGCTGAAGACCCTCATAGTATGACTATTGTGAGAGAAACGCAAAAGCTCACACCCCAATTAAAAGTGTTCTAGTAAACACAAATGCATTAAGAATGTGTACATGTATAGATCAGTATCGTGTACACAAACGATTAGAAATGATTCAACGTTGCCAGTGGATGTGTTGGAAGGAGAGGAAAGGAGAGGAGGAGAAAGACAAGAGCCAAAGATCCCTTCTTTGTGTCTTCTAATACTTTAAATGTTTGCTTCCCGTTTGTCATATTGTTTTGCGATCCTGGACGAGGACTTGCCGTCTCTTGTCTTTTATGAGACACGATAAAACCTGTAACTGTGAAAAGTACGTAAGTAAGTATGGCTAAGTGTGGTAAAGAATGGCGAGAGCAGAGAGGAAATTGAGAGGGTGGACTGGGGAGGAGGAAGGCAGGAGAGACGTGCAGCAGGAGGCCATCTTGTGTCACCGGTTGCAGAGGGTCATGGTGGGGGAGGTGAAAATTAAAACACACAGGTGCCGTCTTGCACCTCGACCCAGACTGAATTCCCTATGCATTTGTGTGTGTGTGTCTGTGTGTGTAGGATGGGTTCGGGGGTGGTGACAGGTGAAGTATAGTGCGTATGTGCACAGGTGAGTCAGGTTAGGTGTTACACGCTGCATATTTCAGGAGTTTCATCATGAGGCAGAGAGGCAGTTGGGCGTAGGGCACATCATGTGCCAAACAGACACATTATTCTGATGTCTAATTGTGTAGGGCTGGGAGTGTCCACCGGAATAGAAGTAAGACCTGTTGGTTGTGTTGAGAGACGTGTGCGAAAGAGAGACGTTGTAATCGTGCTCTAAAATGCTTTAAAACGAGAGGGCCGGCCAATTTTTCATCAGCTATGTTCACACCTACGTGAAAATGCGCTAATGTGTTGTGAGGAAGTTGAAGAAGAAAAAACTGCAAACGATATGACATATTTGGACATTGGATGGAATTAATTCAAATTATATAAAACATGTTTATCAGGATGGTCAAGGTGCTGTTATGTAGGGCCAGTAGTGCTTTGAGCTAAATACTAACATCATCACGCTAACGTTCTACACTGACAACATTAAAATGTCGATATGTAGGAAGCACTAGGTTCATCTTAGTTTAGTGTATTGGCATGCTAACATATGCTAATTAGGCTTTCAACACAATACAGAACAGCACAGTCAAGGCTTATAGAATGTCATCTGGAAAGTAGTTTTGCAGTCATAAACCAAATATTCGCATTAATCAAATTGGAAATTTTGGTGTGATGAAGGCTATAGATGAAAAGTTAACAAATGTATTATTTATACCATTTCAACATATGGAGAGCATGAATTCTTCTACAAATTCCATGGCTATCCATCCAATAGCTGCCAGTATGTGTCACAAACAAACAAATAAGTTCATCTTAAGATGATACCAAAGCAAAACTGCTAGTCTGAGTGACAACAAATGCAACTGATAGACTTTTGAATCACTAAATATTATCTCAGCTGACACTCGGTGAGAGGCAGGGGTAAACCCTGGACAAGTCGCCAGTAGGTTTGACATGTTACTGATATTATTATTTTGCAGCATGGCCAGAATAAGCTTCTATCTGAATGGATTTTCAACGCGACAAATGCAAAAAAAAAGGAAGAAAAAAAAAGAAAATCTGACAACAACATAATTCTGACACATCAGACAGAGACGTACAGCAGCTGTCCATATTCAAATGGACTCATCATTGATTTATGTGCTATATGAATAAGTAGAATGTTAGTAGTATACTGTACAAGATGTGTGGTGCTACTATGCATGTTCATGCATATGAAGAGGACCACACAAAACACAAAATATACAAACAGTGTTAAAATATTAAAATTGCATATTTTACTGAATGTATGTAATTTATTGTTCTCATGAAAAAGAAAGTGTTTATTTGTGACCAGCACAGGCAGTTACTCTGCTGGAAGTTAATGTGTTCGTGGTACTGTACCCATTCACAGCAAGCAGGTGAAATAGAGGCTGGTTAACTCATGTAAAACATGTGAGAAATTCAAAATGTTACACAATTATGTGATTAAATTATTTCTGGGGATGTTTCACTCTGCCCTTTAGCCGTGGGTGTCTTTCTTTCATTCACATCATTCCCATCCTAACCCATGCGATTCAGTGTGGGCTTTTGTCGTCATATAATCAGGATGCCGTAGCACATAAAACATAATCATCTCCCTTCTCATCTCTTGACATTAAACGCCACTCATTCGCTCATTTTCTTCTACAGTATAATGATAGGGAATTTCCAATTCATGTCTTACAACGGCTTGTAACTTTGTACAAATGACATGCCCATCAAATAGCTGGTGCTCCCCTGCATGGCGTTAATTTAAAAAAATCCTGGAAAGACTTCAAAAAGATTTTCTTTAAATTTGTTTTTGAAGTCAGTGAGCTGGTGTTGATATCAAGAGGTAAGTGAAATCAAGGAACTTAGAGGGAGAGAGGGGCAGATAAAAAACAGAGACGATGAAGGTCAGTGTTGGAGACAGAAGGAGTAACAGTACACAAATCTCTGTGAAACGCTCCAAATAAAGCAGCGAGAGGGGAGAAGGGTGGGGAGAGCTGCCTCACCAGAGGAGAGAAGGGTGGGGAGAGCTTGGACCTCACTGCACACACACACGCACATACACACACACACACACATACACACACACACACACACACACACACACACACACACACACACAGAGAGAGACGCATTTCCATGCAAACAACTTGGCCGTGGCGGGCGGTTAGGTGGGAGGATGTAAGGGAGAGGGCTACTCCCTTGTGCGAAGCTTTGTTGTGTGACACATAGACAGCCCACCCTAGCATTCCCACCCCTATATTTGGCCTTGAATACAATTGCAGGTTTGAGAGTGACAAATCAGACTGGGGCAGGCAGGCAGGCTCAGCTGGGGATGAGGGCAAAATTAAATGAGTAGAATGGAAAACGCTCCATTGGAGTGGCTGTTTTGAAACAATATTAAAGATAAGACAGATTTGCTGCAGAACACACAGTGAAAACTGATTTCGAGGTAGTCTGTTAACCTGCAATCCACCTATAGCCTGCTGGAAAGGCAGCTAACACCTACAACACTTGAAAATATAAATAGGTCCATAGAGAAAAAGATTGCAAATTAATGAATTATTATATTTCAACATGTGTGATTCAAACCTTTGACACCACTTATCTTCGTGGTGCAATTACACATGAGTTAGTTGTTTATTTCTTGATTTGAACATTCAGCACTTGAGAATATGAAAAATTCAAATCCAATTTTTAAAAAATAGACCACCTTAAATTGCCGCGTGCAAATTAAAAACTCATAGAATTTCAAAATAAAATGCTATAATTTCAGTAAAGTCTGTAGTGATTTAATTTCACTGTTAGCTATTGAGTTTCTCTGTCTCCATCTTCCATTACTCATCTCATCCTATTTCCATTTGTCACTTATTCTGATAAAAATAATAGGTTTGTAGCTGAAAATGAAACTAAATATCGTATATGATGAATTAATGAATGATATTGATTTTGTTTTTGCAGAATAGAAAAATGTTCTATTTATTAAATGATTTGAAAAAAATAAAAGAAGCCGTTAAGTGTAAAATAAATACAATAGCAGAGCTCTTATTTGAAGATACATGTACACCAATAATTAAACCCTGTGAATTAGAACAGAAAAACAACTCAAGGATTTGTGTCAGTGGCCATGTTTATCCATGCATTGTTTTGTTTTTTTATATTTTTCGTCCCTTGTGCAGCATGTGAGTACACAGGACTGCACAGTAAGTGCATGCTTGTGCTGTGTGACTGTGTATGTAATTATGTGTGCGTTATTCTGTGCCTATGTGTGACTCTGTGTGTGTGTGTGTGTGTGTGTGTGTGTGTGTGTGTGTGTGTGTGTGTGTGTGTGTGTGAGGGGGGTAATTATACAGTCGTGCACTGGTGGTGGGACAGTAAATCATCTGTAGAATGACTTGCATTGGTTCGCTTTGCCGGCAGTACTCCTTACCCTAACCGGTCATCAGGGAGGGATTCACTCTTAGAATAAATACTGTGCGTGTCTACAGTGTACGTGCATGTATGTGTGTGTCTGCAGTGTGTGTGTGTTGGGATGTGGGCATACGTGCATGTCTTTATAAATCTATGCAAACGCTGAATTTTTGTATATTTGTGTGCACGTTCACACAGATGTTTTGTCAGTATGAAGTGGTGTGCCCATGTGTATGTCATGCACTGTGTATGTGCACATACAGTATGGGCGTGTCAAAGCATGAGTGTATTTGTATTCACATAAATGTTGGTTGTGTGTCGGGAGAGATCCTCACCCAAACAGGTCATGAAAAAGGGACTCTTGCCTTTGCACCGCAGTGGCCACTGGCCCTGCAGCCAAACATTTAACTACGAATTACCATCACTCTCCACAAACCCAGAGTGAAGGAAATATTTCAGTGCGTCACTTACCATCCAAAAGCATTTCTCAGATTTTATGAGATAGACCTGCCTTCAGATGTGCAAGGAGTTTCATGATATCTTTTGGTTGTTACTATTATTGTAATCATAAAGGGTTGGTTGAGCAAAATTACACGTTTTATTGTAAATTTACAGCAATGTACTGGCAGCAGCTTCACCTGCAAAATACTGTATTTTCTAGAGTTTCTAACTGTAGAATTACAGTATATTACTTGAAATAAATATACAGTTCATTGCTGTATTCTTATAAATTTACAACACCATACTGATCACAGTTTTGTCCATATATTCCTGTATATTTACAGTATGTAAAATGTATTTGAATCTACAGTATGTATCCTGTATTTAACAATAATTAAAGAATGTTACTGTAATACTACAACTCAAATGGTAAATGCTGTACTTATATAGTGCCTTTCTTGTGTGATTCACTGATTGTCTGATAGATAAAGCTGCTTATAACACAAACCAACATTTACCCTTTCACACACATAGGCTACCATGCAAGGCACTTGCTCATCAAGAGTGATAACCATTCACACAATCACTCACACACCATAACATGTAGACTGCAGGGGCTGGGGCTAAACTACAAAACTACTACTACTACTACTACTACTACTACTAATAATAATAATAATTATAATATTGATGATGATGATGATGAAAAATGACTAACACGGGACAATCACAGGATAATAGTATGCTCTAACCTTTTCACACATTGCAGAATGACGTCAAAATCTGCAACTTTCGAATGTGCCTAAAAGTGTAAAAGTAAGCAGAATGAAGAATCTAATTATGGGATGCATACATTTAAGGCTACTGCAAAAGCTGTGTGAAATTTTAATGAATTCTGTCATCAGTTTTTGAGGAGATGTGGATAGACCATACTCCCATCAAACCTGTTACGTATGCACAGATGAACGGGTGGACAGATGGACAAGGGTAACCCTATAATGCCCCCTTTCGTGGGGCAAAAATAAATAAAAAAAATAGCGATGTGTATTACTCACTGGATGTTGCTTTAGCAGTGCAGCCTGGACACGTGTGACAAACGGATGAGCAGGTTGTAACATGTCTGTTTCTGTTTCACAATTTAACCCCCACACTTTTCTTTCACCTTCCCATGATGCTCTGCTGTTTGCAGGTTTACGGCACAGTCCTGGAACAAATGGCATGCCCAGTTCATCTTTGTAGTGATACTATGCAAAGCAAATTTTTTACTTTACTAGAAGCACTACATTCCACTTCTGTCTGTGTCTGAGATTTCAGATGCCAATACAATGAAGGTAAATGGAAAGGTGTTCGTGCTGCTCACACCAATCCACATCAGCACATGCATGTATATCTCCAGATGTCCTGGTTAATCTACAAACTTCACAGTGATCAGCTTTCATAGGGACTATGCATTTGAGAGGAAAGTATCAATCAAATCTCTCTCATGGGTGAGTTAAATGTTATTTTCCAAATGTTGTTTACACAGAGAAGTATATATGTGGGCTTACTGGTACCCAATGCGTTTGTATGTTTGTATATGTGTGTGTGTTTTGGTGATTAAATAAAACTGACACCTCTACCAAAAAACAGAACGTGACTGACAAGAAAACTTAAAATTCTGAAACACAGGCATGTTGCAGCATGACTCACAATCTCACACAAACGGTGATTAATGGCAATAATCCCCTATCAGCTTGGTTACACATAGTGTCAGTGTGGAGTAACCTCTTCCTTTATACATCCATCTAGTTCCTTTATATTCAAGAGAGAGCATACATCTCTGGAGCTGATATCTCAAAAACTTGGCAACTCACACAAAGATAATCAAGGTGCATAAATAACGCTGCAGGCAAGAGGAAATATATCTATATTGTATATATTATATAAAAATGTGATATTTAAGGTGTTCACTGAATTAAACAAGTAGAAGATACAAAATAAACGAAAGAGTACATATGCTCATAAACATCTATTATTGAGCATTTATTTTATTACAGTGTAATCTTATTTCCTTTTAATTATTTTTTAAAACTCATCTACTATGACCACAACAATGGCAGGTGATACTGCACGTTTATCTATTTATGTTTCCTATTAAAACTGAAAAGATTAGACTTCATGAACAGCTGTAGTACAAATTATACTTGCATGCCTATATTAGAGACGTCTGGAAAATAAGTATATCTTAGCATCATGAGGGCTGAATGCATTACAATGACTGCAGCCAGAACACACACACAGATACTCAGCCAGACAGAAGAAAATGAAGAGTTTTAATTATAAAAAGGTCCAGAGGAGTCCATAATCTCTCAGCCCTGTGTGGGATGTAGTTTGGCTGGGAATGAAGACATTATAACCAGACAGACTTCTTTCATCGCCCCTCTCCCTTCCTAGACAAAACACAAACAAGCACATACACACACACACACGTTATGTTGGGTAATTTTAATACCCTACTCTGACCTGAAGGCACCTCATGTTATCACTGTGTGCACAGTACAGTTCAGACAAGGTCAGTGAATAGGCTGAGATTTCAGATTTAACACCCCTTGTTGGAGTCCTCCAGCTCAATACACACACACACACACACACACACACACACACACACACACACACACACACACACACACACACACACACACACACACACACACACACACTCACACATACAAGTGTCCTTGCTTGCGCACACGCTCCCATACGCATGAGGAAAGGAGTGAACGTGAAACCATGTAGCAACATCATGCAACGAAATATGCATGGGAAAGCAAAGACAAAAAAGTTATTTTTTTTAATCAAAGCTAAAAGACAGCATATCAGACCTCATTCATATCAGTAAGCAAGGACAGGCAGACAGCGTAAGAGAACTAGTAATAAAAAAAATAAAAAACAGTTACTGGTAATCACTTTTTATTAAAGCAAATTTATCAATTATGGTATGCTTTCCACAAATTTTCATTTAACTTAGAGTTTCCTTTTTTCTTCAAATGGCTGGAATGACTCCGGCACTTATTCCTGCCCAGACAACATTATTCCCACATAGCCCATAAATGAGGGAGGCTAGACTAGGTTAAACTGCTGGTATATTAGCATGGAGGATAATGAAAAATCCCTAAATGAATAGGGAGCCTGTCATTGACATCTGTTAAAACAGACTAAAAAGCGAGCTTTGTAAATTTACACAAACGCATCACATTGTGTTGAATAGTGTCTGATTTACATGTACTTTAAAGGGACAGTTCACCCCAAAAATAGATATATTTCCTCTTGCCTGCAGCGTTATTTATGCATCTAGATTATCTTTGTGTGAGTTGCCATGTTTTTTGAGATATCAGCTCCAGAGATGTATGCTCTCTCTTGAATATAAAGGAACTAGATGGTGGTGCTCAAAGAGAGGAAAAATGCATTTAAAAACTCAACAGCAGTGTGTCTTTCCAGAAACCAGTACCTGATTACTCAAGATAATCTGCAAACCTTGTAGTGAGCTGTAACGTTTGCTAGATAGTTAGCTAGTCTCTAATCAACGAGTTGGTGTGTGCTTCCTTCTAACCATTAATGATAAGAAATAATGTGTGAGCAGAGTTTGACACTTAGGTTACCGCGGTGCACATATATACTACATAAACATAGACGTATACACAAGACGTGTCACACCAGTTAAACTTTTAAAATCAAAATGTACAGGGTGTAAATGCATTTTACTGTATCAACCTAAAATAAAAAGTGCTGAGTTCAAAGTGTGATTAATCTCCTGACAACACTGTAGGAGATCTGGCCAGTCTGAAAGGCTTCCTGCCAAGCCACAACCCCTCCACCATATGACAGATGATACATGATATTTTTTTAAAAGAGCCACAAATAACAGATTTTTGTGAGAAAATATCTCAAATACTTCCTTGGTAACATGGAACTATTGAACTATTGTTGAAGGTCACAGAGGTATGTCTCTCCCTCCCTCCCATTCTGACACCTCCAACCCTTTCCTGCACTCTCACAGACCTGACATCATTCTCACCCTACAACATCTCCACTCTCCCCCCTACACCTGTCACCTACCCCGCTGCTTGCGGTGTCTCTCTCACCTCTCCCTCTGGTACCTGATATATCTCTCACCTCCTCGCATCCTTAATCCTGCCTTCATCCTCTGACCACTCTCCTTACTTTCTCTCTTTATATCCACTCGCTCTCTCAGTTTTGCCTCCTCTACCTCTCTCTGAACCCCTCCCTCTCTGTGTCTCTTCACTTTTCTGACACACGACGTGTCGATGGTGAACTTCCTTCTGTGTTCCATCTGCCCTTTTCCCACCTCTCCCACTCCCTTGCAGCAGACCCACCTACTCAACGGGTGCTCAGCATACATGCAGGCAGGCGCACACACAGCCCGGAGCTGTAAATGCACTCCTCAGACGGTTCGCATTCTGCCGCAGTTCAACAGCAGGGGGAGTATCGGGATGCCGAGGGCAGTATGGGGGGAGAGATCAGGGCGGCCCCTCTTCCACTGGAGAGGGTAGCTGAGGGACAAATTAAAGGGCAAAGAGGTTTAGGTTGATTTTTTTATTTTTTTTTAGGAAAGAATTATCTTGCAATGTGAATAATCCCTGGTTTTAGGTTTGAATTCATTCTTCACTTGCCTTGTCTTTTGTGCACACACCTGATGATGACAAAAAAGAAAGATATTACATTAGTCGATCAATTAATGGGTGGATTGGGAAAAAATGAAACAGCAAACATTTTGATGATTATTTCATCATTTAAGTCATTATTCATGCAAAAAAATACCAGCATTTTGTTGCAAGGTTACAAATATGAGAATAGCTTTTTTACAGAAATTTGAATATTTTTTGGTTTGGGACTGTTTGTCATACAAAACAAGACATTGTTTATTAATCAATAAAATAACTGGTAGAATAATCAAACAATTGATAGTTGTAGGCTTGCATTTATGATTGTGGTAGGAATAAGTGATTTTTCACACAACATGATGTACCCATGATGTTGTGGTAACCATGGTAAAAACAATACATGTTTTGTACAGCTAACTGTTGTGACTGTGATATTAAGATTTCAAAATGGTTAACAGATAGACACGAGAGGATTTGTTCACCCGGTGATTTTGATCAAATTTGTAAGAAAATGTTTAAATTAATAGATATATTTGTTAATGTTTTATTATTTTTATTATTTTTTTAAATTTTTAAATTTTTAATTTTATCCGTTCCACAACAGCGGGACTCATTACATGCAAATTGTGTTAAAACAAATGTTATTTTTTGATTAAGTGTTTCATTATTTCCCCACCCCCTGTATATGTGGCCTATGTTACAGTAGATCTATGACTTAAAGCACATTATAATAGTACTGCTCACTGTTTAACAGTCCTATGATCTGTCTATCACCCCCACCTACTGGTTAGAATGTCATCATGTTTTTGATGGCTACTTCAAAAATGTAACTCTGGCCATTTTCAGTGTTTTTATTATTATTATTATTATTATTATTATTATTATTATATAATGAGTGTGTTTGTGTGTGTGTTTTACATTAAGAGAGATGTTCAGCCACTTCCACCTACTTCTCTCTATACAGTTCATAGTGGTTGTTCTGCTGCACCTTTCTCCTGCCCCTATTCAACCAAACAATCAAAAAGCAGACTCAGGGCCCATCAGGGCCGCTGGCCTGTTGAACTTCACATACTGGCAAGCACAAATAATCAGCCCCCCTGTTGTAAAACCTGCACATACAGTAAACAGTTTTCTGGCCAGTGTTGTTTATATCACACCATTGCTCTCTCAAGCCGCAGGAGGGGAGAGACTGTGACCTTAAGAGCTGTGGGGCCCGTATACTGTCTAATTCCATGTTTATGGTTTTGCCTTTTATAACACACAGACGGAGTTGCCCAGGCCACAAGCACACGGAAATGTCATCATGCGCCCTCTCTGCTGCTAATTGGTGCCTTGGTACCATCCCTCTGGTGGGGACCTGAGGACCGAGGCCAATTTCAGCATTTGCTTCTCTTTCTCTTGCTGCACAAGTTTTACTGTACCACCGTCAAGCCAGCATTAACTGCAAAGTTCACTCCCTCAAAAAGAAAACTGAAAAAATAAACTTGCCACATGATTTACATGATTTACATTGAATTCGTACACGACCTACAAAGGAATAGGGCTGAAATCATTATACTTCAATTTTAATCTCATTGTTTGCTCACATCCAGCCTATATTTCTGACTAAACACCACAAAACAATAAAAAAATTTCCACTGAAAATACTAAAAAATATTGCACTGTGCACTGTGCTAAGAATAGGGACAAAACATACAAAAGCTAATGGATTAGTCTGTGAACAACTTTTCAAAGTATTGTCTGTGCTTGCAAGAAGTGTGACATTTTTAGACGGGCTCATTATGGTTTCCTTGGCAATAGTGAAAATTACTTTGAATCTTAACGAATGAATGTTAAACCTTAGCTACGTACAGTCCTCAAATCTGCAGCTCCCAGTAGAGTCATTGATCTTCAGCATACAGTATAAGATATAAGACAGAGTGAAACTTATTTGTTACTACATAAGTTCTAGTTTTCAGATATTTTTTGATGGCACATCAAAGATTTTACCATTTCCAAACATTTATCAGTAGAGGAGGTATAGGCTACAGGAGTTGTGTGATGCATGAAAGGAAATGAAGTATCTGCACGGAGAAAACCCACACGGCAGGATGAGAGGGAAATAAAGAGATGAATGGCAGGTGGTTATGTGAAGGAGTGAAGAGAACAGCAAAGTCATTATGGGACAAGAAAGGATAGACATAGAGGGAGAGGGAGAGACAGTGGAAAGGGAGAATGAGATGAAGAATGAGGTGGGGGCTGTGGGTTGTATAACCTGCTGGACTCTCCATCACACCATGGTAGTTAATTAGCCTATGACTGTGGCCATCTGGAGCAAGAGGAATTTTTCCACTGTCTACCGGTCCATGTATATGCCTGTATTTTAATCCCATTTTTTAAATCTGTCTCTATTGTGTGCCATTCTGTCTGTTTCCTGTGACTAATGCAAGCATGTGTACATGCAGGTCTATTTGTCAGCCCACATGTCTGAGCTCTATCTTTCAGCTGTCTGCCATACTGACCAAAGACCCTGATAAATCCGAGTGGTTTATTCATATGTACACATTCATACAACCATAGACGCAATGCTTGAGAGGAATACAGCTGCACTTTTCTCAACATCCACAAGATGTCGTGATAACACTGAAAAGCTTCTTCGAACTGTGGCCTGCAGTCATTTGTGTCTGGAGGCGCAATCATATTGTGGGAGTTTAATTTGTAATCAGATCCCAGTTGAGTTATGCACATGTATAATTCTGTGACATTTATTAGATCAGGAATTTAAGTTGAGACATATGAATGAAACCCAAATTATTTTAAAGTGTTTATTTTAAAAAGAGTCAGCCGTGCATAGTCCATGTTGCAATAACTTGCATTCACTCAGTAGCCACACACCTCAGATCCCACAAAACCTACTGTGTTCTCTTAGCCAACTAGACTATTTATTACATATCACTAACACGACTAACAACAAATATCCCTCTGACACATTACCTGTTACCTGTGGATGTGATAAATGAAAGAAAGTATAGTCACAGGTTTTAATCACAATATACCAACATTAGCCAGCTTTCGCATTAAGGTCTTTAAGGATAGTTACGATGATAAAAGGATGAATAAAAAAAACTACACATAATAATAAGTAACAAAGATTCATGTGAGGGTTAAGTAGCTGTTCAAGTCTTCCAAATGAAAAAGGAAAATGAAAGGTGTTTGGTGCTCATTTATCATATCATCTTATTTCATTTTAGTTTTTCACCTGATGTATCAAAACTGTCTCCGAGCATGTAAGGAGGCAACAAAAGTGGATAATGTGCCAAGTCAGTGGCCACTAACCAACAATCTTCTCGAGACTTAAAATACTGAACTACGTTTCCCACAATGCTTCACTCTTGAGCGCACGTGTCAACGCTGCCAGCAAACCGGACTGAACGTCACATTCCTGCATTCCCTTTTTCCTCAGTCCGGGACGTCGGAGCGCTACCGTAAAGCTAATCCTTTTGCCCACTACTCTCTTTGAGAAACATTCCCATGACACGGCGGATTTGATTTTAGGAGGTAAACCCGGGTCCCACAGGAGGCAGAATCCCACTGCGGGTAAAGGTTTATCTCATTTTAAGTCGATTGGAATGCTTTAATTAATAGCGGGTAACCAAATAACAATTTTATAACATGCACTGGATTTGGTGTTTCCCTTTGTTGTCGCTGTGAAGGACCTGAGTATAATTTGAGCCCAACTAGTAGACCTGTTGTCATACCTCAGGGTGGCTTTAATTCGTAATGTTTACTCTTGTAACTTACTTAAAGAGCTAGCTAAGGTTAGCGGGCTGGTTAGCCGCAATTCTTGCGTCACCATTGTTGCCGGTGACACGCGGGCACCAGGGTGTGGAGGCTCGTTCAAATGTGGCTTTGCTTCTTTGATAGGGACATAATGATGCCTTCATTTTGATAACGATGCCGTGAACGCACTATGAAGATACACCACTTAGCTAGCTGACACATTCGGTGCTAATGACCCCAGACAAGCATGGGCGTGGTTATAGGATTGTAACATAGAAAAAAA
The DNA here is from genome assembly GCA_037577475.1 of Chaunax sp. Z400. NCBI lineage: Eukaryota > Metazoa > Chordata > Actinopteri > Lophiiformes > Chaunacidae > Chaunax > Chaunax sp. Z400. The sequence continues at coordinate 16,000,150 of CM075199.1, forward strand.
ACTGAATGTTTATGTTTATGGGTGAATCATTATGGCCGCCTTTGGGATCAGATAGGTTTCGCGTTAACCTTGTAGGACAGCTATGACATAAATATCTCTTCAAAATGTCAGACGTCAGTCTTCCATGGATATGAGCAACCTTTCTCAGCTGTTGACCCTAACAACAAACAGTGCATCGCAGCTGCTGATAGTCTATGGCAGAAAAGATGGAAATGATACTTTGCACATATTTAACGTAGGATCTGTCTTATCATATGAGAGCTGAACCAGATACAAGCAGTTGTTTAGGTGGCTCGTTGTGTAATTAATTCACACTGGATGCTAAGCCACGTGAAATGTGTGGTGATCTAAAATTGTCTTCACCACTTAAAAAAACAATTTCATTATGTATTATTATGCTTTAGTCTAAGTTTATAAACTTCAAAAACTAAGTGGTCTATCCTATAGGAGTCCTCTTTTTTATGTTATACTTGAATCCAGGTTGCTTGTAACATTCCTGAGATTCCTTCTATTTAGAGACTGATTGGATCACAGGGACTTTAGTCAGGTAAAAGAATGTTTGCATGCTTCCACAAGTCACACAACAGTGACCTCCCTGACTCGAATGATACAGATTTGTAAGGCATTAATGCAGAAACAGAAGACAAAATTTCTGGACCCTGTAGTTGATTAAGTGCCAGTTATCTGAGGTCATTTGTTACCTTGTTATGTCTGTGAGTTGGCCAGATGTTATGTGATCACTCATCGTTGTTGGTCTGTTAGAGTTCAAAATATCTCAAAATATATCAATATATATCAAAATATAAAAGTTATTAAGGGATTGCATGGAAATATTATGGAAGGATGGGTTGAGGGCCAAAAAGAGTTGATTATATTTTGAGGCAGATATGGATTAGAGTGTGAATCCTGAGGTTTTTTTCTCTGCAAGTAATAACATTTTATTTGAATAAAAATGTTCTATAGTATGATATATTATGGTAGCTGGTATAAACATTAACATTTATTGGGCTTACTACTTAAGCAAAAATGTAAACATTTGCTGGTTCTAGCCTTGTAAATGTTAGGATTTGCTGCTTTTCTTTGACATTTATGACTGAACTGCATAATCACTTCACGACAGAGGTGGCACATGAAATTAACATTTACATTAACATTTTGCTTAACATCCTCTCTGATTAAACTGAAATAACCTGTGATTTAGTCTGTGTAATGGCTAGTAATTGATCAGTAGGTGCACTCTTATCATATAGACTTTAATCCTTTAGAAACGTATTTAAGTATATCACAGCAACAGTTGTTTTTATTTCCTCTTGACATTTAGCTGTTGAGCAAAGAGCAAATATATACAGAAACTACTGCATGATGGTCTTGTCCCTGTAGAAAAAAAAGAGTATTGCTAATGTTTACACCCGACCTGAAATACTTTGGACCATCTAAGCAGTGTCATGCAGTGCTAGCTCCCTGCTGCATCCATGTGATGACTTAATGAATGACTGCATGTTATGGAGAGAGGGCCACTGGGTGTAGCTTGTAGGAGACTGGAATACCCTGACTCTGCCTGTGTAGCAGAAATCTAGCGTAATTTCAGTGGGACCTGCTGCTCATTACCATGCCTGAATTTCACGGATGATTGAGTTGGAAAAGAAAAATGAGAAAGAGAGCTTCATGATTGAGGACAACATACATTAACTCTGTAAGAGGAAAGATATGGGTTAATCGCTGAGAACATAAGGCATTAGCATAGTGCGGAAATGCAGGCTACAGTAGTTGTGCAACAAGTTACATAGCCTGTTTTTTTTTTGTTTACTAGCAATGACAGGATGATTGTCACAATTGTGGTCTTTCTACAGTAAACCTTTTGTTGACACAGTTGGCCCACTTGGTTTGATGCCATCTCATGTGTTCAATCCTAACCAATAATAGCCACAGCTCTGACTAACCTTTGTTGCTTCTCTTTTCACTTTTGTTGCCATTCAGCTTTGAGGCCTCAGAATTTCTACCTACACTCCATACATGTGAAGCCTGCTCGCTGAATTACATGCCTACACTTGTTTTGCAGCTTTTGGTTTTAGTTTGTTTGGGTCTGGACTGAATAGCATTGTTGGGCTATTATACCAACAGTCTCAGAGTAGTGCATATACCCAATCCTGTCCCATTAGGTCACTACAGGGGCATAGGGGGGACAATAGGGCTGTTGTTTTAAGTGTACACACACATGCCCTTGGACCCCCCCACTGTAGCATGTGCAGGCTATCGTGTACTTTGGAACAGTCCTCCCCAATCTATCTGATGTGCTAAAATCTGGATTGTTTTTACTGACTTTTTAAAAACTCACCCCTTTAGGTAAGTGTTCTTGTAGCCCACCAATATACATTTTGTGTGCGCAAGTGCGTATGGGTTGGTATCTATGCATCTGTATGTGTGTGTATGTGTGTGTGCATTTGCCTGTATGCTTCAACCTTGGGGTTTGTACATTTTATCCTATGTTTCTCTCTGTCTTAAAATCTTTGCCTTGTTGTTTATTTATGCACTTATTTGTTTATTTATTTAAAAAAATAGTGGAAAACGCTAAGTGGCTCTGATCACATTGCTTGCACCCCTTCTTGCTTTGCTCATATCTGTTGTGTGCTTGCATGGTGGAACTGACGAAGACAGAATGTTGCACTGGAACTCAAAAGCCTCACTTCATCCTCTTTTGAAGCGTGTAGAAACTCAGGCACTGATACTCCTGTACTGGGAGAACAATTCAAAAAGTGGAACAGAAAGTGGCACAATTTGTTTTCAGAGCTAACATCGCAAACAAACGTCAAAGGACTGTTTTGTAGTTCCCACCTCCCATTACCTGGTACAATTTGGTGTGAGTAAATAACGCGTTTACTCATATAGTGTGGGCTGAATGGCCCGAATCTCATGGACCAAACCAGTAAGTAACTAAAACTTAATTTATATAGCATTTTTTTAAAATGCACAGTTACTAATTACTTCTGGGATAGCAGTACATTAGTTAAATTATACTGAATGAGAGACTTATGCTTATTTTCCTTTCAGGCCTTCAGAGGCTGGCTAGAAATTACTCCGATATGACATAAATGCAGCATAAGTGCTGGTGAATTTGCACTGCTTTTCATGGATGGCATGTTAGTGATGCACGGTAGTGGTGTGTGCCACAGTTCAACCCTACAATCAAATTCTAAGCAGGTCTGGAGCATGTAGCATATTTACAAAATTAAGTTTAATCCCCAGTTCCCCTAGGTCTATATGTCGAAGTATCCTTGAGCAAGATACTGAACCCCAATCTGCTCCCGGGGTGCCATAATGGCAGCCCACTGCTCCTCAGGGATGGGTCAAATGCAGACAAAGAATTTCCCCATGGGGACCATAAAGTATAGCTTATAGCTTATTATTATTATTAATATTATTATTATTATAGTTGTTGTTGTTGTTGTTATTGATTGGGAGCCTGCAGTACCCCTGCAATAGAGGCTCAGTTTTGTGAGTTACTAAGTTAGAAGATAAATTTAACATAAACTTTATAAAACACTGTCTATTACACATTCCTAATTAATCGGGCCTTCTTATAAGTGTGGCAAATGTACACATTAAATGATTTTTCTTAATAAAAAACATCTTGTGTGTTTGTCCAAATGATGTATGTGTTTATTTTCATACTGAGAGTGAGAAAATGAGATGTGATCAAGTTGTTTTTTAGAGATGCATTGTGTTGCCAGGTGTGACCTGACTTGAGTTAAAGGTTTTCTCTTGTGATCGGATCACGCAGGCCGGGTTGCAATACCAGCTATGAACAGGCTCTGTGTTTAGAGAGGTGTTCAGAGGGGCCACCATCGTGCATGCCTTGTTTTTCTCATGTACAATTAATACAGTTCATTGTATGGATCAGATGGAATCCTTGCTGTGGTCCCAACACCAACCCCCACCTCTCTCTTGCACCCTACAGGGATGACTGTAATCTTGGTCGTTGGCTCTCACATGCTTGGAACATCAAACAGATATCATGCAAGGAAGGCAAACTTGTTTCTCCTCAAACAACTCAAACAACTTTGAGTCAGGTCTGTGAAAAAGACAGAGCCATTGTTTACTTTGTGTGTTTATAAGCCTGGTGATTTGTTCATCCTGTTCATCTATGAATGTACGGTGTTTATCACAGGATTTTGTGAGACCGTGGTGGCAGGACTTCATGTCTTGCAGAGCATGCCCCCGGTCTCCCCTAAAGAAAAGTTTGTACTTTTTAAACTTAAACATGTGTTCTGCAAAACACATGTTAAAGTTTTTTTTTATGTTTAATTGTAGAACTGTAAAAATATTTCTGCTTTATAATGACACCTCCTCTGAAAATGGGAAACACTGAAAGTATCATACAAGAAGCTAAAATTAAAGAAAAGACATAGAAGGTCAGATAAAAAGACAAAGAATTAGATGAGGTTTGCGTTTATGGATGGGTCAATAGCCATCGGCAACAGCTTCCCTCTGGCAGTAATTGTATACTGTGTGGCGAGAGCAACAGAAGGGCATCTGACTGAGCTGCAGCCACAACCAATATGCATCATATGTTTCAAACACCCAGTCCAGTGTGCCCATACATATACAGAATGATTATGTTTTTACATGTCTTACATGTCCTTTTGCTCATGAGTGTTTTGCATCATGTTTGCTGTATGTCGTAATATCCTGAGAGTAAAAAATGTCCTCTGTAACTTCATAGCTGCAAATCACCAGGCTAATCAGAGCCTGGTGACAATCCACCCATACATCAATGTACGGATGGATTATACTATTTACACACATGGATTATACTACTGACACTACAGTAGGTCAGATGAGGACATGTTGACCCCGCTACATAGTATGAAGAGATTAAAGTATATGTTCATAAATGTGCGTGAAGAAAAGCAGCAGGGTGAGTAGAGAGACTGATGTGCTTAAATGTCTTTGAGCAAGAGACTGTTTCAGGTTGTATAGGGGTGTTGTCCTGTATTTGACTGAAGTCTGATCTTCCTGTGAAGCATTTCCCTCATGGTCTCTGTAGTTGTAAACATGATTTTAGTGTCATTGCCACCCAAAAAGGAGCATGAAGATTATTTTTATTGTTTTGTTGAAACAGTTGGTGTTATCTCAACTTTTTCCTTTTTCCTTCCTTGTGATGTTACTTGTTAAGATTCTACATTGCTCAGCAGTCCTCATTACCATGGCATTAGAAAGCCCTTTGGCCAAAACCAAAACCGAGGGTTTATAGTTTGAGTCGCTGATTTGTTGGCTACAAACGCACCGGGCTCCCCAGCAAGTCCCTAGGGCTCAGCAGATACCATTCTGCGTGCTCCAGGGCCATAAATCCTCTTTGCATGGCTGGTGATCAAGCCATGATGTAAAGGAGCTTAGTAGCAATAGACAGACAGGCAGGAAGCTACTTCCCTGTTGGCTAGGGGTCAGGTGATCACACATAAACAACACGGAGAGGAGAGAGAGGTAGCGGGGAAGAAGTGGAAAAGAGGTAAATGGATGTGCAGGGGTGTATGAATGGTGTCACCAGAGGTAGTTTGGACAGAGCAATTAGCAAGGATGAGTCAAATGTTTTGTCAAAAGATTTATTTGATGTAATCTGACTGAAAAATGCAACCTGCTGCCTTGCTGCTGGACATTCTGGAAGCAAGCACTGCACATAGATGGACCTTGGTTGACAGCTGAAAAGTTGGATATTTTCAACTCGCTTGGAGTTCTTCTTTCTGTTCATTCTTCTTTCTGTACCTTTCTCGTCTTTCTTGCACAGGTTACTTTCCTCCCTCCCTTCCCGTCCTCCCCCTTCCATCCATCACAGCACTGGTCGCCATGGAGAACTCTTCGGTGGCGTCCGCATCATCTGAAGCTGGTAGCACACGCTCACAGGAGATCGAAGAGCTGGAGCGCTTTATCGACAGCTATGTGCTGGAGTACCAGGTGCAGGGGCTTCTGGGAGACAAGGCAGATGGAGACTTGGACTTGGACAGTGGTGGCAAGGTGCCACAGGTTAGAGCCGTATTCCTCAAATGGATGCTCTCATCAGTGTTTTGTTTTGCAGCAGCAATGATGTTTTGTACAGGCACTGGTGGTGTTAATGGTTTGCATCTTCCAAAACACGCTGGCAGGGTGCAGCCAGGGTGACAGGGTGTCAAAACAGCTGTCCCTATTTTCGTGATGTACATGCAAACTTACACAAATATGCAGAAACATGCACCAATACTGCAATGAATCAGTTATAACGGACAAATGTCAGAGAACTGTACTGTGTTTTTTACTTTTCATTTTGTGGTTGCACCTTCTCAACCTATTTCTCTCCTTTAGTGGACAGATGATTGTAACAACAAGAAAGATGGCAGCTGGACGTCTTCACGGGGGAGAGGCTCATTTAAGCCAGTAAGTGTGTGCGTCAGCGTTGTGCTTATTTCACAGTTTTGGGGTTTGCCTTCTTTACTTATTTGAATAATCCTCCACAGTCTAGTTGTGCATTCCACAATTATGCTTCTACTCAAAAGGCATTAGTTGTAAATAAGATTGGTTATCAGAAAAGGTCACTGCTCTTGCTGAGAAATTGCTGTGTAAAAAGTATAATCCAAAGTTAGATAAGTGCTCATTGATTAAGGACAATGATCATATTTGTAACAATATTAAAACTATCCAACCACAAAGATGACAAACGTTTGTAAAATCAACGCCAACCATAAGCGATTCACAGCTTATGTGCTTGCTTGTGGTTGCTATAGACAACAGTTAATGACTAACATGAGATACTGTGAGGCTATAACCAGTGAGTAAATTATCCTAAATTAACTATCAGTCAGTTAGTCAGTGAAATATCTGTGTGTATCTGTGTTCGCACTGCTCTGCCATCCCCTGATTAAAGTCGGGAATGATTAAGAATATTATGGCTCCCCAGATGTTCATTGGTATGATTCACCAGGAAGTGAGTGATGAGGGAGAAACAGCATGGGTGAGACAAACAAAGAGAGAGGATGATTCAGGATGAGTGAGGAAAAGAGATACTAGAACATTTACAATGCAGCAGTATTTGGTAGTTTGTTTCAACATTCAGGTTCTGAATGTATAATATCCAAGCCTTTCCCGTGGAACAAGACTTTTGATGACCCTTGCAGTTTATCTACCCCTGACCTTATTAAGTGAAATACAGTAACAACTTTCAACAATAACAAACAAGTTATCTCAGCCCAGCAGTCACAATGTTTAACAGAATCTGACCACTACAGGTTGTTGTTGGACTCCCAATGTGTACACAAACAAGTATAAGAGCAGGAGAAATTGTGGTTGAAGAATCATTAAAGATCAGCTCACATGTGGAAGATACACATGACGGACACACACTTCTTCCATGTCTGCTGTGGCTTTTAATTTGCACCATCCAGTTTTAAAAGATAAACAATGGGAGTTTTATTTTAGCTGTGGTTTCCTCTGTGTTCTCCGCTGTAATTCACTCTGGTGGAAAGTAGAACATGAGTTTTGAATGAAACTGTATTTTCAGTCATTTTCTCATCTCTCACCTTCACAGGACGAGTGGGAACATAGCAGTAACGGTAGTTCGGGTTCCAGGCCCAGTTCAGGTTCTAGACCAGGATCTGGCTCCCGCTCCGGCAGCAGAGGCAGAAATAACCAGTTTAAAGGCCCTGCAAAGGTACAGTTGTACATACTCTATATATGTGTGTGTTTGTCTGCTCTCTCATATGTGTCTTATTGCCACTGCATTACTCCAGTGTTCCCTAAAGAAATGAAAGCATCCCACATCTGTCACCCGCGCTCTCTGTGTTGTTCCCTTAGGAGTCTTAAGCCATCTTTGACCACAAGCATCAAATCATGTCACCACAAATCAAATCTTCACCATCATTAAATGTTAAATGGGCAGTGCGCTGATTGTGCTCATTAATATCAGTTTGATCGTCGTCGGAGAACTACTCTGTGAAAACAGGAAAACAGTCAACAGTATGACGACATCTGTAGCTGTCAAGGAGCTTAAAATCTGAAAAGTCTGAGACATTAAGTAAAAAAATGTGTTACAAACTGAATGTGTGGAGTCTGAAAGAAGTGGGTATTTACCAAGCAAGGAGGGTTTATTGACAGACACTTTTGAGAGGAATTATGGGAAGTGTAGGATGTAGCTTTTTTGGAGCTTGAACCAGAATAGGGAGTCTGACTGAGCATGATTATTTGAGCTATCTGCAATAATTTTTGGATTATTGTCAGAACCATTTCCTTTCATTTGTGTGAAAACAGCTGGATGAAGCGTGTCATGTATCACGGATCATTTTCCATTTTCCACTGGCTCCTGTTAATGACGTCATCTGCAGTCTCTGTTTTGAGTGGAGAATGAAATTATCCTTCAGTACCATGAACTTTTTATCTCACTTAACTTTTCGATGAGTATCCATTGAGGGGAACATGGATGGATCATTTAGCACCACAGCACCACTGTGGGCACATTTTGGTTTTAAGCCAGATGATAATGGAGAGCCCAATAACTTGGAGGTGATTTGTCGAATTTGCTACAAAATGTAGTGGTCAAAACTGCTACTACCTCAAATCTACTAAATCAATAAATAAAAGACAAACGAAGACAAATTGTTAGTCCCAAATATTTTTATGGCAATTAGTCATCAGCTAAAATTTCATGATGTCGATAGCCCTACTCAAAAATTCCTGGAAGTGCGGTGCTAATTAGTCGTTGGAATACCTCTTCAATGTACAAAATAAATAAACTGAAGTAAAATTGTAGGGTGGACAGATACTATAGATCCATGGTACTTCTCATCACACTCGCTGATTATAGAAAAAAACTACAATTTTCTGTTCATTTCTTTTCAGCCTGCTTATTGTCAATTTTTAAAAAAAAAGTAGGAGTAGGTAATTTGCTGTAGGTACTTTAGATACAAGTTAAGTAAAATAGGTGCTAAATGTTATATTATTATGCTGAAACTTGACAACAGCCTTTCGTTTTCCTTGTGTGCTGTCTAGAATGGGAACAGAGAAGGCTCACTTGACATCCTAGGTACAGACATATGGGCTGCCAACACAATGGACTCGCATGGGTAGGTGCCTTGCTGTTTCATAAACATGTATGTCGTACAGTCTACTGTGTCTGAATTCCAACAATACTTTCAAGAGGGTCATATGATGGATTTAGACACACAGTGAGTCTCTCAGCTTTTGCTTCTTGCTCTCATGCATTGAAACAGTTCTTTGTTTCTTTTAGCTGCTATTGTCACACCCTTTGACTTCCTCTTGGAATTGGGTCAATACAAAACAGTATTTCAGAGTCTTCGCCTTCAAAAGCCTGGCATTTATTGTGGGACATGAAATACAGTCAGGGACATCACATCACTCTGTCTCTTTGTCCCACACTAACTTTAAGTCACTCAAGAAGCTACACTGCTAAACGGTTGAGTTTGTGCTTGATGACAAGTGTTTAGTCTAACTCTTTTCTGTCAACTGCCACATTTATAATACATCTCTCCACCATAGGTATGGCTGCATCCTTTGGAAACATGAAGCTGTAATGCTTGAAAACTAGTTAGCCCTGTACAATGAAAGTCTGTGTTAAAATCCATAGTAAACTCTTCTTCAACCTCTGTGTGACAAAGTGATTTGTCAAACCAGAGCTAAACCTGAAACTTGGCGGTGGAAAAAAAAAAAAAAGAAGCAAGGCAAGGAAATGAGTGAGACTTAAATCAATTACGCTGGAAAGGGGATTGGTTGCCATGGTAACAGCTGTACGGTAGCTTCAACTATGAGCCACGTTGCCACATCCGAGCACACGGTAAAGGAGCCGGCACAGTAGGATGATGTAAGCAACTCTCTCTACCTGAACAAACAGGTGAAGTGTAATGTTATCGAATATGCATATTTAGTCATGACTGTGCCATGCTATATTATTATATTATAATTTGGATTTGAAATAAAGTCTTCAGGGGCCTTAAGACTTTTCTCCTGAAATTAACGTGTACTTTTGTGTGTGTGTGTGTGTAAAATGTAGAAACTTAATCTGTCCTTTTGTCTTTTGGTTGTAGAGGTGCAGGTTGGGATGTGCAGCCAGAGAAGCTGGACTTCAGCCATTTCCATAGAAAACACTTAAGAGGAACGCCAAAGCACCTGCCCCACATTGACAGAGAGGGGTGAGATCTGGGTTTTAGGTTTTTATAAACATAATGTGGTTCTACTGATGCTGGACTGCATTGCGCTGCGTTGTTTTCCTTATCCTATATTGTCGCATTTATTGTCCCATATCCCTTATTGAACCCTGATGGTTACAGTTAATTAATTCTCTCTGTCTCCCTTGCTTCTTCTCATTCAGTATGAACAAGTTTGATGAGGATGATGGCATAGACATGAATGATCTCGAAAGGTTCCTTCCCCACCTCCGAACTGTAAGTATCTGAAGTTTCTCTTTTTGCGAGACTAATTGCTTCTGTGTAGATTGTTGTGTCGCCCTGATATTTAACGTCTTAATATCCATATTTTGCTACACAAGCAGCATTGATCATGGCAAAAACACTGATCTGACCCAGTTGCACTGTGGACTGCAGACAGTGTGTCTCAAATACAGCAGCAGTCATTTATTAGCTGTCAGAGAGTGACCTCTGTTGGTGAAAGAGATAACTAACAACTGTAATGAACAACGCATGGGTGCAGTGCTCAGGTTCACAGAAAGATCACCAGAATAGAGACATGAAAGCAAAACTATTCCTGCTTTAGAAGATGTTTTTTCTGTTGAAGAACAATTAATGCATCTAAGATCAGTCTGTATAGATTACTTGTGTGGTAAAAATGAGACTGGTTCATTATAAATTAGCTCTTGGTGACACCTACTGGTCAGATGCTGAAGTTGTAACTCAAACACTCAGAAGTACATAACAATGTTATACCGACCCCTGGTGTTTACATGTATATACAACAGTTACATATTGAGTCTATAGCAAAGTGATGAAGTTCACTCCAGAGGCCGAGGCTGGTCCTTCTTCAGCCTTAAGCTTCAGCAGCTTTTTAGCTCAACTGAAAGGGGAGTTACATATTTTTCTACTTGATTTGGCAAACTTGAACAGGCAGTTGCAGAGTGTTTCTCTGATGATGAATATATTTCATAGTGTAAGACTAAAACATTTCTGAAAGTGACTGGCATCATCAACGGGAAAAGAATCTGTTGAATTAATTCTGCAGCTGTGTAAAAAAAAAAATAGCCGACCACAAGCTATAAAAAAAGGTGATTTGTTATTCACTGGGGTGGCAGGGTTCACTCTTGGTCACCGATGTCATCCTTTTCTCTTCCTTCCCAGCTCTCTGAGCCAAAATGTCTTCCATCTTTCATACTGTTTGAGCCTCAGTTTCTTTCTCTTTCCTTCCCCTCTTGGCATCTGAGCTGAGCTGCGTTTTGCCTCTCATAGTGTTCCAGCCAAGATGGACCCAGTCGTACTACCAAGATGGTTTCCCCATTGTGTGCCAAGATTTACAGTTTCCGATCATTCAGTCAGGGACAACAGAAAGATAGGGTCATCCGAGTTCATTTGTTGTGCTTGACATTGGCTATGTGTTCACACTGGGACACATTATGGTACCCAGAGCTAGGGAGTGATTAGCACATTCTCTGTCTTTATCTCTGTCACATTCCGGAGCTGTTTATTCCTTCAGCCAATCTCACACAGTTTGTTTCCACACTCTGTTGTCTGTGCTGTGTATGATGCACTGGCATCTTTAAATCGGGGATGGCAATTTTCTGCAAATCCATTTATTTCTGCAGTTATTTATTTATTATCAAATGGGCTGTTTCTGTGAAGCATTTAAATCTGAGGATCTGGGGATTTTGTGTGTGTGTGTGTGTGTGTGTGTGTGTGTGTGTGTGTGTGTGTGTGTGTGTGTGTGTGTGTGTGTGTGTGTGTGTGTGTGTGTGTGTGGTGTCTATCATCCAGCGACACATTCTATTGTAAGTTATGCACTCAGTTCACACTCCACTGGAACACCCCCTCAGTCAGACTGAGTGGCACAAAATCCTGCAACAAGGCATCCTGGAAAATCTGGGAAACTATTTTCTTAAATTTAAGGTAGTTTGACTTGACAGATTTCATTTTTAGTTTTTTTTCGACTTACAACTTGTTTACTTGACGGGAAAAAATGGTAAAATTGTTTAAAAAGAAGTGTGAAAGTGTGTCAAGAACAAATCTAAATGGAGTTGATTAGAAAATAAATTGATAATTAGCATAAAGCTAGACTTCAGAGAATGTATCATTGTTCACCAGAAAGGCAGATATTACAGACAATACTTCTATATTATGCAAATTCATTTTTTGCGTAGTGTTTATTTTAGTCCCATTATTGCTGTCATCTTTTTTTCTACAACTTACTGTGTATGGTCTGTCATGTTTCGGCTACTTTTTAGGTGAAAATGTTTTCCTCTGTTGCCGTCCCTGTCAAATCGCTTCCCAAAGCTGTGGAGCAGCAGTAAGGCCAGGCCTCTGATGCTGTTTCTTGTTCTAATGAGGCTACCCACTGATAGTACCCTCCTTAGTCCTGGACAGTGCTCAAGACGGCTGGGAGGAAACCTAAGTTTCCATTTTCAACTCCCAGGGCCAGTCGTTTCAGAGAGCCTGAACAGTAACAGTCAAACCACAGTCACTGTAAACTGGAGTTGAACTGAAGTGGAGTGGTTTGCAATGTTTGCATTATGTGTGTGCATGTGTGTGTGTGTGAGTGTCTGAGACTGAGAGCGAGAGAGAGTTTGTTTTGTGTTAGAAAATGTTCTTATTATTATGGTTTGCTGTTTCAAATTGATACTTAGAGAGCTGCCTGTTTATTTGTGGATCTGATATCTCCTTTCCGCTGGCAGTATCATGTGACTGAGGATTTGTATCCCCTTAACATAAAAATTAGGTGCTTATACTTTTCTTCATGTCTGTTTAATGGCACTCCATTACATTTCACAGGAAAATATTGCACTCCATTACATATGATTGCATTAGTGACTGCTTATTTTACAGATTTAGATTTTTACATTACAAAATATATGAGAGTGACATTTTACTGCAGAACCTTTACTTCTTCATACTTTAAGTCAGTATGAGTTTGAATGCAGGACTTTAACTTGCGATGGCATATTTTTACATTGTTGTATTAGTACTTTTACATAGGTAACATGGGCTGAGTTTGTTTTCCACTGTTGACTTGTGGCCAAAGCTTTACTCAAGATTTGAAGATGTTTGTGTTTTGTTTCTAAGAAGATTTTTTTTATTTTTCATCATAGAAAATTATCATCCAACATTCATACTTACATAACCCATGTCACTAAGCAAAAACAATAACATGTCACTTCTCCTCAGTCACCTCCAGCTTCTCTACGACATGGCTACGTCATCCAAAGTCCCCCATCTACGTTCCGCACATCCAGCCAACATTCAATTACTCTTTCCAGGAGACCAGAAAAGACTTGCAATTAGCCTTGGGATGTGGAAAACATTTTGTTTGTGTGTGGGGGTCTGTGAGCAACTCGGTGAGAAAGGACTTCCTCCTCCTGCCCTCAGATTCTGCTGCACCTCTCCTGGCCTCTGTGGAATGTCAGCCTACGCATACAATAACCCTGCATTCATGTCCAGTGTTAGGTTATGATGACAGAAGCATTCAGGGGTCAGAGGGCTAGAATCTGATCAGGGATTTCATGCCAGGTATCACATAGATTCATAATAACATCAAATAGCTAATTATTTTTATTATTGAGTATTACGATATAGTCAAACTGACTCTTTTTCTGACCAACAGCCCTGAAGCCAAATATGTTTAGTATTAATCGATTTTCAAAGTAATTGCCCATTAGAGTAATTTTCTGTTTAACACATTTATAGTCTGTTGATTTCTCACTCAGGTGATACATTGGTCTGTCTGGCAGCCCCATCAAAAGACTACAAATCTTGAGCAAGGCCTTTTTGAAAAAAATACATAACTAAACTGTTTTAACAGATTTTCTTCCCTGGAGAATAGAAGTTTATGTCCCCTTTACCTTTCCCTCCTTCATGAGAAGTACTTTACTGCACGTAGCACGTATACTCGATCATGCTCACGCGCTGTTTGGCCCATCAGCATGATCATGTCAGCATGATCCTTAGTGTTGTGACAACTACAACTCATGTGCATGTGTGTGAATGCAGAATGCTGGCATTCTGAGCACTTACTATATCTGATATAATGCCAGTTAACTTTGGCTTATCCACGCATCAACAGACTTTTGTCAGTATGTGTGAAAGGCATGGAATTTATTTAGATAATAATATTTATGAATCGTCTTTCTGACAAATATGCTACCAGTTAATGATGCATACACTGGACCAATTTGGATAAAATGTTCTTTTTGATCACAACACACAACAACCAGTGTCGGAGTGTTCTCATCTGAAATAGAGTGGATGCTTCTGTTTCTGTACGCTGGTATGACTGTGTTGACCCAGTGTTCTTTTCCATGAGGTAATGTATTTCCTGCCAAAATCAATGTTGGAGGAAGGTCCTTTACTTAAGTACTAAAAATACAAATACCGCATTGAAAATGTTGCTTATGTAAAAGTATTTATTATCTGGAAGCTTAAAGTAACAAAAATAAAAGCACTCAGTGCCTAAAAATGGCCCCTGTGAATGTATGTTATAAATCTAATGATATATTTTACACATAGTACACTATATATACACTATTACACATATAGTATATCATTATGTTATTTAAGAAGGTTGCAGAGACGCTAATTCATTGCTTTTGTATATAAAGCTGTAGCTAATTATTATTTTGATTATGGATTAATACAATGATTATTTTCTTGAGCAATTCATTTTTGTTTGGTTTCTGAAACATGGGAAAATAGTGAGAAATGTTAATCAAGCAAAACAGTCAGTGATTGATTTAAAAAAGAATATAAACACTGATCAATCAAGAAATTGTTTAAGCTTGCATTTTATATATAGTTGAGTATTTTAATATCTTAAAATTCTTTAAATTTTCAACATTAATTATACTACAGCTAACTATATAAATCTAAATTCTTCTGAGAAATAGTGAAGTAGAAGTATAAAGTTTCATGAATTGGAAATGCTCTAAGTAAAGATACGTCACATTGGTATGTAAGGACAATGCTTGAGTAAATGTACTGCAATAAGTGGAGAAATAATACATTTCACTACCGTCCAAGATCATCAGCCTTTGCAGGGTTATAACAGAAGCAATATTATCAGCACACGGTGTGTTTAAAATAATAGTTTGACATTTTAGGACATAAACTTATTTGCATTTTTGCAGAGAGATGGACATGTGTGTCCATATCAAGAAAATTGTAATTCAGAATGATTCACAGCAAAGATGTGCTTTGCTTCCATGCTATTGATGACAAAATTCTAAAGTTTATGAAGACTGGAAGGCACCAGAAAAGGAAAAGAGAGTGGTAGAGTTAGACCCAATAGAGAGGGAGAGAGTGACAAGTCATTTAGGAGACATCCGGTCTCTGGTTTGAACAAAGCCATCCAGCAGAGGAACAAAGCAGGAGACTGGAGCTGAGATATCACAGACTGGTTGGCCCCTCTGTCTGGATGTGTACGTGCTGCAGAGCAGGCCCCAGCTGAGACAGGACATTTGAGGTGGGGTGGGCTCTTTTGGCTGTCAGCTGTCAGTTTGTCTGCATTCCACAATTTTTTTTTTCATACATTTACTGTTCCTGTATATTTCTGCTCACATCAAACACACTCGTTTGTCTTATGCATGTATTTTCTATCAACTTTTACCTCATCTGTCTTTGGTTCTTCCTATTTGCTGTTTCCTTTTTCCTGTTCTGCTCTGACCACCATCATTACGCTCTGTCCTCCTCCACTCCTCTCCTCGTGTTGGCCTTCACTCCTCCCCTCCATCCTTCAAATGTTGGTGGGCAGCAGAACAATATCCAGGGGGTCATCTTGACCGGCAGCCCCCTCCCTTTGGTCTCTTCCTGCTATTGTCCCTGGTCCTACTGTTGCTTGGATCCTGCAGTCTATTAAACGCACACATAGTGACTTAATCACCACTGCACACCGTTTTGCTCTGGCTTCAATCGTGGGACAAATGCTGGAAACTTGAGTACATCTATGAAGCAGGATACCTTGGGAAATTTGTGGCAAATTCCATTGAGGGATGTATTTATAATCCCCTGAGTAATAAATCAGAAAATGTCAATATGTAATGTAAACAAGATTAACTAAATTCATTCTATTACAAATGCATTGTAATAACATATGCATTGTCCATTTTTCCTTTTTCCTCATCTTTAAATTTATAATCTTTAAGATGTCAGTCCTGGTTGATTTGGCCACACCTCTAGTTATTTTTGACAACTGCAAATGCCGTTCCCAGAATTCTGGGAGCAGTGTAACAAACTGTTGTTTTAATAAAAAAAAAAGTCAAACAGCTTTTCTATCGTTCTGTGAGTAAATGATTTAAGTCTGCGAACAGCAAGGCACAGTTGAAGGGAAATGGATATCATGTCATTTTACCCACAACTCTTCATCTAAAAACTCACTCTGGCTCCACATTCTTGTTCCATTACTCCCTGTGCAATATTTCACTCTGACACACTGTCAAGAATTGATTATGATAGCAGTAAGTGTTAAGCTCACAGGCAAACACATCACATTTCCTGTGACTGCTTCATGATAAAAGTCAGCTTGTGTTCCACCAGTTTAATGTTTTTAATGTGAAGGTTCAGCACTAGGAAATGTTCAGTTTCATTAGCAGTATCTGAATACTGCATTTCTTTTTTTGGGGAATGTTGCCACAGACATCCATTAAGCAACACGAGCAAAAAGCATCATGCTTTGTCCTGAAGAACATACTGAGACTGTGAATGTCACATATGTTTGAAGCCTTTTTCATCATTCAGAGAGATGGCTAACAGAGCTTCAAGCACCTAAAAAGCTGCTGCTCCAGCAGTCACAGATTTTTTCCCCATTTTCTCTGACACTTTGATCCCACAATGGCTCCATCCCCTCCTGTAGCTAGACCCCCGAGTTCTTTGATGTACCTGTATATGTGTCAGTGCTGTGCTGTTGCCCCGGCCTTAGATCACTTATTAAATGAGACACGGATGTCAGGACCTCACATCTTTGCCTCTAATCACTGATTAGCCACCATAGCTAACTGTGGCGGCTTTAAACCTCCTCTTTTGGAGCTTGCTGCAGAATAAGATACATGAAAGGCCTAAAGTAGGGATCATGCAACAAGCGAGCAAATCATTTACTGAAATTTGAGAAATACTTAATGATTGAAACTTAGTCAGAAACTTAATTTCTGACATGATAGAGGTAGATACACCTAGGATCACGACAGCAGCATGTCTGATCCAATATCGAATGGTGTAGCACTTTCTGACACTTAACCCTTTAAGGGAAAACAGATCTTATAAGAGCCCCCTGAAGTGCTTATGAATCCTAAAATGTCACATTGAACCTTTTCAACACAGAGCTTAATAGAAAATTCAAAATGTTGAATCACTCTTGGACACTTGTGCTTGTAAATTTGCATATCATAGACTGTTGGCCTTGGCGGAGGTCTGCAATCTCCAAGTGCCCTTCTGGTTGTTTAAGAATCTCTTTGACCTGCACTCACATGTACAGCAAAAAAAAAAATATTATAGTAATATGGTATAATAATTATCAGCAGCATCGGGTATCTGGTTTAACATTTTCACAAAATATCCAAATAATCAAAGTGTGTATCTCTGCTCCCCTCTCTGTATTTTATGTGCTTGCTATCTTGCATTTACAGTCTCTCTTGTCATACTCGCTCGCTCTGTCCTCTGCGCTCAACAACCTGTCCTGTAATGCCACCTCTGGGGCAGTCTTAAATTAATTGCTTTTGGCCGAGGACCCTCGCAACATAAATAAGCTGATAGAAACAATAGACTGACTGGATTGCTTTATGCTGGAAGGGACAGGAAGACATGTACTTCACTTTCTATGCTTATTGCAGAGAAAGTTCTATAATTGTTATCCTCCATTTCTATTCTTCATGTTTTCCATCCCTGTTCGCTTTTCTCATTTCCTTACTTTCCTTCCTTGTTACTTAATCCTCTTTCATACAAAAGCAACGTCATTGTTATGAATGGACTGACCCAGGTCATTGACCCTTCTGGCAAAACTCCTTAGAAAAACTAGCAACTCTTTTTCATACTAGCATGGATAAGTAGAAAACTTTGGTGTTTGGTAGTTGGGTCAAACCATGATAAGCTAACTCATGCGTCACGGTTAAAGAAGATCCATGGTTGCTCCTGGGGAGCTATGTGGCTATGTGAGTGGTTATAAAAAAAGATACATCCTCTGTTAGCATTTCAGGTAGCCTCTCCCATTGAACTGTAATGTTCCCTGGAATGCTACTGGATTTGTCAACTTCCTTTTAAGGCTAGGCTAATGTGCACACCCTAGCACATAATACAACGCACACATACTGTACACACACCTCAATCGGGGTGGAAAAGTTTAAACTTGACCGTGAATCCTTTTTCAGACTGCAAGTGAGACTTGGTTGACGAGTTATTCATGTTGTCGTCTATGTCAAAATGATGTCTTTAATCTAAAATTGCCATCTTTTAGGATGAACTTTGGTTTAAACAGATGCTTCACTTTTAAGCCTGCCTTTAAAACGATCAAGAATGCACTAACTGTTCTAATTTAATACCACCTGCTCTACAATCACCAACTGTCTCAAGGATGTAAAGCCCAGACTGAAACACTTCCTGACATTCAACTCACTTGAATCTGAAGTCATCCTCATTGGCCCTAAATCCCTCAACAACCACATGCAAAGCTTCCCCCTCAGAGAGTTTCAGTCATGTAACTCGTGCATTTTGATTCTGTTCTTCAAACCCTCCATGAATCACATTTTAAAACAGTCTCTTAACATCTACATCCTCTCCTTTTCTGCTCGCACAACTTTCATCCACTCATTAATCTCCTTTGGGGTCTTTGTTCTGGATCTCCTCCAAACTCCTGCTTTGTGATCTGTGCCCAATCGAATACGTGCAAACACATGCTGATGGGAGAATCCCTTGTAGCGTTAATGGAGTAATTCTAATATTTAGCTTGTGATTGCCAGCTCCCTTCGCCATCCTTGTCACGTCCACACGGATCGCCCTGCCTGCTGCGAGGTGAGAGGTCCCCTGGCTGGGGACCAGGACAGCATACGCCTCACTTTGATCCACCCTGCACTGGCTGCTACCTGCAGATAGCATTATTCACACACACACAGCACTCGCCCCTTCAGCCACAAAGACATCTGTCGCTTCCTTTCTCTCTGCTTCTATCGGATGCATTATAAACTGCACACACACAGCAGTGGGTCTAGAGATTTTCTCTAATGCACTTCTGTGTTACAAAATCTATTTTTGTTATGTTTAGATTTGAACATTTTCTTTATCTACAGAAAATATCTGCGATGCTTTAACGCAATCTGACATAGTGATGGAAACATACTACAGCGCAAACGGGTTTGGTAAATATGTGATGTGGCATTGGTGACCCTGTGCATGTGTGTATGTATGTATGTATGTGTGTGCGCGCGTGTGGTGTGTATGTGTGTTTGCTCCCTGTCATCTGGTTACCATTTGAAGGTAGAATTACAGCTAATGATATCCTAGAGGGAAACTACAGTAGCTAAACATGCAACAGTTCCTCTCTTCTTTTTTTTTTCTCCTGTCAGACCGTTCTAGTGGCAAATAATTGAAGTCTGGAAAAAAGTGGAATTTCATACATATTAATACTTTTTGGTTTATATGTCAAGTCTTTTTAAACCTTTATAGCTCTGTACTAACAGACAGTTTTAAGTGTGTGTTTGTCTGCCTTTTTTGGATATACTGGCCACTCCACAAAACACTCACACACATGCACACTTTCTGCCTCTCACATCTGGATTCAATCAGAACTTAGCCGTCCTCCAGCAGCATCTCTGAAAGAGAAGTAGGTTAGACCAGCAGTGTCAAATATCAAGTGCTCTCTCTCTCTCAAACTCGTTTGAATATCTAAAGTATGTGTTTGTGGGAGTCTGAGCAGTATGTTTGTCAAAAAGAGAAAATCAAAGATATCTAGAGACACATGAAAACATTTTTTTTTTTACTGTTGTATGTTTGCGTTCATGCAAAACTGTTGCAGTTCTCTGCAGGAATGGTGTATAGTCTATATTAGGGGGCCGCAATAAAACCGCGATACCAGTATATATATGTCAGTATGATGTACCAGTGAATACGTATTAGTATTATATTAGTATACGTACATATACTAATATAAATATACTTTTCTTACATGTTGAACAAATACGGAAAGAAATTTGTGGTGGAAAATAATCAGGTGACTTATGTGCTTCTTCTAGAGCGAACACAGAGAGGATTAAACGATTATGTCATCATATAGTGATAAATTTACTGGTCGTGAGTCGAGATGTACTGATATCAAACTTTGTTTGCAGCTGTTTTCTGCACAGCACGCATGCATCCTTGATTGTCGGTTGACATTGACACAAATTGAATCTGGTTGTTGATGGTGCAGGTGGACACTTAAGTAGTGCTGCTTATAGTATAATTTCTTGGACTCCCTATGCATGGCTCACATATACGTAGTCACACATATTTATGCATGTATACTGAATGTATAGACAACAGCGCTGGTCCGAGGCTACCTATATCCATGGTAACAGCAGTATATGGTGGTGTTGAGTGAAGGTGGGGGTGCTGTTTGATTGACAAGGCTAATGTTTAATGTATGACAGATGGTCCCTTTTCAATTTCACAGGAACAGAGGGAATTATACCTGACAAGTTGTCCATTGCATGACAGTACAATACCACAATAACATGCCAACAAAAGGCAATAAGTAAACAAATTAAAAATATCTGTTGTTTATTCACCTGCATAAGTCTCGTTTTAATATCTAAACATGGTTCTTGTACCCAAGAATGCCTGTTGCATTGCTAGATAACATCTAGTTACACTGGAAGGAGTATGTTTCACAACGCTGTGCCGCGAATTACATTAACATTTAAATCAGGACAGAGAGAAATTTCAATGATTAAAGTATTTAAGCTGTTCTATTGCAAGACAAAAGACAAAACACTGACAGAACCAAAAACATGACAAGACAAGGTCATTGAATACAGGTCATTTAAAATATTTTCCAAATATTGGTTTATATTTATTACACATGTTTTCCTGGATTTCCAGTCCATGATACTTTTCTTGGTGATAGTTGGGGCTATAAAATCTACGTCTGTTTTGTTCAGGCTGATGGCTGTAGAAATGTCACCTAGTAAGCAGAGTGATGGATAATGGGATTTGGCAGTGCAGGAAGACAGACAGTCATCAAGTGATTTCTTTCAGAAATTGTTTTGACAGGTGTGCAGTACCAGTTGGCGTGAATGTAACTATCCAGGATATTTTTCTGTCCAATTCGAAGAAATCTCAATATTTTTATAGATTTTTTATAACATTTTTGCCCCGTGCAGTTAATCCTGTGGAATATCTTATATTGTACCAGTTGTAGATTGGCGTTTTTCTGTCATAATATAATTTTTTTTTTTCAAATTTGGTTCCAAAAGTCTGCATTGGGAGTGATGGCAAGATTTCATTCTCACTTTATTAATGTTATAGTGTTTTACCAGAATGTGATATTATTCTGTACATTTGTGTGTTATTTGCTTCAGTGTGACGGGAACAGCTACGAGACCAAATATGTGACTGGCTGAGAATACATTCATTAATCACCACACCCTCAGATTTATGTTACACACACTTTCTAACCCTTTTGCAATTTAAAATGCTCCACTTAAATGAACAAAAATAGCAGGTGCGCTTTGAGCCACCCCCACACAGTCCGTTCATCCAAGACCACTCGTCATTGTGTTTGCACGATTAAAACAGGGCCCTGAATTGACGCCCACTGAGTGTGTAAATTATATATTTCTATATAAATAGAAAAGTATTGTCTATAATACGAACAGTACTTTCTGCTAACAATCCCACAATGCAGTTTTTATAGCTATAGTGAAGATTAGTTTTGGACTCTTCCAAATGCCTGTGTAATAGTAAATAAATAAAATCAACACCTGCCAGCCAATCAGACTTAAGTATTCTCAGTGCAGGCAAGGAACAGTTACTAGTATCTATTTGACAGGAAGATTTATTCATACTGTCTGTTATTCAGGAGCTATATGGACATTTTGAGATGCAGACCTTAATGCAAACACATAAAATTTAGGTTGAATCAAGTTCTCCTTACTGCCAGTTCAGTAGCATCCATGCACATAAAGAAGACAAACAGATATCTTCGGCTTATTTTAGGTCTTTATATGTAGCTTGTTTAATATCACAAATAGCACATTGAATTAAAAAAAAAGTTTTTTTTTTCACAATTTCCATAAAACGTCTGGCATTAATAATTCTTATTGTAAAGAACGTCCCAATGAAAAAGGCCAAATTCAGTTTTTTTTATATCTGAAAATCAAGCACTCTACTTTTACAGTGTTGACGGATCCTATAGATACTTTCCACAGTGATCTATAATGCTGGTCTTGACATCAGCCATCTCTCACTCTATGATTTGTTTCCAACAGGTCTTCCCACCGCTTCCTAATGAGGCTGAGATTGCACACACCAAGAAGCTCTTCCGACGCAGGAGGAATGACCGACGGTAAGCTGGCGCGCACACACTAGACACATACCGATTTCATGGAGAGGGAATGTATTTCTCTGTTGATGTCAGACGTCAGTGCACAGCCATTCCTCTAACCTTAACATCTCTCCTCAGGCTAAGCAATGTCAAAACAGGAATGCAGACTCCACATTTCAGTGCAGACAGAAAAAATAAAAAAACATTGATGAGACATTCAATGCTTTTTCACATATAAAAGAAATTCAAGCCAGTTATTCAGTCATCCATGTTTGCCTACAATGCTCGAGCTTTCTTTTCTTCTTGATTATGTATTTACTTGTCGTGCATTGCAACCTTTAACCTATTGTCCTGTGCTGAAAATCCAAACTCCGCCACCCTTGTACTGGCACATCTGCTCCAATTGTACACACTCTGAAATTTAATTTTGCCCAAGTCTGACTTCATTGAAACCAGGTCCTCAAGAGACAGAAAAAAACATCTCTCTCTCTCTCATTCTCTCGCTCCTGCCCTGATGTCACTGGAAAACTGCTCTTCAGTTGCTAAGAGACAGGCAAAGAGAAAATATTTGGGTTGTATTTGTAGTTGAAAAGAGGGAAATTTAGCTATATTAAATGGACAAAAGCACTTTCATCCTTGTTTTTAAGTACAGAGAATAATTGGTTCTGTCCAGAGCTATTGTCTTTATGTGCAGTGGGTGCATGTAAGGCCTGTCAAAAATTAAAAAACAAAAATATAAACTTGGACCAACAACAGTTTGCTTAGGTTTCAGTGTATTTGTTTGTTTTTAACTAGAAATATTAACACGAGACCGTCCTGTAGCTTCCAAACACACTTTGTCAGTGCTTTAAAATTTGTATGTAGGCATATGTGTGTGTGTGTGTGGAACCAGAAGATAAGAGTGTGGCCAAAAAATCGAGGCCGCTACCAAGAACCATTTGGGTTTTTGTTTTTTTTGTGATATAAGTGATATAACAGGGTGGTGGAAATATTCACTTGAATGCTCCACTTATATTGGAGTTAGTGACTTGCACAGAATTACCTATAAATCGACCAAAGATTTAGACCGCTCTGTTTAACAGAGGAGGCTTGAATTAAGGCATCCAAAGTACAAGAACAAGGAGCCGTAAAAAAGAAAGTTCCATCTTGCATGACTTTTCTCTCCACAGACAACCCAGCCCAGCTAATTTTTGTACCATTGAGAATGACTGACAAGGAAAGATGTGAAACATACTGTAGCATAACAAGACACTGCATGGGACGCTCAAACAGTGCAGAGAAATACAGATTCTCACGCAGTGCAAAAGATCATTAACCTGTGATATCAAGGCAATGTAATATATAGAGAACATATACTGTAGGTCAAATGACTTCTTATTATGCTCTTCATAGCCAGAGGCATCCTGCAGGCCCGAGTACCAGAGGTTAGGTTTACAAAGAAGATAAGGTGGAACGTCATCATAACTGGTAGTTAAGAACATTTCATGCACATTTACAAGGTCCCTGGTAAAATATAAATGTGTTTGTAGCATGATCATCACGACTATTCAACCTGGCCGAGCAACTTTGGTACTAAATGGCTTCATATAAAAGGGTCTATGAGTTCACTGACGGAACACAATCAATAGCCTGTGGCACTACATATTCACTGTAATTGGAAATCACACAGGTTATGTTAGATTTGTCTTATATTCTGTGTTGCGATATATCAACACTGCTGGGTAATAAAGAAAAGAAAAAAGGTTTAGGTAAAGTTGCTGGAAGCCAATCGCGAAATATGGAGAAAAATGCTGATCATTTAAGTATATGTGCCAAGTGTTAGTGTTGCATTGAATAAAGCACAGGGGAGATGGGGTAAAGGAAAAGTGTAGGCTGGCTGTGGCAGGAAGGAAAAGAGAGGGGAGGGTAAGTGCATGTGTTTCTACTTTAGTATGCACATCAAGCAGGGCTGAAATTAGTTGTGATTTACTGGAATGTGCTGCTTACCGCTCTTCACTAAACAGAAAAGGGGCAAAGAAGGCACTAATATGCTTCTGCTGTGTCCCTTTTGGTCTTTTTAAATAAAGATTTGTTCTCTCTTGCAGCTCAAGACAGATGATGTAAATACCAAACTAAGCCTACCGGCCTGGCTGAGCATCTAGTTTCCACACATTGTTGCTATAAACTGATAAGCCGAACAAACACATACTTAAATATCATTTGAGCTGCGGAGCTGAGCGGCGCAGTTTTCAATCATTTTAATTTGGCACCAAATGTCACCACATGGAGCACCTATTCGGATCTGTTTTATAATGAAGACGGTGTCTGCTGTATCTGGGTGTGTACATGCATGTATGCACTCGAGGAAAAGTGCAGCTCTGCTTGCTTTTCTGCACCTCAGATGAACCGCCTCTTCTTCTGCTTATATCCTCCGGTCACGATGACTCAAAGTTATTGACTGTATCTCCAGTTTATGCATGACTTTTAAATCTTAAAACTTGTTAGACACTGTGAGGAGTAATGCAAATGATCAGTCAGGCGTTCAAAATCTGTCTCCGACAGTCCATTAAACCGGTGTTCTGTGACTGTTTGAAGCTCTGGCTTGTGTTATTGACTGTCTAGCCTGCAGGCTTCTTGTCCCCCTGGGTCAATTGATTTGCTAGGTCTCGGTCAACCATGGGTTCAGTGGGTCCACAAGTTCTCCATCCTCATGCACATACATCCACAGCAGCAGCCATGATCAATCACCAGTATCCTACCCTCTCCCATGATCATATCTCCCAGTTCATTTCACCTTTTTAATTACCACTTCCTGTAGTATGTTGAAATGATATAGTTATCAACATGTAGTTTTTTTTTGTTTCCCTCTTTGCCTCCCTGCTTTTTTTTTTCCCTCGCTGCATCTTCAATAATCTCCCCTCTCCTCCTTCATCTTACCTTGCATTACTCAATTTTCTACAAATTGTTCTGCCACTTTTTCGTCCATCTCCATCTTTCCAATCACCTGCATTGTGGCATGCCCTCCTCTCCTGCTTGTAGAGTGGTTGATCAGTTCACCCGAGACCAGTTAACCATACTTCTGCCTGCTGGCCCTGGGGGGAAGCGACAAGTCTCAGCCAGGTTAGTGACAACACAAGCCAGATCCTGAGCACAAAATGGGACCTAAATACATTTTTTTTTAACATGTGACACACTGATTCAATTCACTGCACTTGCTAACGAAAAGGTGAGCTGATATTTGCTGAAACAAGAATAAAGTAGATTTAAGAAAATATATATTTTTCATTAAATACTCAAAAAGCTGAAAAAAGCAGAGGAGATGAAAATTATTTTTTTTAAAGAGATGCCCAGCCAGGTAAGCAGCTTTAAATCTTATTAAAACCAACAATAAATCGCAGTCTCTCATTTGATACCATGATTGATTGCACCAGAGACGATGACATTTCATCAGCGGCTCCATCATTTACCCTTAAACATCTCCCCGGACAGTCAATTTGAGCAACACTCGAGCTACTGCAGAGCTTGCAGTCATTAAATATGATGAACATTTTATTACCATCTCACTCTCACCTTTCTGCATCACCAGTAGATCAGGAGACAGGCTTATTAGAGCTGAGCCTAAACTAACAGCTAGTGTAGAGATCAAATTAATCATCAGACGTCTGTGTGTGTGTGTGTGTGTGTGTGTGTGTGTGTGTGTGTGTGTGTGTGTGTGTGTGTGTGTGTGTGTGTGTGTGTGTGTGTGTGTGTGTGTGTGTGTGTGTGTGTGTGTGTGTGCGCGCGCTTGAGAGAGACTCGGGGTGTCACTGAGCAGTCTATGGCTTTGCAGAAGATTATGAAATCCCTCCCCCTGCAGACCTATTAAATGGGATTTCACTATTTCTGCCAGTCAAAGTTAAGCTATATATACTTGCGTCAGGCAAGACGAACAGCTGATGTAGAAAAATGTTGAGAATATCTGCCGAGTTTGATGTGGGCTTCCAGTTGCATTAGAGAGTTACTCTCAGAGAAAGTAGGGCATAGGGCCATGCGACACCAAGCCATATCAGCCCACTTGATCCTATTCACTAAGCTCTGATTGGCCAACTGTCTCTCCAACTAGTTGAAACTGCCATCAATGGGCTCAACACCAGACACAAATGAGTCCCTGCAGAAATAACAGATATTAGTGACAGTTTAGAGGTCTGGGAGCAGGCAACTGGTCCAAAATTTCCCATATGTGGTTTCTTGGGTTGAGTCAATGGCAATGGGAATGCATTGTCATACTGGAAGAGATCATGTCCCTAGATTTGCAGAAACTATGTTGACACAGATCTTCCTATGAAAACGATCCCTACTTGAGTGTCTAGGAGATGATAACATTTACAATATCAAAGTTCTGGACTCAGCACTTCACTCTTGCTTGTTGTAATTTCTACAATAAAATCCATTTTCTCTGCCATCAGTGCTGTAGTCAAAATGATAAAATCTACATTTCTAACAAAATGTGTTTGGCCTGCTAGGAGTATATTAGATTTCTTTTACGCCCCAAGAACATTTCCAAGGTTGTTCTTTTATTAATTTATTTGGGGTGAAATAAAAGAATTTATAAAAGAGGTTCATGGCGTCACTTTGACCAAGCTGTTTTTTAAAAAGAAATTTCACAAGGTAGAACAGTGTATATGCTTTTGTAATGCAGCCTCAGGTCTAAAAAGAATCACGCTGTTGAAGGTTTGATTAATTAAAAAGTGCAAGGAAAGGCCTTTGTAAGGAATGATGAAGCCCACAATGCAGTCTTGGCATTTGTGACCTCATACAGCTTTTGAGACCTCACAGCTTTTGACTTTCTTTGCTTGTCAATACAGCCTCCACAAGGTGCACAGAGTGACGGATGCCACAGATTTTTATTTTTATTTTTATTTTTTCCTATCTCTATTAAACAAACCTGTCCCTGGTATTCAAAGAGTGACAAAAGCGCGACTGCATGGGAGGCTCAACAGCATTGTATTATAGCCGTCCCATGCAAACTGCATTTACAGACACACCTAATATATTTATTCATGATTAATTTTCACTGAATACTACGCTTTTATATGTTTTACTAAATAGTTAAAGTGCATTTTCTATTAGTCTCTCAACTTTGTATTTAAAAGTGATTCACACTATGTGTGGCTGGAAACTGGTTTGTGTGCAATCATATGTGTTAATGTGTTCATGCACTAATGTCCTGTATCAAGTTAAGCCTTGTCCAGTCGAAGCCGGATTCTCTCCTTGAACAGATAGCCGCAGCTCTGCCAACCCATAGGATTCACCATCAAATGTTGCATGTACTATAATTGGGATACGAGTACTGTGTCTGCCTGTCTGTCTGGCTGTTGTATCTATCTGTTTATCTTTCAATCGTCGCCGGTTATCAATTAAAATCATAAAGTTTGGGCATTTCCCTGTGGTTTTTGTGGTTCGCATTATTTTCTGTGACTCATTTAGTCGCTTAACCAGTTGTCATTGTGTCAACTTGCCATGCCACATCATGACAGTGTTTATACCATGAGTTTTAGCCAAGTGCTTTTGTTGGTCTGTTTTGAATACATTCATCCAGGAGCTTGTAAAAGAGTAGAATAGACTAGAAGGGCACTTGGAGAGTGCATACCTCTGCCAAGTCCCATTCTTCTATGATATACAAATTTGCAAGCACAACCACTATATGTGAGGATATATTTCCAAAAATATTAGAATTATGCCAAATATGGTTGTGCATAGCTGAAATGTCAACATTGCCTCTTAATTATCACTTCTGACCCACTAGCAGTGTGTGGTTGTATCTCCAGTGACCCAGGTATACACAGGTTCTCTATTGTCTTTTTTAAAATTATTATTATTATTTTACTATTTCGTGGATATTTCTGTGCATCTGCCTTTGGGTAGTGGGCTTGTAGGCCCCAGCAAATAGCCATAGGCATGGTGTGAGGTCAGACGATGAGCTAAAAATGTAGCAACCAGATAACGTCACTGTCTTGTTTCTCTCCTCTGCTTTCTGTCTTTCTGCCTGGTGTATAAGGAGATTAAGGTGTATGTTTGTGTGCTCTGTCTGACTTCAAACAAAATTGGAAATGGGGCACCTTCCTGCAGGGTTTTACACAGATGTGGACACGTTGATGTGTCCTTTGAAATGCAACTGTCAGGAAACAATCAGAAAATAAGGTTTTTAATTTCGGGGATCCACTGCGTTATTGTTGCTAACACCACTCCCTCTCTTCTTTCACAATCTTGCACGCTCTGCCAGCCCTCATGTTCTGCAAATGTGAAAAATATTTATCCGCCCTATGATTCCGCTCCACTCCAAAATTTTAGGAATTTTTCCTTGGCCCAGGACCACAGCTCCACAGAGTTTCATGAAATTCAGACTTGGAATTTTTTTATTTTTTGTAATCCTGCTAAAAGGTAAACCAACAGACTGCCTTTCTTGGCAAAGGTTTAAAAAACAGGAAGGCAAGCAAAGCAAGTAGAGCCTTACTTAAGTGAAAGAAACTTGTGATGAATTACAGTATTTGGCTGTATGGGGACAAAGGTGTGCTAGCTGATGCTAGGAGTTTTTTTTTTGTGACTTCACAGACTCAGAAAGATAATAGGTTGCGTCTGAGGT
This sequence comes from Chaunax sp. Z400, assembly GCA_037577475.1. Taxonomy (NCBI): domain Eukaryota; kingdom Metazoa; phylum Chordata; class Actinopteri; order Lophiiformes; family Chaunacidae; genus Chaunax; species Chaunax sp. Z400. The sequence goes on from CM075199.1 coordinate 16,029,440, forward strand.
ACCAGGGTGACTAATCCCATGGACCATATGTCAGAGGCTTGTCAAGCACAGAGCCAGTGAAGCCAGAGGACAAAGCTATGCAGGACAGGGAAAGATAGACACACTTTTCATCCACATGTAAGCAGTCATTGAGCTTTTGAATGTTTGGTTACTCAAAGATTTTATCTGTAGATAACAGGTTATTGTTTGTGTCTGGTTGTGAGTTGTCGTCATTATAGAAGGATGATGGGACATGATGGGAGAAGTGGTCAGAGTGGAGCAGAATAGTTTAAGGTGCAAGGCAAATGCTGTATGAACCTAATAGAAACCTGTTCTGATTCCAGGAGACAGCAGCGGCCTCAGGGAGGAGGAGGAGGAGGAGGAGGTGGTGGAGGGAAGAACCAACCTCAGCTGATACAGGAACAAGCACCACAGCATCAGAGGGATCAAACCCAACAACCGTCTCCAAACCAACAGCAGCAGAATTTAACAGAACTGGGAGATAACAGAAACAGTAGCGCTGGTCGGCCACCTCGCCAGTATCAAGGCGGTCATGGGCAGCGCCAAGGAGGACCACCACACCATGGATATAGCCAGAATCGGCGTTGGCACCACAACCAGAAAGGTCAGGGGTACGGACAGACAAATGCTTGCGGTGACAACGGAGTGCCCCCAAGAACAACCAAAGACAAAGAGACTGAGAATGTAAAACTAGGCGATGAACATATCAGACCACCTCAAGACTTTGGCAGTAAGAATCCCAGTAATTTACCCCAGTCTGAGTCAGCACCCACTTCAAATGCTTTCCCTGATCTGGCAACTAATTGGGGGGCTCCACCAGGAAGTGGGAAGACGCGTGAGGGCCAGTTGGAGAAGCCCAAAATCAACTTGCTGCAGTCGTCAAAGGAGAGGCTGAGGAGGAGACTTAAGGACAAGGTACTAAAAAGCTGCTTAGTGTCTGTCAGTCTGTATTAAGGCAGTCAGGTCTAACGTGTCTGTGTACACACACACACACACACACTACCATTAAGTCTTATTACTTTTGTTAAGTTTCCACACAAATACACTGTCATTAATATACACACACTTTTCTTACACTGCCTTGCTTCAGTCATTCATCTACTTGGTTATTTAGCACACCCAGGCTTGCGGGGAAGGGGGTCACATGTTCTCACGAAGGAGGTGAAGATATTGAAGTGACATGAGCTCAACGGTTTTTGATGTTTTCCACTGTGTGCACGAAAGTGGTGTGTCAGCTAACTGTGTTGCTGTGCAGCAAACGTATTACCACCAAGGATGGTTTGATTTGAGAACACAGGCTCCCCTGCAAGCAGCAGTTTTCCTTGATCACCAAAAGATTATCCTTAGTTGTGGTTAAACCTATGCTGAAATTGAATAGTGAACCATCACCAGTCTCCTATCACTCATGTCCCGTCCCATCTCCTGCCTCAGGAAGAGGCACCTGTGGAAGCCTCGGGCTCCGGTTCACAGAACATGGACCGGCTGGTTGACCTCCTCAACAGCATGAGGAGCAACAGCAGCAGGGTGGAGCAGCAGCTGGCCTCTTTCATGGAGGAGGCACAGTGTTCGGCACGGTCCGAGGAGACGCTGGCTCAGGTAGTAAGCGCCATCCACTCCAAGGCTGTGTCAGACAGGAGCTTCGCTGCCACAGCCGCCAAGCTCTGTGACAAGATGGCACTGTTCATGGTCGAGGGGACCAAGTTCAGATCGCTGCTCCTCAACATGCTGCAGGTGAGAGCGCTGGGAAGGAATCAATTAGTTGCTCGTTCAGCAGAGGAGAGATGTCTGCCTCAGGGCACAGTCACAGGTTGAACTGCATGCGAAGAGAAGATGCAAATTGGCTCACATGCATCTCTGATTTCAGACATGTGTGACTGTACCCTCAAGCTTTTTTCATCTCCTCTTCAATATTGTCTTCTTTCAGTGTTCAAATGAGTCAGACGTCAGTATAACAATCACATTGATTTCATTTATCTGCTTTGCATTGTTTTTCAGTGAACACCATTATTGATGCGATGCTAGCGTAGTTACCTCTTACAGAGACAGTTTAGATGCAATATATCAGCCAAACCTTGATATATGGGCCGATTTGTGCTAATCACAAAGAGTAAAGAAATGCCCCAAAATATTTCCGGTCATTTAGAAACATTATCTACATTATATATTTGTCAGTTTGTGAGCATCTATGAGTTTAACTATTACTACTGATTAGAGAATATTAGTATATTTTCATTCTTTCACTTTAGCTTGATTTTTTTTTTATACCTCCCTGTAAAGCTTCAAATCAAATGCCCCAATAAATACATTACAAGATTCTCCCTCCAAATGCAACTTGTAAAAGCTCATTTGAAGCTTACAGCAGTGCTAGTTTGCATGTTGTTGTTTTTTATGGGCAACCAGTGATTTCTTTACACTGTATGTTTTAACAAAACCCTCTTCTGTAATTTAAGTAGTTTCATTCAACCTTATTTTTTATGAGAAAGCACTTTCAGGTGGAAACCAACCGTGTATGTCATGTTACACATGTTGTATGTCCTCCCTGTTCACTCTCCATCTCTTCACCCAACTGCACTGATCCAGTCTTGCACACATGATGAAAACTTCCTCTCAGCCACTGTATATTTCACTGCTCCCCCCTCCTCTTCCCTCATAAGCTCAGTTACCTTGCTTCTCCTGCCATAACGCCTCCCCTCACCCTGAATGAGACGGGCCAGTGCCCCGCTACATCTCTTTGCACACACGCACACACACACACACACACATACACCTCTCTCTAACCATGCTCCTCTCTTTCACCCCTCGCTCCATCCTGAGAGTCTAGAAGAAGGCAAACGAGACATCACAGACTGCCTTGAGATGACAAAGTCCAAACATTAACGTCTGCCCTCCCATGTCTCCTTTGTGTCCCTCCTTTTGCTCCTTTTGCTCCTACTCCTGTAGATGCTCTTCTTGGCTGCACTGCTTTACTTGTAAAACTGGGTGTAAAACTGGGTTTTTCCATTCAAACACTTTCTTTTTTTTTTCTTAAGCTGTTGATATTTTTATCCCTGACCCAGCAGTCGTGAAGCCTCCCTTTACATCCTTTCTCTGCTTTTTATTTATTCCTCCCTTCTTCACAGCTGTGTGGTCCCTCCTCTTCTGTTATTTTTTGTAACTTAAATTCCCACTTCCCAGCCAGCATGGACCCCCTCCTTGTCTTTGGCTTTTTGCTTTAAAACATTTTAAATGTCATAAGTGGGCTCATGAAGACTATCATCACTCATTGTTGCTTCCAGACTCCTTAATCTCAATATGGGGGCAATTATTTTGTTGACTGCTCTGCTTCTTAAAAGAGAGGCATCTGGGTTTGCTGTTGCTTTGATTAAACGTGGCCAGATTGTTACCTATGAAGAATGCTGTTTATTTAGCACAGCTAAGAAGAGCATGTGGCCTTGTTTCACTTTTGGCGTCCTCCTCATCATCTTGTTTTATCAAATAAGCTTGCCTTTTCTGTTGCTCATGCTTCTTTCATCTTTTTTTTTTTTGTCTACTTTGCTCCATGTGCCTAGGTTGCTATTTTGCTGCCTTGTTGTTAAAGTGTCAAATATCCTCGGAGGTGTACGAGAGATCTGGGAAGTCGTTTCTTAGTTGTTGTCGAATCCATTCGAGGCTGCATATTCTTTGTGTGTCTGCGCACGAGCAGGCCTACAGTTTACCAGTCTGACAACATAAGCCAGTCATGTTTCAGGTGTACAGGCCACCGTAACAGGCGGAAAAATGTGAAGCTGAGTGAGTCACTGTTACCGTTAATAACGTTTAATTTTAACCTGCCATAAAACATCTTTACAAGTGCACATTAAGCATTAACCCATATTGACCCTAGCACTTTTACAGCACCGTCACAGTTCACTACCCCTCACTTTCAAACCAAATTAACATATTCATCTCCACTTCTGGCAGATAAATGAAATTCATGATTTGTTTAATGTGTTTTTTAACTGCTTTCTGGCTTTAAGTACTTTAAGCTGCAAGGTTAATACATGTGCCACCTACAAAAACTCCCATCAGAGCGATGTTACCAAAGATGTTAATGGTGATTACCACCACTGCTGATGAATGTATGAAATACTCAAATGTCCTCTTACCTACCACTTACTAGGAACTTGGAACTACGCATTTACAAAAGCGGTGTCGACTCTCGTGTTTCACTGTTATTTTTCAAACCTAATCTCTTTGTTCTTTCTACCTTATCTCCACCCCACCACAGAGGGATTTCTCTCGTCGAGATGAGCTCCAGCAGTCAGACGTAGAGAGGTGGTTAGGTTTCATCACCTTCTTGTGTGAGGTGTTTGGTACCATGAGGAGTAGCTCCGGGGAGCCATTCAGGGTGCTGGTGTGCCCCATCTATACCTGCCTACGAGAGGTCTGTATCCAGATTTACTCTTTTTTTATTTTAAATTTAATGGATTAGTAATTGATCAACCCCATCTCTGTGTTTCAGTCGTAAAAAAAAAAGCATCCATCTGCATCTGTATATCTTGTTCACATTGATAAATACAACAAGCCAGAGTTTCCTGCTTTTGGCCAGACTTAGTCTAGACTCCAGACACCACAGTGGGGTTTGGTTAGTGGTGCAATCAGTCAAGACGTCATCGGTTCCAGGAAAATAAATGACCCCAGGTTCAGTTCTCATCGGCTGGTCATGCTCTCTTACACACACCCCATTGGTCACCATGGAGCCACAGCCAACGCACCACAATATGTAGTGGTTGACAACAGATGAGATACTGAAAGAGGAAGCGAGTGAGAGGAAGCCGATGAGACTGATCAGATTGGCAGTGACTGCAGGGGAAGTTTACTCACGGCATGACAGGTACAAAAGAAAAGAGAAGGCAGGAGGTAGATGTCAGAATCTGCAGTTAGAATTGTTTTGAATGTGTCGTTTGAGAGGCAGGGGCCGACGCATGTACCAGGAAGTCTTACCGCCCATGTCCACACCTCTCCTTGTCTGGCAACACACACCCCTCATCTTGCAACAGAAACAATTAATACAAAAGTAATGCGTTCCACACCCTGTCTGAGCGTTTGCCCAGGGCATTATCTCAGCAAAAGGCCCAGCAGTGTGACCGAGGGTGCAGACATACAGCGTCACTCAGAAATAAACACAAACACACCTTCAAATTCTATCATCACCAGTATCATATGGTACTGATACATGAGGTCAGAACACACCTCAGAATGTTAAAATATTTTTATAATTATATGTGTGAATTTGTGTTTGTGTTTGTGGTTGCAAGCCTGTGTGCTTGTTCAAACATTAATTTTTCCCAGAGCCACTGTTCCTGATTATCATCCATCTGCTGCTTCAGCCATGTTTCCAAGAAACCTTTGGAGGAGCATCAAGACCTCACATCTAAATTTAGTTCCGGGGACATTATTTTACCCATAAAAAGTCCCTGTACAGGAATATTGGGGTGGAGATAGCAGCACTGAACTTTTTTGTTTTGTCAAGTAGTCGCAGCATTTTATTTCAGACACCATTTTTTTAAAAATCTACCACCACAAACCTTTTTTTATGCTCCCAACAAAGAGAATCGCAGCAACTACAACTGAGGAGACAGAAGGATGCAAATAGTATTTATTAATAGATAAATGGGAAGATGCTTCAATCAATCCCTTTATGGGCCATATTGCCCTCAGCCTAACGAGCTGACGGACACCACACTGCTGCTACCACAGCATACAATGCAAGAAATGAATGTCTGCACTGCTAATATATTTATGTTGATGATTGACTGTTGTGCCAATGACATTTTCTGTTGTTCAGCACCATGCTTGATGTACATGTGACATCATGATACATATCTATTCACACTGATGTCAGACACGAGCCACATACAAAGCAAAAAGATCGGTTTTAGTCTTTGTGTCATTAATATCCTGATGAAACATGTTTTCTCTCAGCACACTCATACATGCTGTCTTGTTCTTTAGGCAGCAGTATGATCACAGGTTTCAACGTATACAATATACATGTGTTGGAGTAATTAAGTCAAGCTGAGAGACGAGAGACAAGAGTCCGTCAAGTGCATCATAACTGTCTTAGTTTTTGTTCCCCTCTTATATTCCTGATCGAATGTCTTTTGAGTGAAAATACTGTAAATGTAAATCACAAAGACTCCCAAGTATTCCCAGTCCAGCGAGCTTTGTTTCTTGATGATGCAACTACGCAGACTGAAGTCTGTTTTCAGCTTCAGCAGAGAGAAGAAGAAAAACTGTTTCACAGATACAGTATTTTCTGCATGTCATGCTATAAGAGTGACAGAGGAGAGTTATTGCGTTAGAGAACAAAGGAGAAACAGGCACTGCGGTGGATTGGAGAAGTGATTATAGATGAGTATAGATTAGACCATTTTAAACGTACTGAGCAAAAACTTCTCCCTGGGCTCCCCAGAGAACTCATTATGAGCCGATCCTGCCTGTCACACAGCTCTCCCACTCTTGAGAACGGCGACTTGCGTTCCCACATCAAACAGCCACGCTGTCACCACACCCATCTAAGCATACGGAGGAGAACCGCTGGGTCTGAATGTTAGGTGGCATACCATTAGGCTTCCAGCGTGGAAATAACAGTCCAACTGGTGCTGCATGTGGACTGTAGCATCAGATGATGGAGTTTCTTTTTTCAGTTATGAAAGTTTCGGTGTTGCTGTCCCTTTCTTTAGTTTGTCTGTATTAAAGTGGAACACTGTCAGATTATGCATGTAGATGGGCTCCATGAGTTAGCCAGTGTATCTCTTTATAATGCCAGCTGAAAAACTAGAACGCATGCTATTATGCAGTTTGACCCTGTTTATTTAAACCTGCAGTCATTTTTTTTAGCTACTCTGAACACAAAATTGACATGTCACCTTTTATGTTGTCATGTTTTCATTACCTAATTCAGGTTGTTTTTTTTGTTTTTTTTCAATTTGACTGATGAACCTGCTGGTTTGTTTGGGCTTCATTCATTAGCAGGATGCTCTTCAAACCTGCAGCAAATTGTATATTGTGAATGATATCAACAATAGTCAATATGGGAAAATAATTCTGATTATATACTGTATTTTGCCATATCGTCCAGCCCTAGTTTCTGTGTATTTTTACAGGTTTTTCACTGAAAACCACTGCCTGCTCAGGCTAAACATAATGCAATGCTATGCTAATGCTAAACAGTGCGCTGAAACGTCCTTTACAACTCCATAAAGCTGAGGGGAAGTGCAGATTCAGGGCGATTGCAATATGTTTAAATTGATAAATACAGTATGTCTGTTTTTTTTCCCAATATCATGCCTGATTTTCTTCAATGTGCAACAAACCCTCTTTGATACTGTTCAGGTCAATCAAAGAAGCTCATTTGCTGGAAAAGAAATATTTAACCACATTCCTTTCTACTGTAATCAGACACTAGATGCTCATCTCTCTAGTCTAGCCTGGAAGTCTAGCCTCTGTCGTTGTGCTCCCTCTGTCGCCATTCCTCCCTGCTTTGTTTGAAAGTACCAGTTGTGTGTCCATCTGTGAATGGGGCCAATGTCGGGAAGGAAAGCCAGCTAGCATGTTTACCAGCTCCAGTTTGTTTTTGGCTACACTGTGTTTACAGAATGTGTGTGTGTGTTGGGAGGGTGTTATACAGTTTGCATAAAGCATGCCTTGATGTGTGATGCAGCTTATCAGGATGAAAGCTTTGTGTGTTGACCTCCAAGATTTAAAATGTTAATGTCGAAAATATTTACAATTGGGATTAAGTCTCTTTTTTTTTTCTCTCCCTCTCTTGTAAACTCACTAAGACACATTTTTGTCTAATCTCCCCATCCGTGTGGCCTGCACACAAATATACACATATTTATTAGGGCTGCATGATAGAGGAAAACAACGATATGTTGTGCAGCCCTAATATTTATATACGTGCCAGCCTTATTCAGTTTTGCTCACTCACTATGCCAGACTTTTTATTTATTTTATTTATTGTACTTTATGTCCCAGCATATTCACATTCGGTCTGTTCTTGTCCCTTCTAGCTGTTGGAGTCCACAGATGTTAAGGAAGATGCGGTCCTCTGCTGTTCCATGGAGGTATGGGCCACACACTCAGACAAGAGCCGGCAACAAAATGACATACAGTAAAACATATGGAGAACTTTATACAAGAAACAGATTCTAACAGACCTATTGAAAGCCCTTAAAGCTCATGTTTATGTTAATGCATGCACTGTAGCAACTGTGTCCTGAACAATCTCAAATACATCTCTTTGATATCGTAAAGCAGTTTCTTGGGGGGGTTAAGAATAAAAACATAATGCAGGTAAAATGAAGTAGAATTATGGATTCAATCAGATAAACTTTGTTCATTGTAGAGGAGCAGAAAGCTCTCATGATGTGAGATATCTGATATGAAAAGAAAACAGAGAGGTAAGACAGCACAAAGAGCAAAGACAGGTGAGCTCTGGTTGGCAAACAGTTCCCAGATGCTCACAAACACAACCACATCCTCTGCAGTCTTGATTAGTTACCAGCAGACACACACATGGCTCTATGGCCAGAGGGTGTGTGAAAGTCTGCTGTCTGACTCTATCCAGAGTAACAAGGTGCCAGACGCTGCGTTTTGCTCTCAGTAAGGGACGACACACACACACACAGACACACACACACAGACACACACACACACAGACACACACACACACCTTCTGTGACCGTCTGCCTCCCTCCATCCATCCTTTTTCTCTCTCCTCCAGCTGCAGAGCATGGGCCGTCTTCTGGAAGAGCAGCTCCCAGAGATGATGATCGAGCTTCTCGCGGCAGTCAGGGACAAGATGCTTTGTCCGGCCGAATCCCAGCTGACCCGCTCCCTACTTATGGAGGTCATCGAGTTGCATGCACACCGCTGGAGCCCCCTGGAGGCTCTCACCACCCAATACTACAACCGTACCATCCAAAAGCTCACCACCACTGCCTAGGTGCCAGCTTCTTCCCCGCCCCCCCGGAGGAGAGGAGACAAGCCCGTCTGGCACCTTGACAAACATTTTCACCCAGAAACAAAGACACAAGTCGTCCAGAGGCATTTTCCAGAATAAATAAATACATGCTTTAAGTGGTTAGGTAACCACTGCTAAAAAACCAAACTATTCACTAGCCACCAAACAAGTAGCCCTGAGAGCCATGTAGGCAACACTACATGTGATGTTCAAACAATCAAAGGTATTACACAGAGAAAACAGTCATGTATATATGGCCTGTAGGGGCGTGCTTGGCTACACAGAGTGCGGGGGCTTCTCTGGCTGTGGCTACTGAGGGATAAAGGAGGGAACGGACAAGAGAGGAGTCTCACAGGGGAGAGGAGCAGCAGCCTGCCCGTAGGGAATAGAGAGATCCATGCCCAAAGATGAATGGAGGATGGAGGAGGGGGGTAGTCTGTCAGTCTCTTCATTGTGTTCATTTACCCACCACCCTTCCCTTCCCTCTGTCTCTTTCTCCTCCCCCTCTTCTGTCTCTCTATCAGCCCCTTGGGTCTGTGTGGCTCATAAAAGAGAGAGGAGGAGGAGGCAGCTGCTGGGAGTAGACACGATGCTGTCTGTCTGGGGCGTCTGCCCCGCCGAGCCAGGGATCAGGTCAAAGGGCCCCGATGTGGAGCTCCCCAGCTCCCACAGCTCCTCGCTGCCTTTGTCTCCCTAGCTCCCCACCAATGCTACTACCACACCCCCCAGCAGGAAGCCTTTTTTGTGGGGATGAGACAGCGGGCCTGCTGGGCCAGCCTGGACTGAGGATAAGGATCAGGCTGGCTAGAGTAGAGTGGCAGATGGCTGCTTGAGCCCATGTGAGACGACACACTCCTGACACACCCTTCTGGCACCCCAGCCCCCTGCTCCCCGAGCTCAGGCCGGTGTCACCAGTAGAAGCAGTATAAATATTGTAGTTGGGGGGGGGGCAGCATTAGAAACGCATTAAAACAGACACTGCTCTGTTAATTCTTTTGTTTTTGTCCTACAGGGGAATGTCTCCTCTCTGTCAAGCTGTGCATGTCCAAGCTTTTTAAACATTTTGTGTCTTTATATTCTGAGGTCTTGTTTTTAATGATAAAATGTATGAGGTATTAGTCATAGGCCTTATTGCACAGGTTCAATTTGTTTTGCACTGTTAGATTTGCTTTTGTTTGGCTTTGAATCAGTGCTTGAGGATTTATACTTAAAATCTCAGTAGTGAGAGAAATGGGTTTAGCATACTGAAGGGACTCAAGGATGTTTTAATCGACTGGTGGCCTTGTCAATTATCCGTTTTTATAGGAGCTCTCTTTCGGGGGCCTGTGGCAGCCTGGGACTGAACAGTTGGACTAATTCACATCATTCTGTTGCAGAAGAAAACAAAAGTATTTAAAAGAGGAAAAATCTGTGATGTGACAACAAAAAAATGAGCATGGCACAATGAGAAACAGAAGTGAAAAAAAAATCCTCAAAATACTCAAGCCATTCTTTGCCGTGGACATTTTTCAAGTGTTTAATATTGACTGTAATTGATATTGCTTTGTTTTTTGAGGAAAAAAATGACGACTATTAACCTGTGTGTTTGAAGATGACAATGATAAAAAAGAAATTGTAGCTAGTCTTATTTCAGCTAACATGTGAACTACAATATTGACGTACCAAGCCAATCATGTACCATTTGTAAATGGGCTCTATATACGGTATAATCTGCATTCTATATATTTACAAGTATTTAAAAGCATTGAAATAGGAAATGTGACACACAGGAAGGCCGTGATTGTGTGGCTAGACGTCGGCCTTTTCATGTATTTGTATCAGGAACTAGCTTTATCGTTTGGGAGTAGTCACACATACATGCACATATGCACATGCATACACATACTTAGTTTCCCATTGAATCTCTGTGGGCAGTTTAAAGTGTTTTTATTTTATTTTCTCTATCTTGCATCAAGAATGGCGATCCTGTGTGGTAGATACACAATCCAGAAGATATAGTTAGATGAGAAGGGGTCATTTAAAGCTCAGATGTTTTTGGACGTGTCATCTAATCATCCGTTACTTTGTGTTGAGGAGTGATATGTTTTATTGCTTTGTTGTTGTTTTTTTGTCTTTTATGTCTAGGTTTCTATTTAAATTATATACACATTCCCATCAGGTGGGGTTTCAAAGACGTCTGAAACACTTGTGATACCTAGCTTGCTGGCAAGTGCGTAAGTGTGGTATTACCGTGTTTTAGCTTATGAAAAAGGAAAATGAAGAATTGGTGAGTTTCCATTATGCAAAGAGCACCTCGCTCTCACAGCAGATGGGGGTAAGTGGGGATTGCCCCCCCTAGTTAGTGGCACTGGAGCCTCCTCCCACCACCCTGCGTGCCCTTAGACCCCTCTGTCGGGTCACATGACTCACGTGACACTTGAATGAGACGCACCTTCATTTGCATACTCATGAATTTTGAGAGGAGAAAAAAAAAGAAAAACGAGGCTTCAGTCGGCACACAGGCGAGCTGTAGATTGGTAATAGTGGGTCATCTGTGAGCTCTTGTTTTGTTTTTCTAAGCAACTGAAAAATAAATTAACAGGAAAGAAAAGGTGTGACATTGTGTGTTTCTCTCACATGGAAGTTGGTCAGACATCACAAAAGGAAACACAAAGGTGCACACACAGTTTCCTCTGACATCACCACATAGCCTGCGTAACTAATCTCTGCGCCACAGTAGGTCATTAGACTAACAATCCCTGCATGTGCACACTGGAACTCCTCATCTACAAGTCTTCGCCTTTACATCGTCACACTTTAAACGGACCACACTTCAGGATTTGAACGTGTGTGTGTGTGTGTTTATGTGCTGCACGTCCTTGGCTAGTGATTTGCCTGTGGTTAGTCCTGACACATGCCTGGGGCTCCCCGACTGCAGGCGCCCCAAAGAGAGCTATGAGCGTCGGAAGACCCCAACCTGAGGACCTAGAATATGTCTTTGAGCACTGAACCACATCGATCAACATAATCCTATTTGTCATAATATTTGAATGCATTTGAAATTGTAAAACATAAAATTTGACATCAATACCATGAGGTTTATTTTCTTATGACCATAAGATCTGGTTTGAATTTAGCTTAGAGTCAACATATGTAAGCGCCTCCTCTTAAAATTACAAACAGGGACCATGAGTGAGGTTTTATACAGTAATAGACCCACACAAGCAGCAAAAGTAGTGGAGAGAAAGAAATTCATTCAGCTACTGTAGTGGAGAGGAGATGGAGAATATATGTAGGAGGAGATGCAGTGAGGAAACATAGATGTACGGTATGTACATTTAGTAAAGACTGAATCTTGGGACAGTATGGGGGAACCTAGAGAGGAATAAATGCAAGTAGTGGAAGAGAGAGCTGGCACTGGCTGACAATATCATTAATTTGGCTTTGTGTCGTGAAAGCAGTTGAACAGAAATTGCAAAATCCCTGGATTCACCTCAACATCCAATCAATCATCTCTTCTCTATTCCAAAAGAAAACTGCAAAATTTCTTTCAAATCTGTTAAGAACTTTTTGAGATATTAGGCTCAGGAAAAAAGTTACAAGACTGGCCTCTTGCTTTAATTACTGAATTTCAACTTTATTTCTGAAAAATAAGGTTCTTGAAACTACAATACCCAATGACCTTGGCGAGGGAAGCCAGTCAAAGGCTGGCTGAGTCTGTGTGGCAGCAAAACCCAAAATGTCTCTGCATTGAGTCTGTGAATAAAGCAACTGCAGAATTCATCCAAAATTGTTCCAGAATCCAAAAATGAATTGATTTAAGCTGCAGAGTGAATCATTTTTCTCTTGAATCAACCTGAATGCACACAATGTAGCTTCTGCCGCTAAGGGTCTCTCAACAATACTAACACAAGATGTATGTTTTATTCACGTTATGTTTAATGAAATGCTCTGACATTTGGAATAATGCAGGCACACAAATCAACAAAGGTACAGTTAATTTAGACATTTCAATGTGCTATATATTATACAATTTAGCTTGAGGTTGCTTTTAATGGCACACATAACACGTATTTTATGCTCATACCAAAATGCATCTTTCAAATCACAATTAACTTCTTACAAAGCTCTTTTACGTATTCAGGCTTGTACCTTCAACTTATTATCGAAGAACCTGATTTTTTTTATAACCTGTATACTTTTTTTGTGACCGATGTTTTTCACAATATAAGGGCATTTCATTGACTAAATAATGAATTTGAGCTTTGCCTGCTCTCTCTGCCGGCATTGACGGATGAGGGGATTTGAGCGTGTGTGAAGGGTGCAGCACGCCAGTCCCGTCCATTGTTTGAGACAGACAAAAGCAGGCTGCGTCTCAACCAGCCTTGATAACAAACTGAAGACGAGGAGGAAGGACACTTGCATTAAGACTTCACACTCAAACACACTCCCACAAACTTAAAAAAAAATTAAAACACAAGCCCCGGCAGATCCTGTGTACCTCCTTGCGGATGTGTGTATCATCAATTATCTGATGGCTCACACACGGTGTTTTTTAAACCTTTATTTTTTTATGCGTGCCCTCCTGTCTGCACAGTGTTTGATGAGCATACAAACAAACTAGAGGAGAGCGCTGCAGATTCTCTTCTGTTTGGTCCGAGGGGTACAGAGGCCAGATACTGTGTAGAACAAAGTGGAGTTAAAACACACAGAAGCATCCCCAGATGTTTTCCTACTCTACGCTTTGCTGTGGGAGAAATCAATATCTGTGGGCTATGAAGTGATTTGTTCGCTCTCTTGACCTTTCCATTTCAGCAGCAGCCTCTGCGCTGTAGTTTATTCAACTGCCCAAAACACAGATTCTATCTCAACTATATTTGGATTCAGACATTTTAGTTTGCCATCTTGTACTGATTCTAGAGTCTAATATGGATCTCTGGACTACATTTATTCATTAATAGTACTTTATTGCCACTATTTCTTTATGGCTGCTTACAGATTAAATCTGTGTCATTTCCACGTATATATACCTTCACATTTTACCATGTACTTCACATGGAGTACTACTAATTTTTTTTTTTATCATCGATGAAATACATTTTATGTGTGACATATGTGGCCCTGGATATATTGAGAAAAGGTTAAAATACCAAAATAGGTTGAGGTTGTGTCTAGATACATATTAATGTTGTTGCTGTTTACTTTTCTTGTGTGTTTTATGGGCCCCCACCCTTGAACAGATGTCAATAGTGAAAAAAGATGCCTGTTGAAATGAAAAAAAAACAGTGATGTGCAGCTCAATAAAAAACACCAGAAAATGAAGAAATGGGACATCCTTAATGACTAGCACAAACCAATATTAAATATTACATCAGCGCCCCCCCCAAAAAACACACACACACACACACATTATATCAAAATGGAATTTTGTCAAGGAAAAAAACGTGATCCAAAGCGGAGCGGGAACTGGAAAGCTGTATTCCCGCTTCCTGGAATGGCAGTGGAGGAAATGTCATGACCTGCTCACTTCCTGAATGAACTGTTTCAGTGGCTCTTTTGATGAAGGACCTGCTGAGTCAGTAAAACAACCAAATTACTAGTTTATGGGGCTGTGTACATTTTATTTTGTTTTTGTTTTTTTAAACAAGATCGAGAGTCTACAGACATACTAGCCAACATAGTTAGTGGGGTGTTGCATAGTGCAGTAAAGCATTAAGCACCTCTTACAGGAGATTGTATCCGCTCACCAAAGTTAGATGGTACATGAAATATATAAATATTATTAGTGTTATTATTTTTATTTTATTTTTATTTTAATTTTATTTTATTGTTTTATTATTGTTATTGTATTATTATTATTATTATTATTAATATTATTATTATTGCAAGTAAGTGTACTATCAAAATCTATTGGATTGTTATTTTAAGGTAAAAAAAAAGTTATTTAATGTTGCTTTGAGGGTTCAGTGATATAATAGATATGGAAACAATAGTGTATCATGAGGGACATCATTATGACAGTACTTTTGCAGCAGGATTGTGCATTACACACCATCAGGCATGCCACTGACAGGACTTAAACAGCTTGTTTTTAGGTGAAGAAACGTGATATTCTTGTTGCTCAGGATCATGTGTGCCCTTCCAGTGGCCTGCCTGAGAATTGCGGTGCAGAGGGCCGCTCTCACTTTGTAGCTGCCAGCAGCAACACACACGCTGCCAACGACAACACATCTTCATACGGGGAGAGGAGCATGGAGGTGAAGGCGAGGGGAAAAGAAAGAAAATGCTCTTCGGAAAGTGAAAGTGAAGGAAGACGCAGTTCACAGAGAGGAACCGATAGTTTATTTACAAAGAAAACAAACTGGAGGGCATCATTATATCACTTTCTCTCTGGCTTTATCTGTCTTACAGAGATGCGATGATTAAATCCGCTAATCTCTTCGTTGATCCAAAGAAAACTGCTGACAGTATTGATAATCGATTAACCATTCTAGATGTTTTTCAAGAAAAAATGTCAAAAAAATTGCTGTAAGGAGTTGCTGCTTTCCATGTCTGATAGTAAATTGAAAGCATTTGAACGATTGGTCAGACTAAAGAAGCTATTTAGTCACATTTCTTTGACATTTTACAAACCAAATGATTAATCCTGAAAACAACTGGCAGATTAATTAACAATGAAAAGAACTGTTAGCTGTAGCCCTACTCTCTTACAAGGTTCATCTCAGCTGAACGCTTTAATTTATGAGGAGTGGCGTGTGCATGTGTGTCATTTCCGAGCCTGACCAGACCAGCCACCCAGAAGTGTGTCTTCCTTTGTGTCTGACAAGCCTTTGTGAGCAAAGCTTCCGCTGTGAGCTGAACTCAGTGACTGATCACTCAAGCAGAAATCAACATACAAACACACACCCAAGACGAGCACACCATAATTACAGACGGGAGAGGGACATGGGTAACATCAACAGAGCCTCTGCTGCTCGCTGGAGCAGAAGCAAACGCACACTGTACGTAGACATACTGCACACACACACACATACTGCACACACACACACACACACACGCACAGTGCAGTTGTTGTGGGTCGGTGAAGTGTCCGCAAGACAAGCAGTGGGAAGTAACACCTGATGTCTTTGTTGCCAGGCTCCCACCTAGCAACTGTCATTGTGGCAACCCGCTGCGACAAGCGTGACCCTGTTGCTAGGCAACCTGAACTTCCGTGACATACAGCTGGAAAGTTGTGCAGTGAGAGCGGAACTGAAGAGAAGTACAGAGGAGTGGATTCAGACCTTTATTTATGAAAAGGGAAAAAAAGAAGGAGTAAAAACGCTCTTGACGGACAGCTCATCAAAGAAAGCGCAAAAAACAGCGACCTGTGTGTGTGTGTGTGTGTGTGTGTGTGTGTGTGTGTGTGTGTGTGTGTGTGTGTGTGTGCCTGGACCAGATCTGCTGCTTCCATCTGCCTCCTCCCGCTTTCACAGACCTAAACCTGCGTGCCAGCAGCCCTTTGATTTGTACGGTGGCGTGCTGTGCAAGGCACGGTACCGGAATACCGTGTGTGTAAACACACACATGAAAGAGCTCAGCGCACGGCCAGTGGATCACAAGGCTTCTTGGACAAGGCACTATGTCTGTGGACATTTAAGCCCCTTTTACACAGCCTGTTTGAGACTGTTGCAACTATATTGCGACCTCATCATTTTGGATAAACATTAAGGCCTAATGGGGGGTCATTGTTGTTCCACCTCTGAGTCAGCAGCCGAGGGAATAACAGCGCCGGATTGACGTTTGTGTAAACGGAGCGAGCCAGCAAGGTGGAAGGACAGGATGGGGGTGTGACATTTTGATGAAGTATTATGTGTGCAACCTGCCACTGGGGGATTTATAAAGCAGCTAGCAGCAGTTAGCAGCTAACTCAAACAGGAGGAAAATCAAGGTCCAGTAGCTCCTTACCCGTCATGCAACAGAGATGGTAAATGATTATGTCATTGTTTACAAAGCACGGCTCGATCCATAAATGAAACGTCACACTACACACCAACAATGCAGTGTTATATGTCACGCCCCCTTTGTTTGCAGAGCACTATGCTATATCAAGTCACACACTGGACCGGCTATGGATATATTCAGTGTAAATACACAAAGGTTGGCGTAGAGAAGGGTCTTCATGATGGCGCTATTATGCGATCTCTGTTCTTCAAATCTTCCATGTATGTGTGTTGTGTCGTGTGTGTGTGTGTGTGTGTGTGTGTCCTCCGTCACCTTCTTTGGGCTGCCAGGATAACAGACCACTGGCAGAAACTCTGGGGTTGTTACGTTTGTTAAATGTCAAGAAGGATTAGTTATGTGTGTCGCATATTAACAAAGCCCAATTGTTTTCTTTTGGCTGAAAAAATGGGCATAGAAAAGCAGTAAATGGAATGGAAGTGGAAAAGGAAAAGGAAAATATATTGAAACAATTGTTTTCATTGTCATTTCATCTCTTCGTGGATTGATCTGCTGATTTTTTTTTTTTTTACAAGGAATCGATTCATTTTTGCTCTTATGAAATATTAGGAAACTGTGAAAAATGCACATCTAAACACGAAGGTAACCCCCTCAAATGTCTTGTTTTTATCTGCAAAATTATTAAATTAACTATTTTCACATCGGAGAACCTGGAACCTCACATTCTTGGCATTTTTGAGATTCATCGATTATCAAAATAGTTGCAGGTTCATTTTTTTTGTCCATTGACTATATAATTAATTGCAACTCTAAATATGTTTAACTGGTCATCAATAAACCTTTTGCATGTGATGAAGCTGTATCTTAATTTTAAAATGCTGACCTTCGAGCCCAAATTTGACTCTCCAGGATGGAAGACCCTGATCTCCACTGTATTACAAATGAAGACTGTGGCTCTATTTTGATTTATTCGTTTTGTCTCAGTCCTCAGATCCAAACCTCGAGCGCTCTATACTTTTCCACCTCTTCATACCTCCCACAGCTTACCATTAGAGAACATTTGAAATCCTACTCCAAACCTAACAAAAGTCATGTTGACAGGTTTAATCATTAGTCATCACTGAGTCATTTGATCCCTCAGTAGCTGGATCACACATCTGTCAGTCAACTTAAACAGCTTGGTAACAAAATCCACCTGGTGTTACGATGTATCAATATGTATAGCCTTTAGGAACTGGGAACATCTTGCCACTGAGGCGCTCACACAACACTCAAATGACCTGATGGACCTCAAAGTATTCAAATCCAGCAAAGCCCCGTGTCTCTGCTTTGCCTTCGTTTACCAAGCTTCCAAAGGGTTTCTCAAGAATCTCCACACAAATGTTTTGCCTCTGCAGATAACTCATCTTACTTTTCTTGGCTGACGACTCCAAACCAAAAGCTAACAGCAGATCATGAGAGTCAAGACACTTTTTGAATATTGTGAGCAGCATGTTGAGGTGGTTCAAGTCTCATCTGAGGTATAACATACTTTTTGAAGTGGGAGGACACCATCCTGAGGGCCCAGGCTAAGTATGGATGGTGTTATGTGATGATCCACCAGGGGATCTGGAGAAATATTTGAGAAACTAGAAAATTTATGTCCCAGGACACTGAACCCCCCTCTACTGTTCAAACTCAAAGTTCAAAAATATGCACAAAAAAAAAAAGAAAAAGATAGATCACATTCCATTACATACGTATGTATAGACGGATTCGATGAACCCTATTTGCCCCCTTTGGCGGGGACATTAAAAAATGTCTGGACAACTTTGGTCAGCCAGTTGCCATGGGGAATCATTTGTCTTTATACCCATGAATTAGATAAGATAAATAATAATTTTAGGAGCTGAAACAGGCTGTTAAAAAAGTCAGTGGAACCTGAAATGCCTGATTATGATGGAGGATGACTCAGAAGGTTGGACGATGGCAATGCTACACCAGACACTATAACTGTGAGTGTCCAGACTGTACTACTATAGGCATTGTGTGAAAACTTGTGATGCGTGAGTCAGAGTGATTTTGATTGTGTCATACACCCACAAGTTTCAGGCATCGCTTTAGTCTCTCTGTCTAAATGAAGCTGCTGCATTACAGAAAGCATACTACACAATCAGTAAGGACATATTTGTATTTGTGAGAACTCACATGAACTAGACTATCAACCCAAGCCGATGTCAGCCTCTTTATTAGACGGTCTATTCTAGAAACAAATTAAATGGAGCTTATTGTACTTGATACTTATTATGCTTCAAAAGCAGAAAACCACTTCAAGTGAGGTGGATTATGCATCATTTTACTCTTAATATAACCCCAATATAAATGATGCTATGTGGCATAGCAGGGTAATAATATTAGTTATCCTCACAGAATGAGTGGTGGAGCTTACAGACATACTGTCTTTTCATAGGGCTGGTTGGTGAACTACTGTAGATGGAGAGCCAGGCAGGTTGTCAGGACAACAACCTTGATTGGTAGCCGGTCCATCCCAGTGCTCATACAGGTAAACATCATTACCACTTTCACCTCTATCAGCAATCCAGAGTCCCAAATCCACTCGATTTGGATGGTTGCACTGTAGCAAAAAAAAAAAAAATCAAGAATAAATAAAAATCTTGAGATGCTGACCTTTTCCATCCCATTTTTCTCTTTCAAGATTTGATGGTTTTATTTAACATCAGCGACTCTGTAGACTTTATCATCAGAGACTTTGTAAAACATGATAGTTATATCCAACAACAGAGAGACTGTTAATGAATAGGCTGTGGCTCAAGGCCAGCAGAAAGATAACAGGCAGCATAATTACACTGTGCTGAGAGCTCAGTTAATTCATCTAATTAAGAGTACTGTTTCAAGCACGTCAGTTCACAACATTTTTGGTTTACTTGTACTGTCCGAGCTTTGAAGTCTGCTAACAAAAGAACAGCAGAAAGTGAATTAATAAACACAAAACAATTGGCTGTATGTGAATTATTCAGAATGTCTGTTTCCACTCCAGCAGGTTAACTGCACCGAAGTCTTTAATCTTAAAGTAGATCAAACACTGAAAGAGCAACTCTCTCCTTGTTTTTCCCCCCTCCATATTCTCCCCATCCCCTCTTTCTCTTCTCATTCCTGTTTCTCTTTTACTTGTACTGTATACACCTAGTACACCCGATAAATATCACAAAAGGCACACAAATATTAAGTAGGAATCTTTACGTAGGTAGTCTTCTGGTCTCTGAAGTCTCTTTTACACAGCCTGTTCAAGGCGGGACTGTTGTACCTTTATTGCACCTCAACGCTCTGCATAAATGTTAGAAAGGTGGCATTTTGACAAGTTGTAGATCGCATACATTGTTAAAAAACATTAAACACCCATCTTAGCCTATACCGCCTCGCCAGCTCGCTCTGCTCATACAGACGCCTTTGTAATGTATATACAGAACAGTGAGGTGAAATGGTTGAAGCAGCCACTTAGGGGCCGTTTACACGACAAAAACGGAAACCTTTTGTTGCATTTTGGCCGTTTACACAAGAACGCCATTTTCGGGGACTGAAAACACAGATTTTTGAAAACGCCACCCAACCGTTGTCGTGTAAACGGGCAAAATGCAACTCCACTGAAAGCGGTGACATTTCATGCATGCCTATTACGGCTCCTGCCAGCCTTATTTGCGTACACAGACAGCAGACAGCCTACTATGGCCAGAAAAATAACAAAAAACCAATGGCGGATTGTACGGTTGTGTTTGTGCTGCAGACTCTGTTGAGTTTATTGACGCTCCTCCAGTGTAGATTTGCTGAATCATCACTGTGGTCTCATTCTGTGGTGTTGATTTTGAAAGGT
This sequence comes from Chaunax sp. Z400, assembly GCA_037577475.1. NCBI lineage: Eukaryota > Metazoa > Chordata > Actinopteri > Lophiiformes > Chaunacidae > Chaunax > Chaunax sp. Z400. The sequence continues at coordinate 16,050,217 of CM075199.1, forward strand.
TACACCGCCCGCTACTGCCTTGGCATGAATATTACAGCATTTTTAATCGTTTTTGCAGATCCGTGAGTACGGGGCTTTTTTCAAAAACAACGCCGTGGGAACACAGAACTTTTTAAAAATGCTAAGAAAAAACCTTGCCGCGTAAACGGGGCCTTAGACACAGGCTTCTGGTTTTGTCTGATGTCAGACAAAACCACTGGTCAGTGGGTTACCGACTTGGCAGAAGGCTTGGCGACATCTATCTAGCTATGTTGCCTTCTGACAGTGAATCCATTGTATATTTGTGCCTGGAGACCCGAGATATCCATGACACACACAGTTGCTTGTCTTCCCTGTTTTTCTCTGCAACTGTTTATGAATCACTTCTTTTCTGTCCCACACAAAGAAACAAAATGCAGCTTTTTTTCTCTCTTTCTCTGTACCAAGATGGAGAAGATGGTTTACCGTACTGTGTCTATCTTTTTATGTTTTCAAGAATAAAAGGGCCCTTAGGGATGGAAGGAATCGGAAGGAAATAAATAAAAACCCCAGTAAAACGTCAAAAATTAGATTTATAAAGAATCTGTGTAATCGCATTACAACATCTTTATTACTTTCTGAGGTAACGATTCATATTATTGACTCTTTGTGACAATAATAACATGCTTAGTAAGAACAGAAAAGATGCACGGGACTCTTCTTCCAAGAGCCACGGGTTTCATTAAATATGTACCTTTTTTGACACTGAGCCGTGAGTGAAACGCCAATACAATATATATGATAATTACAGTGTGTGGGCTGGAGCTTCTATTTTAATTCATTCATTATCTCTTTCTCCGGGTCTTGTGTCTGTGTTTGTGAAGACGTTTGTGTATAGCAGCAAATATTTCACTTTAAGACCACCTCCAAAGAAAGTCACGTTTGTAACCTTGTTAACATGTCCATGTGGCATTTCTTAAATGCTGCAACACGTCAGGAATGAAGTAAGCACTCGCCTGGTTGAGCGTTTTTGCTCTGCGGTGCACTAATGAGTCTCAGACATACAGAGTCAGACAGGCATGGTTTCATTTGCCACATATCTAAGGAGCCGATCGCGTCACAGAACAAAAGACATTGCTGTAAACCCCAGAAATGATGCTATACCTATGTGATATCTCCCTGCAACAAATGTTTTCTTGCTCTGTGGGCCTTTCAAGAGAGACTCTATGGTGTTCCATGTATTTCTTCCTAATGGTCGGTTTACAAGGTAGATAACTTGTCAGACATGTCAATCAGGACATTACTAGCAGTTCTTGTGCTCATGTTATCTATTACTGTTAAGGTTCTAACACTGTAGAGAACCACACATGGAATAAAACACCATTTTTATGTCAACTTGTAGTTTAGCTTAGTTTATTCTGTTTATAGTTTTGCAGGGACGGTGCACGATGAACGGTAATTGCACTAGAGTTAGCTTGCAGCTAATTTGCATCTGGGCAGGTAGACAAAAACAACCACAAAAACAGCAACGACATTAAACAAAACGGCGCAATATATAAAAGTCTGTCAGTGTGAGTTAATGAATAAAATCAGCTGCCTAGAATAAATACAAAAGTACAAGTGACACTTTTGTGCTGATTCTAGCCAAAGCTTAAGGCTGGTTTTAAACACTGCAAAGCTTCCAGAGGCTCTAATGTCTGTGGGAATGGAATTCCACTTCCCCACTACTACAACTGTGAAAGCAGATTGACCAATGGTTGTCTTTCTGAACTGCGGTACCCAATCACCCCTAGCAGATGCTCTAGTCCTGCCAGCACTGCCGGGAGAAGCCAGGCATCCTCTAAGAGGAGGCGGTGTGAGGTTATGAATAAGTTTAAACATGATCCATGCATCAGAGTAAAATAAGAAGCTAGCAAAATTGAGCAAATTAATTTTTTCATAATGTTGCACTAATGATGCTCCCTTGGCTTTTTAACTTGTAGGCAACCCTGTACAAATAACTCTTGCTTGGAATCCGTTTTGAACACGCATGGTTTATTTATTCCTATATTATCACTTGCCATGTGCACAGGCAGTGTAACAGAGAACATGCAGGGATTTGGGTGCTTTATAAGCAGGGTCAAGGGTGAGCAGGTTTGCAAGGGTGGGTGGAGATTTGAATAAAGGCAAGGACTATTTGGATATGCATCGATCAGGCAAAAGTGTAGAGTTACAGCAAGTCGTTTCAGGGCATGAGGGTATTTTTTCCCCATGGAACAATATAAATATGTAATTATGATGAACAGAGAAGAGTTTTTAGCACTACTTGAAATTGGTCTTTCCTGTAATCTGTATGAAACATGGACTTAATGTTTCAGTCTGGCCCCTATTATACAAAAAATACAGCTCTACGTGTGTGTGTGTGTGTGTGTGTGTGTGTGTGTGTGTGTGTGTGTGTGTGTCTGTGTGTGTGTGTGTGTGTGTGTGTGTGTGTGTGTGTGTGTGTGTGTGTGTGTGTCTGTGTGTGTCTCAGAGGCTCCATGGCTGCACACTTCAGACACGAGGCCTGCAGACAAAGCACCATTCATCGTCCCATTCAGACGATCACGAAGCCTCTCTTGGAGACACTGGGGCTGACGCCGAGAGTGGCGACTCCGGGGCGGAACAATAGTGACATTATATGGTGTCAGCACAACTACGCCACGCTTCTCAGAAGAATGACTCTCGGCTCCAGCTCCGAATGCTGAAAACACACACACACACACACACGCAAAAAACAAAACACACACGCATGAATGTGGGATGTGCGTGCGATTCAAACTCGTAGAAACAAAGTAAGACATTGGCATGCGGACAGCGTTCAGCAGTCGTGATGGTGATGCTCGCTCCTCTTCCCAAGAGGAGTCGGTACTGAGAGGTATGTTGTCTTGGTAACTGCATATTTCCCGTCTCACTCAAGGTGATCGGCTTGGTTCTCACCTCTTCAGACAGTCTTACAAACACCTATTGTTATTTATTCATGGCGTGCAGGTGAAGAGCATTTCCCGCGTTTCCTGTTGATATATTTAGAAAACTCTGCAACTCTCAAATTTGTTTCGCCCCCGAAAATACGATCAAGTGTCAAAACGGGAGACGCTCTATAATAAGGTGCACATAATCTCTGGAAGCTGATGCAAAAAGAACCTTTCAAAAAATCTAATTACTTAGTAATTGCTTTGGAACTGTTGCCTTTTCATCGACCTCTTTGATGGTAAATCCTCAACCCAGCCACAAATATGAAGAATAACTTTACTAAAATCAGTTTTATTGACAAACCCTTTAGACTATCACATACAGATGATGGATTTTTTAAAACTGATTTGTGCTTTATTGATTCATTCATGCTGCACTAGTTAAGGTGAGACATTATTGAACTTGATTGCTCGTCATCAATTTGAGCCCCTCCCAGACAGATTGATTAAGTTATTGATAGGTCACTATAGAACACGGCCATCGTGGCTCCTCTGGCATGTGTCATGTCTTCTTATAATGGTTGATGGTATTGATCTGAATTATTAATAAAGCGCATGCCTTTACACACGTGCAATTCTAAAGCATCGATGAACGCAGGATGAAGAAATGGAAAATACAGAGAATAGCAGACATAGGAGGATAACCCTGCGAAATTAAACGAAAGCACCAGCAGATGGCCAGACATTTAAATGTTTCCAACAAATTACATTTTCACTTTTTCAAGTCAGGTCAGCATCATGGTTTGAGGTCTTGAAAGTCTTTTTTAGCAGCAGCTCAGCTCACAGTCCTCTGAAATCCCTCCGTCTGCCAAAGACATTTTTAATGTGAAACTGCTTTATACAGTGTTTTTATCTGTTTTAAGTACTACTTCAGTGTCTTCTGGAGAGCAGGAGACCTCTGGGGATAATTCAGTTCTCAGTGAAAACCTTATGATCATTGAACACTGAAGGAATCCTAACCTCACACAAGCGGAACACCTAGCGACAAGCTGACGAGTCTGTCTCACCACCAATCGTTGATCCAGACTAAATGTCTCTGCTATGAGACTTGCTTTTTCTCCGAGAAGCAAACAATGATGTCGTTCCAACGATGGCTGCAGTGTGATCCTATGCCTTTGCAATCCGGTGTTGCACTGCAGCGTCTTTATGACTTTGTAAAATACATCAGAAGTAAGTAAAGATAAATAAGTGTGATTATTTATCTGTTTTTCCATGTGAAAACTGTTATATTTGTTGTTATCATGGTTGTTAGCCATCCGCTCACAATCCCATGGTGCCTTGGGTCAGTCACAGACTGTGTTCCTGTTCCTGGATCTGGCTATGCGAGACTAGCTCCCTACCTTCCAAGCAGAGGACGAGATCAATCGCCATGTAACAGGGAAGATTTTTAAAAAATCATTGTTTTTGCATTTGTTTTTGTTTTTGCTGTTGTTTCATTGTTTACAAAGCGCTGCTCGACGTATATGTAAAAGGTCACACTAGACGCCGACGCTGCTGTGTTACATTTCACGCATCTTTTGCATGGAGATCTTTTGCCGGGTCGTCTTTGCAGCGCTGTTGCATGAGCTCTGTGTAAAAATGGCTGTCCACAGACTGTTCCTTGGGTTTCTGTCAAAGTCAATTTGAAAAGCACAATCAAGACAAATGGACACAATATATTCACAAGTCCTTACACTCTTAATTTTAATCATAAATTCTAGCGTTTTTGTTTTTTTTCTTCTCTTGGTCTTTATTAGAAATGGGTGATTAAGATGTCAATGATTATTTATTACTGACTGAAATTAAACATTTTATTGCGATACGTTTTCAGCCACACAGACGAAACAGACAGATTTATTCATTGACTCCTGATCTCAGTCAGAGAGGGAGGGATGGAACATAACTAAGATCTGTTTACTTTCATCCATGTGACACATGAATGCACCTTTTCCTGTTATATGCATTCAAAGTGTGGTCTAATGTATGTAGGGAGTGACTGCCTGGCCTGTAATTAAGCCCTAGTTTGTCTTAACACTCACTCTGGAGCCAAGGGAAACAGCGAAGTGACAGAATTAACAAACAGGTGTAAAAACCTGTTCAGCCCTCGGAACCACAGGCTTGGCTGATATATACATGTCAACACACATATCTTAAACTGCAGGCTAACTAACAGAGGCAGAGGTGTGCTTGAGTTTGTGTTTAAAAAACCTGTTAAAGCAAAGCTGACTGAGAGGTGACCCTAAATCAAAAGCCACATACTCAAATACCAGATGCAGAAACGGGTAAATCAAGGGCCACTACTTTCTTTTCTTTATAAAAACACTCATTAACTACAAAATGTGTTTACTTAACATTGCTGCCAACCACGTTCGAAAGCATCTCGAGTTTGTGAGGCTGCAGGTTCTCTACATTTCATGCAGCCACATTTGCATTTTCACACATTGAAAACCAAACCAAAACCTGCACTGTCTGTTTCAGCAGATAAGGAAGTCATCATTTAGTTTTTGCAAATCTTACATTTGAAGTTCTAAAAACTCTGCGTTGTGTTCAAGGACACTCTGAGCGGCAGCTTTTCCATTCCAGCAGTTACAATTTATCTATCGTTGATCCTCTGGAGTTGTGCTTCTGATGACTCAGTGCTTTTTGGCATTTGACAATCAGAAGGAAACCGATTGTTCAGAGCTGAAAGGATTTGTTTGTCACTCAATGGGCAGAAAATTGAACCTCAACTATTTTAATAACTAAAGTAAACTTTCAAGCAAAAATACTAAAAGCTCTCTGATTGCAGCTTCTTTACTCTGAAGACTTGAAATCATTGTAAAATCAATATTTTTCTGATTTGGACTGTTGGTCGCCCAAATACAAGACAAATGAAGACGTCACCATGCACCCAAGGAAATTTTGATTGGCGTTTTACACTTTTTTCCTGACATTTCATGAATTAAATAATTAATCAGTGAATTGAGAAAACAACTGGAAGCCCTGAGGAAACATTCAGATGGCTGTAAGTTGATTTTCGTTGTGTGTCGAACCCATAAACCAGTGGCTGTCTCAAAAGTAAGAAACTATAATAACTCAGTTGCATTCATTGTTAATCCATGGTAAAACGCAAAGCAAGCACTATTTGATGTTAAAGGGAAAAAGAGTTTGAGATTTTTAACCTGATACAAAAGTTCTTCATAGGAAGATCAAACTGAAAAACATTTTCACCAAGCTTCAAATTTCGTTTTAGATTAATTAGGACTTTCAAGCTTTTGGTTGGAGCCTGTATCACATACACCCAAATGCAATCATAGAACCAATCAGACAAGAATTTGGGAGAAAGAGAGTCAGACAAATGGGGCTTCTATTTACGACGTCGGTGATGAGATTTCTGGAGGTAAGGTTTCAGGTAGTTATGAAGTTAAGAGGAGACTGGGTGACGGAGAAGGGGGTGAGAGGAGAGAAGATTGAATTTCTGTGAGGTAAAGTGTGCAGCGTTAGATTTAGAGGAGGGAGAACTTTTTCCCTCAATGACAGACATAGATGGAGGAAGAGGAGACAAGTCGACACATCCTCTGTCAGTGGATATACACCTCAGGCTCTTCATGCACCTGAGACGCCTCTTCACGCCTTGTCTTCACAAACAACACTCTGTCTATTACCCTCACACAAACACACAAAATCAAAACACTAGCCCCATAATATGCAAGAAGTCATGCACGCCTTTCTTGCAATAGCGATTTCAAGCATATGTGTATCTGTGCGCGTGCATTGTGTGTGTGCATGTGCATGTGTGTGTGTGTGTGTGTGTCTGTCTCTTTGCATTATCGCCCCTCCACTGCCCTGCGGGTTTCCTGTTGACGAGCAAAGTAAGAAGAGCAAAAAAAATAAATAAATAACTGTGAAGCAGAATGTGAGAGACATGCTGGATGAGTTGTTAACTTCCTCACCCCGCCTTCATCCGTCTCACACGCAGGCACACACACCCATTCACTCGCTCTCTCTCCCCCGTCTCATTCTCTATGTCAGCCCACCCCCCACCCACCTCGCTCTTTCTCTCCCTCATTCTGCCTCCCCTCTATTCAGAGTCTTTCCTCTCAGTCGCTGCCTTTGACCTCAGCGCCAGCATAAAAGCTAAGCTTACACGTCAGAGGAAGGTCACATGCACACAGGAGGGGGTCAAGGAGAGGTTGCGTTCGTGCCCCGGGGCCGCTGCCTCTGTCCCAGAGGGCCGCAGGCAATGTGACAAGGACGGGTGAGCCCACTTGACCTGAGGGGGTTGTGGATGTTCAGCTAACACATGCTTTCATTGGCTGAGCATGAGAGTTTTATATCTATAAAATTTATATCACAATTCAGGCATTTAAAATGGTTTTGTCATTCAGTTTATGGCAGAAAATAAAGCTTCAAATTGACATTTAGAATGATATGTTCACAGTTTCGTGTGATTTACAGCTTCTATACCGAAATAAAAATGTTTTCCGACTTTCCTGCCAACAGAGAGTTGATATTTCTTTCAAAAGACTACATTTTTCTCCATTCTACATTAGCCTGTGTCTGGTGTGTGTGTTTGTGTGTGTGTGTGTGTGTGTTTGTGTGTGTGTGCCTCCACTGATTGTCTGCCGCCTACAAACTGATCCGTCTTCCTCAGAGCCGTGTGACAGGTACCTCTGTGTCTCACAATAGACAGACAACCCCCTCACACACACACACACACACACACACACACCATACCATACAGCCAGATGGGCTTGTGTCCCCCTTCACCAGACAAATTAAGTTTGGGCCCCCAGATTAATATTCAGGCAAAGCACTGGCTCTATATAATTGAATCAGGGTGCCATGAGTGTACAACAGGGGCTACTTTAGATGCAGCCACCATGTGCACAGGCACACATACACAACGACATCAACACTTGGCTGCCAGCTGCGCTCGGTATCCTGTCTGCTGGCCGGGGGCCAGTCATGAATACAGAATCACAGTTTTCTGAGCACCTCTTTGTTTTATTGTGGATTTCACCAGTCTCTATTTTTTACCATGTCTTGTATGATCCTGATGAGATGTGCAAGTCAAAACAAGAAAAATCTTAAATTAAAAACAGTTGGTGTCATTAGGCGAACACATGTATTAGTGTTTATCAATGCAAATATATCTGTGTTGATGTAAATGTCAGCTGACGAGTTACAATAAATTGTTGCACAGAAATACCAAATATATATTTTAGGTATAGTAATAGTGTTACTTTTCCAAAGTTTGTCCACCGTGAAGCAGTGACAAGTCTATTTTTTGTGTTGATTTCTTAATTTGGGATATGCAATATATAAATCAATCAATCAATCTTCAAATTAGATATTGATCCCGTTTGTATATAGAACATAAATCAAGAGCAATAATACCTGTCTTTCTAAAATATCCAAGCGAAAAAAAGAAACGAGACAAACGAAAAGCGTAGTATTGATACTAATAATGAAAAAAGTATGTACATAAAGAAAGAATGAAAGAAAATGTAATAAAAAGAAATAGATGAATGAAGTGAAAAAAGACAGGAGGAAAAAAAATCTTTAAAAAGTTTATTTTTTTAAATTGCAAAATGTTCCAGTCAGGGCCACAATGTTTTAAATAAACAAATTCAATGGATCATTATTAGATTTTTTTATTTATCAGAGTTAGTTTTAAAAAGCATTAAATTCAGTTTCTTGGAAAGCAACTAAACAAGAATGGACTGTCTTTAATTAGTTAATCCATCCATCCATTTTATGCCACTCGTGCATTTCCAGATTGCATTAATTAATTGATCATATCATGAGGAATTATTGTTACATATTGCTAGGAAGTAGTGAAAAAATGTGATAAAATAACAAATATTGTCATTCAAGGCCAATAATTTCTTTGTTTTTTCCTTTATACCTCCATATATGTATGTGTGATTATGAAATTGGATTGAATTTTATGTGAGATTAAAATAAAAATCTGAAATGTAACTTTCTGAACTCTGCAGGAACCCTGGTTTATGTTATATTAATGTTTGTGGTAAAAAAAAACAAAAAAACTATCAGCTGATTTCAAACCCTCAAATATCAATATCTGTATCTGCAAACATCATCTTATATTTAATAATCTTAGCAGTGTTAGCAGGCTCTATACTGTAATCTCCCAGATGGCCTGGAGGGAGGTCTGAGAGAAAAGTCAAGCATCAGACAAACACACACAAACACATAGGAGGTTACTTCTACTTTGGTGTGTTTAAAACATGTCTTGTTGTGTTGTGCTTCAAATTGTTCAGTTAATTCAGCCCTGATTGCTGCTGTTCATCTTTATTAGACGAGGAACCAGCTGGCCAGGGGAACTCCAATTACAGGACTCGCAGCTCCAGTTAATGTCCCTGCATCAATAATGGAATCGTGCCAACTTATGTCAAAAATAAAATCCAAAATAGAATATTCCCTTGAACTCGTGGTGCAGCCACGTATGCGGTGCACATTGTCTGCGTATAGTGAGTGTATGCTATAGGTAAAAAGAATCAAATATTTAAGCTTCTTTTGATGAGGGTTTCTTTTTGATTGCGTATGCTTTTTGACTGAAAGTGTCTTCGTTGTTTTTCATCTTTTAACAAAAATGATTCTGAGAAATATTCTTAGCATTGTACACAAACTTAAGCTGAATTAAATCCATCATCACCTCCAGGGTTTTACCCGAAAGAATACCGTTTTTTTAATCTGTAAAATCAAACACATGCAGACTCAACAATGGTTACGCGGCTAGCTTATTTCAAAGGCACAGGTTTGGTTTTAATATTTAACTGGGAAGGGCTAGTTTGGCTCCTCGCTGAAAAGCAGTTTGGTCCCATAGGGAACAACCAGGGGCTTCAGGGAATCACTTCTGGATTTTCAAATAGAGTGAGCGCCGTCACCCAATCAATCAGGAAAGAAAAGGAAAGACGCTCAAAAAAAGTTGTCTTAATGTCAAAAGCATACCCCTAAAAAAGCAAAAATCCCACTTTAAATGATACTCTTACCACATACAGATGGAGGTTCGGCTCCAGTAGCTCAAAACCATCTAGATAAGCCACAGAGGTTTTGGGATGCTGTTCTGTGGAGTATTCAGTGGTATGTCTGGAGGGGGAAGAATGAAGCCTATGCTGAAAAGAACACCCTACCTACAGCGAAGCATGGCGGTGGCTCGCCGATGCTCTGGAGCTATGCTTTGCTTCCTCTGGCACTGGAAACCTGCAGCGTGTAGAGGATAAGATGGATTCCATCAAGTATCCGGAAATCCTAGAAGAGAACGTCTCGTCATCTGTGCGGAAGCTGGAGCTTGAGCGTCACTGGACATTCCAAAAAGGACAATAATCCCAAGCAGACCTCAAAATCCACCAAGGGTTGTTTTCAGAAGAAGTTCTGCGGCACTCTAGAGACTTGAATCCAATAGAAAATCTCTTTTTGAAGAAGGCGATTGCAACACGCAAACCCACATATATTCCAGAACTGTAGGCCTTTGCCTACAGGCTCAATTGCATTGAGCTATTTAAACTGTTCTTGTGTGATTTGGTTATTAAAACAGCTGATAAATGGTATATTTTACCAATGAACCTAATGTAAAGCAGGGGTTGAATCATTTTGCCTCCAACTGTAATTCATGTCATTCCACATGATCGCTGCTTCATTTCTCTAATAAATATGCATTAATTTGTTTGTATTTCTTCACACATTACTTCTGCTAGCTGCTAGACTGCCATCTTTTACCCACATGTACACACTCACACCTCCAGTCTCCTCTGCTTCCTGTTCTCTCACAGGCTGTCACCTTCACAAGTTGTGGTGCAGACACACACACACACACACACACACACACCACTTCATTTCACACCAGTCTTTTTCAGTCGCTCCTATACCACCTCTTCCTCCACCTCCTCCTCCTCCTCCTCCCCTGTCTCTCACACTCTCTGTCACACCCCGGGTTCAGTTGTGGGTTAGCTGCACATATTGGATTTGTTGACTATCCAACAGATTTCTGCATTTGTTTTCATCAGCGTTTGCATATTTCGTTAGGGTTTTGCATAATGTAAGAGGCAAACACAATATTGTTTTTCTGTACTCGTGCAGTGATAAGACTGCAATAAATGCAATTTCTTGTCTCTTTCACAAACAGTAACAGATTGAGTAAAAAGACCTTGCAGCATGAAGTAGTAGTGATTCACCATCTGCATCCTCTTGACATCTCTTGTGGACACTAGACGAGTGAAGGTACCAATCAGTGTCATTTTTGCACAAATGCAGCCTTTGCTCCTCCAGCTACTCAACAAGACATGCTAACCAGAGATGCTCAGACATACAGCTCTCTAAAATCACATCAGTGCCATCAATGCTGTCTTTTGTCATTTTCCTATAAATCTTACAACTGCTAGACACAATCACACACACATCGTTGTGTGGTTGAAGGCTTAATGCCAGTGAGGCTAAGTGTGTTCTGTGCTGGAGAGGTATTTGCCGCTGACAGCTGTTTGTTTGCGGTGTGAGACCCTTCACTTTCTGTTGATTAATTCCCAGCAGTCATCTTATCTGAGGGCAGCAGAACGGGTAAGTGCGCTCCAGTGGCAACAGTTTATTTGAGGGATGTGCAGCACATTTCCAAAGAGCCGCCCCAATTATACACACCACTTCCTGTGTGGATGCCCTGGTTTCATCTCGCACAATCAATCAGACTTAATTTCTCTGCTTTTGTCCACATTAAATTGGTTATCTTGGTTTAGCACAGCTTACAGTTTATGGAAGCTATCAGGGGTACACAAACACAAAAACGATATTCTATGGACACATGGAGGCCAAATGGAGCGGCTGTGTCCAAGTGAACACACTTGTAATTTTGAGCTCACAAGCCCACCATAACAACCTTTTGGGCACTTGGAAATAAGTTGAACTCACAATGTCGAAAAATAAAATGATGAGTTGAAACTCACTATAAACCTTTTTACTGCTGAAGCTGCAGAGTCAGGTGATAATTCTCTGTAGATTGATCAGTACAAATGATAAAATCAGTTCCTGCACGTTTAGTACCAAATACAATGGATTCAGACAGTGACTAGTGTTCACAGATGTGTTGATTTCATTTTGCCATGACTGCTTGTCCACATTGGAATAAGGGCTGGACGGAAAAACAATCTTCAATATGGACAGATCTAACAGTCTCTCAAACAGCAGAAATAAACACCTGTTGAACAAGCACAACACAAACTTGCAGAAATCCAAAGTCTTCGTATCTTGGCCAGTAAGGTGTGTCCAACACAAAACACAAACACACATAAGGCTCATTTCCACTGCGTAGTACCGGCTCTACTCGACTCAACTCTATTCACCTTTTTTGTGCTTCCATGAGGGAAAAAGTACCTGATACTACTTTTTCAGTACCTTCTCCGTTGCGGTTCCAAGTGAGCCGAGCGGGTACTAAAAGGTGACGTGAAACGTTACAGACCACTGATTGGTCAATGCCCGACACACACAGAGTATCCTTCCACGCACAGCGGCCGTAACTTTTTTATTGCAGCCGAGGTGCAGACGTTCTTGTCTTGAAGAGCTGATGAGAGGCTCACGAGAGTCGAGTCGAGTCGAGTTGATCCGGTACTATGCAGTGGAAATGGCTCATGCTGTTTGCTCCATTTCAATTCTTGGTGCCACACACATCCATATATATAGAAATCTATGATCACAACAGCAGATCCACTAACATGCTTCATAATAACACACCTTTATTAACTCCCACCAAATCATAATTAACCCGAGATGAGAAACAGAGGCCTTTGAACTGCAGCGCACTCATCACCTCAGACTCAACCTCTCCCTGAGGTGCAGAGGATTGCCACTGTAATCTACTGTATTCTCCTCTGGCCAGATGAAGGCATTAGCAGCATGAATAATTAGGCCAGATGTCCTGTTCTGGGACAGCGATACCTGGCTTCATCCCCAGAGTTTAACGCAGACACACAGAGGTAGTCCTCACGAGAGGCGAGAACAAAACGGTCAGAGGCAAAGTGAAGAAAGGTGCAAATGCGATGGTGGCCACAGGAAGCACAAATGGTTGAACATCATCAAAGAGAGAGAAGAAGAAAAGACCTAGATATCACTGCAAGCCCCTGCAGTCAAGTTTTTCTATGTCTGAACCACTTAGCCAATGAGAGAGGGACAGAAACAGACAGAGGGAGAGAGAGAGTGACACACACCCCGTCCTTCCAACACTAATGCAGCAGGGATAGCACCAGTTCTGTTAAAAAGCACATGAAGCCCCAAGGCAGCTTTCTAGTCCTTGGTAATCTTCTACAAATCTCATCCCTAATGCTTACGTTCACCCAAACACACATCTGAAATGTTCCCAAAAAAAAAGGCAGACCAGACGCCTGGATGACTGGATGTCCGGCTGGATGACTGGCTGGCCGGCTAATTGACTGGGCGAGTGAAATCAATGTTGTGAACTGGATGTGCGTTTCGGCTCCACTAACAGTGCACTGGGTCAGTGAGAGTTCAGCATGCCACAGTAAATGGCGTGGGATTTGTGTGTGTGGCTCAGCTGGTAGGACACAGAATCACGGCAGCTCCTACTGACATGTGTTACTAAAAAGTAAACGAGTGCATTATACACATGTGCATGGAGGAGAAGGGAGGAGTAAAGGTGCGAATGAAATAAAAGAAACCATCTTGCATCTCCACTTTAATTGTAAAAAAAAAAAGGTCGAATTAGATGCAACTTCATTTTAATAAAGAAAGAAAAGGTATTGGACCGGCGATCTTCTGCCCTGCAGGCCAGAGCGGAAGAGCAGAACCCCATTCCCATAGCCATAACCATTCCTTTATGTGAGTGCCTGAACTGGTTTCCTTTAAGTTTAGGGCAAAACAAAACCCATATAGTGTGAGCAGTGTTTCTAAAAGGTCCGTGGCTCTGCAGCCAGCAATATGAAACACTTTATCTCAATCTTCAGGGCGCAGATGCACAAAAGGAAATTCCAGCCCTCTTTGGCCTGTTTACCAGATCAACAATCAACCGGTTACAGAGTTTAACTAGCACCAGAGTCAGCTGAGCACATTCAGAGTCTGTCTGTGGAACCAGTTTTCTTTAATTAGCTATTCTGTTTTCCATTTGCTTATAGAGTCCACAAGGCCACGAGTCTTTGTACAACTCATACAGTAGTACACACACACACACACACACACACGCAGACAAATGGCCTTGCTGCATTTGGCCTCCTCTCCCTCACATTTCAGGGCTGCAGTGGGCTTTTCTGCCCCTCATATACCAACTACACACACACACACACACACACACACACACACACACACACACACACACACACATAGAGTTCAGGAGGGCTTCCACTCTTACGTCCAGTGCACCTCTAAGACAGGCACGACGCTGAAATCAGTCCCCCAGCAAAATTGGATCTTTTCCACTGTTTGAATTCCACGGACTTTGAGGCATGTAGTTGCCTAGCAACAGCAGAGCTGTATCCCCCTCTCTGATATCCATTTTGGTTTAGTTTCTGCATATTCCAGCTTTGACTTAGACCTAAGTTAAGCATTTGAAATAATTCTAGTTTATGCACATTTTAATCAAAAGCATCAGACAACATTTAGGAAATAAATAAACTCAAATTAAACTACTGCCTATGATTTGCCATGATTTTATTTGTACAACACTTGGAGCTCATTTACTGGAAATTGTTTAAATTATAATGGTTATTAACAAACCCATCTCACGAGTGACTTCTCTGCATGCTAACACAACAAATGTAATCACAACTTTTTACACAGAATAACAAATAATTAACAAATATTTTGGTGTTGTGTTGCTCGCTTTACCTACCATTTGTTTCCTTCCGTGTTCCGAGCCCACATAAGAGCACAGTCAGCTAAAGGAAGTGTTTCTGCTCGGTCGGAAATCAGTGCGTGTTTTGATTTCACGTCTGATGGGACTGTATAGCTTAAAAAGACAGTGTGTGCCCACCGCTATAATCACTATAATAACTCCTGCTGAACATCCCAGTCCCTAAGGGTGTTGTGTTTGTGCATGACAGACGAGTGTACATGGAGGCTGACAATGATGGGCCTGTCAGTGGTTTTGTAGATCCTTGCATGTCCATCCAAATGTTTTTTTTGCTTCCCTTCAGCGCTCCACCTGGTCACAATCAAAGACGCTATACTGGTGTGTAGCCAAATATTTGATTGAGCTTCACATCACCCAGATAGGCCCTGGAACCATGGTTATATTCCTCCACTATAAACGGGGATTTCATTACATGAGCAGGATTTGCTGCATGTGCATGCACTGTATCAAGCCATGCATGATGCAGTAAATCCAGTGTATTCTCATCAACGCTGCTCCCTCATCTCAACATGTCTGCCTCTGCTGTTTAAGTTTTCATGCTCTGCGTTTGAGATGTCATGAGCTTCAGAGGTTTGTTTACAACCAGCTTCATACCAACACACTATGCTCATGCTGTCTCCTGAATCCTTTTACAAATAGATTTCATCTACACTACGCCTTCTCCCTTGTATCCTGAAAGCAACTCATGCCTGTTTAGATTGCGTGTTTATTATGACGGGAATATATACCTTACCCTGTTTCTATGACCATACCTTGACTAAGAATGTCTGTCATCCAACATGTGTTAAGACATTTCACACAAAACCACAGACATTGACAAAAAGTCAGGGGTTTTTAATTGGAGACATCATCAGAACACCAGGATTGACTGTGAATGCATCATTAATATGCTATATTCATGGGTGCACATAATATTTTTGGTCTGGTTCTCAACGGA
This sequence comes from Chaunax sp. Z400, assembly GCA_037577475.1. Lineage (NCBI taxonomy): Eukaryota > Metazoa > Chordata > Actinopteri > Lophiiformes > Chaunacidae > Chaunax > Chaunax sp. Z400. The sequence continues at coordinate 16,065,932 of CM075199.1, forward strand.
GCACCAGAAGATGTTGCTTGGTGTTTTCAAGGATGTGGGCGGTACACAGAATATGCCTATTTTCTTTAGAATGACAACAAAGTCAAATTAAATTTTGTGATATTCCTCTTCAATTTAGTTTTAGTGCTAGCACTATACTGCACCGGATTAAGAACAAGCAACCGGCTGCCATGTTCAAGAATGGCTGGCAGCCACGGATCACATTGCTGCTAGTCGAGGGGAGAAAGCAAGGGATTTAAATCAAATACAGGGAGCTGATTGAATGTTGATATGAAAAAAAAAACAACTGAAATGAAGCTAAATACAAGTCTTGATTCCTTAGACCCTTCCTCTCTAGGAAAGATTTAGAGAAGATATATTCTGTTGCTGTAAGACACCATTTGATTCTATTAAGGTTTTGCCTTTTTACAGTACAGCTGTATTTATCTTATTTGGCTTTCGAATAAAAGTGTCCACTTTCCGGTAATGTGAGAGCTCGCAGTGAGTAACAATGGCAGAAAGCTGGAATGAAAAGCATTTTCTCAGGCTCTTTGCAGAGAGGAAACTTTCACATCATAACGCGTATAAAGCTTGTCAGCACACTTCTTTCTCCGCCTGTGATTGTTCTCAATAACCACAGTAGTCCAGATGAATGATGGCAGGTACTGGATAAGAGCCAGAATCTGCTTCACTTCAGTTAAAAGTATCTCTCTCACCAGCATTGTCATTCAGTACCGTTCAATATCAGGCATCGCTGCACAAACCCGGAGAGTGATGTGCAACAGAGGGGGGGGGGGGGGGGGGGGGGGGGGGGGGAGGATAAGATGAAAGAGCGCCCAGTTGCTCACGTATGATTCGCTCCATCGACTGTGACCGAGGTAATATAAAATGAAGTGTTTGTCAATATGCTGTTCAGAAGCAGACAAAAACTGTAAGTGTGAAGCAATTTTTATATCAACTTCTAAGAGCATGTTCAGATTCAGCTGCACTTATCTTTGAAATAATCATCAGAAAGGACAATGACTTTTAAATTTGAATGAAGTCCACCTGTAGCAGCTACTGTACTGTATGTGCTGCCCCTGGATCAACAGCCCCTTTTTTTACACAGAGATGTAACAGGGACCACATATTGCATATTATTAATCATGCAGTAGCACCACAAAGAAGACCCTTCTTTTGTTTGTCCTTTTGAGCATCTCATGAAGGATTTCTGTGACACCAGTAATTCTTGGCTGTTCTGCAGTTAAGTCTGGAGATGCTTTCGATTGCTGAGAATTAATTTCCTCTCGTGATAGAAAAGAGTTGAAGGAACTCGCCAGCTTAGCAACATTACGGCAACTAACAACCAACGATGCAACAAACTGCAAGGAGCCGGAGTTATCTGCTCCTCTGTGGTTGTGAATCTGAAAAATGTCAAGTCCTCTAGTTTGATTTGACACCCACGTTTTCAAATGTGATTTCCACAATAAGATGTAATCTTATATTCAGGTACAACATCGTGTCAGCCGTATATATAACCATGCAGATAGTCTTGTTTTATTCCCCTATATTGAGAGATCTGTCTTTGAGATGTCTGCCTCTGCTTCTATACAAAGAAGCTTGATGGAATATCATTTGTGGCATTTTTAAAATTTCACCATCACTTTTACCAAGAACTGTGTTGATTTTACTCTGGATAATCTACAAAAAAATCACTCTTTTTTTTTGTTTGTTTATATTTATTATGGACTGTACTATTTATTATTGTTCTATGTGATTCTGTGGGATTATATGTTGTGTAACCTTATCTTGTGTTTTCTTTCCAAAAAGACAAAAAGCTAAAAAACAAAACCAAAAGTGAGGTCAGCCAGTGTTGTTTCCAGAGTCTGAGTAGATGATGACAAGAGCAACTGGATTTGCAACTTTCAGCCAAGCATCAAGGATGAAGAGACAGCTGTTGCGGGCCTTACTGTGTTTTATTCACACTGAGTATGGCGATAATTAGAGTAAAAGTTATGGTCGTCTGTGTGTGTGTGTGTGTGTGTGTGTGTGTGTGTCATTCTCTTTCTCCTGCCTGGATCAATACTATTGCTTCGCTCTTGCGTTTCGAATAACAAGGCCCTAGGGTCTGCTGTCTATAGAGAGGGACCCAGCTACAGTGTGTGTCTGCGCATATATGTGTTTGCTTATATAGACTTTAAGCGTGTGTTTTAAGCTTGTGTCAGACACTTTTCCAAATTTTCCCTCAGGGATTAATTCTCCAGAAAGGTTTTTTCTCGCTCAAAAGCTCAATCCACTTTTATTATAGAGGACATTCCAGGCTATTAGTGATTTTTTTCTGCATGCTTAATTGGTCTGAAAGTGCCAATTAAGCATTTCTAAATGTCCATTACAGCAATAAATTGAATGTGATTAATTTTCCTGACATTAATTGCAGAAAAGTAACCATGAAGTTGGAACCAGAATTGATAACAGATAGTGGTGATTCTATAGTTTTAGTACTTTGCATTCCATCGTTGACATAAACAACACCTTTCATTACATTACATTGGCTATTCTCTGCAGAATATAAAACCACCTCTGCATTTCATCAGACTTTTAAAGTGGGCGAAGGTCATTTAAATGGGTTTTTTTTTATGAATAATGAGGAGATTCACAGAAAAAGTGGAACGTTGCCAGGCAAAGACGGTATGATCTCCAGCAAAAGGAGCTGGAACTGTTTCTGTTATTTCATCATATTTTGTTTCTCTCTTTGATATTGTAAATAACATCATCTACCCCATCTTGTTTGTGTGTCGTGTTCTCCCTCTCGCTCTGTGGTCAGACAGGATGTTTTGAGGAGGGAGACAGCAGGACCCCAGCCTGATCCAGAAAGTTTGATAAAGATCAACCATTTCCTTTGCATCATGTGTTTGTGCATATTTCTGTGTGTTTGCAGTCACGATTAGTCCTTTTAGTGCCTCATGTTTTAAAATGCAAACACTCAGTAGTTTTAAATACATCAGTGCTGTGGTTTGCAATGGTGGATATGTGGTACAAATAATTTGATGTGTCAGCACCACTCTAATCAGGCATACTTTATGGAGAGTTTACACATGTATGTTGTTCATAAATATTGTATAAACCCTCCTGTTGTGTTTGTTCCCTGTTTACTAGTTTGTTGTTCCTGGTCAAAAATGACCGCTCCATTCTAGCTGATTATAAATCCATAATAATAGATAATAATGTCATAATGTCTTATTTAATCATTTTATTTACAACACACAAACCCTGTGTAATGAATGCTGTATTATTAAGTTGTATTGTCTATTCACAAACACATGTGTTTGTGAATAAAAACATGTTCATGTTCACATCACATAATGTAATTTACGATGTAGGAAAACAGACAAAGTATTATGAGAAAGCACAACTAACATGCTTTTATTTTTTGCCTGCAGAGCTTATGAGTAATAACATGTTTTTATCAATTAATCTGCTGCTCATGCTCGAGGATAACTGATTATCACTTTGCCAAAAAAGCAACAATAACAAAAAAGAAGAACTTCCTAAATGTTCAAAGTGTTGTCTTTAAATGTGTTGATCAATCACAACTCAAGAGATATTCACTTTACTATCACTTATAACAAAGAAAAGCAGCAAGTCTTCAAAATTAAGAGGCTGGAACTCAGCAATTTTTGTGTTATTTGATTTAACAATTAATCATTTTTTGACTAGTTATCGACTAACCGCTTCAGTTTAAGAGTAACATCAACCACATGCGCATTTTCGAGGCAGTAAATACACAACACAAACAAGCACAAGCAGAAAAAAAAAAAGATTTATGAGGTGAGGGCGGGACACACTATAAGCCAGGTTCGGGGTAAAGGAAGGGGGAAGTTTTAAGGTCCCAGCCAAAGTGTCTCCTGCAGGAGGTGGTGTGTCGGCATGGAGGGATTCCCACTCCTCTGAAGTCTGGCAGCTGGTATCTGGTTACTCCTTTAGGTCTGCCATGATTACCCTCCACTCACATTCCACAGCCCTCATTTACTCCAGTCCACAAAGTCTGCATTACACACAGAACATATACACACAAACACACACATAAACACGGGGACCGACAGCTCTCCTGTTAATGCTGAGCCAACCTTTAAATCAAAGCGTTCATCTCAGCTTACCACATTTGTCAAACCCGTTTATTCATATCCCCTCTTTCTTCTCTCATAAACTCTGTCAGTCAACAAAGGTAACACAACTTGAGAGTTGATACCACAACTTGGACTGAGGTTTGTGTTGCCGCTGTAGTGCTAACCTGGTTGTAAAATGCCAGAAATGCTGTAATCCACATGGAGGCGTTTGTCACCTCACACCAAACCGTGAGGAGAGCAGCGGTAAAGTGGCGGTTTTGCCCTCGACCTTGTCTGTTACCCTCCTGCTGGAAGGAATGCCCTTACAGACGGCAGACCTGGAGCCCAATCAGCTGCTGCTCCTACGGCCACAAGTTGCAAAGTCCTTCTGTGATGCTGCAAAAAGAGACCATCCATCAGTGTTTGTACACATATCTGTGTGCTCCAGTGTGGGAATCAAGCATCTCTGGGGCGCCCTGCCTTGTTTAGATTGCCATGCCTTCAGCCTGGTACTTGAGAGTCGTCTTGTCTGCACACGTTGCTTCCTTTCTTTGAAAATGAATATCCAATTGCTTTATTGAAGTCAGCTCTCTGTCACCGGGTCCGACATCAACGTTGTTTTCGGCCTGTGGGAGTGAGGACCAATCGGACGGAGGACAGCGCAATTCATAATCAGGAGGAAGGCAAGGAAATAGCTCTTCTTGTGCAACATAATTGAAAAAGAAAAGGATGTTGTAGTCATCTCACGCTTGTCTCAGGCTGATATTGCACCTATCCATCATATTTCATGGGGCATGTTCTGTGTGTTCACTGACATTTCTCTTGATTTATCATTGCAATAATACGCATGATCTGTGTGCATAAATACATAGAAAGCGAAGGGGCAGGGAACAGGGAGCTGTACGTGATGATTTAATGTGATTTGATGTGTGTAAGGAGGTGTTTAGGGCACAATAAATAAAAAAGGGGTGTGTTTGGAAGAATATGGAAATCCAAACAATCACCTTTTTTTTTTATCAATATGCATATAAAGACAAAGCTCCCGTCAGTTTTGAGCTTGTAAAATCGAAAGAGAAAATGTTTGATACTCAAAATACAGATTTTGGGTGAATTTAACAACATATTCAATCCAGTAAAGATTTGCTTTTATCCATAGAAATAAGAGCCGGCCTTGGATAAAACTTGAATTGTTTAGATAATTTACTTGTTCACGTATTTGAGTTTGGTAATCACATGTGTATATAGCAGCTCCTCAGACTTCAAAGTCAATATTGTGAAAGACTAAATGTTGCCAGAAAGATGCTGCTGTTGCTTGGTGCTGCTTGGTGCTATGATGCGAGACATCTGAACTTTTGTTTGAGTTGTCCTCTGGTCATTTAGCAGTTCTGTCAGTTTGTTTTTAAGGTTTTGACTGACGTGCTGCATGATTTATACGTGGAACACATCACTGCTGAGAGGCAATAGAAAGCTAATGATAGAAGTCTTTCTAAAACCTAATGCAAAAGTACAAAATATCACAATTTCATCTGCAGCTCCACTTTAAAACTGAATGATTAGTCAATAGTTGAGAGATCGAATATGCAACTATTTTAATCAGTCAGTTTCCGAGAAAGTTATACCAGATTCTCAATGTTGAGGAATCGCATTTATTTTTCTGTAATGATAATGAAACATTTCCCTGACCTTAAGGAGGAAATGATGAAGATTTTTCACCATTTTTTTCAATCAATTGAAATAATCATATTCATATTCAATAATGATATTCAGGAAATAATCAGCAGAGTAACTGATAGTGGAAGCAATACTTTGTCAAAAGACTATTTGAATGTAAATCTGAGCCATTTGAGCCAACAACATTTATGCTAATGTCAATGCTGTTTTTCTAAAGTGCTGCTTACCACTGTTGATTACATTCAAAGCACATTGGTCACACAGTGGTAAAGAAAAAAAAATCCCCACTTCTTCCTGAATCTAATAAAGCATGAAATTGTACTGACATCAGTCAAATGGTTTGAGTCAGTCAACATAACCACAGACATATTGGGTGCAGTGGGTGAGTTCGTTTTTCCAATTGCTTCAATGGAAAATCTGCACTGATAAAACTATTTTTTTTAAAGTGCTATAGCTAGCTATTCTGCTAGCTATTCTAGCTCCAGTGGCTGAAACAGATGGCAAAAAGCCAAAAAAACAGGCTTCAAGCTTCAGAACGTCCTCTCAGAAACTTATCAAAGATGCTTCATCCATGTTTCTCTACACTATGTGCACAACGCAAGATGACACAACAGCAGTTTGCATGGAGATTAAGAAGACATCTCAACACACACACTCTAATTACAACTGGAAACAGCACACAAACAGTCGTGTCGATCAATACTGGTTCTACATTCACCACGTGTAAAATTCAGGACTTTCCTGCTGCTGATCAGTGAGCTGTTGTCTTGCCACTGTCAGCTGATGTTTGTTAATAAAACATCTGAATAAGAAATAAGATTGCCTCATATTTAAAGCACAGATCAGACATTCAAACATACCTACTTTGTGTGTGCGTGCACATATGCTTCAGCCAGTTGAGTATATTGTGTCTAGGAGACGTTTTTTCTGTGATTCGCTGAGGTTAGGAAAAACATGACTGCAGGCCACGATGGGGCTAAATAAGCATAAGAATGCCAGAAGTGACTGTCCCCTTCCTTTATAACCCCAACCGACACATCAAGCCTGTAAACATGGCTAGACTGTCCCCCACGTTACCACCTCCATAACCTTCTATCCCGGGCCCCAGCCCCCTCCTGCTGGGAGCACGCAGATAGACAGACTGTCTTATCTCCTCCCCCCAGGGAAGAGGAAGAGGGGGATGCGGGGGTCTGGCTTTGTGTCTACTGGCACAGATGAGGACTTTGTGTGTGCATCCCGACATTCATGCATGAAAGCACGTGTGCAGGGATACACGGACATATATACACACACATACGAGCGGGCAAATAATACATGACACACAGCATGCAAATGCAAGGACAAAGCACACAGACTCTTTTGATCTATATATACTGCATATATGGAATGTTTCAAACAATAATACAGTTTAAGATGACTCACATTCCAGAGAGATCTGCAACATATTATTTCAACAACCGAGAGGATGTTTACATGATGTTCAATGTCAGATGACATTCTAATTAGAATAAAGAATTCTGTGAGAGCAAAGGTCAGGGTACATTCAGCAACAAAGAACGGCCCAAACAACCCCCGCTAACCCCACCTAGACAGGCTTGTAAGGCCCCACCTACAGAGCACAACCCTGTTCATCCTCCCAACCCCCAAGGTCTGTCCACACACATAGAAATATAACAACACATTGTTATAGACAGCATGTTGTTAACCTCTGACAAACTGCATGCTGGTTTCCAGCCTTCCCAAGAACCACCCAGTAGACAGGCTGATAGTATTTCATTAATTTAGGAATAAGATGATGGAACAAGTGTGGTATTTTTGTTGGAAATGCTCATGTTGAGGGAGAGGTTGAAAACATCCAGGTCTTATTTATTACAATGTCCATATGTACAATGTAATCCGTCTTCCCCTTTGTATTGTGAACTGATTCCTTCCTAGCACGACTGCAAGGTACGAGATGTGGGTTGAAATCCACAGTCGTCATTACATGCAAACAAATACATCGATTTTAAACTTCAGGTGAGGCTCGTATGAGTCAAATAAAGGTGCTGCCTTCCAAAGTTACCATATTTTTAGTATTAAAACAAAAGTTTACCGTTTTGCGGTAAACGGTTGTCGTGCAAACGGCCCCTGAGTGTCTTTGGCCTGTTTTGAAAAGATCACCAAGGGATATTCTTATATTTTCCATTACTTTTAGACATTTTATAGACCTAAATAACCAAATGATTAACTGAGCAAAGAAATGTTGGATTAACAGTGACATAGCCTATTGTTATTTTTCATATTAGCAAAATGTTTAAGTAGGAGTGTTGTTCCCTTTTTCACCTAACAGACGTGTACCAGCCGTTACCACCCAGAGGGGCGCTGTTTCACCCATTTACAGAAATTCAATTAAAAAAGTCAGGTAGGAAGTTGCTGTTGAACTTAAGAACCTTTCCATATTAATCTTCACTGAAGTCAGATTTGAGTCATCAGCAGCAATGTAAAAAATACTCCTTTTGAAAGCTGCTCAGAAAAACAGCTTTCATGTCTTAGGGATTTTTTTTTTTTTCCCAATCTGAGACAACCCTCTCTCTATTTTCAATCTGGTTATACATTTATATGTAGGGCAAGTTTTGTGATAATTCTAAACATATGAGGTTTGTTCACGCTCGACTGATTTTTGTGAGTAGTCTTGAGTCTGAAAACACTATGTTTTAGAGAAATAGCCATTAATCTGTTACGCAACTTATCCAAAATGACCCCTCCCTTGTTAAACTGACACACCCCTATAAAAAAAGGAGGAGAAAATGACATCTGTAAGAATGCCCTGGCTTAGGCAGCATGACTGGGATCGTGCCACTGGTATGCTTGGAGCCAGTTCTGGAGTTCTGGAATAGCCAGGGATGAGCCCTGACCTGAACCCTGTGGAAAATCTGTGGGTTTGAAGAGACGAGTGCGACAGCATGAACATCCTCCACGGACTCAGCATCAGCTCCGAGCAGCTCTGACTGAAGAGTGGGCCGTCATCCCACAGGATGACACCCGAAGGTTGTGCCAGATCATGAGCAGGAGGATTACAGCTGTAATCAATGCTTATGGAGGACACACTAATTATGTCCTATGCTCCATTTGTGTCGCCTGAGACATTTTTTGTGCTTATGGTTTTGGTGTTATTTTTGTTGTGTCTCATTGTTTTTGTTACAAAATAAAGAAAGATAATCATTAAAACTTCATAATGAACAAAATACTTTTCCTTCTTCTTTTTTTTTAATAAGACACAAACTACCCAAGCATATTTGTATTTAAACACAGTGGTGCATTTTTAACTCCCTTTAGTGCACATGTATGCAAATGTTGACCAGAGATGTGAAGCTGAGATCTGTAATAGTTTTAATGGAATTATTGCTGGGCAGAATCAGGGTCATCCTGTCTGAGGGAAGTCATGGATACAAGGCCAGTACTGTCTCCCTCTCTCTCTCTCTCTCTCACACACACACACACAGACACACACACAAAGCCTCGAGCTGCTTTAGCTGTATTAGCAGGGTAAGAGATTATTGTTGCTAGGGCATGCAGACAGCCATGAGTTTAAAGTGCATGATGTCAAGGAACAGTCCCACCGCCCTGCTGGGCTGTGTTCTAATAGTCTGTGGAGTCATTTTTTAATTTCTCATGCCGATAACATTTTAAGGTTTCTTTTCTGTATTTTAATCATATATGCTGGTACAGTTATTAATTAAACAAAGTATGTATTTTTAGACAAGCAGAGACTTTTAAACAGTCAGACACAAATATTGACTGCCACCAAGGGATTTACATTCTCTTTGTGTCACACCATACCAGCAATGACTGATTATTACTGTATACAAGCAATAGTCAGAACTGTGTTCAGCAGGATTAGTTTCAGGTTAAAGTTGTTTTTTTTCCAATTGCTATTTAACCCTCCTTTTTTTTTTTTTTTTTGAAAAAGGAAATGTAGGATGATATAATAGAATTTCAACATGCTATTTAGTAGAGCAGAGGGTGGGGGTTGGATGGCGTGGAAAGTGGGTCTTGTGAATGTAGGTCTTTGAGACAGTATGTGTGTGGGTAAAGCAGGCTTACAGTAGTAATCCTCTTCACAGACACCCATCTGACTAGCAACAGGACGAGGCCCAGACAGACACATGCACACACATAGACAGGTTTTGTAAGAAGGAAATCTATTTTGTTTCGTCTTGTTTTTTAGAAATACAAATGGTCATAAATAGGTCACCGTCTCCAATCGCGTACTGGGACCGTCTCTCCGTCATCTGACGTGTCTGGATGCTGTAGAAGTTTGTAATCTCCCAGTACATGTTCCATTTCCTCAGGTGTGGCACCAGAATTCTTCGTGCGATTGTTTGATTTGCTACATTCCCTCGTCTTATCAGATGATACAAGAAAGAGGCTCCTCCAGGAAGCCGGATCCTCTGTTGACTTTGGCTCATGAAATTTGTCATTACTGCTTCCAGGCTGTGATGTCATCGGCCACTTAATGACAGAGAGGAAGAAGGACGTGCATCCCAAAATAACTCAGAAAGCAAAGACAATTTTGAAAGGCATAATGAGCCTGTAAGAAGAGGGACAATGACTTATGACTCTGTCACAGTCTGACTCATTTTGTCTCAAAGGAAACGGCTTTTACAACCCACAACATGACATCAAAGTCCTTCAGTGGCACAAGATAAGCCGGTGTTTACTGTGGTAGGATAATGATGAAGACATGTTCACCAAAACAAAATGTGGATCTATTCTGCGTCATCCACAAAACAGGAAATCTTTTTCTTAAAACCTGAATGAAACGAACCCCAAGATTAAATTAAAACACAGACTTGACAAGAAATACTGTTTGTATTTTTTATTTTTATTTTGTCATTTCTTTGTTTTGCATTTATATTAAGCAAAGTGCATCTTATTTTCTTTTTCTCATCAACACATTGCACAATACATAAATAATGATGCATATAAAACGTCTTCATATTTACAATTAATAATATATTTATATATAACATAAAATACATTTCTGCTTCTTATTTCATTTAATTAAATCTTAGTCATTTATTAAACAAAGTCCGTCAGAATCTTATACTTTCTTCTTCTTTTAAAACGTCTTTTTTTTTCTCTGTTTGAACCTCCGGAACAAAAAAAAAAAAAAAAAGGAAAGTGGGTGTAGTCCGTTTTGTGAAGGGGCAGCAGAGGCAAGGAGGGTGAGGAGGAGGAAGGCGGCTGCTATCGGGTGTTGAAAATGACTTCCAACCAACACGGGCAGCTACTAATGAACTGTCTGGTGTAGCACTGTCCCCAGCCTTTCACAAAACTTATCTGCACCGTGAAGCCTGTGCGAGGCTGCTGCGTGAACTCGTGATCGTTTGGCCTCTGCAGGCTCCCGGCCTTGTCATAGTCAAAAGCTTTGATGGAGAAACCGGGGAACACCTTGTGCACTAGCAGCGTGCGTGAGTCCGGGTTGTCCAGTGTGGCCGACTTAATAAAGATGGGGTAGCAGCTGCGGTTGTAGACCCACACCCCGTCTGGCTCACGCGTCAGCTGGATGCCGTAGCCGATCTTGGTCCGCACCATCTGCACCAGCTGGGACTTGTTGTCAGAACAGAGCTGGCCAAGGCAGAAGCCGTTCCCCTGAGGTAGATCATAGAAGATGTCCAGAGAGGGCTCCCGGACTGAGTACAGGCGCCCAACACGTGTCTTCTCCTCCCAGTATGCCACCACGCACCAATGGGCTTGATCGCCAGATTCCTGCAACGCTAGGGAATCTGCAGAAGGAAACAGAGAGAGAGAGAGAAAATGATTAAATGGGTGGGAAGGTGCACAGTAACGACAGGATGACACTTTAACATCAGACAGTGAAATGCAGAGATCAAGTAGGAAGAGATGAGTGCAAAAACTAAACTTCTCCACTAACTTCTTTCTTATCCCTGCTTTGGGAAATGGGAGAATTTGCTTTCGCCCAAGAGCCAAAACTTAACTGCCATCCTCAAATTCTGTGTTCCATGTTGGAATTCCTGGAAGTCGGACAAGACAAGCAACTCCGAGACACTGACAGGCAAGTGTCCACACGCAGTACAATATTTGTCTAAGCATTAAATGCTTATCTTCTGTCTGGCTCGCCGTATTTTTGTAGCAGCGAAGCCAACAATGTAGTGACGTCAGCCGACTGCTGCGATCATCTCTCTGCAGCGACGTGCTTCGCCCTACTGAAGGCGATTAGAAACTACCTTTGAATTCATGCTCAAAGACACGAGGCCAAAGTGACAGAGCAACAGCGAGTGACTTTCACATAAACACATGAAACATTAACCGTCTGCGTCGAAGTGCATGGTGTTTAGCCGACGAGCAAGGCAGGCCGTTAACTCTCAAGCCCTGGTGTCTCAATCGTTGACAAGCAGGCCTCTGCTGTCTAAAGTTTCCCTTGAGCGTAAAAAAAGTGTAGCATTGGCCATGCTCCAGTTTCCAAACCCACCCTCCTCCCTCTCCAGTCTCCCTTTAGTGTGCCTCCTGCGCCGTCCCTCTCCCCCTTCATATCTCTATTCCACAGAAATCTGGCTCCCAGCTACTCCCAGCTAGAAAAGTGGGAGCCAGTCAGGCGCGAGGGAAATAGAGGGAGACCGAGAGAGCGCGAGAGGAAAGAAAGAGGGGGCGGGGTGAGGAAGAGAAAGAATGCTTTTCACATATTTTGACTATTACTTTAGCAACTTTGCTTCCTCTCCTGATTTTCTTAAGCATATCTTGTGCTTTTAGGAGTCATCACCTAATTGCCGCCACTTCCATCAACTGCTAAATAATCCTCTATACATCCTCTCTGAACACACACACACACACACACACACACACACACACACACACACACACACACACACACACACACACACACACACACACACACACACACATAAACACACACACATAAACACACACACATAAACACACTCAAATCCAGCCCCAAATGAAAGACACATTCAAGGGTTAAGAAGCCTGAAGAGGGGGGAAATTGTATGAGGGAAAAAAATTAACAGAGCCCCTCTCACAGCCATTTCAGTTCCCATCAGACCCCAGCCTCTCCCCCCCCCACCCCACCCGCCTCCTTCCTCGTTTCATCTGGTGGTAGCTGTGACTGTAAGCGGTAATTTGGAAGGTCCCGTCTGAGACAAACTGCAAACGTTAATGCAGCAGGATCTCTGCTGGCCCGAGCGGACTCACCATGGCCTGTCATTAGCCTTCATTAGACACAGAGAGAAGCAGAGGGGGGAGAAAGGGGAAGAAAAAGACAACACTGGGAGAAGAGAGACAGAAACAGAGAGAAGGGGGAGGGAGGGGGGGAGAGGACTGAAAGCATGCCTTCCATAAAACAAGAGGGGCTGTTTTCTTTGAAGTTGGTCAGAGCCCAGCCTCGGGGAGTTTATCGTAAATCCGTCCTCATGGGGTGCTCGGGGAAACTAAGTACCCAGCTATCTACTTTAGACTAAATGGAGGGAAAAAAAGCATTTATCTTGGAGATAAGAGACAGAAAGAGTCTTTTGTGTATCGGGCTGATGTCAGACAATGTCTCCTGTTCCTGACCGAGCTTTGCTCTGGGGTCTGCTTTACATGTACGCACAGGAACAGCCCGGGTTGATCAGGAGAAAGATGCATGGGACTCTCTGAGCAGCTGATAGAGGGCCTGCTGGTGGAGCTCACCTGTGGGGCCCTCTGTGTGTTTGTTATTGCTGAGAGAGACAGGGCCTGGCGTCAGAGGTCATTAGAGCGGCTGCCTGTCTGAGCCTGTCATTGCAGCCTGAAAACACCCTGCTATTCAGGACTACACTAACTGCCCCGCTTCCCCTCCCTCCCTCCCTCGTCGCCTCCTCTCTTTTCCTCTCAGAAATTCAGACTTGTAACAAGCGAGAACCGCAGGAGAGAAAACCGAGGAGAGACTAACAAACAACGGAGGGAAATACGTTGGCCAGCAGAGAGGTCAGCTGGTCGAGTGGTGGCATAAGAAGCGTTTAGACTACTTTCTTAAGTTGCAAAACCACAGTGTAGGAATACAAGTCCTGTCTTGCCGGAGAGCTGAAATAATAAAATGTCGATAATAAGCCAAGAGATCTTGACTTGTAGTCCCCGATGTGGGTCAAGCTCCAAAGAACACTTCCCACAATGCAACTCAATAGCCTCTTTAGCTGGAGTTTTGTCTGATTGGTAAATGTCTTCTTTCCAACTCTGCGTTCTCAGTTTGTAATGAATTGAATTCTTGAACTTCAAACTCTGAAATTTAGAATGACATCACCGTGACATCATCAGTGGGCTATGTTCTCACTTTGAAAACCTTCCAAAAACGTTCATAGAGGTAAAAAGTAGCATTAAACGAAAAAAAAAAAAAAGTAGATCCAAGTTTTCAAGCATCTAAAAATTGAGGTCAGGGATTAAATTTGTCAGCTACTTCATTTGGGTTTTCTGTCCGGCAGCTATCCTGAATGCTTCCCATTCCTGCGCAACAATTATATACAAGAGACTGACCGAAAGCTGAGCTGACAGGATAAATATATTTACAGCATTCTGTCCAAACTGTGCCTACACGTAAACAAATCCAAACTTTCTCTGCTCAGTATGTCAGCAGAGAAAAAGTGAGACAGGCAGACGCCTACATTTGTTAAAAACTCTGTCCACAGATTGTCCTAACAGCAGATGAGCTTACACCTCATGAGTAATGCTGCTAAACATGTAACCACACACACATGCACACCCAGAATGTCAGCGTCCCTGTATCAAGACACCTTGTTCCAAGTGTAAGGCTCATTTAACCGAGTTTTAATTTTTAACACATCGTGTGCTTGGGTGTGCGGTGTCTGCTGGACCGGCTCCTCGTGTTACACCCAGACACTATTTCAGGTGCCTTTAACATAGGTGTGTGTCCTAAATGATGTCGTCGGAGTGTCTGCGAGTCTGTCTGTCCTTGGAGCGGCGTGTTTCTATTGGCTCCGGCCCTTAAACGCTAACAGAATTGTCTCTAGTCTTTGTCTGTGCATCTGTCTGCTCTCTGGATGTCTGCCTATCAACGCATTAGTCCGTCTATCTGTCTGCGGCCCCACCTGCTTGTCTACTCTGCCGCCTGTCAGCCCGTGTGTCTCAGGTCTCTCCTCGCTGGAGATAAGCGGGCTAGCTGGCAGCCTGGGGCCATCTGTCACTCTGACCCTTTCTGGTCTGCTGCTGCTCTGTCCCAGTCTGGTTTGTCCCATGAGGCCCGGCGTAAACCCCCACAAACAAACAAACAAAACAAAATAACACGGTCCCTGCTGGTTCACTATGAAACAAAACACACTCTGAGCGCTGGATCAGTGCTGAGAGATACTGGAGCAGATAATAATAAAAGACCTTTTTGTTAATGCGGCGAAAAAAAAAAAAAAGGGCAAGAAGCAGCTGGTGAGAGCTAATGCGTATATGTTAACCATTAGCAACACTGTGCAAACAAAAACAACATATTGCTCCCATGTATTCTAGGTATCTGTGCTTAAGTAATCTCACGGCGCAATGCGAAATATTGAGACCACAATGTAAGCAGCAGATTCGGTGAATACGCACACAAGACAGCTTCCCTGTGGATTTCAGTGGCCCGGGGTTTTAAAGAATGGACGCCACGCTAGCTGAGATGATTGGACTTGATAGAGGGGAGGAGGGACGACTGAAGGCGAGGGGGGGGGGAGGGAAGGCAACAACTGACTGGGTGCTTCTCTCAGGGCCAGAAACACAGTCTGGAAAGGTTAATCATTAGCTCTGTCTGACTCCGCACACACAGACACACACACACACAGACACACACACACACAGACACACACACACACCAGGTCACTGCTATACTTAGAAGTCAACACAGTCACAGAGCAGCACGTCTACACCCTCACACACACGCACACACACGCACACACACGCACACACACACACACACACACACACACACACACACACACACACACACACACACACTTTGTTCAACCTTCACTCCTGGGCACAACAATATCAACATTGGTAAACAGCGAGGAGGCTCCTGAGGACTGTCTTGTATCGATCCCTGGGAACCTTGTGTGTGCGTTTGTGCCTCTCTGGGCTCAGACGCGATGACCCCATCGTCATCAGACACACACACAGCGGGCCGAGGAGAGAAATGGGGAAGGCGTGAAGGAAATAGCTCGAGGGGGGAAGGAAGGACTCTTCATGGTGCCTTATTTTCTAAGTCAACACCCTCTCTCAAGCCGGGGGAAAGTCTATTCCAAAGGTCAAGGGTCAGCCTGGAGGCATTCCTTTTGTTCTCTCTGCCACGCCGTATATATGTTCAGCCCCGTTTCTGTCAGGAATGAAAGCCTGTGCATTTCTTTTTCTCTTTTAAAAAAAGTAGTTGGTGTCATGTTTTTTTTTTTTTTTTTGATAATACAATATATGTTAGATTCCTTTAAAGCGGGCTTGTTGCTTGTTGCGTTTGTGTTAGAATGACTTGTCAAGCAGAAGGGCGTGCAGCCTGTGACCTAAATGCCATCTGGATTGCATTGTACGACATTAGCATACCTTAGCATAAAGGCAAATTGGTGGCTTAAAATACATCTATTTAGCAATGCACTGTAATATTATCAGACTCGCAGTACTAGTTATTATCTTCCAATCCACCTTTCTTAAATATACATCTATAAATGGCACCAAAGTCAGTCACAATACAATTCAACAGTTCTGTCAGGGTTTGAGGTATGCTATGCTAATAGAGGCTAATGTAGCCTCCAGCTGCTAGCCTCCAGCTGAGAAGGGAAGCAGGCTACAGAGGCTAGGTAAACTCTTTCCATTCACTTTCAAATTTCCAGTCTGCAGCACATTGAAAGTGACATCACCTGAGGCAGTTAATCAAACTTTACAAAAGAAGTGACGATATGTATGAGAAATCAAATATTATTCAGCCCTTGTTAGGCGGATAAATAGGCAGACAGGTAGGTGGCAGTGGGTTTAGAAGCTAACAGAGGAAGTGCCTCTTTAGGGCTGCAGGTTACATAAGACGATGTGAAGACCTCCCCCACATCAGGAAACCTAAATAAGCACTGATGGCAGGAAAACCTCACAGGGGAGTGGCACAGTTTCGCTATCTTCAGATCTGATGCCTCACAGACGCACAGATAGAGAGAATGAGTAGCAGACACGCCATCTCTAACATGAACCATCCGGCCACAACAGGGAGAAGATAAAGAGAAGAAATGGTGCATGTTTTCTTAATGGCTCCATCTATAGTGTAATTGTCACTGAGGTTAGGTTTTCTGCTATAATTACATGATGTCTTGATGTAGCCCAGGCACTGTGTTTTTCTTAGTTTGAGATCAAATACGGGAATGTTTCGTAATTAATTGGGCAGCATCTTCCACTTGGCTCCACATTATCAAAAAAACAACAACTTTTTATTCCCTCTAACTCTCTACTCCTGCTCCTCCAACACTTCATCATGCCGAATCTCACACATGCACATCATATTCTCTGCAGGGTGGCAAGACAAATAAACACACGTCATTTGGATACAGAGCGCCAGACGGGGGGGGGTGTATCGATGTCGACGGCTCAATTTTACATCGGATGATCACACGCAGTGATCGGATCAGTGACAGATAAGCCGAAACAACCACACACATTGCTGAAGTGCTAAAACAGCAGAGACAAAATACTGCAAACAAAAGAGGCAGACAGACAGTAGACAGATGTGTTCAACCTGAGCTTTTGTTGTGTTGTTGCTCTGTTACTCATAATTACATGGTTGTGGATGTGTAGTCTGTGATAGAGATGTGGCTACCGACAGGACTGACACAAAAAGACACACACACACACACATGCATGCAACCGTCCTGTCTGGGTACACAAAAGACAAACTGACTACATGAATGAGCAGGCCGGAGGGTGGAGACAGCGGTTCTGTGTGTCACACAAGAAATCTGACACACACAGGTTCACAGGAATGTGTCTCCACTTATTTCCATTTCCGTCTTTATCCTGCTATAAAGGGGGGGGGGGGGGGGGGTTCTCTCTCCCTCTTTGCTGCACACACGCTCCGTCTCTCTCTCCCTTTTCATATCTTCATACATTAAGGTAATGTCAAAATCCACTTCCACAGAGTGACTGCAAACCAAAACAATGTTCATCTTGTTCTGGGCTTCCCTCCAGCTCTGGCCCGGAGCCAAATCTGCCTAACCTGCCTTTCAATCAACAGGCCGCGCTAAGCTACGCTAATGTTGTCGACTGTAAACGCTACCTTGATGCAACAAACCCAAAGCAAAAAAGCCAAAACACATGCAAACCTAGGCACACTCTCCTCAACCCCCAGCCCCCAACCTCCAACCTCCACTGTCTCTGCATGCTGTTTTTTCGATTTGTGCAGCATAATGACACAGGGTGGGGAACAGAGGATGGCCAAAACCAAAATTAAGTCCCTTGCCAAGAGGAGGCTTGGCTGCCGTGCAAGGAGAGGAAGTGGGGAGTAATGAGAGATCCTGGCCCGGTACGGAGCGGGCCAGCTCTGCTCTGCTCAACTAGCTGGCTGAACACAGCCTCCAAATTACAGAGAACAGAGCAGAGCTGCCGGCCATCCCTCCCTCCACCCAAAGCCGCCATCTTCTCTCCCTATTCATTCCTTCCTCTTACTGTTCATGCAAAAGATTCAACCGAAGCAGAAATAGTTTTGCGGGGAAGAGAGGATCTCTTAGATGAGTT
Organism: Chaunax sp. Z400; assembly: GCA_037577475.1. NCBI lineage: Eukaryota > Metazoa > Chordata > Actinopteri > Lophiiformes > Chaunacidae > Chaunax > Chaunax sp. Z400. Next base: position 16,084,384 of record CM075199.1, read on the forward strand.
TTTAGCAGTGGCTCACCTGGCTGTAATCAGCTAAAAACACATACAATACTATCTGGACGTGCAACAAATGTTCAGATTCTTTCTTCTTTTGCCTCACTCCTTCCTTCTTTCTGGCCAGTGCACTCCAAGTGTTTGTTTTCTGTCATGATGAGGCCTCGGCTGCCTCCCTGTCCGCTCGCCTTTTCCTCAAAGACATGAGGTCATATCCTGCTCAGCCCTTTTCCTTTCCCTGGTAACCCAAACAAGCCAGGAATGCCGAGAGGGAGATGAGGGAGACTGAGGGCGCACTGTTTCTCGCTGGGGCTGTCGATTGCTGGAGGTTAGCTCGCAAAAAAAAAAAAAAATATACGATTGTGGTGTAATACTGGTGATGCACAATTTAAACCTCACTTCCTACAAGAAAAAAGAAGTCGCAGGAAGAGACAGGCTTTTTTTTTCTCTCTCTCTCTCTCTCTCTCGCTAGGTTTGCACCAAAAAATTGGGCTATTTCTTCTGGGCCTTCCATGTGACAGCAAAACTAGTTTGATTTAATGAGCCGAGGTGCCAAGACTAATTTTAATCCGTCAGAGCCCCTGATGAAGGTTATACCTCCAGCCAATTCTCTTGATGACTAATTGACTGAAGGGCTGGCCGACTGTCTGTCGGGTGAGGTGACTGGCTGGTGGTATAAGAATACAACTGAGCCTAAATTTAACCTGCAGTGGGAGGAAGCGCCTGTGTGACAGTCGGCCATGCGCCAGGGCTTGCACCAGGTCATTCTATCTGCCTGCATGTTGTGTGCGTGTGTGTGTGTGAAAATGCGCATGTGTGCGTACGTGTCACTGCAGCCCAACTGGATCCTTTTACACACAGGCACTCCGGGTCAGTCCCCGATGGCACCAGCAGGCATGCCACTGACATACACACAGACACACACGTACGCCGATGCCACACATCCAATGAGAGATCAGCACTGACAGACTGCAAGTCGTCTTCAAGGAGGAGCACATGCATGTACTAGATGTTGCTCATTAAATATATCAATTTCACAGATGATGAAAAAAACTAGGTAAACTAACTAAACTAAATTCTAAATTAGGGCATCTTTTGACACATGAGAACATATTGATTCTATTTTTATGTGGAAAAGGGGGGGGGGAAATTGTCTAAATCTGTCAATATTTGCTTTATTATCAGTATGGAAACTCAGCAGCACTAGCACAGAAACATTTTTGGAATGATACCCAGCCCTCCTACATGCACATCCACACTTTGTCCCGAAGCCTAAACTGCTGTCTTTTGAATCGCACAAAAGGTCTTTTATTTATAACAACTCTCCAATAAACCCAGCCTCTTTTAGCTCAACAAGATGGACATCAGGCTACATTGGGCGCTACCTCAGCCGCTAACAAACAATCGAAGTGGTAAACAAGTCTGAAAACTGAGCAACTAACACGGATTCATAAGCAAAAAGCCAGAGCCCTCTCTTAAAGGTGACCTCTCACTCTCTCTCTTCAGTTCCCAGGTGAGCCTAAACCCCCTGAGCTAAATCCTGCACCCCAGCTCAAACTAAGATCAGCACAACGAGACCCAGCTCCCGGCCTGGAGCCATCTAACTCTCCTCTCCTCTCGTCTCCTCTGCTCTGCTCTCCTCTCTGTTCCAAGCTGATGACGCGAGCCAGCGAGAGGAGCTTTGGAGCTGGTAGCCTGGCAGGCAGCCTAGTTTGCATTTGCGCCTGTCGCCGTCGCAGCTTACTTAACTCATTAAGGCCTGGATGGTCCAAGATGGATAAAGGAGGAGAATAAAAAAAGAAAAGGGGGGGAAGATGGGAGAGGAGGATGTTATCTTTAACCTCGTCTCATCCGCACTGTCTGAATTGTTTCTTAAGATGAATGAGAATTTCTCAAGGGGTGATTTTCTCCTCCTCCTACAGTACAACTCCAAACAGGGGGGCTCCTACACCAATTATACACTCCAGCAGCTTTTTCTTAGAGTCGACAAGCACTTAATTATTCTACTGCAATGCAAAAAAGAAAGTAACGGCACAACTCTTGCTGACTTCACGTCTTTGCCAATCTCCTTCAGCTCACCCTCCTCTCTCGTCCTTTCTGTAAATTTGTCTGGAGGAGAACATAAAAAGGGCAGAGTGAGTGAATTAGAAGGTCAGCAGCAGGCCTCTGGGAGAGCCATGTTTCTTTTGTCAGCGCCCCAGAGGGAGGGAGCAAGAGGAGAGAGAAGAGAGGGAGAGTCTGAGTGGGGAGGAGGGGAAATGGGAATGGAGCGACCTTTTTTTTTGGTGGTGGGGAGAAATCATGAGGGCAAAGCGCTCTGGCCATCCCACCCTGGGCCTTTTTACCTATACTGCTTTTACTGAGGGGGTTCATTCACTGGACGGCTGGCTGCCTCTGCCATGTCATCTTCGCCAGGGAGGAAAACAGGGGAGGAGAAGGAGGAGGGTTGTGTGTACGCCTTGCTGAGGGGAGGGGAGGGAAGGAGCACGGGAGGGAGCGTGGGGACGCCTGTTAAGACTCCAGTTCTTGGGTTTCACAGTTTGAACTTGGGTCTAAAATGTGCCTTTAGTTAATGCACACAAGCAGGACTCAAGTGTTCATCTGAGGGTGCAGAGGAGAGGAAAGAAGGGGAGAGGCTGATTTCTTTTTTTTTTTTAGCTCCTCTGTTCTTGTAATCACAGCTACAATCTCTTCCTCCATCTAAGGACACACACACACACACACACACACGCATGCATGCAGACAGGCTAACCCAGCCCCCTACCACAAAACAAAGGAGGGGAGGGGGGGAAATGGGCAGCCAACACCAACTGACATAAAACAGGCTTTAAAGGCCCAGTAATGAGAACCATCTGAGGCAAAGGAAAGCAAAAGCAAAGAGCAATCTGATGCGGTGGGGAGCAAACTCTGTCTCTCATGGACACCATCTTGTTCTGTAGCCTGTGGACACGGCATTGGATGAGGAAGGCAACGCTACTAAAGGGGATTATGGGGGAGAGAAGCCACAGAAGGCCAAAACACGTCCTGCAAGAGGGATGGAAGAAAGAACGGTGCCCGAAACTTGCTCTTATCCATATGATGAGCCCAGAGGAGAGTCCACAAACACACCGCCTGTACTCACAAACACTCGCATGTCATTCGAAGCCTCTTTTTGCTGTTTATTCTCTCCCACAACAGCACACACACACAACACAGAGCATATTATTCTCCAAACAGCGGTTCAGCATGTTTGTCTTCCATTACAACACGAGAGGGAACAGGGAGAGGAAGAGGAGAAGAGAGGAACGTTGTTCAAAGAGCCAGGAGGGAGGACTTTATGTGGATGAGGGAGAAATACACCACCCTCCTTCCTCCTTGGCTTTTTTTTTATTACAGAGGGAAGCAGGGGCCCCCAGAATCACTGCCTCATCATCATAAGTGTGGAGGGGAGATATGTGTGTTGGGAGGAATGCGCAGGAGAAGAGAAAAATCAGGAGAGGAAAATCAAATGACAGGAAAAGGGGAGGAATTGTCAAAAAAAAGAAACTAAATATTTACCTGAAAGCCCCACAGGGGCCGAATATGTCGTTCCCCCAGTATCACTGGATGACGGTCCAGAGTCTGGAGAATCTAATGGAGAGAGAGAGAGAGAGAGAGAGAGACGCTGAATTAGCACTGTGTGTGTTCTTGTGTGTGTGTGTGTGTGTGTGTGTGTGTGTGTGTGTGTGTGCAGGGAGAAGGCAAAGCAGCAGCTGTGAGATCGTCAATCACCCCAGTGAAATCAATGCCTAATGAAGACGCTGACGACGGAGCTCACACTCTCACACACACACGGGGAGGACTTACAGAGGCGAGTCTCTTACACCCCTGATAATCCCCCATAATCCACTGCTTCAGAGGGAACGTTAGGACCACGCAGACACGCTGCTGATCTAGAAAGAGCTGTATTCTTCCAGCTCAGGATCGAGGTGAGGGTTTTGTCCTGAAGACTTCGGATCCCCACTCAATAATCACAGATCGGACTCAAGTCTCCTCTATTTGATTTTCTCTTGATAAGAACTCTTCAGAAGCATATGTCCACAAATCTGACTGATTCAAGCTGAATCAAAATCTGACCAAGAGCAAAACAAGTTCTACTTCGGCACACACAGAGCTTACCGCCTTAAAAGCTGTTCACCATAAATTTTCTCAACGGGCAGACATGAGAGGAAAAACAACTCAATCTCTCTTCAGCCCTCTCTTTGCATTTGAATGCTCAACTCCCACCAGGACTTGTAATGTAAGACTAGTTCCAACATGACACCTGAATGGAGCGCGAACAAAACCGCTGTGTGTGTCGAGCGGAGCAGCACACCGCTGGGAGCAGGCTAGCTCTGCTGCAGAGCTGCTGGTGGCCTGATATTGTCTAATGATGCGTTCTTTTAGCTGACATTTAACATTGCGTTACACCTAATATTCACTGAACACCGTGGGGTGGTGTAGTCGCCTCCGCTCTGAGTTACGGCTTTATGAAAGGGAGACTTTTCTGCTTGTTACATTACAAGGTGCGGGCATTAATGTCGCTGAGAAACGCAACGACGACTTCATGCAAATTTCAGACATAGCAAGCATGGCGAGGACGAGGAGGATACCTCCACTCTCACTGGCCTCCTGTGTGACCAAGCAGAGTTGCTTATGAAGTAATAAAGAAAAAGCATCCAGAGCGGTTTCAATGCAAGCCCTCCTCCCCCCCGCGTCCGGACGCGGACCACGCCGCTGCGGTCGCGGTAACGGGACGCACGGGCGCAGCCCAGCCGGCCTCGCTTTCATTGGCTGCCAGCAGCTTTGCCCTGGTCTCCCCGGGCAACGGTTCACAGCTGACCACAGGGCTGAGGGGGCATCAGAGAGAAAGAGCCAAACAGTGTGTGATTTATATTCCCCAGAGCTGAAACAAGGTAGCATTTTACGTTTGGGGCTGCTTTCATATTGACCGCCGCTGCTGGAAGGGACAGGCACGCTGGCACACATTACCCCACTTCCTGCTCACTGGAATCATAAAACCATCACCATAAAATCCGACGCTCTTCCGCTTCATGCAGATTTTTACAATGTCTGATTGCCTTTTAAAAGTTAACTATGCAGATTTTCTGAATGTCATGGTGATTTAAGATCGCAACAGCCTCCAGTAATGGGAAAGTTGATGATTGACAGCTCCCTGAGACCCTTGGGGAAAACCCCCGTCTTTCTACATTATAAGCTCATCTGTCCTCTGTGTGTGTGTGTCTGTGTGTGTGTGTGTGTCTCTGTGTGTGTCCTCCAGCTTGCTCAATTGTCCTATTAATATATGTTGTCTTTCACCCTCCCTCACCTAAATAAACACAGACAGTCTCCTCTGATTAACCGCAACTGTAGCCGCCCTAATTGAATCCTACCAAATGAGGAGAAGGCATCAAAGGTCAGCTTGACTCTGCTGCAGTTTTTCTCATGTAAATATGGGGAAAAAATGATTCATTTACCTGAACAGACAGAAACAGATAAAGAAAAGTCACACGGTCTTGAGTTTTTGCCATATTGCTCTGACAGAGGAAACAAGAACGGTAACGCGACTCTTAATCCATCTTGGATTTCTTATTTACCTTCTTGTTTTCCATCACCACTGAAAACATTTCCAACAAAAACTTGTCCTTAGACGCTAAAGCTGGCTCTACTCTGAGACAGGCATCATGACATTAGAAGGTGGGAGAGGATTTCACTGTTGGCATTTTAGATGGATCCTGCTCGTATCTAAGGCTTAGAAAATGCTCTTCAGGTAAACCCTGGTAAATAGAGACACAGAAAAGCTGTGAGACGAGGGCTTTGAACATCCACAGCTGCAGCTGCAATGACTTCCTATTGTTTCCACTCACTGAAAGCCACTTTCTCCTTCTCCTGACTGACAGGCTGGTCGGCTGACTGGCCATTGTTCAACTCAGAGCTTTTCCTGCACCGACAGACAGCAAAACTGGGATAAATGAGCTCAAGGGGCGAGAGAGACTTTGAGAAAATGACAAACTGTGGGTCTGAGAGACCCTGCACTGCAGACTACGCATGCATAACTTTGTCACCCTCTGTGTGGCATGAAGAAAAACTGTTGAGCAGAGCTCCCCAGTCTCACACTAATCTGGTTATAGCCTGAAATTTAACACACTTCCAAACCGACTCAATAGGTGATGACATAACCTGATGCCACTTTTCAGCTCAGGGGAATAGGACGGCAACCACATCAGTATGTGGAGTCTGGCACGGATGGAGGGAGAAAACAATTAAGCAAGAGCAAAGCTCGTAAAGGGGAAGAAGAAGAAGAAATGAAACGGCAGATGCATACACAAATATTCCCTCCCAGAACAAACACATCCAAACAGAGATGCGGGACAGTGGCACACACAAGTCCTCAACCTTAATCTATTGATTCATTCAGCTGATAAAGGCTGGCTGGCTCCAGAGAAGCTGCTGTCTGTGCTTCACTTCACAATAGATAGATGGACAAACAAACACCCATACAACTCCCCCCCCCCAGCAGAATCACACACACAAACGCACCCACACACACAGTGCCCTGGTGACATGCCAGTCAGTCTATAGCTGGTATCTCAACTTTGTGCTGCTTTGCCCTGGCTGCCAGCCATGTTAGAACTGCCCAGCCAGCCAGGCGTGCCACTCCACCACTATCATAAATCACAACATAACATGGAGCTGTTTCCTACACAAGTGCACGGCAGGGGTGAGACCATATGCATTGTAATGTCAGACACGGGCCCACAGAAAAACACACCAGCATTCATGAATACAAGATGAGCGTATAAATGCGCGTGTTCTGCAAAACAACTGCGGTTCAGACAATAAAAAAATGTATGCATGTGTGTATGTATGCATGTACATATGAGGCTCACCTGGTGGTTTAAGATAGTCCATGGGATAGCGTGAATATGGAGGAGGAGGGGACTCTGCAATGGAGAAGAGAGAAGAAGGAAAAAAAGGGAGAGGATGAGAAAAAAAAACAACTCGGGGGATATCAGAACTTTATGATCAGAGTTGTCATTCTTCTGGGAAAAGGTTTTGTGTCTGTCAGCTCAGCTGAGCTGAGCAGAGGCAGGCAGTGAGGCCGGCGGGGCGGCTATTGCCTTTCATTGGCAAGCAGATAAACAGGGGGCCGCCTGGCGCCAAGAGGGCCACTATCAGCGTCTAGGACAAACTGAGATACGGGCCTCTTTTGGCCCGGGACGCCAAGTAAGCACACACACACACAGGCCCTGGAAACCTCACCGTGGAAAGACTATAAACCCGGGATGCACTTTGGAAATACCAATTGTGAAATGTTGAAATACTTGTCTACTAGCGGGGCTGCTTGTTTGAAGTTGAAAATACCCCGATATTAGTTGGAATAAACTGCTAATTAGAGACCTGGCGCTTCTGCGCAAAACAGACCCAACGAATTCACACGTTTAGCGTTTAAAAACACAATCAAACAAAGAATCATCATCAGCCGGTGATCGGTGGATGTGTAGAAAAACAGTCCGGTGGCGTGACTGTCAGTGCAATAAACCGGGCTTAAATTCAATGACACCATCATGACAAAAAAGACGGAAGATGACCACTTGGCACACTTTCCTCACCGGTCAAATTTGAGCTAATGGAAACACAAGACAACTGTGCCAAGAGAGGTGATGTCATTTGAATTGGGCTAATTATCCTTTAAAGAGTCTGGTAATTATTTGACACAATGACACGGTGTCTGAATCTGAACTTGAATTAAAATTAGGCCCGACCACCAGAGAATTGGATGCAAATTCAGAACTTTTTTTTTTTTTTTTTTTTTTTGCGAAGATTAGGTTATTATTATTATAATAATCCAACTCACCGAGTTCACAAAGTCTGCTCATGTGGTGCGGGTTGCAGCAGACCAGCTCCGGGTTGATTTTCCCGTAGGATTCACAGCAAGACAGCCTCTTCAGCTCCGAAGAGTGCCTGAGGTCCGGCCACCTGAACACTTTGTAGAGCAGCATGGGGAGAGAGTAAGACTGTTGACCCACTTTGGCGTCCACTTTGCTGGGCAATAGCAAGCAGGGGCTTCGGGCACCCCCTCTGGACTCTACCGCCTGCAAAAGCACCTCTAATTGTTTCTCTTTGATCTTTTTTAGTATAGAGTGGGTCAACGCCTTCAATTCAGCCTCCGACCCGGCGTTGGACTTGGCCACTTTTGTCGTTTTGCCCATGCAGCAGCCCCCGGAGCCATGCGTCCCTCTATCCGCCTCCCCGTCGCCCTCCACGGGCGCACGGCTCCTCCAGAGTCGCCGGACGAGCCCCGATCGTTTGGTCCTAAACATGCGGGACGAAAAGAGGGTTTCCCGGCTAAAAAACGAGCATGGTGTCCGCAAATCATGAAGATTCCGGGATCCGAGTCCAGGCAATGACAAGCAGCCTGAGAAAATACGGTGGAGAAACGGGGAGCTGGATAAGCAGAGGAAATCTGTAGCATACGCCAGTCTCCTGCAGACTTGATCCACGAAAAGCAATCGATGTTCACGGAGCTGTCAGCTTGTTCTCCGGGTTAAACACTCATCACATCCAGGCATTCGAGCCTTGCCTATAATGACGACTCTTAAAGAGTTTCTGCACCTCTACAGCGGTAGAAATCTGCCACACAGCACAGCAGCAAGTAGCCTGGTGTCACTGGGTGATGTGTGAGTCTAGCGTCGTGAACCGACCCCTTTAAAAACACACACTGTGCCGATTTTCAGCATATAAAGGTAGTCAAAACATTTTTTCCCGTCTCTGCGCATTAGCTGTAGTGGAAATTAGACAAACTGGGGCCTAATTAAGCCTAAACGTTATCACAATTATCCCATGAAAACCGGAGCTCGCCTGTGTCTTCAGGAGCATTAATCCACAAAATCCTTGATCCGACTGCACAGAGTAGGGCTCTCCACGAGGCTTGCGGGGGCTTTTAAAAAAAAAAAAAATCCGTTATCGTCTAAAACCGCCACTCGTCTGCAAAGGATGGGGTCTGCTGGCAAAATGAGCCTCGTCCAAAAGAGACAGGGAGCAAATCCAGGACTGAATCTCTCACCCGAGTTGAGTTGCGTTAGAAAGCCGGAGAGAAAGCGAGAGACCCTCGGGTTACGTCCATGCACCGAGGCTTGTAACCTATTTAAGGAAGCGAATCCCTTAAAAATCAAATAATCCAACCTCGTAGCTCACGCGAAGTTTCGGTGTCTGAGTGTGGAAGGAACACGACCGACGAGTCCTCTCGAGGGGGATAAAATGCTCTCTGTCTGTAAAAGAGGCGGATGGTTTGGGTGCCCTTGCTCCGTCTCCAGTCTCCAGTGCGCATTGACGCGCCCGGTCACGTGTGTGTCTAGACACCCTGTCGCTTAAAAGAAATGTGATTGTGTTGCGCAAACAACAGATCAAGCAGAGCACACACACACACACACACACACGTACACACACACACGTACACACACACACACAGGGAGAGAGAGAGAGTAGTAAAATAGGAAATTAAAGTTACATTTCCCACAAGAAGTTGACAAAGCTTCAAGTTAAGAAAAGGGCGATGATAGGAAAGGACATTAGTTAGGCCGAAAAATAAATATTATTTCTGTTAAACTTATGAATGTTAAATAGGCCCAAGTGGTGAAGTAGAAAAAAGATAAACCTAAAGATTTTTTCTCACTGTCACTGTGAATTAGGAGAAAGGCCAGAAATGCACTTTTTGGTAATACAGTATTATTATTATTAATGTCTGATCCTGATATTGCCTGGAGCGTAGATCAGTGTTTTAATTGCAGTCTATTCTTATTAAAGATATCACGGATGCTAAAAGTATGTATTAATTGAAGGTGGAAATGAAACATTTTGTCATATTGATAAATCAGGATAGTTACGCTTGATTTAATTTAGAAAACTTTCTCAGGTAGTTACTGTATAACACTAATCCCTTGTTCAGGGCAGGGTTTAAGAACTATTATTGGGGTCTTCTCTCACAAGCGAGGGGGCCAAGAAGAGATTGTGTGCCTGCGAGTCCACGTTTGGGGCAAAATAACCTCTGAAACACGTCCGAAATACAGATGAGAGCGCGCTGCTGCCGCCCTCTGGGCGTTTAACTTTCAGGTGGGACTAACGCGAGTGTACTTTTGTCTTCATTATCAGTACAACAGTTTCCACCCTTCTTTATTTATGCAACGAAACGGTTTTTCGGCTGAAAATCAATTTCCTTTCTTGCCTGAGAGGAGATCTGCAACAGGATCTTCCCACTTCATTTATTGTCTGTATAAACACACTTTATATTTATTGTAACAGGCGCAATCTTTTTAGTCCATCAGTTTATGAACCATAAACCAGACACTTATAAGCTATGAAAACACACCAAAATATAATTTGATTTTAAACAAAAGGAGAGATCCTCAATATATGTGGGAGCAGCCGTTCAGAAGACACTTCAAGCGCCCCTTGTACCAGCATGAATGCTTCCCCCTCCCTAATATGTATGCGTGTGCCTTCTCCATAGCCTCATTCTGTTCCCCAGACAGACAGCAGTCCAAGGAGGCGGCGCAGGCAGCAGTATGTTAATGTGCCAGTGAGCCAGTGTTGCTGCAGGGCAGGGGGGTGGGTGGTTGTTAATGATGATGGGAGAGACGTGCGGGATAGAGTGTATGCGGGTGGGGGTGGATCATCACCACATTGTCCCAGGATCCCCCACTGGCGCCGCGCATGCAAGAGCCCAACGCCGGAGCCCAAACGGTTGAGAGGACTGCGCCTTTTTTTTAAGGTAGTCTGGAAACAATCAGTCAGGGAAAAAGGTCCGACAGAAGGATTGTGGAAGTGGCTGTAGACGCACAGTGTTCCCTCCCCTCTCTCCACATCTCCCTGCCCTTCCGTTTGTGTATCCAGACTCAAGGAAGTAGCCAATTTTATCCAACCGTTCACCGTTTCAATCTGGCTGTAACAGCCTTCTCTGCATAACATCCTGCATAAAGGTGCAGGACAGGTTTTACATAACATTTTGCATCAACATGTCTGGTATGGGCCCGTGTCTCTACATATTTCAAACCCCACTTCACATGAAAAATAACTGAATATTGAATGGCTGAATAAGGGAATAAGAATCATATAAGGGGATGTGTGAAAACGACTTGGTTGGCAAGGGAACTGAACATAATGTTTCACTTTGTACAAAAGTAAGGCCCTCTTCAGGTTATTAATGTCTTCTTTGAGGCCTCTCCTCAACATGATTACAGTGTTAATTGTGCAATCATGCACCGCTATTTAAATTGTAACATCTTCATGGTATCTACTTGAATTTGGCTAATTGTGCACATTAAGTAAGTCATGATGCAGGGACAGAACTGTTAAAAAAAAAAGAAAAAGAAAAGAAAAAGTCAGGTTACCTCAACAAAGAGACAATACCCCCCAGACCCCCTCTGCCCTGCTAATACACTTCATACAGTCCCTCAGGGCTGGACCATATGATGTTTCCTGTAAGATTACTTGAAATAATCAGTGTCCAGAAATTTTATCACACCGTTTTTAACAAAGAAGGTGTCTCTCCCTAGATGTAATAGGACACCGTGGGCTATGTTGCAAATCAAGCAGTAGCCCTGTTTAATGGCTTATTGGTTCAATCTGCTTTGTATATGATTTATGCATCAATGTGATGAAGTAGCTTGACTGGTCAAGTATTTAATTAGCCAGAAATGGACATTCCTGTCTGATTATTTTGTCCATAAATTGTTTCTCAATTGATTTTTTTTTCTCAGAAAAATTACCATACTAATTTTTGTCTATTCCCTATAATTTAAATGATGCTGCAGAGCCATGACTAGCCTGTCCATAGTTTCCTTGTTTTTTTCTTCTAGGAATATTGGATTGGAACACAGTTGAGTCATTTGACTCCAATGAAGATACGAATTTGTCACATTTCCTCTAATTTATTTCAGTGGTGCAGTACTTGTTGCACTTACATCTCTGTAACATCAAAATATGGCTGTGTTCTCTTACATGCATTATCAGATAGATTTGAAGTCCCCTTCAACTAAATATCCACTTAAAACTGAGTTGACTGGATGTCTTTGCCTCATGTCTTTGTCCACTTTGACTCTGAAGACAGTTGTGCCAATGTGATTATATCTATATTTCTCCTTATGTGTACATAATACGTTTTATTATTTTTCTAATTTAATTTAATTTAATTTAATTTAATTTAATTTAATTTAATTTAATTTAATTTAATTTTATTTAATTTTATTTAATTTTATTCACTTTCATATATTTCAAAACATTGACCTAAACAGGTCTTATATTGTTTACATTGTTTTCTACTGTTACTTTCCCCCCAGCATTAAATAATACCATTAAATAAACTAGAAAGCACTCAGAGCACATACCTCCGCCATCACCATTGTGACTGATCAAATGTATCATTACACCCTGAGCATAGCTCACACTCAGGTGACGTTTCCATGACAATGTCCCCTTAGGTGCAATTGCCTCATGCCAGATTAAGTAATACCATTTTGATTGGCCAGCTATTCTTATGATATCACGAAAATGTCACAATGTCTCAGAAAATGGAAGAAAGCCAAAAAAGTGATCCGGAGTCTGCATCTGCACCTGGATCTGGTTTTTCGAGATATCTTGCAGACAAACAAACAAACTAACAAACATGGGTGATCAAATAACCTCCTCCAACTCTCATTAGCGGAGGTAAGGTTTTGTATGTCAGATGATTTATTTTACTTTAAGTCCCATGAATGTGAACATTTTAAGTAAAATGTCAATTTTGGGTCACGGCATAAAAAGTTGAATAGCTCCAGCTGCAGTTTGGTCTCATGTGGCCCACAGACAAAAGAGGCTATGCAACGGAGTAAAACAGCATGACGGAGGAAGACGGATGATTGATATTCTAGATAGGAGACCAGACCTTTACAATAATGTATTGACACAGTGAGTGCTTCCAGACAAGGGGTCATGCATATGCAATTAAGTGGCTTATTGTCACTGAACCACAGTGCTCAGAATAGGGTGGAGACGGTACTGTACACAGGGAGCTCATTAATGCTGAGATACGAAAAATAACATTTAAGACAACTTTAATTAAAAAGATAGAGACGAGTATTTTAACACAGATCTAATACCTTGTCAGGAAATAGCAAAAACGCCCACATTGGTAAATGTCACTGCATAATTGAAAATTTAAACATATCCTTGGCTAAATAGCAAGAAGTGCTGGATGTGCTTCAGTTCTCATTTGTGTCAGAAAAAAATACATTTGTCAACACGTCCTGTCGAATCAAACAGTGACCCAGATTGTACCCAGAATTACACTAATCTGTTTTACACGCTGGCCTTTCAGTGAGGTCAAAGGTCACTTCACGTTTTTCTCCCCTCTGTCTAAAGGAAAGTTATTGAGTCGAACGATGTAGTTAGGATGTGTCTTATTTCCCCCGACAGAATATAACGAGCTGCTGCCGCTGACAGATCGAGAGGAAGCCCATGAAAGTCTAAAAGCTCATCTCATGAGTTCACAAAGTGAAACATTACTGTGTGAAGTGAGCAGAAGAGCCATAGAAAATATTGGTCAATGATATTACACCTCAGGGTGCGGGGAGAGACACACACTATAGCCACAAATCACCGAATATGTGAAAAGCAGGAGGGATAATGATTATTTTCATCATTCATTAAGCCATCGATTAATCGTTTGCTCTATAAAATGTCAGAAAAGACTAAAAAATACCCATTGCAAAAGCCTAAGTATGCCTAAGGGGATGTTATGAGATGACTAATTTTTTTCAGATGAACACTTTGAAACCCAGAGGTATTCACATCGGACAGAAATGACTTAAACATTTAAACTGGAGGCACATAAAACATATTTAGATTTATAAGCAGAAGACTTGTAACTGTACGATCTTAGTGATTCAGACACAGGAAGGTTTGAATGCAAATTTCCTTTATGGCTAATTTCAGTGACGTATAGGATTAATTTATTACATCCCCAAAGTCTACACTCCGTTAGCGCCTGTTTCAAAGAGTTATTTCAACTCAGCAGCAAAACGCTTTATAATTAAAAATATATACGCTCATAATATTCGCCTATGAGTTTTATGATACAGAGGAAAGTAACAACAATGATTTACATGTATGATATCTGTCCATACAAGGAAGATGTGCCTTTGTTTTCAGACACGACTAAACATAAGGCAGATTAGCATTATGCTGTTATAGAACACAACTTTACCTGTGATCAGACAAAAAAGTCAGTGAGCAGGTGAGTTCTATACAATACAACTGGTCATATATAAACCTGACTGGGCCCAGTTCAAAACTTCAGCTTCAACCAACAACATCTCCGTATGTTGTTCTGTAATGTGAGAGATGGAAACTGGAAGAGAAACGCATTTCAGCCTGCAGGAAGGAATCGATAAAGAGAAACACCTTAATACAATATTGATTACATTTAATTGATCCCAACTTTTTAAATGGACCCAACTCAGACTGATGCATTGTGATGCATTGTTTTTACAGCCCTACATACCCTGGTCACACAATTACATGTTAAAAAAAAAAAATCACATTATAAAGTGCAGTGAGGTGGCTGGTTGAGAGACGCAGGAGTATGTAAAAAAGATACCGTATATCAAGGGGTTTCATTAAAACAACTTTTTACCATGGGATTTTTTTGACAAACAAATGTGGGCTACTTTCTAGAACAGGTTATTTTACATTCCTTTAGTCTGGTTTTGTTCAGGGATTCAATTTGTGACATTTCACCAAAGTAGCTGCAGGCCTCATCGGCCCAGTTCTCTTTATTGGCCATTAGTGTGAAACAATTTTCAGAAAGATCTGCAGACATGTAATTGGTCTGCATATAAGAGTGCCGAAGCCAAATGGTGATAGCAATGTCAGTCGGTCTCTCCAACATTTCTAATTTAATGGTGAGATTGCTTTTGAAATGGTCTGGATGTTCATGATATTGTTTTACCAGTGATATCAGCGTTTGTGGTGACCTCTGAAACATTACTTGGGCTTCACCATCATACCAAGATATGTGTCTTTTATGCGTTTCACTGTCCTGATCAATGACTCCCCTCTGCTCTGGTCTGGTGTTCCTACCCAGGGGGCGGCTTATCCATGTGTCACATACAGACACACAGAGCGAAGTAGGGGAGACAGGTTGAGTGACGGTGACCCGATTTGAGGACGAAGTCGGTACGTTACATGCAGTAAAAACTTCCCCAAAACCAAAGATGGACAAACCTTGGGGAAACATTGTTCTTGTACACAAACATCAAAACGCGCCAGGTAGATTGTCATGATATGTAATGAAACACAAAGCACAACTGAGGCAATTGATCCTCTTGTTTGGCTATTTCACTCCAAACCACAAAAGTCAACCTAATGATGGCACCACAGGAAACGTCCGCAGATTACAAAATGCATTAAATTACATCATCTGTGAAAGGCAGGTCTGCACAAAATGTGCAATTCCACAGAATAAATGTTGAGATATTTCATAAGTGAAACCTTTGACCTGCTGGTGTTGGTATGTATGTAAAGTCAAGGGCTTACCAAAGTCAGAAGGATTCATCCTCTGGGGACCATGAATGTCTCTAAAGAATTCCTAGGAGTTCATCCAACAGTGACGGAGTGAACATTGTCGACCCTGCTTATTTATTTACTGTCATCTTATATCTTATGGTTGGTTAAGCAGCTCCGTGTAAAAGGTCAAAGACAGTGACCAGGAAAGAATATGAGCAAAGGAATTTGATAACTCAAAAAAAAAAAATCCAATGTAAAATATAAACATGAGGTAAGCTACTGTAGAGGTATGTGACTTTTAAAGTATTTCCTTGGGTGGGAGTCTGTTCCCTGTCTCTAAACCATGCTTCTTTTTAAAAAATGTAGGTTAGCGGCTATCTTGCAGACATCAAGAGCATTATACAGTTTGTCTTCATAATGACTCTTGAGGAATTTTGATTTAGTTTTTCCATTGACAGCCCGGCACACTGTTTTCATTCCAGTGAAAATTTATAGGAAGGAATGATGGTGAAACTAAGTGTTATCTATTTTTATAGCGCTTCCCCCTTGATGTGACCTAAACCTAAAACCATTTAGCCTAACGACCTTCCATTGTCGTTAGGCTTCCATTAATGAGTTCCATGTCACAGGGGACAACCAGTACTTCGCACAGAGCCACTTCAGCAAACTGGTCTCCAGTGCCCTACTTTTTACATCACTCAATAGACGTTGATCTGGGTATGACCTCTGTATCTGGAAACACACTGCACTGGTAGACTGGGACACAATCTCACCTAGACCTTGATGTAAATGTACCAGCCTGCAAAAAGAAATAAACTACCCCTCCCAGAATCCCCTGCTCCATCCATCTTCCTGCTGTCACCTGAAACGGGAGCTCATGGTAAGGTGACCCCCACATTATGAAGGAACAAGGAGGCTCATGTCACTTTGCAAAAAATCTCCCCTCAACCATCTGGCATTACAATAATAGAGCTGGAAGCAGGTGAGAGCAGCTACGGAGAGAAAGAGTGCGTCCGTTTGGTTTATCCTTGGGCATGCATGTCTCACTGTAACCTTCTGACGACCCCGTGTTGAAAATGGGCCATTATTTACATCAAATTGCATCCATTATATTGTCCTTGAGAGTGAGAGAATTTCAAGCATGAAAATCAATACAATAGAGACGAAAGGCATGAAATTCTCCTGGGAAGTAGGAGAACTAGCGGCACAGTGGGTGCCATTGTTCCATAAACTTTTTCCCCTCAAGTGGTTTCATGCCTCTCTGTCTGCTGCCTCTGTAGATATGACTATAACAGGCAACAACGAGCCATGAGACACAAAGTACTAAAATGTATTGTTATTGTTCGATCCAAGGAAGCTATTATGAAGTCCAGAAACCAAAGCGATCTGTTCTTAGTATAAACTTTGCTCTATTTAACAGCATTGTCTCAATCTGCAGAATTCAATGTCAATATCTGCTGGATAACATAAAATTGAACAGAAGGAAGCTGTCTACATTGGCAGTTCTCAACCAAGGGGAGTCACAAGATATGTGTGGGAGATTGTGAGAAGATGAAAAAAAGGAAGGATGAAAGGAAAGAAAAAATACTTCACACAATGACTGTTCTCAAAAGTTCCTTATTTTATTGTTAATTAGACAGTGTTCCCTCCTCAGCAAAGGGACCATAATGCTCACAACTTATAAAGAGTCACAAAAACACATTGTGGTGCTTTATAGGAATTATTCAACATTTTGGGGAACAGAATTCAACACGGTCTTGCTGAAAGATAAAAGAGAAGATCAAATACTCTCATGTCTCTAATGTTAAATATGAGGCTACTGCTAACAGCAACTACTACTAAAGCTAACCAAGTAATGCTTGATTTATTGATTGTTTAGCCTGTTCACGAACCAAAATCTGAAAGCAACAATGTGATTTTATGTGTTGGACTATTTCTTGGCGAGGAGCAGTGATATTCTTGAGTCTCAACCGTTTCCCGGCAACCTCACTCTAAACTATATTTTTAAACTCACATTACACTATTTTTTTGTACAGATTGAACAAACGAGATACAATGTGTTGATTAGTGAGCATTAGCGGTGCTATGCTAAGCGAAACAAAGCTCCGGGTTGTAAGCTGTATTTACGAGACAGATATGAGAGTGGTCTTCATCTTCTCATGTAACTCTCTGCAAGAGGTTAAGTCTCAAAATTACATCATATGATCATGTCCTGTTTATATAGGCAGTAGAAATTGGTAATTAGGCAGGTGATATATAGTATTTAATAAAAACAAATTACCCCAAGATGCTAAACAAGAGAGTTTGATAAAAGCAGGACTGGCATCTCTGCTTGCACTCATTGTGTCATTTTTGTCCATGTTCTTCCATGAATGGTACAGTATTTCACTATGCTTAATAACCATGTGACACTTTGGTTGCTTTGATTTAATATTTTCATTTAAACTACTATTTTCAAAGCGACAGTTGTCACAAAATTACAGCTGCTGTCATATTATATGTAATAATATAAAGCTAATCAGTAGCAGTCCTTGCAGTACTGCTACCATTTACATTTTGAGAGGTGAAATAAAAAAAACAAAAACCCCAATACACATGAAAATAAATACTTTCATACAAAGTCTCTAGTTAAACATGCAAATAAAGAGACAACTGTAACTATGCACAATAGGACAGGAGGTTTAATGACTTGTCCTAGTTGAAGTTCTTGCCTTGGGTTACCATTAGGAATAAGATAGAAATGACAAAGACAGGGTAAAGTCAAATAAATGGGATGGAAGCAACAACGAAAGTGAATCAAAGCAATGTTGACAGCTAATATTAGCATAGCTAATATTAAATCAAGCATGAATTAAACTGTGATTCAATGTGGTTTATTGGAGGTGGCCACCAAGCAACACAGGTGGAATCCCTTCTGAAAACTCGACATGTTACAACAAAACAAAGGACTGCCTGTTTGTTTTCTTTCTCTGAAACCTTTCTCAAAACCCATCCTATTCGGAGAACAGCGTTGTTCAAAATAAAACGCTTATTAATGAGATAATCATACTTAAAACTAAATGCCATGGACGTTTTTCATGAAACACATGTCGACACGTGGCCTGGCTTGACTAATATGCTGGAACTATTTCTTAGAATTCAGTGCATCTGTTAATGAACGTTCACCAGAGCAAGTGTAACACTCAGGTGTGTGTGTGTTTTAATTGACCTTTTCTTTATAAGCGAGACGAAATGTGTAGGATTATCCATCGCCAGTGTCCCGAGCTCCTCGCAATAATAAATGCTTTACATCAGAGAAGTAACTTGGTGAAGCTGCTCAAATGTAAAATAGGTATTCCCTAGAGGACTGACTGTGCATGAGTGCGTGCTACTATGTGAGCTGTTGTAGCTTCGCAGTACAGAAGCCGACGACTTATGATACGAGCAAAAAAAAAAAGAGAGAGGTTGTGCTGCATGAAAAGAAGAAAAAGGAAAAGAAACACCATTCTGTACAAGGTTGAGGCACTTTCAAAGCAGCGTGCACGTAGTATAAAGAGCACACACCCAAACACAGACACACACACACACACACACACACACACAGCGTCAGTCTTTTTTTCTTTTTCTTTTTTTTTAACTGAACGAGGATGAGGACGCACACAGACGGCAGCAGCAGGTACTTCAGCCAGAGTCCATGCTGAACAGCTCAATGCCATGCGGGCTCCAGTGGAGGCCGACTCCAGAGTTGAAGACCAGCGACCAGACGTAGGGGATGAAGAAATCCTCTGGCTGGTCTTCCTCAACATACTTGAACTTGAGCTCCGGGAACTTCTATTCACAGACATAGAGAAAGAGAAGTTGTGAGGATGCACAAACAAAACAAAAAAAAAATGTGTGCAGTTGCTGAAACACAGAGGCCGTTTCCACAGCAAACATTCTGACTTATAAGCTCCAAGCTTGTGTGCATAAAATCTTCAAGATAGATGTTAACTACACTTTTTGCGAGGTGGATTTTGGCAAGAACTATCCAATCACCGAGCTCATGAAAACTTAAAATACGCAGATTAAAACATTTAATTGATTGCGTAATCCCAACTAGAACAACACAACATTTTGAATTTGCTATGTTGATTTCATTCCACTGACAGCAAAGGTGGCCAAGTCTGTCATAGCAAAATCAGACCAAATCTGATTCGATGCTAACAGCATCGAAATAATCAAAACTAGTGGTCATAGCATAAACCTTTAGCTTTGTTACGTTAACTTGGGGAAGTTCTAAAAATCGAAATATACAGAAAGTTGAAAATCCCCTCAGCAGTGGCTCCTCCCACAAACGACTCTGAAAAATACTTCAACACTTTGATTGGCCACCTGATGATACTGAATTGCGTACGACGTCTGCGGCGTCTCATTGAAATAAATGAGAGGGGCTGCTGTTTTTCACACGGAGCTATTGTCTGAACATGGCCTGGGATGTCAACACCTAAAAGACATTGCCACCAAACACATGGGATATTTATGAAGTGTTGCAACCAATGGAGTGACATCTCTCTCAGAAGGATGGGAGGTGCTGTTATACAGGCGGGTTCACTCGTACAGGCTTCTAAGTATCACTCTATCAGCTACAGTAGCTCACTGGAAGATGTAATTCCATCTGTGTGTGAGGTGAAATTGCTTACAGCTGCCTCCAGGACAGGTAACTCTGTGGTCAGACTACTGACCTCTTAAAAGGCTGGCTAATGTGCTAATGTCCCTTCCTGACCCCACAGGTGACTGGATAGTCACAGCTACTGTTTGACAAGTAAAGCAGCCCAACTGTCACTCATGGGTTTTCTAAGAACTGCCAGGAGGTAAGTAGGAAAATATCTCTGTGACAGAAGGGAGTTCATTTGTCTGACCTCAGTACACAGCAAGTGAATATATAAAGAACAGAAGGTAATGTAATAAACTGAAAGCAGGCGTCGGGCTGTAATTTCACAGAGCAGTCTGTCAGCCATTGTGACCTTTTTGTTTAGACCTGTGGAGAAGTGCTGAGTAACCCGATTACTTGGTGATAGCCAATGGACCCTCAAGCGTCAGCTTGTTTTTACATCGCTTGTAAATGGACAAAACACTCACTGAGCTAGACCGAGAGAGGTTATCAAGTTTATACCGCATGAGCTCAGTGCTGATGTCTGATGCTAATTCACAGGGAATAAAGAGATAACACACACACACACACGTCTCTGGACATGGCCTGTACTATCTAATGTGCTAAATAGTACTGGGGGTGGTCTCCATGATGTTTAATATCTTTGGGTTTTGGGAATCAAGTGACATCAGGGCTGCAACTAATGATTATTCTAATTATCAATTAATATGATTATTTTCTCAATTCACTGATTTGTCTATAAAATGTCAGACCGTTTTGTGAAATAAACACTATACATTCTGTCAGGAAATTTACTTCTTCAAATGTTGCCAAGCCCAAAAAACAGGCCAAAATCCAGCGATTTTCAGATTACAGTGATGTAAAACATAATTAATATAATTAATTGATCATTTATTGCTCTACTTGACACAATCTCCTTTTGTTTTTGTTTTTTTTACAAGATATTGTACGTCTTTTTTTCCAAACCTGCTAGAAGCAAACCTGACAGCAGGTGGGTAGCAAAAGAAGAGTATCAATAATACAGGGGTACCTCATTATGTCCTCCTGTCTACACGTACAAGTATATGCACACACGCAGCCAATAATCAGTCTGCGGTGAAAGACAGACGCCGAGGGCCTTTATGCGTCGAGCCCAGACTGGTCTATTGAGTCCCGGCTGCCTCTATTCACAGTCACACTATCGATATCATAATGACACCAACAGAGGGGCTACGGGGTCACAGGCCATATGCCAGGCTACTGAGGCTGGCCTACACACAGCACCGCCATTGTGATGGTTAGACACAATGCAGGAGCTGTATTATCAGGCTGGTATTTGTGTGTCTCGTAGACAAGCTGACCAACTCATCAAATGTTCATATGACACTGATAGTGACAGTTACTACCCAGGCTCACTTTCACTTGCTAGCGTAGATGATGTACAGTTGGAAGCAAAATGATTCAATCCCCATTGTATATTAGCCTTAGTGGCAAAATATATTATTCACCAGCTGTTTGCAAAGAACCAAATCACACAAGAGCAGGTTAAATAGTTCAATGCTACTTTTGATGATGACTGTAGTCTCAAAATTATTCAACCCCCCTCCATACAAGTGTACATTTAACAAATGAGAAGTTGTTAAAACACTGTGCCAACCTTCATAGACTTTCTTTAGCAGTAAAGTCCTAACCTTTTTTTCTTTTCTTTTCTAAGTCCTAAATTCACACAAGCTCTCAACTTAAGTTTCAGTTTCCATGGCAGTGGCACGTAGCTTCTGTACTTTCCGCCTCACAGGTTGGATGGGTACTTTTGAGCTATAGGCAACGCCGTGGACCACAGCAAGTGGCTCTCAAAAAGCATGGCTTTATTTTGCCCTGAAAACTTATTTGCAAGGGAAGATGCACTACAAACACGAGCAGAAGATGGTGTCTGGCTATGCATTACATCATAGAATTAAAAGGGTGCTCTATAAAGTAGTGGAGTAGGTTGTCATTAAGAGTCTGAAGACATTTGAGACTGCTGTAGTCAGTAAAAGTAGCATTTTTGGGTCATATTTGGGAAAAACAATTTAAACGGTTCTTGTTTGATTTGGTTATTGCAAACAGCAAATAGCGCATTTTGCCAATAAACCTAATGTACAGTAGGGGTTTAATAATTTCGCTTCCAGCTGTAAGTATAATTCTTTTGAAGGTTAAATTATTTTGCTTGTAATAAGCAGCTCCATAAACTCATCAACACAGCAAACTATAACAGGAGGCAGTCAGGCTGATTAATGTCCTGCCATAATCTGCATGATAAATGAAACATACCCAAGTTATGCTAATTATGCTATGAAGATAAATAAGGCATTAATCAGCAAGCAAATAATGCTGCAGTATGTCAACATACTTTCAAACATGTGGCATTATGATTAAGGAATCAAATCCCCTCGTTCATTTGCAAATATACGGGACAGTGCTCCGAACAGTGCTCATATCATCTGTATAAGAAGAGTTTCACTGTCATGGAATGTTTTAAAGTTGTTTTTAAAGTTTCTTAAGAACAACTCTACAGACAGACATTAGCTACTGTGGAAATGTAGTGGAGGACATTACAGCTTTCAGTAGTGGCAGGACACTAAAAGAACAATATTTTAGTTTATATGCTCCATTAAACCAGGACTGCATTGTCATCATGACCTGTGAAAGCAGTACTCACAACTTACTTATAGTGTAAACACACAAATGGTCTTTTCTTGGCCAAATTTATTGAAGGCACATTGTGTCTTTGTAAATAAAGGTACGAGTGGCCTAAAATCAACAATAAAGGTGGAGCATTCATGTCGACTCTCGGTCTGTTTTGGTTGAAATGTAATGTTTGGGAGATAAAGAAACATCAGGACACACATTGTTGCCCTTTTCACACAAAGATCATGCAATAGTGCCACAACGTAGAGTCACCTTCTGAAGAGTTAGATGAGAAGAATGATAACACTCTTGTGTGTATATGTTAAGGCAATAGTTAGGTTAGCATTAAGATTGGATATTGGGGGGAAACAGCTATCCTGACTCTGTCAAAAGATTTTTTTTAAAATCTGGCTAGTGGCACCTCTATAGCTCACAAATTAATATATTATATCTCCCAACTAAGAGTCCAGCACATAAACTATCATCAAACCCAAATTATTTATACACTTCAGTTGTTCTACATACAAAAGCAGGCTAGCTGGTCCTCGTGTTTCCATGCTTTACCAGCCTCCAGTCTCCAGCTCCAGCTTCATATTTACAGTGCAGACATAGAGTGGTTTTGATCTAATCTAACTCCTTTAATGATAAATGAGCTGTTAGTGTGGCGTCACGTCAGTAAAGCAGGACGTACACAGTCTCACAGGTTGTCAAGAGACTGAACGCAAGTAAAAATGATGACACTACAACAAACATACTGTATTAAAATGAGGGTTCAATGTGACATTACCCACTGGACAAGGAATTGTGAACCTTAACAGCAGGAATATACTATCCCCCTCAGTTCATCTCCACTAGATATGAGAAGGAAAAAAAAGGCTGTAGAATCACAATGGCCAACATTTGTCCTCCTACTTTTATATTAGACAGAACCACCAAGGGATCTGGTGCTGCAGGAAGTCTTGGATATCACTACATGCCTCACAACAAAAATCTTCCTTCTACACGCCAGTGCTCTGTGGGAAAAATCAGAGCATCTCTGACTGACACATCCCTTCCCTGATATTATCTCAGTCCGTTATTCTTTCTCATTGTACTGTGGTTTCCTCTCTGTACATATCTCCTCCGGCTTTCCTCCGGCTTTCATTCGCCTTCTCTCCCTTACTCCCCTCCTCTGCTATGTTCTCAGTCTGGCAGCTGTCTAGGCCCACTTGGCCCAGTCTCATATCAGTTAGTTATGGGTCCTGGTGGGTCAGGCCCTCGCCCTGAACACAGACTGACTGGCTGGCCTCATATCTTCAACTCAGGACTCCGTGTTCCCTTCCCTCCTCTGCACGCTGCTGTGCTGTCAGAGCTGGGCCAGACGGAGAAGAATGTGGCTATGGAGCAAATAACTAAACACACACACACAGAGAGAGAGATGCTGGTACATACACAAGCATTGGAATGCTATATTTGATCAAATTCATGATCATTGTGTACAAGTAATTTAAAATATTGTGTAAACAATGTGCTTGCAATAGTAATCCAATTGTAATGTAATGTAACAACCACTCATTTCAGGCCTTTTCTCCTTGAGTAGTAATACAGAAAACCAACTCAAATATTTTCTGATCGTTTGGTTAATTCCACTGTCCTCCTTTCCTGTCCAAACTTATAGTTATATTGAAATTATCAATGCAATACTTACACTGCAAAATGAGGATACATTTCAACCAAAAATGTCACCAATCTGCAGGTTCCAGCTTCTCAAATGTGAGGATAATGTTGCTTTTCAATGTCTATGGGTGAGTTCGCCCACTTGTGTCCATCCTGAAAAATCATCAGCTGTTGAATGGATTACCATCAAGAATTGAACAGACATTTATGGTCGCAAGAGGTGAAATCTTCATGACTTTGGTGATGTAGATTTCATTTAGTTGCTACAAGCAACAGGGTCTGTGGATTATCTTGAGTATCCGGGTCACGATTTCTGGTAAATCTCTCAAAAGATGGCAATCTAGATGGATAAATAGCATTATAGGAATGAGGAAAATGTGTATTTGTGATCTCTGCATCAATAAATCACACTAACTACACATGCACCTTCAATGATTTTACTCTCTACCAAATGCCTGAAAACTCATCAGTCAGGACATAAGTACAGAGTAATTGCTGTGTAAACAACACACCGTCTCGTGTTGTTGCATTAAACTCGAAGGTTGTAAATTGCAGTGGTAGGTTGTAGCGTAAACTAGGTTCTCAGAATGTTCTGGCTCAGTCCATTGCAAGAAGTTGCCAATAAATATTTTCAAATAATAAATAATTTCAACTCATCTAAAGGAGAATATTTAATCAGAACTTGGCTTTATAAATCCACTCCCAACACAGGCTGTGTTGTCTGTGTGTGGGAAAGTAGTGATGAACGGCCATCAGATCTGCAAAGACTCAGGTACTGAGTAACAGCTGGTGAGCCCCCCCCCCAACCCACCCCTCTGTCTCATCCTGAGGAGCCAGAGTGTCTGTAGGCAGTCACTGTTCAATAAGGCAGATTTCAGTTGGTCAGGCTAAACAACACATTCCACAGACACTGCCCATGAGAGCCACTCAGCCTCGCACACCCTGAAACAACACACACATATGCAAAGGAGAAGGCAGAGACGGTTGAGTGACGAGGGACCGACGGTCGCCCCTGGGGTATTTACCACCCTCTTTTAACCCTTCCTTTCAGCCGGCAACTCATTTGCATGTCCACATCTTTGAATAAACGCTTTTAAGTCCTTTGGCTAAACAGTCTGGTCCTGCTTTGCCAGTAACGTCTAAGCAAAATATTTTACTTTACAAATGTCAGCTCCACCCAAAAGACAGATTTGAATGCAGTAAATTTAAGCCATGTCCAAACTGAGGTGGATAGATATGAACAAAACAAAGCTGAGAGTGGGGAAATCTGAAAATACATCCATCTCTCTCCATTTCAGCCCTCTGTCTGGACTAAAAGGCTTCTTTTTTTTTTTCTTCTTTTTTTTTTTTTTGCTCAAAAGCTATGCTTACCCAAAAAATGACTGGAGGGTGTTTTAAGTCTTAAAATGCTGATTTGGTGATTCACTGCGTACAATGGAAACAGAGCTTTTGCAAAACGATGATGTAAGCTGCCCAGTGAGAGCCAGAGGCTGTCTTGGTAGTTAAGTTTAGAAGGACTTCTGTCACACTATCTTTGTGAGTGATTAGATCAAATGTCTGTTGTCATTAACCTGTGTGACTTTATCATGGCAGTGCAGCAGCATTGGGTTTGCTTGCTAACAAATAATATTCATAAGCAGCATTTATACATCTACTGTATTTCTTTTGTTGTCCGACAACAGAAACAGAAGAAATATATACGCGAGATCAACTACACTGTGAATTTAGTTTATGTGAGTGAGGTCGGAGGTGTAAGAACAATCAAAGTACAATCAAAGTGCGGTAAAATACAGTGTCCCGCGCAGATTAAAAAATACACACCAAAGATATTGCACCCACCCTACAGCACAATGTTGCGCCAATGTCCCTCACAAGATATTGCACACATGCCAACTTTCTGTAGTCTCCAACTTTCTCTGTGATCTCTCATCGTAAATGCTGATATAGCAGATGATGCAGCATAGCTGCGGTCATTAGCCTGTATTTATGTGAATTTATCAGACAATGTCAGGACCATTTATGATGGTAAGCCGAAGCTATCTGTCTCACTCAGACGTTGGCCGTGATGCAGTTTTGTTGCTTCTCAACTGACAATAGGCCAAAGAGGAAGAAATGTAGATACTTTCAATTTGGGCAGCAATCTACTTAAAATGACCAGGAAACAATCAAGTGGGTGTGAATTTTAAAATGACAGCTGATTTAAGATGCATATCCACCGTAAAATGTTGGAACTTGATTTTGCTGTTGAGAATTTTACTGTGTATGAACTTGTGTATGTATGCTTACATTTGATCATGTCGTTATATATATATCTATATATATATATATATAGATATATATATAAAAGAATATACATTCAAATAGATTTATGTATGAATAAATTCACTAAATGTCTGTGCCACAGCAAAACACTGGCATTTTCAGACTCCTGTCCTCAAAGAGCTCTTGTTATTTTGCTTGTGAAGGACAAACGGCCAAAACAGAGAGAGCAAAATTTAGCCAGCTTATCATGAATACAAATTTCAACACAGCACTTGTAAGATTAACCATTTGTCAGCTTATATAGCATTATTGACATGAACTGAATTAGTGTTAAATGTGACACCACAGGGTAGGGAAACGTGCTCAGATAAAAAATCCTTGCAGCTCTCCCTCACTCATCTCTGCACAGACACAACTGATTGAGACACAAATACCCCGTCTCAGAGCTTGCACTGAGTAATTACCAATGTATCAATGGTTCCACACAACATTAATCCAACCTATGGATTTTTTCGTGTTGGGAGCTGAATGGCAGAATGATGTCATAAGAAGAAGGGAAGCGAGAGGTAGAGAGACAGCTGTTTGTTTGAGCGATGATACCATAAGGTGGCGGGACTTCTCCCCGAGGAGACATTGCCGAGATATTCTCTTTGCTTCATGTCACCCTGTAGAGCTGGAAAGCACTCAGATGGTGGAAAGTCAATGTGAAACTCATCAACACTTTGGCGCGATACACAAATTGTCATCCGCAAACACACACACAGCACACACACACACACATATTCCAGGTACAGGTGACTGCATGAGTGTGCGCTACAGGTTCAGCAGCCTCTCTGAGCGATATGGCAGGGTTATGCATATGTCCCCATGTGTAATTCTGTGGCTCTATGGTTGGCTGCATTTACGTTCCAAGGTGCCGAGACAGAGGGAGCACACGGACCCGCCTTCGGTCATGCACCATCTCTCTTCCACATCGGCTAGCGTGACAAATGCCTCGCAGCTAGCCGCCAAGTATAGAACATGAAACACATGATGAAACATGCAATTAAGAGCTTCTGCGCTGGTGAGGAGCACAGTGGGGAGACCGCTGGTTACATATTTCTTCACTGATTAATGGAGGAGCACTGGGAAGGGCGGGGGTTAGCGAACCCGCCAGGAGCATTGGGAATGTTGGGTAACGAGGCGCGGTGGCAGATTTATGTCCCCCTGAACCACCCTCCCCCTAATCTTATGTGCCCATGACAAAGTGCCCCCAAGTCCCCCGTCCCATCTCCTTGAAATGTCATTACATGTTTGCATGTGGCAGGCCAGCAGAGATGGAATGAAGATGGGCGTTAATGCTAATGAGAAGTGGGCTTTAGTCTTTTGTCTCGTGTCCCAGTGGCTCCTTCCACTTTCCCTCACCCCAAGTCCAGATCCCTTCCCCACAACTCCCCCTCTCTCACCTGTCCAGACAAACTAATTCTCTTTTCTTCTCTTGCCCAGCACCAATCCACCATACCGACAGAAACACAATGTCCTATCACATTTTACCCTCTGCATGAGCACCTTGATGTCCAATATGTACCACGTCTTTTTACTTTAGCCAGTTCCATAATTTCATTATTTCTAGCCTCTGTGGTCCCCATCTGTCCCTCTACTATGTGTGTGTGAGAGAGAGAGAGAGAAAGAAAGAGATTTACCTGAAGTCTGTCTGTGGGAAGGGCCTGGGCGCCTTTCATTATGACCTCCTGAACCCTCTCAACTGACAAGTCACTTCCAGCTTGCTCCAGACGATGACTGAAGAAGCCAATCACCTAAAGGTCATAAAAGAGGAAACAGTCAATCACAAAATTGAATCCAATTTTGGCCTAATAGGGATGATTTGTTTTGTAATGCAGAATAATTGGGAAGTTGTCATTTGCTTTCAATTTCTTGTCAAAACAACAGTTCAGCATTTATGGAAATACTCATTTTCCTCAGTCAGATGACAGGATCAATTAAGTATCTGTCAATTAAATATGAAGGCACAGCCAAGAGCTGGTAGCATAACAAACCATGAAGATTGGAGAAAACAACTAGCCCGACTCGGTCTCAAGTTTACTAATGAATACTTTGCATTTCATTTGTTTCATCCAAAAATAAACTTGTTGAACACTTTGGTTTTTTATAAAGGCAATGATATCAACAAATAGTGTATTTTCATGAATGCATTGAATTTATCATGTACAACGTCAGATGTAAAAAAGAAACTACAGAGCTGTAATATAGGTTTGTTTAATTGACTTAACATTTTATATATTTACATTTATTTCATGTCTTTATGTATCGAGAATTAAAATAATTACATTTCAATGATATTTTCTGTTCAAAATGAACAGTATACTTAATAATACTGTCATCTTTGGCAACAGTTTATTTGAAATATCTCAACTCAAACATATCTTTATTGCAATATGTCTGGTTATGTTTTGGGCATCTGTAAGAAAACAAAACATTTTGGCTGATAAATATCATGTATTTGATGTTTTTTCTATCATGTTGTGACTATTCTCAAGTATCAATGTCAGCATTTGTCTCAAAATTCCACTGTAGGTTAGGCTCGAGTCTAAATCGTTCAAGATCAAATCCTCTTCCTGTTTTTAAATATTATCGAATCTCATGTCGTCTTGATCTCACTGAGGTTGGACATCAACTCCCAGCTCTGTCATGAGGCTCTTTGACTCTTCTAATCCCATTGTTTGGAGCTGTCACATAGATATTGCAGCAGCCACACCCTATATGACGACAGGGAGTGCAACGTGGAGATCAAAGTTACAACAAAGTGGCTTCATGCTACATATAGAGGGCTTCAATCTGTAAACAATAACACTGGCAAATGTTACAACTTGTTTACAATATGACTTACTGTCTAAAAAAAACCCCCATTTGTTTTAATCAGATTAATTTGTGCACGTTATATTTCATAGCAACAGCAAGTTGCCATTTAAATGCATGGATATTATGCAGGGATATAGAGCAAGTATAATATCTTTGCTAATTATATGACAATACTGATTGGTAATCATTGCAAATAAGTGTATAAAAGATGATAAAGCTATAAAACTGCATTAATTCTGTTTTTAGAGAGTGCACAAACTAGGCTCATATGCCTGAAGGCCACGGTTCAGAAAATACACACGTTCAGTATTTCAGATAACAAATCCACCATAGGATTTGAGCATGTTTCATCCCATTTTTAATAAGCATTTCACTGGAACTCAAATTATCTAATGCCTTCTGGGTTCAATCCCAAACAAGAGATCAAGGAAACTGCGTTTCCACTGCTGGGCTAGGTTTCCTCGCCCCCCCCGGATACATGTTTGATATTTGATAATTAAAAAAAATAAACCTCTAGGTATTACAGATTCTTTTTAATGCTCTCTTTTTGTCAAACCAACAGTAAAAAAAAATGCATCTGCAGGCAATGTTTTCTCTGCTCACGTTCTGTGGTTCCTGTTTGAGAATTCAAACACGACACAGCCTACATGAGCACTCGTGTGTCTACATCTATCTAATACTAATCTCTTCATTAACTCTTAAGGCCTCCCATATGGGGTTAATTTAAGAGGAGCAAAGCAGGCCCTCATCCTGAATCTCATGCTCACACACATGGATTTGCAGGCATAGGGAAGGCTTCAGAGAATAGCCTTGGGGGAGACTGACTTAACCGAGGGATTCTAGATAGCATGCTTCCCTCATACTTATGGATAACGGCAAAGCCCATGGCAATGCTGCAACCCCCATCCATCACATACACACACCAAAGCTTCCTCTCCTCCACTGTATAAGTAATACAGCTATGAATGACAGCTTTCTCTCACGCCGTGCCTTCGTCACCAATACACCAAACACTCAATGAATATTTGACACGGAGCCTCTTTGACACAAGGGGACTGATTAATTCATCAATACTCCTTAAGCTCACAGAGCTCTCAGCATACCGTACAGTCCAACAGCAAACTATGTTAACGAGGCACTTAATTTATGGTCCTGGCTTTTTGAAACTTTCTCTGCAGCCAGGGAGGACATTCAGGGAAAATCTCTATAACCTTCATCTGTGAAATAATTACTACGAATCAACCAAAAGCACACGGGAAAGCACTCTGTGGTTAAAGCTCCTCTCAATTCACTTCTGATATGTAGGGCGATGGACTGACCGTGTCCAGGTTCTGCATGATGTCCTGGAAAGATGGGTGCGTCCGGAACTGCTCAAAGAGCTCCCTCTTGTAGAGCAGTGCGTATACCAGGTTGGGGTTGTGGTGCACAGAGTTGCACAAGCAAGAGTTGATGATTTCCAGCATCATTCGGATCACCTCCTCAATCACATTCAGGTCCTGGGCCTGGGGGGAGAAGGGAGGATGTAAAGGTTAATTGGTTTGCCACTGCACTGGTTTCACTTTTAATGTTTTTTTTCTTCTTTTTTTAATGATTGCTTCCTGATAGATTGATCAGCCTGGGGAGGGGAACAGAGAGGTTGAAGAAATGGCACGAGGAGGGAGAGGAGGAATGGAGGAGGAATAAAAGCGATGTTACTAAGTTGTCAGCCAAGGTCTTGAGGGAGTGACAGATAGGTGACCTTGTAAACCACAGATCAGGTCATGTCACAGTACATTTCCTCCTGTGGCAAAGACAACTGTCGCTAATGACAGGTGACAGTATGGCGAGACAGGAGTGTGGGAACGGCAGAAGGCAAGACAAAGAGGGTTGAGTTCTTTGTGATTTAGTTCTTCAAGTAAATTGGACTTCACACAAAAGATTAAAAAGCAATTCATATAATAAAAACAGATATCAAGCACACAAAGAAGGGACTTGTATGAATGAGTGTTGCAGTTCAAAGAGCTCAATTTGTTCACTAAGGAAAAAAAAACAGAAATAAAAATGTTGTCCACCATTTATGCTTGTATATTTTCTAAATCCCTCCATTTAACAACATAAATTCCATCAAAACTCAAAGAGAGACAAGTTTATGCAGGTCTATAATTTAGAGTGTGGCCTGATTGGTCAGATCTTAGGTTACAAGGAACTGAGATGGACGCTCTTTTCGAAGAAATAGTTAGAGAGTAGTTATTAGGTGCAATTGTACTTTCAGCTCGTTGGCTTTACGAAACCATTAGCCTTTGTACCTCCAATTGTAGCCTTAACATGTCATTACGAAGTAAATGTTGATTGCACAAAGTAATGGCTATAAAATAATAATAATAAATGACACAATCAGTGCTTCAATTCATTCACTGTGAACTTTCCTTTCACAATGCAATTTTGTTAGCCACAAAAATCTCCTGGGAAAATTAAGACGGACTGGCCATTCAGTCAGGCTTGCAGACTGGCACCATTTCTAATTGCCTTCATGTCTCCATTACAGACTGAATGAATGAATAAACTCAGGCTTTTGTGTTGTGTTGTTGGTAGTTGCTGCTTTGAAGAAAACAGAAAGAGATCCCATTGACTGTGAGAGCAGTGCCAACAATAATACCACTTGGAAACGTAAAAGGGGAGTCTGTTTTCATTTTAAGGCCTTTCGGTAGTTCCAAGAAATCACTCTTAACATGAAAATGAAAATATAAGCAGAAAGGTAATATAATCAGACAATCGACTCTATTTGAGGAACATTTGCTCTAAGAACAGAGATTCTATCATACATTGTTCTTTATTTACTGGATTCATAACAATGCCTCTACAGAGACAGACAGATAGACAGACAGACGCCACTGTGAACAAGATAACGTCCCACATGTCTTGCTCCATGGTGGCACAGAGAGGAAATGGTAGAGAGACTGTGGGAAAATGAATAATCTTTAAAGAGATTAAAAAAAAAAAGCAGGCAGCAATGAATTGGTGAATGCAATTCACGAGATGATATATGATTTCCTGTGGTGTGACAACTGTGGAGCAGAGCTCTGTAAAAATCTATCACGTACTGATGGTATTAAAGATAAGATGCCTAGATGGTGAAGTCAGTTTCCAAAGCAATCTAAAAATACAAAACCAATTAATAATCTCATTCATCACCTCAATGAATAGAGAGCAAAAATGACTTGAGGCACCATGTCATGCACTTCCAACCCTAACCCCAAAAGCAAAACAAATATGACAGATTTATAACTTTTATTATATGTCTTTTTTTTAAATTTATTTATTCCAAGGGCGTCGTAAAAATGTAACATTAGCTGCTTAGAAGCTAATTTTCTCTGAGGCGCGTCAGCTCTGTAAACACTGTATCTATGTTGGGCAGAACAGAGCACAAAACTGGCAACAGTTTAAGCAGAAGCTGAGACAAAAATGCAGACTAAGAGAATGCAAGAGTCAAGAACATTCAAAGCAGCTTAGCTTAAGTATGTCCAATGGTGGAAAATGACTGCCACTATAGCACACATGGCAAAGATTCTCTAACCCATTTCAGTGCTGATCCTGGGTCTGTGTGATTAGCAGGAACAGCATGGTTGAACCACACAGAAAATCTGTATGCCTGCGAGTGCAGTGAATCTGATACCAAGGTATAGACCAAAATACATTTTTTCCAATAAACACATGATGCTTTTATGAGAATCCCTCAGACCATAGTTTTTTTTAAACCGCTGAGATGAAGATAATATACTGGACAGTTGAAAAATAAACTTGTAATAGTTTCATTTCTTCTAAACCTGACTTTTTTGTAGATATACACTAATCGAGCTGTTAGGATATCAGATTTGAACTAAATGATTATCATGTCCAAAATGATTTATTAGAACTACATTATTGCTATATCTATAGAACATTTGAAAGACAAATAACAATACTAACTCTGTTTATTGTGTGTTTTGTCTATTTTTTTTTGGGGTAAATGAATTAGACTCAAATCACAGTGTGCACAGGTGAAGAGAGAGTTTTTAAACATAACGGTGCAAAAGCGTACTGAAATTCATATCCAGGGAAATGTATTGTTAGCAAGTCTGACTGCTGCAGCTAAAAAGATGCAGGCACTCCTCTGGTACCCTCCTCACATACTTTCACACAAAATAGCTTAACACATTTCTTAATGTGACCATTATGGAGCTCTTGGAGACGAGAGTGCATGGTGTGAGTGAGAGAACTGTTACACAATGGTCTTATCATAAGAGGAAGGAACTAATGAAATGAGGCTGTTGTCTGTGTTCTGTCTCTACATGATACTGTAGAGTATGATGTGGTGGTAACCACCAGTGGGGATTGAACGGAACAAAATGTTTGCAAATGTTGTATACACGCTATGTGTGTGCTTAGGATGTATCTGCCTGGTCTCTTCTGAGAAAATAAACATTTTATCGCAATAAAGCTTACAAAAGAACAACTACGCTTAATGAATAGTGAAAAGGCATCCAGATGAACAAAAGTCCATAAGGCCTAATATCTGTGCTGGATTACTTACACAATGGTATCATATGTAAATTGTTAGCATGATGTCGATATTTCATTCTTTTAAAGTTACCCTCAAGACATGTTTTAAAGCATGTTAAATACTCGGCTATGACTTATACTTGGTTTAACATGTTTCCCTGCATAAAAATGTTTTTGTTGTTGTTGTTGTTGTTTTCAAATTCTGAAAACAGTGGATCTATGAATTGGACTCTGGATTCAATTGTGCATCGTGGTGGAACATCATGAATTGTCCATGCCTGGGTATTTTCATTTTGATTGGCCTATTTTTGTTCATGATATTGGCTAATGTTTTAAAAAAAAAAGGCCTTATCTTGCATGTTTGTATTCTTTATCAATATGCTTTTTTTCCCCCGACAGCAAATATTCTGACCTGTCATTGTAGGATAAACATGGGTTTTTACTAATATTAATGACAGCTCTGTTCTATTCAAGTATCCCAGTAGGCCATAGCAGTGGGAAAGACTGTATACTCTTGATTGGGATGTGACAGTAGCTCAGTAAGCGAGTGGATACCAATCAAGAACTGGGACATTTAAAAGATAAAACTGGGACACTTTCAAACACGGAAAACATAAATAAAACATAACTGTACAACTGTACAATTGTAGGATTGTGAAAATAAGATAAACAAGTATGAAATACTCAGGATCCCCCGCCATGAATGCATTTAATTGAGAAAAGACAAAAGCCTACAACTGATTTGATAATGATTGAGGAACACACAGCTATGATCCCATGTGTCTGGACCCTCTTGCAGAAAGTGTTTACTAGTATTTAGCAAGAGACTCTCTTTATTCAAGTATTATCGTGAAAAAACAAAAGCCTTATCCTTAAGGATTAATTTTCATGATTTCATCATTTCTGGCGATGAAGTGTTTTGACCAAGAATTTGCTAATACCAGCAAAGACCCGACTCATAACAACATCTCGGT
This sequence comes from Chaunax sp. Z400, assembly GCA_037577475.1. Lineage (NCBI taxonomy): Eukaryota > Metazoa > Chordata > Actinopteri > Lophiiformes > Chaunacidae > Chaunax > Chaunax sp. Z400. Next base: position 16,119,460 of record CM075199.1, read on the forward strand.
GAGACTGCAGTTGCAAGCTGATTGGGAGATGAGATTCCACCTCCAATCTGGGCTAACCATCTGTAACATAACTGCATGTTGTAGCAATTTATATTCCATCTTCTGTGCCCTGCTTCGGAAACAAGCCCTTATCTAATAAATAATTTTGCATGCTGTGTGGGCTTCCCAATCCCCCCCTTCTGTCTTTTTTTGTCGCAGCCTACATAAGCATGTGCGCAATCTGATGTAAATGAGCAAACACAGTCCCCACCTGAAATTAGGCAAGGAGATTAGGCTGATTGTAAAATAACTAAAGTCGTGTTGTGCATTGACCATGAATCAGGCTTGCCACACAGATGCAATAATGCATTGCGTTCAATTCCACAGGCTGGTGTATGAAGGTGTGTGGCGGTGTGGGGCTTTAATAGGAAGACTTGAAGAGGCAAGTGGAAGACAAGAGAGCCGACTGTAATGAGGATTGATTATGCGTCTGGAAGCAGAGATGTTTCTCGGAGCTCGACTCCACTGCCTGGCTAGACCTGCTCTACTCTGTTCTGCTGTGGCAGGCCATAATTAGACAGAAAGCAGGGACAGATACGGGAGACGACTGAGTAGGAGGCAGAGGGAGGAAGAAAGCAACAAAAATGGAAGCACAGAGGAGGAGAGTAGTGGGGGAGTTCTTGGAGAAAGTGAATGTGATGAAAAAGAGAATAAAACAAGGAGAGGAAGGCAGAGTGGGAGTAAGGGATGCCTAGTGTGTTTGTTCTCTAACTCTGCACCCATCTTAATTAGATTAGCCTGGCAGGGGGAAAAAAATGCCACACTAGGGAATTCAGGTCACATGAAAATAGGCTAGCTAGACGTCTGCCTAGCCTTGTGTGTATGTTTATCAAGTGGATGAGATTAAGAGGTCCATGCTCTACTTGAAACCCAGACAGGATTTAAATATATTGGCTCCTCCCCTGCCACTTCCCAATCTGTTCTCTTGCGCGTGTTTTCCCCCAAAATGTATCAGCTAGACAGCCAGAAAACTCCTGACATGGTTTATATGACTGCATGAAACCATTACAGCCGTTCCTTTCTTCCCCTGGTTCCCCTTCAGTTTTTCCTTTCCTCCCCTCCTCTTTTGTGCTCCATCTCTTCCAGTCATGTGCTATTTTCCAGCATCCTGCATTGTCATTTAGTCACAACCGCTCATGCTGCTATTTAATGTTTTCTCTCCACCCAGGAAAACACAGGCCTCAGACACGAGCTATATAATTAAGTCTCAATGATCCTGCCCCATTTGACTTGTTTCACCATTTACACAAACCTTACAGGAAGCGTGTGAGTGTGTGTGTGTTTGTAAGCTTTTCCATCTGTCTGATTCTGCTGCTGATACTTAAACATTGTTGGCACAAAATGTGTTTTGTCTACAGGTATGTTTGACCTTTGCTATCGGTCTGACAAGGAAAATTATAGCTTATAGATGAAATCAGTGACTGGGAAGGACACTATACTATCTGCTTGTGTGCGTCTAGTCGCACTATCATACCCATGTATGTTTTTATGCAAGTGTGTGTGTGTGTGTGTGGACAGGGTGTTTAGAGACACAGACATGTAAATCCCTGTAAAGTAGGAGCTGGCATCATTAAACCAATAGCTTAGTGATTCCCTGGCTGGCCCCGCTGCTTACTGCAGGCTGTTGCAGGGCAGACAAACCAGACATATTAAGAAAGAGTACTGACAAACACAAGGGCACGGAGATAAACACAGGCAGATACACAGAGAGACAAATAAAGAGGCAAAAGCTGCACCCAGAAGAGAGCCTAAAAATTATTTTTCAATGTCAGAATACAAACCATTCAATGGAAATATTAAGAATACTTGCATTTTTAACCTTGATGCAATATAATAGGGAAAAGGAAAGGGGGAAGATTTGAATGAGGAAGAGAACGAAAAACACCACGTTGACAGCCCTGGAAGGTCAGACTGGCTGAGTAGCAGAAGATTGTTGTGTCTTTTGGGAGTTTTTTTTTTTTTAAAGTAGGTCATTGTCTGACCTGCATTATGGCACCACAGTTGTGTCATAATCACACCATTTTGAGAGCATTGTTACTCAGCCTCTTGTTACTTCATAGCCGCACAAAACATCCTTTGTTACACACTCGCACACAAAATGAGGCAAAAAGTCAGTTTGCCCCCAGAACTACATGGACCAACAATGCAGTCTGCCAGTCTGGATCTGTTCAGGAGAGACTGTGCTGGACAATTGCTGCATCACTGTGTGGAGGGGAAGTCCGGCATATTTTTAGACAGACACCTTATTATGGGTTTGAAGAAGCACACTATGTCTTAGCACTGACAGCCAAATAGCTGTGATGTCGCTGATGACGCGAGCGATTATCATAAAAAAGATGATGGCAAAAGCTGCAACAGCACTCTGGCAGATAGGTGGGCAGTGCTAATTTATCTGCTGCTAGCTGCGCCGTCTCGCTGTGCCTCGATCAGAAAAAGACCAAGGCACAGTGGGGCTGCCCCAATTACCATTTGGAAGAAGACAATCATTAGGACCCCAGAGCACCTGTTGCCTGCAGGGTGGCACTCCTACTGCCTGAGAATAAACACAGAAAGCGTAAGAGAGACAGAGGAGAGAGGATACAAGGCTAAGAGAGGTACGCTAAGAGGTACACTAACAACTAGGCCTGGCTACGTCTTCACTCAGCAGGTGAGAACAGTGGAGACAGAGAAGACTAAAAGGGATGGTCAGTGAGTGTGTCAGCTCTCAGCAGGTTACTGTCTAAGTCTACTTTGCAATGCTCTACCTCATTATAAAACAATTTATTCAGTGTTAACCTTTTATATAAACCACCCCAGACTTGACATAAACCTTGAATTTGGTTCATTTAGTGCGGGTGAAAACCATGGCTTTATTTATTCAGTGGGGTTTGCTGACAACACCTTATTTTGCGTACAGACCAAACACAGTCCTGTGTTGAAAAAGTGCAAGTGGTGCAGGCGTGTTACTTCAGCTACCAGTGAGACAATGAAATTAAATCCAGGAAGTCCTGATTTTGAAGGCCTGTCAGCCACTAAAACCAGCTTGTATTTGGTAGTATTTTGACACTCTGGAAGGTTATCAAGGTCATCATTAATTCAAAATGTAATTTACTAAAACATTGTCACATGGTCTGGTCCTTCAAATGAATTAGGTCAACACTGCCTTAAAAACAGCGAGAATTTATTTGATGAAAGCTAACTGCAACAAACGGCTACTACGTTATTTCCTTCTGGTGAGTGAAAGCAATCAAAACGGAAACATTAGCTGTATTTTAGACTTGGTGTAGCCGTGATTGATGTTTAAAAAAAAATTGTTTTCTGATATCTTTGATTTGGATGTTACTAAAAAATGAGCAAAAGGCTAGTTTGCCATCGCCGAGATGCTTCTCACTACATCATAAAACAAGATAAATTTAGAGGTACTGATATAATAACCTTGTTAGAAATCGTCATGTGATACTGCTGAACCCAGACTATGAGCCAAATCTTTAACTGTAGGTTAAAATACATTAAACGTTTGATATAGTATGAAATTGAGAAAAGTAAAAATAGTTAGACCTTACCCATCTTCATTTCTATCCTCCTGTCTTCCCTCTGGGTTTTTTTCCTATAAAATAACAAGAAGCTCCAGGTAATGTGTGAGCTTTCTAGCCTATGATTACGGGGAAAGCGGCGTGATAATGCACATCAGTCTTGTGGGGTGATTAGTTCTACATCAGAAGACTATAAGAACTATGAGAAGATAACGTGGCGCTCAACTTCAGTCAATCAATTCCTTTAAGGAAAACCGCATATGAAGGGAGACTTCTTTCCCCTTCATATGTGGTTTCTTTCCCAACACATGATACGGTCCCAGAGTCTATCAGCGACTGTGGAATTAGATGAAATGGACATGCGGGAAATTCAATATAAGGTGAGGGGATGAAACTGCCCTATTTAACAACCTCAGAGACTTAGAAGTGTAAGCTAACAATACATGAGATTCCCATTTGGGATTGAGCCTTGTGGAGCCTAAAATGAAAATTTCATTTCATATAACATGCAGAGGGGAGAAAGATTAGAGGAGGAGGATGGAAAAGTATGGAAAGAGAAAGATTTGATTTGATTTGAAATACAGCAATGCACTTCCAAGTAATTTTCCAGCAGCTTTTACTTTAATACTCCTATTTAGCATTTATAAGGTATATTTTTTTTGTTTATGTTTTTATACATTTTAAAATGTTTGTGAACAGATTTTAGCGATAACTAATGTACAAGTTACTAACTATAACTTCTCCTGGGGGTAACTATACGTGGGTGCTGCTGTATATACAGATAATGAAGTCTTTCTTTAATGAAGTTAGAAAGAAGTGTTTTAAGTTGCCCCTGTTAAGTGCAATTCTTGTTCATTGCATATCTGAACAAAAGTTAAATTATCAAAATAAAGAAAAATGCTTAAAAGTCCTAAAACATCAGAAGGCACCTCTCCAGTACATGAGAGATGTGTACATAAAGTTTTGTGAAGAAATATTGAGCAGTTTTTGAGTTATGAGACAAATCCCACTCACAGACTGAGCTTAACTTCAACTTGTACCCATGTAAATGACAAAAAAATACAAACAATTTGAGTTCCTAAATACCAAAAGGCATCACTTTAGTTCTTGGTTGTTGTGTGTAGAAAGTTGTGTTGAAAAATATTGATTAGTATCTGAGATGTGATCCAGAAATGAAACCAACCATCAGAATGAGCCCAAGTCCAACTTATAGCCATGGAAACGGGACAAAATAAAAACAACAAAAATCCCTTGATAGCTAAAGGCAGTACTTCAGTACTTAGTTGTTATGTGTAGAACGTTTTGTGAAGAAATACTGAAACAGTTTTCGAGTTATGCCCCGAAAACGGAACACGGTGGACGGACGGGAGAGAAGGACAGGACAGAAGGACGAGACAGAAGGACGAGACAGAAGGACGGGACAGAAGGACGGGACAGGAATAAAAAGAAAAAATAATCTGAGCGAGCAAGTTCAATTAAAAAAAAACATTTTCAGAACAAACATTGATGCCACTTGGTTAAAAACTAAGAATAATACAAAATTCAATACATATACATAAAGGACTGCAGTAACAAACTTTAAAAATACAATTTGTATTTATCTATGAGCTATTGTAACACTATAGTGGATAACTGGATTTTGCAAAACCACTTTGTAGACTAATAAAAACGTGGCAAATTCCAGGAGTGCCTGATAATAAACATGAGGCATAATGTTTATTATCTGTTGATATATCCTGGGACTCTGCTTTTTCCCTAAACAAGAGGAATGGTGCTACAAAGCTAATGCATGTGTCTACGCTGGCTATTAAAAAGAGATCACAGATTGTGACTCAACCAGCGCACATAAACACATAGACAGGGTGGTCCAACATGCTTCTGGCTCTGTATATGTGTATGTGTGTGTGTGTGTGTGTGTGTCTGTGTGTGTTTGTAGTCTCTTCCCAGAAATGTGCAACAGTAAACAGACTAAGAGGCACAGAAGTAACATTACCAGTGCCACTGCCTGGGAGCATAAACAGTGACACAACGCAATGCCATGCAACACAGCACATACTTCCTTTTCATGTTTGTTTGTGTGTACGAGCACATAGTGCATGTCACTGCACATTTCTCAAAGGGCAAGAAAAAACATCTGCAATCAGAGGTGTAGAGGCTGCAGAGAGCAAGCGTGGGGCCCCCTTGAGAGCTGCCCTGCTTGGACTCGGGAGCCTCTGGCTGTCCCCTTGGGGCTCAAGGGGCCCTAACCCTTCACTCTTTCTTCTTTGATACTAACCAGACACAGCAGCTCAAACACATGCAAGGATGAGGGGGTGTGCTGTGAGTGTATATGGAAGACAGAGACAGAGACCGAGAAGCAGACATCAAGAGGGAGAGAGAGAGAGAGAGAGAGAGAGAGAGAGAGAGAGAGAGAGAGAGATGGAGGAAAAGACGGATACATTAACACATGAGCAGAATGCACCCAGCTTTAACCCACAGCTTAGAGCATTTGACAACGTTTCTTCATATCCTCCTCTTAGTCTCTCCCTCATAAAGAGAGCAATTACATGTCCAGGGCAATCCCACATTAAACAAACATTAGTTCTCTCTCCAGAGCCAGACTCAGCCAAATTACATTGTTTCCAGATGCCCATCACAAATTCACTCTCCCTCCAACTCCCCTTCCAAGGTCATCTCCTGTCCTCCTGTGTGTTTCTCCTCTTTCTATTGTTCTTTTCTCCCCATGTCCTTTTTATCTCTCCCTATAGCTGCCTAAACTTCCTCCCCTCCCGAGTTAGGGTGAGAGTTTATTGTGAATAATACCAGAGCAGGCTGTTTTCAATTATACTACTACGGGTGGAGGAGAGGAAGGCCAGAGATGGAGACACGATGAGTCGGCAGTCCTTCTCTTAGATGTCACATCTCCAAAGGTCAACATAACTAAGTCTTTGCATGAGATTTTATCTAATTCCAGAGGATAAGAATAAACGGATTGTTAGCAATTGTTTAGTTTGTGTGGGAGATTAATTAGAGTATAACGTTAGCAAGAAAGACAGAGCGAGCAGCGCTGCATCACCGCAGCACTGTGGCTACCATTTATAAAACTAGACACAGACAACACTCACCCTATTATCTACACTGTGAAATGCAAAGCCGGTCAGGTCAGTACGACTAAACTGAAGAAGCACTCGGTCAAACACAAAGTATGTCGGCAAACTGAAGAGTCTAGCATGTTCGATTTAGTTGTCTTTTATAAAATTATCTGATCAGCAGAGCAGAAACAATAGCCAGAATGTCCAGTTACGCAAATTTTTTTTTTTGTAATTGATTTATCTTATTTAAAAAAAAAAAAAATATAAAAAACAAATACATTTCAATCAAAAATGGTAAACACCCTTTAGTTCCTGCTTCTCACTTGTAATGATTTGCTCTATCAAACGCTCAAAAACATCACTACGACCAAGCTGTTTATTACTGAATACATGGGAAATGGGATTTTGTGTGAGCTCACAAGGAAACTTAACTGCTGTCCAAGACATTTCATATCTCTTGAGTGCATATGCTCAGAAAGATAAACAGTATGTTCTCTTAATCAAGAGATGCCAATAAAGCTAAAATGTGACTTCTAGCTGTCAACAGTAGCCACGGGAGCCCTTGTAGACATGGGAACCAATGTCACATTGAGTTAGTATAGTCTAAGCTCAAGGCTAATTGCGGTATCAGAAAAGTTGACCAGCTCTGTCTTAAACGTCTATGACCCAGACTGGGTGTCAGACACTATTTTAGAAAAAAAAAAATACCCTTGTAAAATTCCCATGAAATAATCACAGTGGAAATCTGTCTTGTGCCCTTGAGCAAGACAATGAAATTCAAACAAAAGTGGGAGTGCTGTTGTTGCTGTTGTTTAGTAGACCTTAAAATGAGACCACTCACTGTGTGTGCATGTACTCGTCGTTATTGTCGTCAGTATTATCGTACGAGTGGACTTATATCTTTACCAGAGAAGATTTAATTGTGACAAAGTAATCTCTCTTTATGCTTTCCTTTTCCATTTTCAGTCATGGATAGTGGGCATTTATGCGTGTGTGTATAAATAAAACAGAGCATTAAAATAAGCCCCCAAGGCAGGAAACATCAAAATGAAGCTAGATAATTGCATTTTGTATGTTTTTTTATGAGTGTGTGCCTGTTTATGTCTATGCATAGACGTCTGTATGTAAGGGGCCTCATCAGACAGTTGCTGCATGGCTGAAGGAGCATTCAACAACTCTAATGTTTGACCAAAACCTAGGGGCATTTATGTAGGGCTCCTCATACAACTCCAACCCCCAAAGACACTCACACAGCTTTCTAGAACCATACAAATGTGATGAGACAGCCAGACTGGGATGTATACAGAAAAAAACCTGAAGGCAGAAGGGCCAAACACAAATGCATACAATAATACACAGTCAATAGCAAACAGAGTGTCAATGTTGGTCGTGTGTGGCTCCTAAGTAAGAACCATAGACAGTTGATTACACTGGGACAACATCATGATTAATTTATTGGTATATGCTCTGCCAGTTGGTTACTGCTGTGGTGCTGTTAAGATTAACACTGATGTCTCAGAGAAGCCTCACTTTTACACTGGTGCAAATGTGAATGACTGACTTTAATATTCAATTTTAGAAGCGTTTAATGCTTTCATCAAATTACTCTACAAGCAGAGACTCCAATTCACCATAAATTAAATATGTGGAACGTGGGCTGGAAAAGCAATGAGAAAACAACAAAGGATTGGTGTGGAATGAGCCATGGGGCTGCAAGCGAAAGGCCTTAAATGTGATGCTTTCGAAGGGCTGAAAACGTAGAAACAACATCAAACTGTGCACCAGAGTGAGTACCTAAGGTGGAACAAAATGTGGAGTTGTCTTAGTCTTTTACAGTAGGCTAAGGCCCTCATGGACTGAGGCCTTCATCACAGAGACCTGCATCAAAATCACCTCAGAAAATCATGTTGGGCAAAACAGCATGGTGCGCTGTGAGTCCATAACTTTTGCTTTTATGGATTTGCCTTTTAGCAGACTATAAATGTGAAATTTGACATTACAAAGGTCAAAACTCATACTATTTCATGCGTACCATCCAGTAACCTCACACTCCTGAAAAATGACTACTTCTTCAACCTTCTCCAAGAATACATAATTCAGCAACTGTGTGCAGACTGAGAAAGAGAAGGAGTGAAAGGGTGTGTTACTCACATAGTCAGGCAGAGCTGTGCTGTCTCCCTGTCTGCCTCTTAAAGATTGTGTTGCCTGCTCCAGAACCTTGTTGTGCTTTTTGGAAAGCAAAGCAAATAAACTGCAGGTGAGACACAGAGAAGGGAAAAGGAGTGAGACAGATGAATGAGACACTTCTACAAGTAACCCAAATACGCAGCCAGACACGCATATACTGCACCAGTAATTGATGTCCTGTAAAGATTCAAATAGTGGCCTTGACTCAGGTTTACTGAAGAGAGAAGGCTTTATGTAAGGCAGATTTTTATTAGAGACCGGCCTCTTCTACTTTCTAAATGAGGCCTTTAAAATAAGTAATAATAATTAGTGTTGGAATAACAAAATAATCCTGAAACTGGCAGTAGACAATTTTATAAATGACGTGTCAAAATACTAAAACTTACGCTTAATTTACCGCCAATTTATAATCACAACAACCTTTACTAGCATTTTTTTGGGGGGGGGGGGGGGGGGGGGGGGGGGGGGACTGACTGAACAGGTCGCTTCGATTACTTTTTGAACATTCCATGTATTTGTACATGTACGTGTTTGTTGCCACTGCAGGTCACAGTCTGCCATGTGACCCGTTGTTTAACTGTCATGCTCAGCCCTTATTCTAAGTGTTTGTGTGCATACAGTTGTGTGGATGAGACTGCATGAATGCATGTGATGGATGTATCAAGAGTCCTAGAGTGTGCTTGAATGACCTTCGGTTGCAATAAGGTTGGCCAGTAAGCACACACACACACGCGCACGCGCGCACACACACACACGCACACACACGCACACACACGCACACACACACACACACACACACACACACACACACACACACACACACACACACACACACACACACACACACACACACACACACACACACACACACACTGTACTATAAATGGCACAGTGTTGATGCCACAGTAAACTAATTCACTCAACATGTTTGGTCATGCAGGAGATTTGAGACAAAACACTTCAAAAAGATTTACAGCTCAACATCATTTGGAGTAGTTTTAACTCTAAAAAAAAAAAAAATAGAAAGTCCTACATCTTATCTTACAAACTGCAGAGTCTCGTTTCTAACTCATTACTTGTTTATTATTATAATTATTTCTGACCTTCTGTTTTAATTACAACTTCATTATAGTCTTTCTAGTTGCCCAAGGGTACTGAATGTTTAATTTGAGTGCCAATTAAGGATATAATTGTAGAATAAATTAAATTCAATGATGGTAAAAAGCTTGGGAAAGTCAGACGCACAAACAGAGCACAGCCAAAGCCCTCAGAGCCACACCTGTCCATCTGTCAACACTAAAACCACACACAATAACACCCACACTCACACACACAAAATCTCTCAGCATTGGTTATCCAGGCTAATTTGCTAAGTGATAGCTGAATGGAGATATCTGAGCAGCTATGAGGGGGTCTACTGTCTACTGACCTAATGTCAAAGGCCCTGTTAGTCAGTACAACTTAATGGGACCTGTTGTACTATCTGGTTGTTTTTTTCTATTTGTAATGAGGGATGGTTGTCCACAAGAAACAACTGTGACTAGTTGCTCTGTCACATCCCTCATTTATGCAGAGGCAGTGACAGACATAGCCCAAGAACCAGTGACACAGAAGGATTTCCACACTGGTGGTCTAATCACAAAACCAGTTATGAGGCTGAAGTAATGACAGACATGGTCCACCTCGACACATTAAGATGTTAAGGTGCTCTGTATCTACCAATTCAAAGGATTCTATTTTTCTATCCGGACACACACAGTGTGTTGTGTTCCTTTCTTTAAAATCTGTATTTAGACATTCTCGTGTAAGAGATAACTTTAATTTTATGCATCCATTCTGAGGCTTACATGAGTGACTGTATTTATGTTTCCATTAAAACGCTGCTGAAGTTTGGAGAATGGGTGTAAGAGCAGATACCAAAAAAAAAAAAAAAAAAATTATTTAACAGCGTGTGAAAATAGATTCTGTTAACTTTGGACTGGAGCTAAAACAATTAAAGAAATGATACTCAAATAATAAACTATAAGACAGACAAAGAGTAAACAGACTAGTGGTTTGATGTTTAATTAGTCATAGCCAGTAGCACACATGGCTTCTCAAATGTGAATAATGTCTTCTAAATATTTTTGTGTTTTTGTTAGACCGAACAATCGATTTTAAGAGGTCGTTCTGAGTTCTGGAAACCTGTACATTTGCAGAATTTTTTATACCCTGAACAGTTCATTGAATAATCAAGAGTTGTAGGTGGATTCATGACACTGTGGATATAGAAGACAGAGGTGAGAAAGGGACGAACAATGGAGGAGAAAGGGAATATAGAAGGAGAGAGAATGAATAGGAAATAATCAGGAAAGATGCTCGTAGGGATGCACAATATTTATCAGGCCAAGTGCAGTACGCTATAGTAATGCTAAAACTGCTGCACCTGGGTGGAGACATACAGCATAGAGAGCCAAATATTTGTTGCCGGTGTGGATGTTTTTCCCCCCACATTTTCAGAGGACGACAACTTGACACTTTCATGCATCCCTAGAAGCAGGTGGTGATGATGGAGGAAGTTCAAAATCGCTGCTTCCTGTAACAGCACCAAGGATTATTCTCCCTGAGAGTCAGTTAAGGAAGAGTTTTCAGCACTGCCAGGCAGACATTTGGAAATTCTTGGCAGAAAAATTCTCTTCATCTTGCCTGCCAGCCAGTTTAGCACAGCACTGGCCATCGTAGTATAGTCATCATCATTATCGCTATCATCAGAAATGTAGTCAGTTGCTCAACACATGATAGACATGAACACATTCACAGACAGTGTTCTTCTCTGACTCAAAACACCAGAGTTACAGATATAGAGAGAGACACAAGCAGGAAGATAAGAGGATCCTTGAGTGTGCATGAATGTGTGCATGTCTTCAGGGAAGGAAACATTCCTTCCTGTGAAACTAGAGTTCACAGACATGAGTGGCTTGATGTTTGTATGTGTGGTTTTGGCCTTTTTCTCTCAAGTCTTGTGTCTGCTCACTGACCAAAACACTTCTCTTAAGTTCCCTCCTAATGTACGTCGTTGTTATTGTTCTAATGGGAATGTTGTCGTCGTTGTTATTGTTCAAATGGGAAAGTTGTCGTCGCTGTTATTACCTCCGCCATGGAGGTTATGGTTTTGCCAGCGTTGGTTGGTTGGTTTGTTAGTTTGTTAATAAGATAACACAAAAAGTTATTGACGGATTTTGATGAAATTTTCAGGAGAGTTCGGAAGTGGCCCAAGGAAAAAGCATTTACATTTTGGTGGTGATCCGGATCACCGTTTGGATCCAGGAAGTTATATCACAAGTACCGTTATAATGTAATGATTACAAGGCTCCACAAGATAGTGCTGTCTGCAACAAAATGACTGTAGTTTTGCTTTGGAGTGAAATGGCAACATGGGGGAAACTGAGCTGCCTTGGCGGAGGTCTGCCCTCTCCGAGTGCTTTCTAGTTAATCATGTATTCTGAGGATTTTATCATCCATCCACAGTAGGAGGATATAGAGACAAATATAAAGGTCAAGATCTTGGTTCTAATTTAAATCATTAAAGCATGTCCTCACCTGATGATGCGCTGGGCAGCGTACTGGTGGAGACAACGAAACTGCGCTGACATGTTGGCGAGTGCAGCCAGACAGTTTGTGTGGAGGTATTTATCCTAGAGAAGATGTACAAACAAATGTACATGTTACATGATGTTACTGTTAACCTGGAAATGACTGTTAGTTAAATTATTTTCTATTGGGTATTTGAAAGTGTCAATAATTGATGATTTCTCTGAATACATAGTTTTTTGCTTTGCAAGTGTACAAACTCACCCTTGTCCGGGTCATGTTGAATTGGATCGTGCGGATAACCACCAGGATGAGCAAACTGCCAAGTGAGATCTCAGTCAATGACCTCTCTGTATACCATGAGATGTTCTTTAATACCTGGGAGAGGGAGAGACATAAAGAACTGAGGCATGCCTGTTGAAAACATCAGACAATAGAATGGCACTCTCTAGAGCGCGTACCTCTGCCAAGGCCCAACAGTCCCCTTTAATTCATCAAAACCCATCTAAATCCTTATTATCTCACACATTGGTGGTAGCAAGGTTCTAGCCCTATTTGATACCATACAGCAGCTTGGAAAAGACTATGAAAAAATATTTAAATCTGGTGGATATGCAATTTTATTTGGATCCATACACACTCAGATACCACCCCCTAAATATAAGTGGATAAATGCATCAATCCTTGAGAAATTTAAGAAAATGTCAAAAAAGCCAGACATTGCGATGTAATTATTCTGGAAATGAGTGTCATGGAAATCTGTTCAGTAGTTTTTGCATAATCCTGCTGACAAACCAATAAACAAATGGATATGGGTGAAAACATAACCTTCTCTGCAGAGATAATGATTATTGCAGTGACAATATCTGGAATGTGAACAATGTGCATTAAACTGAGTCTACCCACCACCTCATGTATGGAGCGATTGAAGGTATCATCCTCTGTAAGGATGAGCAAAATAATGAGGGCCATGTAGACGTGGTGAGAATTTCTGTCCTCCACGTGATAAAGGATCTCGAGGATGGGCAGCACCTGAGACGCAGAGAGGGAGAGCAGGAGGAAGAGGCTGAGCATGTGCGTGGGTGTTGTCACAGAAGTGGCATTCATTAAATCCTTATTACAAGATTTCTGACTGAGTGTATCCACCACTGCCATGTGTACAATTGTCTAAAGATAAAATTAGCCATGCCCATGCTAGACATGTGCATAAACTTTGAGACAGTTGGTTTTCTTTCAGGAGCAAAACTCAAGTGAGTGTAGGCCTTGCACCAGACCTGCAAAGCACTGTTTCTGTTAAATTCCTTTAAGGTTTTAATAACTACTAATCAAACAATATTTTTCTTTTTCGTGCCATTGACTGTGGAGAATGCGTGGATGGAGGATGGATTTGGTGTCTTGCAACAGGGTTTTTGTTGAAGCTTAATCTATCAACTACCCAACAAAATATTCTCACTAGTGCTACAAAAACCTCTGTTACATTAGTGTTTCTATGCAAACTGATTATCAAATAAAAAAGAGAAAATAAAACCTTAAAAGGGTAACTGCTGGTGCTAGCAGAGGAAAAAACATTTTTTTACATGATCATAGGTGCAGTACAGGTGGTGGCAAATGTCATATTCAGGATTCACTCAGGAAAAATGGTAAAACGTCATCAGCTAATGATGCAACAGATAGAATTCTCAGAATCATACTGTGAGTTAAAGCAGTTAGTAGCTAGCATGGTGAACAATGAAAACACACAGTTGCACTATTATCTCATTATACTGCTATGCAGCAGTGCATTATTGAGTCATTAGTGGCCCCCCCTCCACATATGCTCCAGCTAGATCTGCTAATGATGATATTTTATTATAGCCGCTATAAATAGGGAATAACACAGAAATGTCATGCTGACATAAGACCTAATGAATTTAATTGACCTGCAGTTTCAAAATATGATTGTAAATTAAGCCATTCTGTGTGTGTGTTTGGCTACTGCCATTAATACGCAGAGGTTTTCTGCAAAATTTGTTAAAATTTTGTTAACACAAGTCTCTTTTTAAATCTGGTGCAGATATACAATCCTTTGATTCTGAATTCAATTCAATTACATTAGTTTGTTTTACACTGTGCATAAGACCCTGATATGTGACAGTCTACATATACATATACTGAGCTAAAGACTGATTTTCATTCACTAGATGCTTCCGTTTACTTGGCTCTAAAGAATAATTGGCACTGTCATACATCCTCTCTGTTTACTGAGCCATAGCATTGGTCCTAGATGAAAGGATGTCATGGCCATACCCATGTGCATAATATGTTTTGTTGAGGATTACCCAATCACACTTTGATTCATTCTTAACAGTGTTCTTTGCCGTTGCCTTGTCAATAAACTAGACACAAAATGTCCGATTGAGACAGGAATAATGCGTATGAATGCATTTGTGTACCAAAACTGTCTTCATTGCTATCTGCTCACCAGATTCTCCATGTCAGTTCTAGAGAGCATGTATGTCCTCATGTTGGTGTTCTGGTGAAGGAGGGTGTACAGTAGTAGTGTAGCCTGGTCAGAGCGCTGCTGCTCACATAGCGCTGTATACAGACTGTTGAAATTGATCTGGAAAGTGTGAGGTTGCTCCACTGACAGCGATGATGTGTCTACATGGGAAGAGGTAAATATTATTAGGATTATTATCTTATTACATTATGTCATTGCTCTTAGGTGCATGCCATCATATTTGTACGATGAATCAAAATCAGCCGATATATACTACCTTGTGTGTTTCTGAAACAAGTAATAGCTTGTCGGTAGGGGTTGGGCCAGTCAGGTCCATCTGTCAGATTGGCTAGGACCAGCAGTAACAGAAGGCTCTGATTGGACAAAGGTAAGGGGTTGTGTTCCTGGTCCACTCCAGCTTTGCTGCCAGCTCCACCCAATGTGAAGACGCTCCAAAGCCCACCTGGAGACAGACACATGAATAGTGCACAGATAGAAATACACACTTACACTTGTAAATATACTCCAAACAAGTGTTACATTTCTTTACATTACTTTTTTTGCATATGTGACATTAATTTCTGTAACCTGCAACCTACTGTTGTGAACAAAGTTGTGAACACAGCATTGAAATATCATCACCTTTTATGTTGATATGGCAACATAATTTACACATGCAGCAGTTACAGATCAGTCCACGGTCTATTTGGTCTCTACCTTTCCTGGAGGAAATATCTGACGCTTTTCGGTGCTAAATACTTCACTATCATCACCGTCTTGTTCCAAACTGTTTTTTGCTGTGTCTGCAACACTTTGGGGCTGAGTAGGTAGTGTACAGTCACGCTATAGAGCATGTTTGCTGAAAACAGCTGACCTGAGAGCAGAGATACTGTAGAACCAAAAGACTTAAGTTGTGACTAGACAGCCAAACAATGAGCTGAACTTGCTGTAGCGCTTCATAAAGCCGAGGGGAGACCTTCATCCTTATGAATAACAATAACAACTTTTGATAGAGGCTTATTCTAAAAATATTGATTACAGCTGGTTTAAGTGCAAGAAAATATTTGTCTGTCTATTTTCTCTTACACATCTCTCCTGATGTTCCTTAGGTTGCAACACAGAAAGTTTCAGCAACTGCACGAAAAGCTGCAGCTCCCGGTTTCTGTACGGCACATAGGCAATTTGTGCAGGATCCACAAAAGAACAGCTAGGTTGTGAATAACTCGTTATAGAAAAGCATTTAAGTAATCTCACAAGTTGCAGTTCTTCTGTCTTTTAACTGATTTCCGCTTCATAGGGAAGTGAACACAAAAGAATATTCGCAGTTAGACTGATGTAATCAAGGCCGAAACCGGCACAATGGAGTTGCACATGATGGTTTGTGGCACCTGAAATTTGAAACAACATAGACGGCGCCACAGAACAAAGAGAAACTGGAACTACTGGCCAGCTCGAGCAGGGTTAGTTTTTCTTGTTTGGGGATTAGAGGGAGCCGAATTTCCTACAGAGTCACCGAAGCACTATTGCTTTCAGGCGAGAAGCATGAGAAACACCAAGGTACGCAGATGACAGTATCAGGCTCCAGCAGGTCTAGCCATACTGTGCCCAGGCACTTGTGAGAGACGGTGCAAGTGTCAGGTAAAACCTGATCAAGATGCTGAATTTGAGATGCCAAGTATATTTGCTGCCATCTAGTGGCGAAGGACGGAAGAGCAGATCAATTCTTTGACTGAAATGTGCTCACACTCAAAGCTGTGAGACATTATCTTTAAGTTGTCCTGCTCCATTCAGCTGTGAGACACT
This sequence comes from Chaunax sp. Z400, assembly GCA_037577475.1. Classification (NCBI taxonomy): domain Eukaryota; kingdom Metazoa; phylum Chordata; class Actinopteri; order Lophiiformes; family Chaunacidae; genus Chaunax; species Chaunax sp. Z400. The sequence continues at coordinate 16,136,121 of CM075199.1, forward strand.
CACATCATCCGTTTACACGGTTACTTGACCAAGAAAAAGATTTGAATAAAGTGAAGAAGGAGACATTAGTTCAAAAACCTTACTGGGGTTGGGATCACTGGGATTACAGTAATTTAAGGTTATTGAATCGGTACTATTGAGTACCGATTCACATTAAATGAGTCAGTACCAAATTTCAGTACCAGAGAGCTTATCTCGGTGAGAAAGCAAACAGGGTTGGCACTGAAATGCACTGATCAACAATCATCATCAAGCATCATCATGTAATTGATCAGCTTGATGGAAAACGGTTGTTTGAGGTAACTGGACTTTTTTCACTGTCTTCGGTGATGCTAACTATTTTTTACTAACCAAAACTCAACACATAGCAAGCCGCTGACTTCATCCAAAATTCCTTACCCACATGCCGTTTAGAACACTAAAACAGTATGTGAGATTTTCAGAATGTCTGAAACCTGAACATGAACCCAAGGGTATGTGAATTGCGTCCTATTTACAGGGAAATATGACAGCGTCCAGCTTCATCCCACAGTCCAGAAACATGCAAAATCCAATACTCAATCGGACGTCGTGAGGATACATTTGTACGCGTTTTCTGTGATGAGTGGAGTGAATTTGTATATATTTGGGCAAAAGGGCATCAACAGCAAAGAGAGTTCCTCAAGAGAGAAATGACTCTCTCCACTTACTCTTCTTTCCATCTGCTATCCAGAAAGAGAACAGAGTGTTAGAGAAAACAAGATCTAGAGAGAGAGGGGGGGGGGGGGGGGGCAAGTTGTGACGGAGCCATGTTCATCTCATCACTGGCACCACAGTGACTAGCCCAACAGTGTCAGAGAGCCCGGGTCTGGCAGCCACATTTCCTGCACTCTCAAACACACATGCACAGCGCTCTGTTTTACCTTAGTGGCTGCTGTTTGTTATACGTCTGGCTCGGTTCCCTCTGCCTGTCTGCCTGCCCACCACATAAACCCAATAATGCTACACTGCTTATAGGCTGCTCCGGTTCTGGCCAGCCGCCCAGTGGAAAAAGAGGAGGAGGACATGCACAGGAGGAAAGGGAAGGAAAAAGTGAGGAAAAGAGAAGGTCACAAACGGACACAGAGGCTGGTATGCTAAAATCAGAATCTGGGCTTTGGGGCATTGGGGACGGTGAAGGCATCATGTACTGTGAGCCAGGTGACACGACTGCACCTAATTCTTTACTCGAGTCTGTAGCCACAACAACATTTAAAGTCTCTCTTAGTGACCAACAAATCTCTACAGGTCTCATCACAGTATTCGCTCACTGTAAGGGCTTATCTAAATCCATTAAATCAAGCTTAGACACAGATAACTGCAACAGGAAGTTAGACTTGTATTGTTCAACTAAACGTTTGGTTTCAGGCTAAAGGGCTGTGACGTTGCACAGTCTTACATAACGTCCACCACCGTCAGACACGACTGCTGGCACAAATTTCAGTTTCAGCATTCAAACTGAAATATAGTCACACGATCGAATATCTGCAGTCTTTCCAAATTTTGCAATGAATCCACATCTGCTCCTGACATCTACTTCACCTGATCCTGACCCGATTCCAAATCGAGATTAGTATCATAGGTATCATCAAACACACACACACACACACACACACACACACACACACACACACACACACACACACACACACACACACACACACACACACACACACACACACACACACACACACACACACACACACACACACACACACACGCTGCAGTGAGGTATTTAACGGTGCTGCTGTTTTTACACGACCGTTTGGGGGAAATATAATTTTTGTTCTATCTGAACATATCTCAATATCACTTCCAGAATGAAAGGTGAATGCACAGGATTGCTATGAATAAGAAAAAGAGTAAATCAAACTGAAATGGAGGGAATCTCTCTCGTTTCAGTCCTTTGATTTTTCTGGTCAACAGTTCATTCAATCGACGACACACTTAACGGTTTATTGCTGAGGACCTATTGAAGTGCAGTGCTGGGTATGAAGTAGTTTAGATGGGTGGTTCTTGAGAGAGCTACAAGCAGTGATTTCCCCGAGGCAAAGCATCGGGGACATTTTGAATTGGGGCTGTACTGGTAAGTGGAATTGCATAAAAGAATTTAAAAGCAATACAACTTATTTCTCTAATATCCTTTGGTGGTGAATTTAAATCTATACCTATCTATACAAGACATTTCCCGGGATACCATCAATTCCTGGGACACGGGGGATCCGTTTGGATTGATCCTCTGGGCAACGTGAATATCTGTACACAAATTCAAGGATATTCAATAGCTTGTTGAGATATTTTAGTGTGGGCTGACAGTACTTCTAGCAGATGTAAAAAATATATACATAACAAGTATTTGTGCATCAGCAAACGGGACTAAATCTCCGTGTAATAGTTCTAAACATCAGCGTTTCCATTTCACTTGTTCCATAACATACACTTGAACACCATTGCGAGCATGTCAATGGCCTGTGGAGGCACCAGAGAAGGGAGATACTTTCTCATGTTCCAGCTGAGAACATACGCTTCGGTGCTGACATGTGAACGCCCGGTGAGCAGAGACAGACAGAATGTGCTACTTACTTATTTACTTGCATAACACTGAATGAAATATGACATCTGCTCTTCGGGCCAATGCCTTTGCCAAGCGCGCACACGCACACGCGCGCACACGCACGCGCACACGCACACACACACACACACACACACACACACACACACACACACACACACACACACACACACATCCACAATGATTATCAAGAAATGCACATTAGGAAACTTGCTGTTCAGACGATAAACAAAGATACCATTCTGATCATCTCACAAAAATCAAAACATATGCTCAGAGCATTTTTGCCCAAACCCAGTCCAAAATCCTTCAAACATAATTCACAAAACATGAGAACATTCCACAGACGTAGAATGATTTATAAAATATTATCAAAATCAATAAAAAAACTAGCACTAAAACATGAAATAAATCTTCTAACACCCTTTCCAATACTTTCCCAAGTGTGCTATACTAATGAGGACCAAACACATATAGACATTTAGACATAAGAGTGTGTTTTGGGGGCTGTCAGCAGCTGACAGAGTTATTGTTAGCTTCTCTGTGTTTGCTTGAAGGCAGACAGATGTCTCCGCCAATATTGTGTGCGTGTGTGAGAGAGACAGAGATGTAAACAAAAAGTGCATGTGAGATTAGAGGAGCGTGAAGTACAGTACAGCAGGAGGAGGAGGAGGAGGAAGAATAATTACTTTATTTATCCCCTTGGGGGGAATTAAATGTTTTAAACCTATTGATATATTTTTTTAACACACACACACACACACACACAAGCCTGAAATACACACAGAGACAACACACAGACATGCAGTTGTTGTGAAAAGATGTGACTGATGCAGCTACACTCAGACGCCCCCCTGAGCAGTTAGGCGAGTAGTGCCTTGCTCAACGGCACTGCACAGGAGGTGAGGCGGGCACCTCTTCAGCTACTACTCCTGCCTCCCCAAAAGGAAGGAGAGGAGAATAAAGTTCTGACAATACAGATAGTTTAAACTTTGATACATTGGCTAGCATTAAAAAAAAAACTCTTTCAGGAGAGGAGAAGAGAGGAGAGGAGAGGAGAGGAGAGGAGAGGAGAGGAGAGGAGAGAGTTGTCAGTCTGGTTGGTAATCCCGCCCCCTGCAGACGCTTGTTCAGACTCAGACAGCAGAGTGTGTAAAAGCAAGAGAAAAGGAGACATCCAACGCCCGCCCAGGCATTAAAATGTCAAAAGAAATCAAGCCCTGCTTTGATTTGCCATTGACCAGTATTTGGTTCTGGGGAAAATCCAGCCTGTGTATGAATGTGCGTCTGCAGGCATGAGCGATTTAGCATGATATGATATGAGGAATGAAAAAGTAAGGTAATGTAGTGCAGTCCAGCAGACAGAACTGTATATGCATGTATAGATTTTATGAAGTGTGTTTTGACGTTTTAGGTCCTTATCTGCAAATTGCATACATGAAGTTCCGGACAGTCGTTGGTTTTCCACTGATTTCTGTACAGCATCTAAAAGTATTTTAATATATTCGGGATCCAAAACAAAATATAATTTAAGCAGACACCAGCTGGAAAAGTTCGCACTGTATGAACTCACAACACAAACGCAACTTTGACAAAGATAATGCAGACGTCATGTATTCTGAGTGGGATGCACAACTCAATATTGCTTCAGAGTCGATCATTTATTTTTGGCTCAGATCCCTCTGCCTGTCTGCCTGCCCACCACATAAACCCAATAATGCTACACTGCTTAGGCTGCTCCACTTATGCCGCTTAGAAATTAATTTAACAAATGGATATCTAAGGATTTGTAAGTGATTTGTTGTAAATAGGCTGAAACGTGTATGCTCCTTTAAATTGGCACTCTAAAGAATTTGTGTTGAATTGCAGCATGATGTGAGACCGATTTTTAAAAAATGGTCAAAATTATAGCAAAAGTGGCTGAAAACCACCTGCAAAACCCTGCATACAACATTCAAATTAAGATGTACTATGTGCTACTTTGAACTCTGCCGATCACCAATGACCGTATGCATGCGAGACAGAGATGGAGACAGAGAAAGCAAACGAGTGTTGTTTCTGAGCGCCGAGTGTAAGAGAGCTTGTATCTCTGTTGGTCATGCATGTGTGTATAAGGGAGACGGCTACAGACAGACAGGCTCTGGGGGATTACAGAACAGGACAGGGCACCATAACTCCTGGGGCCTTTCACTGGCCACAGACAGACAGGCTGGGGCGAATGCTGATGGCTCACTGATAGGAATCTGCCACCAACAACCGACAAAGCATTTATCTGCAGGGGGAAGCACAGCCCTTTTCTCACACATGCATTCATCAAACACACACATACATAACCAATTTAACACACACATACTCGGTCGATGACTTGGTTGTCAGCATGACCCGCACTTTCATCTCTGAGATTAATCATTAACTTTATTTATTTACTGTCTGGGGCTTCTTCTTTTTTTTTTTTTAAAGCTTGGCCATCATTACTATAATTTGTGTTGACATTTCTATTCATCAGCTTTTATTTTGATGCTGGTTATATAGGGACATCATACCATGAAGTACAAAAGGGGCAACATGAATGGTCAAATAATGAGATTAAATCAAACGCAGAAATTATAAAAGTCAGTGGTTCTGTATTCTTAACTGTACCCTTTAATGTGGTCCACAACAAATCTAATGTGATTAAAGGTCAAACAACAAGAATAGAATTATCTGACACTAACTTTTCTTTTTTTTCTTGTGAAATAATGGATAATTTTTACATCTTTCCAGTCCCAGATTTTTCAACTTTAGGAAATGAACAAAAACCACCACAACAACAAACTGTGGATTCCCTTGCTTGCTTCCCGAGACCTCAAACAATCCCCTGGATGTTCCTTTTACTCCTTTGAGGTTTCCTTTTGTTTTACTCGTGTGTGTGTGTGTGTGTATATGCGAGTACTCGTACTTGCCACCCCAGACGCCAGGCCGTAGAGCAGGCCTCCCTCGTCTTTTGGCTCAAAGATGTGGGTTGCTGGAGGTGGACATTTCTCCTGCCTGATGAAGTTGTAGAGCAGGGTCTTCACCAGTCGACTGGTTAAAGACAAACTAGGGGAAAGAGAGACAAACGGAAAGAGAGGGCATGAGGTTTAACGTGAGCAACATTATCAGGAATGTTAAATATTTGAGACATTCAGAAAAAGTGAAGAGACATTTTTCTTTAATTTCACTTTATCAGATTTCCTCTAAATTTCTCTTGCAACACAAACACACTGTACATGTTGTTATTTTCAATCAGATACATAATATATATATATATATATATTAAATTCATATATATATATATTAAATTTCTATTCAATACATAAAATTCTTTACTTTTGCAGTACTTGTTTTTCTCTTCTTATGTTTATTGTGACCTTTATACAGCAAAATACCGAGACAAACTATTTTTATGTATATACCTACCAGCAACAAAACCTGCTTCTGAATCTGTTTCTGAGCTTGGCAGTGACTGTTTTCAAAATAAAAGCATTGGGCTTACCTAGTCATGTAGCATTCTTCTGATTTAAATGTTTGAAGGTGTTCCTCACCTGCTCAACAGAAGCCATATCTCTCTCTAAATCCATACAGTGTAATTAGCACAACTATGAGCACAGCTATTTGAATTAATCACTTCAGATCTAGAGAAGTAAAATGTTCCATAAATCTGAAATCCCTGCTTTATTATGTGCAAACATGGCTTTCACAGTGGCTGACCATTTCTTTTATATTGCAATAAAAAAAAAAAACAAGGCCAGACTCGTTTTTACATGTCCATAAAAGTCCTTAACAGGTGCCATTTTGAGACTCTGCTCCTTCCTCCTCACACCCCCTCTTTCTCAGTTCATGACATACATAGAATTGGTGACCTACAATATGAATATCACAGTGTTTCTAGTGACAAACCTTCTCAGTAGACTAAATAGTAAAACCATTTGAGATCACTTTCTTATCTGTTTTGCCAGCATCAGCTACTTGGAAGTCTTTCTTTATCTTCATGGCAATTAATCTAAAGTGCTCTCATCTGGCTCTTATGTTGAGAGAAGCCTAAAAGAAAATTACTTCCATCCTCCGTCGACCCATCTTAACTGCACCACTACACTTCTAAATGGATTTCAGTGTTACAGAGTGTTTGCGTGCATTCATTAACATTCAAGAAAGCGATGTGCTGAGGAAAATTTGGTTCAAACCATTTCAAAGTACAGTACAAAATCAAAAGTTATCTGTTGCTTCATTTTATTGATTTTATCACCACATTTTGCAGTTAATTTAATATATTAAAAAAAAACAGACTCACAGGCTCACTTTCCCTTAGAATCACAGACTACAAGGTCACAGTGGAGACAAAGGTCTTGGCAGACTAGATTTGTTTCTTCTTTTTTTTACCTTTTGGCACCAATTGAATCACACTTGAAGACATTGTGTGGAATATAATGAGATTGACTGGAAGCGCAGAGCGAGGGCTAAGTGTATCAGAGTCTGCGTATAGAGGAACAGTAGCTGGATCAGTCAGTGTCATATTGGATTTAATTTATGTGGGTCTGTATTCATAATAAGCTGTCAACAGATTGTGGAAGACCCAGTTTCAGAGGAAAGTGAGAGCAACTCGCACACCAGTCGAAATTAGATGGCACTGTTCCTTCATTGTGAGTTTGTTTCACATTTTGTCCTTTTATTTTTATGCAAAATTAGTTATGGGGTTAATTAACGTTGTTCCAGTCAAGATGAGGGTTTCACTTTACTGTTTACTGTTTGGTGCATGAACTTCAGTGGACTGTGACCGTGTGTGTTTTCTCACCATCGTCCCTTCATGATGTGCTGGTATATTAATCCATCTCGGAGGATGTCTTTGTGGAAGAGCTGATAGGAGAAGAACACCAGCAGCGTGGTGACTGCCTCAAACAGGATGCTATAGGTGATGTCACTGCAGAAATAGACAGACGGATGAAGGGTTGAAGCGCATAAATTATCATTTCTTGAGCCACAACCATAAAAACAATATAAAGGTGGGTAGGTAAAACAAGACATATGTAGATTCTAAATGCACAGTCTGTGATTATACTCTTTAAGACACCTTGCATTTTAGGATGCAGGTTACATGCAGCTGTAATATGCTGCTTCTCCCTTGCAGTTTTCAGCACATTGACCTTTTTTATAGGGGGATATTAAAAGCAAGTGATTTCCCCAGAAGAAAGTGATGACAACACATGAGTGTCTTTTCAATGATTCGCGTTTTAAGTATGAATTAATTCATGACTATTCGATTATTCGAAAATCAATGCCCATCCCTTGTAAATGCAGCCCCTGAAATCTGTGTGCTCGCTTGGTGTAGCCTGTTATAATATGTCGCATTTTGTTGTGGTATTCGATCAATTTTGGCACCCATAGGCAAAAACTCACAACTATAAGCCACAAAGGGTTTCTTTCAAACTTACAACTGCAAGTACACAAGCACGACAAAGAATTTGGGGTCTGTACCAAAAGAATGGCAATATTCCCGTCCAAACCAGGAACACATACACAGTAAATCGGCCAACAGCCACAAAGTGGTGGAGGAGAGAAAAGCAGGCAGCCTAGAAACTCAAGAGTGAATGAATAATGATGGAATGTAAAATGCCACAAGAGTTGGGATTCTATGTCCGGAGACAACAGAAGAGAAGATGAGAGGAAGAAGGAGAGGAGAAGTAGGCAGTGAGAGGAGGATGTCAAGAATGACACAATATAAACGAGGGAGACGAGAAGAAAAGTGGAGGATCCTGCCTTAATGAAACTGCGATTGTCAGTCATGTTTCTGTGAACTTGTTTTGACACTGCTGAGGAGATTTTGTCTACCAAGATGTGCACATTGTATCTTCGTCTCCTTGTGACAGACTGAGTGGCAGATGGGAGATAATTCCACCATTGATAAGTAAATACACTAAAATAATCACTCATTAAAGCAAAGTGTGCTGGCGTGCACACCACCCACACTTTTCAATCATTATGTTCCCTCCTTTCTCCGCAGACTTTTCTCTTCTTCTGAAATAACCAACACTCTCTCTTTATACATTTTTGTGATACATCTCTTGCTTTTTTTCATGGTGTCCCTTTGTCCATCAGGTTGCCAGCTCAGTGCTTCAGCATGACAGCCCGACTAAGGAAGGGGAACATGTGGACGTCTCAGCCCAGCATTGTTCTATAACGGATTCCAGCTTCTCCTGGTTACTGAATCAGGGAGCAGACCCAGAGAGTCGCACATAGAAACTTTTTTACAATCTGCTTGTCATTAACTGCTCAATGAATAACATCAGATACGCTTTAACAAGCGAAACAAATGAATAAAAACAAGGAACTCAAACTGAACGATGGGCTACGGTTGGGAAAATGCACAAAAGTTGCCAATGCTTGACGTTTTCATGGGAATATCATGCTGATAATATAGTGTCAAAAATGTGATGTTGAACAATTAGTACTGTCACCTTAACAAATCCCTGTGTGGGGACAGTCAGGGCAAAGTGAGCAACCAAAATGTCACTTTGCAGTGAATCAGAATCTTGCATGTCTGACCTTTTTAGAGTTTGAAAGACACAATGGGGTTTTAATTTATCCTTCCTCTCTATTCTCTCTCTCTCTCTCTCTCTCACACACACACACAAACAAGGGAGATACTTACAGCAGAGGTACTTCAACAATCAGGTGAACGAGGTTGGACAACAATTCCTCAAGGAGGTTCTGGTTGCCTGTTTCTACACAAGAGATTGAGGGAGTTATTATATGAGACACACATGGCAGCTCCCTGTTGATCAAAGTCAGTCTCTCTTTGCTCCTTCCAACTCCCACTCTCCCAAATCCCTCACCCCATCCTTCTCTTCATCAATATTTCATGCTCACGGTACAGAGGAATGGCACTGAAGGAAATTAGCTAATTGGGGTGGCAGGGTTTCTGCGAGATTCACCAAGTTAAATTTAAGACTTTTTAAGAAACTTTTTTTTCAGTACTTCCAAGAAATGTTAAACAATGATTCCAATATATATGATATAATTAATTAAATGAATGTGACTTGATCCAGAGTATGCATCAGAAAATGGGCGAATGGATCAACCTATTTAAAATGATATCATTTTATTGCTATATTTTAAGTTGATTTAACATCTTGCTAATATTGACATGTGAGGGTGAGCTTCCTGTTACCGTCGCTAGCAGCATTGACTGTTTGCTGCAGGTCTTAAGGTGCCAATTGAAACTCTACCAAAAAGGATTAAACAGCCTCCTGCGAACACACCCTGTTCGTTAAGAGGTGTGTAACACCTCCTGTAAGCCTGCAAGTGGATATGAAAACATTTTATCGCTAACAGCAGTGTCTACAGCAGGCAAGAGAGAGCAGGGATTTTCTACCTTCTAAAGCATTTGTGAAGAAACTCTACTAAATGCTCTCTTAGACTCTTCAGGGCCAGAGCACCAGGAAAGTGTTATTTAATTTACAAATATCAAAATTATCAGGAGGGCACACATTTGCTTGTTTATTTAGGGACTCAGACTGGACATGTGTTTCAGGCCAAACTCAAGAAAGGTGAAAATGTTCTTGTGACTTCAAGTATTTTAACATTTTTCTCGGAAAACTCAGATTCTAGACACACCATAGTTATAAAACAAGAGATACACACTCAAAATACAGTTTCCAGTGTATCCTGCGAAGCTCACTTCTTGATGCTACTGTGGCCACATCTCAATCTCCTTGTCGCACACCTTCTTTTTCTAAACAAATGTGTAATGGATCTCACCTCCAAAGGAGCCTGGTGCCCTCTCCTGGTAGGAGAACTGCAGGTGCAGCTCTTCTTCATTCATCTCCCTGATGAACACTTTGAGCAGACACCGAATCATGAACAGTGCATTGTGGGCCTGCCAGATAAACAGTTGACTGTGGAGGAGAAACAAGAAAAAAAAAAAAAAGGAACACATTCAAGGTAAAACAAAGAACTGTGACAGGAGTGGCTGACAATGTGCTGCTGCTTTATGTTCTAGACTTAACAGGGAAACCTTGGCTGACTGTGTATATTCCTCACTAGTATGCTGCATTCCCTCGGTTCTTCATGACACTTCCCCTTTTATATTTCCTTCTTATATTGTCTTGTGTCTCTTTCTCATCTTTTCTGAACACCTTTCTAAATGTATCAAATAAAGCGCCTTAAATGAAAGCTGCTATACAAATAAACTTGCTTAACTTCACTAATGCTTTTCAGTACTGTCTATACTTACTGTACAGCATATGGATCTCCTTTTGTATTATATAAAATGTAATGATTAAAAAAACATTTTCTCATAACTGCAACCTTCACTCTGAGCACCTGGAATACTGTAGGAGTAATGTTGCTAAACCCATAGAATATAATTACAATGAAGAAAAAAAATGACTATACCTTCACACGGGAAAAAGACAATATTGAGTATAAGAGAGAGAAAACAATGACAAACAATGACAGGAAGAATAAGCAATTACTAGTGCCATCAGGCGCGAGCTGCTATGTTTCACAACCACCAACACAAGGTTTACTAATTAGTCCCACAAATAGCCGACTTGCACATATCAAACCCAGAAACTGTAGGTTTGGTTTATGGAACAAAATCTGTTAGAAAACGTAAGAAAACTAAAAGAGACTGGATGGGAGCAATAACTCCAAACTCTAATGTTTAACAGAGACCGAGGAGTTCCCACCCAAAGTATTTGGTACTTGGATAGAGTCTATCTCTGTGGACATGGTGTTTGGCAGTAATTGTAAAGAAATGCCACATGTGTTGATGGTTATACCTCAGCGGTTTTGTCATGGGAAACTACAACCACTTTAGTGTCCCTCCCTCGTGAAAAAAATAAGATTCCCAGACTGCCTATGATAAAACAATAACTGGCCTGTGCTCCCGCACAGTGAGCACGGACATACACAGGATCTATTACTACTGACATGCAAGTGCATTCTCTCATTTCAGCTTCCCATACTCACTCTTGGCATTCTGTCGAGATTTTCAGCTCTTTAGTTCTTCCAAGGAAAATTCTCACAAGAGCTCCAAAGTTCCCTGTTCTGGGATTGTTTTCAACTTGGAAAAAAAAAAAGGATGAGAGAACTTATCAGCAGCATTACACAAGCTACAAAAACTTCCTGATTTGATATTTTTCCAAGTAACCAATAAAAATAAACTTCTTTCAACTCTGGAGAATTTGATATTCATTGTGGTAAATATATGGACCAGTAAAAGAAACAATACAAATTAAGCGTATAATCATCATAGGGAACTTACTGAGGATCTTGGCCAAGGGGATGACAGCCTCTTCCAGCAACTTGGAGTCTCCACTGGTTTAAATGAACAGCAGGGAAGAAGAAAATTAGAAAGAAAATGAGAGGACAGTTAAAACACATACAAGAGAAAATGGGGTGTACTGTATTGTGTTGATGATAAATGTGTAGCTGGTGGCAACACAAGAAAGCAGGGCTATTAAGGTGCTTTAATCGGGGTTGCTGCCAATGATTAATTTCAAGATAAATTAAGGTTTCAATTATTTATTTCTATTAATTTTGTTTGGTCTGTAAAATGTCAGAAAATGAAATTACAAAACATCCATCAAAACACGTGTTTTCTTGTGTTGCCCCCATTATATATATATTTACTCAAATCTTTGTGTCTTGTGCTTGGGTTAAAATGATTGATTATACATTACTATTATTTATTTTTTTAAGTGCTGGGTAAGATGGCTGATGATTGCATAGCCCATTAATGAGCTGGATTGGTCCATGAGTGCACAAGCTTTGTTAACAGTATTACAGAGATTTAAGAATTAAGCATCCTCAGAAAGCTTTTGGCAAACTGAGATCATGTCATTCCTTAAACTGGAAAAAATTAATTTCGTCTTACAGGGTCAAATAATAAATTCTACACTACATGGCAACCTATTTTGAAGCACAACAGATATAACACTGATGAGAAGTAATTCCAAGAGGTATATTTTTCGCCAAGGTCCCTTAGGTCTATAATTCAGGATATTTTTATCTACAGAAGTATTTGTGGTAGGAGGGAGGACTCGTGTTTTTTTAAAAATCTGTTTATTATCATACTGTGTATTAATCCAGTGTTAGATTCCTTGTGATGCTGACTCTATTGCACAAAACCATTGAGGACTTTTAGAGGAAGTCTTTCAAGTGTCCCTCTGAATCCAATCAACAGTAATGAGGGTCAGACCCCTGGAGAGAGTTCCTAAGGTAATCGCTATTATTATACAGTGACACTTTGTAGCAGACTGTACAACTGGATGTGTGATTTTGGTCATAGCTCTTGATTATAGAATAGATCCAGCAAATTTACCCTGTTCTAAAATATGGAACTTTGGCAGAGTATTAATTCAATAATGTTTAAACGTACTGAATTCACCAAGAGGAAAGAGAGCAAACACTCATGTGGATGACAGAAAGAGCAAGGAGAGAGAGATGAGGTGCAAAAAACAAACAAACAATATTCTGGCACATGATTGGACACAAGTCTAAAAGAGCCTCTATGTGTGTGTTTGTGTACCTGCAGGTGGGACTGATGAAGGTGAAGGAGATGAGCTGGTTCCAGAAAGGATCATTCTCCGATATGGACTCCGTGCCCACCAGGGTCTTGAGGTTGGGGTTATCGGACAGGTCACTGACATGGCTGGTGTTGGCACCCATCTCTACTGGCTGCACTCAGCCAGACTCGAACCCAATCTTCACTGCTTCTTCACCAGGCATATGCCAAATCCTGGAGCAGAGGAAATCCTTAAATGATTGGTACAATCACAAAGACTAATGATCAACTCGACACACAGCACATCTGCAAGTTGTTGTTTTTCCATAAAAGGTATAATCAGCTCAGTATAAATAAGCAATCACAAAATTCAAGTTAATTTGACAACCATACATGAAGAGAACATAATTTTTCATTTATCAGGCAACTAGAGTTTGACATCTCAATCAATAGATAGATAGATAGATAGATAGAAATAATTGCAAATAAATGCACACAAGCGTCCCTTACAAACATTCATACACAGCAGAACTGGGGATGTGACTGGCACATAATTAAAATATAATCATTCGTAATTTCACTTACAGACATAATTACAATTTAGATTAAACATTACACCTACATTAATTTCATTAATCCTCGGCAAAGATGTATGAAAAGTCGCAGAGCTACATGGTGTGCCTGAGTTCTGAGTGAAAATTAAAGGAGCCTATAAAACATGCATGCCATCGCTATCCAGGTATTTCAAATCAAAGTCTTACTTTTATGGATTATCAGTCAGTAAAATATTTCTGTTCGCAGCAATTCCAATGCCTGACCTCCTGGGAGAAAGAAAATTCAAGACAGCATAAAAAAAAGGAACCAGGACGTGTCTTATTGTCTTGGAATGACACACCTTTGGCACACAGGTGTAGCCAGCTAACCAACATTTACCCAAGTGAACAAGAGCATACTAAAATAGGGCAGAAGTGCTATGACAGAGGACAGTTTGTGCCTCTCGTGTACTGAAGTTAATACATAGGATGATAAACATGTCACCAAATCTTACTAATTCATTTTGTTCTCAATGTCATTCTCGACGACTGTGAGGTTGCCAGAGTAAGATTTGGTGTCCAAATTCAGTCTATTAGCTCCTGTATCTTCAGTTGTATCTGCTTCTTATATGACAGCTAATATATCTGCTGCTTCACTTTAACCAATTTGACTGATGTTAGCTAGCTTATCCTATTTCAAGTGCAGGAAATACCCTGTGCCTCGGTAGATCACCAAAGGGGTATAATGTCAACTCCGAATTAGGATGACGCCCTAGCTAGGGTTAGATAAATTAGTAACTCGTCTTTGCTTAAGCGGTGGTTAATAGCTCACTGTCCAAAAAACAACTACGTCCACTGCTTGTTTGACATCAGCTGACCGCCGGGCTTACCTGTCATAAATGCTTCTCGCAGTTTCCGCGGTTCTATCGGCTCCCAGGACCATTAAACGGCAAATGTTTCATAAAATAAAGAGTCTCAAACGATTTTTGTATTTTTAAGTTGCCAAATACCTTAAATTCTGGTGAATATGAAACGATTAAGTTTACTCTACACACTCCTTTCCTCCATGTTTTCCACGTCGCCACCCCTTGCGTAATGACGGCAAATGGGCGTGATTACGTATTGACGTTGCAAATAGAAATGTGCCTTGATGTGTCTAAACTTTTCTACCTACTTGCAACTTTGAAGTCATTATAACATTTCTTATAGTTAATTAATGATTATAAATTCAGTGATATAATTGAGGTATATTACTCTGAAGTTGGCCACGCTGTGTACGTGCTTTTATTTTGATACCAACATATACTGTAGAACTTTTACTCAAGATTTTGAATGCATCATTTTTTTCACCGCAAATATCGAGTTTTTACATTATGGTATTAATAATTTTACTAATGAATATAAATGACTTCTTTCTCCACTGCTGAAGATATGCTCTTAATGGTAGCAATAACTAGATCCTCTGAGCATAAATGGGAAACAATGAGATTAAAAAAAGGTTACACAAACTGGAGATCTCTAGTATTTGAAGTCAAAACAAACAGCTGATTATTGCTGGTGTAAAGAAAAAAATCTCAACTTTATTAATACAGAAAAACCACTGGTGGACTCGCATCATGTGGCATAATGCATGTTAAAATTGTCATAACACTGCAATAAATCTTCCACATTTGCCAGCAGAGACAATAATCAATCTATGCTCAATTTGACACAGGTTTTGTTTAAAACACCATATGACCAAAAACGATTCCTTCATGACTTGAATGAAGTCAGCAAGCAGAAGGGAAAGCACAGTTGGAGCAATAAATGAGCATCTCTTGAAAGATTTCTTTTATTCATTTATAGAACTACAAGTTTGACTAAAACTATCCACTTCAGATTGGATACTCATTACAGAAAAATTATTGTATCAATTCATGATTAACAAGGAAAATATGTCAACAATGAACAGTTTATTTAGGTTACTGTGGATGAAAAAAAATAAGGTACACATTATAAAGAAGATTCTAGCAACCAATTCATTTAAAGAAAAGTGATAATTTAATTGATGATTTTTCTATATTACATTAATGGAATATTTACACTGTTTTAGATGCATTATAATAAACATTTGGGTTGTCAGTCTGTCTTCTTATCTGCTGTTATAGTGGATCCATTGGCTGTAGCCTCACCATTGCTTTCAGCCTGAGAAAAAAAGAAAGAAAGTCTATAAACATGTTTATTAAAGAGGTTCATAACTAACACCAGTATTAATCATGATTAGGTCAATTGAAACTCATCTTAACCTGTAAAATTCAAACACTTTAAAAACATTCAGTGTTACCAATATTGAAGTATCATCTAACACTACATAAATAAATGACAAAAAGGGTTTATCAAATGTCATCATAAAATCATTACTTTTCCATTAACTTACCTTGCAAGTCCCATTACTCTGTCCACTATCTTTTTGGTCACTTCTGACATTCTCTTGGACTGCTTTTTTGTTCCAGAATATATTAATAATGGGTGAGATCAGAGGATAGATGAAAGGCTCCAGGTACTTCTTGTAGACCCACAGAAGGACAGGAATCACAATACAGGGAATGCACACCATGATTATGGCTGAGACAGGCCGCCAAGACTGAGGAACCTGAAGCAAATAAAGCAGACCAAAAGATTGCAGAGTTTTCAAAAATATATAATTGTTTGACCATCTTAGTCACCACAGTGGTGTTACGCCTCACATTTCCATATTTTGAGAAGAGTAATTTATAAATTATTTTCTTTTGATGAGATATTTGACTGAATTGTCATTAAGTACTAATGAAATGAAATGAAATACTACTTTTAGAAGTGTCCAAATGCAAAGAAGGCCTTCACTACTACTGCCATAATTATGCTACCATAACTATGCATTTTACACACACCAGGGGACTATTATCCTATACAAGCTCTGAGTAAATGCATTGTACAAATCAACAATTGGCAAAATTCCCTTATGCTCAACAAAAATAAAAGTCAAGTCATTATTTGTTGGGACAAGGAAGAACATTAAAAGTCAGGGCTGAATTCCAGTTAGTAAAGTAGATAACCACAAACCAGGCCAGGGACCTTTATGTAGTCATGGACTCAGACCTGAATCTTAATAGCCACATTAAGATAATTACAAATCAGCCAGCTATCACTTTAAGGACATATCGAGGATTAAAGGATTTATGGTTAAGAAGGATTAGGAAAAACGGCATACGTTTATATTCAGTCAACTACTGTACTACTGTATAATAATACTGTAATGAACTGTGTACAACTCTAAAGGATGAAGACTGTTTCTGTTTGCCACTGCCTTGTTTTCATTGGTTATTCCAAAGTAATGTATGCAAGAACTGTAGTAAAAAGTGACTTATTAATGAGTTATTGGCCGACCTGACTGCAGTGTCGACAGAGGACCACGTGGGGGCGACAGTACAGGAAAAATAAAAATAACGAGCTGAGTTTCGTGTCAAGAGGAGAACACAGTCTATGCATTGTTTATAGCCGATTCGCTCCCCCCACCAGTTCATAGCTCAATGAGGTTTATCACCTGCGACCTGTCAGTGTTGGTGTTTTAGAATCTAATGTTGGTTTTAAAAATTGTAGAAGCTGGACAGAAGTTGTGCTTTCAGCTCTTGTCTGACAAACTTAATCCTCGACATGTCGAGGCCCTTCAAAGGACGCCAGAGAAACTTCAGTATGCTATTAACTCGTCTTGTTACTGTTTGACAAACACTATAATTCTCGCCGCCGTCAGAGAGACTGTTAGCTAACGCTAGCTTCGAGCTTTTGCTCTGTGGTTCCCCGGGGTAAGAGGTATGAAGAATTGTATCTAACCAGCAAACTAAATAACAATTTATTGCCTTAAGAGTTTAAATGACCAATTTCTCACCTCTGTAGATCACGAAACCCCACTGTTGTCACGTATTGCCAATGTAAACAGAATATTTGTCATATGTTTCGGTCCGCGACGTGATGTTCCCTAAATGCAACAACGCATGCGCATAATTTACTTCCGTATAATAAGGAGCGGAAGTTGTCTCACACCGGGGCGCCTTTCTTCAAAACAAACATAAGAGTCGGAATTACGACTTTGTAAGTCACTAATTTACTATCACAGTTTCCAGCAACAGTTGTTAAATGTTTATATACTGGGAATGTATTGTCAGTACAATAATTGGCACTGAAATTAGCGACGGTTTGATATTTAGCTCGTTTTCAACTATCATTCAATGTGATTCGCTAACAAGTAGCCTAGCTAGAAATCACACAAAAATAAAAATTTACATCGGTCTTTTTTGGAGTTCGCTCTTGATATGAAAATGCATTTTTTCTCAGTTTGCAAGAAAGAAATTCCTATGTTAGTGTAATTTTTGTCTTTACAATTTTTGAGTGTTTATCTGAATGTACATTGCGCACTAAAATGTTTCTTATGAGATCTTGTGTGTTTCATTTCAGAGCACAATGCCTCTGTCCACCCAGTCGCAAGCCGACGATCATCAATATGTTTTAGTGGCCAGTATGGATAATGCTCGCAATCTGTCCAATATATTGAAAGCAATCACCTTTAAAGACCATGCCATTTTCAGTGCTACACCCAATGGCCTGAAAGTCACTGTTGAGGACTGCAAATGTCTACAAGCCAATGCCTTCATTCAGGTGTTTATTTTTAATGTATAATTTTGATATATAATCGCAAATGCACCTATTTAATGGTGATATTTTAAAGAACAGACATGTCTTTCTTTTCTAGGCTGAGATTTTTCAAGAATTCACCATAAAAGAAGATATGGTAGGTTTTCAGATCAACCTCACTGTTCTGCTGGACTGCCTAAATATCTTTGGAGGAAGCGGAGTACCAGGTAAAGATAAAGGTTATATAAATAAGATAAATAAACCTGATTTGAGAGTGAGCAAAAAAGACAAACATGCAACTAGATATAACTAACTAACTAGACTAGATAACTAGATATAACCTGTTTAAACACAGGCTCTAAATGTGTTTATCTTTTCAACCATAGTTATTTTATGATCCATCTCAGATATGACTAAATCATTATTTCTCATGGTATTTTGCAGGAGTATCAACAGCCTTGCGGATGTGCTACAGGGGGTACGGTTACCCTCTGACCCTGTTCCTGGAGGAAGGAGGGGTCGTGACTGTGTGTAAGATCAACACACAAGAACCAGAAGAGCCAATTGACTTTGATTTCTGCAGCACCAACGTCACAAACAAGGTGGACTTGCACGATTTCATATGATGACAGTGATATACATATATTTGGCCAATAGAAAAATCCAAAGAAACTCACATAACCCCATCTCTTTAGAGGCTACACCTTAACAGTGAAAATACAACAACTTTTCTGTTGCTTGGAATACCTTGTTTTTCTCTACAAATCCATTAGGAATACATATATGAGAGAATCTACAAGATTTATGAAAATGATTAATTACTACTCCTGACCTCTGGCTCTTTTCAAAGGTGATCCTGCTGTCAGAGAGTCTGAAGGAAGCTTTTTCTGAATTGGACTTAACCAGTGACGTGCTACAGATCACCATGTCTCCCAACCAGCCATACTTTAGGTGAACCATCAAAATTGAAACAGCTTTTTAAAGCATCATTAATTATAATACAGTATAATGTTCAGAGGATATTTGGCTCATGGATATATTTGTAAAACATGTTGAAAATCCATTTAACCTTCTTTCAATAATAATTTAATTTAGTCATATTTATCAAGGAAGCAATCTATGAAGGAAGCACATACAGAATCAGAATGCTACAGATGCATTTGAAGGTGTTCTCTGATTTGTTCTGCTCTGCAGGTTGTCTACATTTGGGAATTCTGGAAATGCCCATTATGATTATCCCAAAGACTCTGAGATGATGGAGGTCTTCCGATGCACCAAGACACAAACCAACAGGTTAGCATAGAGAAAAAAAAAACTATTCGGTTCCCCTGGGGACTGGAGACAGAACCACAACAGGACAACAGAATGGATAACATTGGATGAAATGACAGAACATGTTTCATTTAGTTTCCTTATTTTGTGACTTGTCTCTTTAAAACAACTGATGATTATGATCCAATCCATATTCCTCTATACTCTACTTTTGTAATAGACCTTTTAAACAGGAGACATTTGACTTGTCAGAGCAGCAAAAGCATAGCTGCACTGCCTAGCATTGCTTTTCTTCTTTTGTGTGATCCACTGTGTCAGCATGTATAGAATCTAAGCATGCTGACTCACCAGATAACGTAAAACCATATGTAATATTATTTATCACACCACAGCTATTCATATTTCTTGTCAAAATTTGCTCCATAGTCTGACATGACGACGTCCACCTGTAGCAGTGGACAGAGGAATGTCTCTGCTTGGAATGAATTCATTAGCTCTACAATATATGTTGTCCTCTCTGTTAACGTTTACAGGTACAAGATGTCCCTGTTGAAGCCCTCCACCAAAGCACTGGCTTTGTCCTGTAAAGTCTCTGTGAGGACGGACAGCAGGGGATTCCTCTCGCTGCAGTACCTGATCAGGAACGATGACGGACAGATCTGCTTTGTAGAATATTATTGTTGTCCTGATGAGGAGGCAGAAGAGGAGTGATGCCAGTCAGTTTAATTCAAGCCCTTTTAATGAGCATCTGAACTTGAGCGGTGGCCATTCACTTTGAAAGTGAAGACAACCTGATGAGGCAGTCCAGCCAGTGTGGTGCACACAGGGAGAAAATGCTGGACTGAATGGGCATGATGGATAATAGGCAGTGTCCTCACTGAGGTATTGTTCCAAAATCAACTGGTTCATCATTTCAGTCATGTTTGAGTTGAGCATTGCTTTTGAATTTATGGGAAGATTATGTCACCTACCTGGTCTTGTTGCATCTAGTCAGACCACTATCTTGGTAAGTTAACAATTCGATCAACACAGTACATGATTGTATGAACAGTTACTGTGTATGTTGTTAGTACAGAGTCCCTCAACATGCAAACTTTGCCTATGATATTGGGGCGCATGTTTCTGGATCTTCTCCAGCCTCTTCCCCTTTAACTCACGCAGTGAGCTCGTTGACAGCCCATAAAACAAATCTTGAACAGTTCATTGGTGTATTTATCCCAAGGTGTCTGCTGTAGTGTGTGTACAGTAATCTAATCTGCACAGACCTTAGATTTCTCTACAGCTCTGCACATACATTGACAATCATTTGTTAGGATTATAGATCAGATGATGCAGAGTAGACTGTATGTTTGAATTCTTTTATTTCCATGACATAGAAAACAATTGTAGTCACTCAAAAGCAATAAACATTTTTTTCCCCCACTTATGGAATATTTTATCAAAAAGGATGGTCAAAGCAGTGACTTTCATGGCTAGCTACAATCGGAGGGAGGGAGCAAAACATATTGAACACAACATGTGTCCATTTCCGATTTTCTCCAGACCTGTCTAACATGTGATAATTAAGTGTGGTGCGCGTGAATTCTTTTCGTATCCTAACAAATAACATAACAGTGGACTTCAGATCTGACTGCACTGTTAACGTTTACTGAAGACAATATTGAAAAATGGCAGCAGTAAACTATTTGCCTGGCTTAACCCAGTTCATCAAGTTACCTGCGCGCCATCCTTTGTCTTTTGAAAGCTTTGTGTTTGTTCTTCTTTGCAATTTTTGGCGCAGGTGCCTCTGTCTCTATGTGAACTGGCTTCTCATCAGCTGGTGTCTTGAAAACATCAGCTGTAACGTCTTTGTCCAAATCCCCCTTCTCTTCTGTCCTCTTCATTTTCTGCATCTCCTTCACCATCTGCTTCTCGCGCACTCTGGCTGCTGCCGCCAGTCTGATCTCTCGTCGGTGCTGTGGGTATGTGAAGAGGAATGTGACCGACATATAAAGGAAATGTATGATGTAGCATGGTCCTGTATCGGGCGGATTAAAAGTGATTCGCTAACGTCACATGCTTACAATTTAGACTAGAATGTAATGACTTTTACCATGTTAGGAGACTGGAAGTTTGGGTTTTCATAGAGTGTAGGCCCTCCGAAGCTCCCCTGAAAGACCTTGATGAGGTTGAGAACAAAGCGAGGGCCGATCTCCACTAGAGAGGCATCCTCCTCGATGATCTGAATGTCAAACAGAAAATGGAAAAACAAGCACATGCAATCACACAGGAAAAAAAAAGTCTCTAAATACAGAACGCACAACAGAAGACATGTTTTACTTCTCGAATCAATAAAATAGTTTCTAAAAATGAAAATGTGGACCAAGAATAGTGAAACATTACCTGGTAATTTCTAAACCATATCCTGTTGTCTGCTATGGTGAATGTGAAGACGTGGTCCACAAAAGGCTGACTCTTAGGGTGGTAGCGTGGAGTAGAAAATGTCTGCAACAGCAAAGTAATGACAATCCTCCTTAACTTTAAAAAGTAGACACTCAGCCAATTTAGCTTTCAAATAAATTAAAAAACTTAGTTACGTTCTTAGTTACTTTTAGATAAAAATAAGTGTTGATGCTGTCCAAGTCATATTACATTATTTAGCATTTTAATCGGACACCATCTATCCGTTTAAATAACACCGTAAAAACTATAAATTGATTGGACTTTTTATTTCCACTCCATTTCGATTTACACAATGTCATTTTCTGGGTACAGAAGGTCTGTTTTTCAAGGCTATTATATATACTGAAGTGTATTCAGAATTAATGCATGCATCTTTTACACACACCTGGGTGAACAGCTCCTTCAGTAAAGCATAGTGGGGCTCCTTGTCAAATTTCTGTAGGAGAAAAGAAATAGTAGACAAACAAAGTTTAATTAAGTCTTGTTCCTACTCTAGCAAGTTACCTTCACTGATTGATCAACTGTTTACGTACCAAAAAAAATACACGATAGGTAAACAGTTTGCTAAAGAGAATACAAGACTGCTCATGACTCAGACCAATGATAGGAAACCATTAACCAGGAGTGGAGTGCATCAAGAATAAGTCTTTTCATGTTGTATGTGTGCTGAATGCAAATTTGGATACTCTGATTTGGTCAGGAGTAAAAACAGTTCTTGATATTTCATATACATTTTCATATATTTTATAATTAAACAATCCTAATACTTAACTGCAGCCTTTCTAACTATTGAAATTATCTGGAGTCATGTTTATATGGATATACAGTTTGTGGTAGACATCGGCCCGTCATTGACATATACCATAAATATATTGTCGACATAATTATGGAAAAACACATCTCTGTTTGACCAGCGCTACTCACAGGATCAAATGAGAGCAGTGGCCTGGATCCTTTGAGGCAGTTTCCAGTCAACTTCAGTTCAGCCAGTGTATGAACTGGAAAGAGACAATATTCATGACATTTTCCACATGACAGATGTTATCTACTGTACTTCAGGACTGTCAACAGGAGTAACTCACTGTTCTGAACCAGAAACTTGGCAGAGGGTCCGTGAGGGCTGTTTGAAATCCTGTAAGATGGAGACATCGAAGTAATTTTAAGTTTGTTCTACAACACTAATTACAAAAGGTCAGCTTAATGTTTAGACTGTAAATGACAAAGATCATATACTCACCACATATATAGATCCTGCTTCTTCTTGGCCTCAAAAAAGAGGCATTTGTTGCAGTTTTTCATTTCACACACCTGGGAACAACACATATGCTATTTATGAGGTCATATATACACTCAAGGGATTAAAAATGCATCTATTAGTTCATTTGCAAATTTACTTCGGTAGTTTGTGTTGTTTTGAAAATAGCAACTAATATTTTGTTCCTTATTAAATTTTTATGATCATCTTAATTCAATCAGTAACAATAACAAAGAGTTCTGGCTACATAACACTGACATAGACACACTATTGTGGAATGGTGCGCATTCGCCCCTCTGGTGTACGATCCTGGATATGTTGCCCCAGTCATGGCATTCTTGCAGATGTCACTTTCTACTAAGTCTATTTATAGATGTGGGTTAGTTTAAAAGGGAGTGATCATTTGAGATTACTTGGATGAAGGCATTGCGACTATATTTCTAAAGATTGTGTTTTAAGACAAGACTACTCACACAAATCTACCGAGTGTGACCAAATTTTGTTTGAGAATTACAACAAAACCCTCACTACATATGGATGTACAGCCAATTTTGAAATCATAGAATGCATTTCTCAAACTGGGCCAAAAAAATGAGAGGGCGAAAAGTTTGTCCTTATTCTTAGTAAAAAAAAAAAAGAAACTCACCTCATTAATAACAAACAACTTGTCCTTTCGGTCCATTTTTGTATCTAACAGACAAGAAAACGTGTTATTATGACAATAACACTGACAAAAACCTTTATCTCTGTTGAGCGTAAACAATGAGGATGAAACAATTCTGTATATGGACGAGCCTAACCTGCTTTGGAATGAGGCATCATGGTCCTCAGGTCTTGCATCAAGTGTCTTGTTCTGAAGTTGATGCCTCTTGAAGAGAAGATGAGAACCCTTTCCTTGTTGGTCCATTTACCCTGTTAAATAGAATTTATGACATAAATCACGCTTGCAATGTGCTGTTCCGTTCGAATGGCCTCATCATTTCTGATAGAAAATAAAACATAGCCTGGGCCTGTTTATTGAGTGTTGTTGCTCCCACAGTGGGCATGAAAAGGGCTTTATCATGCTACACATTAAATTACACTGTTTGCTGTGTTAGTTATAGTTACAATGTGTTAGACGTTTTATCATAGGTTACATTAAATAATTCTAGAAAATACTGCATATCCCAGGTATATTTGCGAACTTGAGTTAGCTAATTAATAACAAACACGAGTACTTACCATAGAAACCGGTGGTGGAATTGTGACCTCATTTTTATGGTTTTCGGCTTCATCTGATGCTTCACCACCATCGGCTACAAATTTACCTTTCTTTGCTGTTTTATCAACATGAGCTTGTCCTCCACGTTTTCTCTTGAACGCCGACATGTTTGCACGCTGCCACAAGTCTCGCGTGACCAGCGGTCTCACTCAAACAATACACGTACATACAGAGAGAGACCCCTAGTGGTGCGGAGGTGGTACTTCAAGTATAAACGTCTTCACACGGCTTCTTGGATGATGTTTGAGCCTGGGTTACTCTTTCTTACATATTGGGGTCACAATGCCTCTGTGTCCAATTACTTCTGGTCATTATTACTATTTCATTACATTGTTCACTCTATACTGTATGGAATGTAAACGTCTTCTCCTTATTTCCAGTGCTTAATGATTTTCTTCCACAAATGCCTATCCTATCTACTGAACTCTTTTGCTTTTTAAAATTTTTTTTTAATCTTGTGCACAAAAGTTATTTAATTTGACCCCCCACAAGATAATAACTTGTATGCACAATATAATAACTTGTTCCCACGAGATAATCATTCGTGCTCACAAGATAGTAGCTAGTTCCCACAAGATAATAATTTGCACAAACAAGATAATACCTATTTCCCAAATAATCTGCACACACAAGATAGTAATTTGTGTGCACAAGACAATAACCAGTTCCCAGACAATATTAACTTGTGTGCCCAAACTAATAATTTGTGCTCACAGGATAATAATACATGCACATAAGATATTAACCTGTAGCCATTAGGATACATTGGATACATTGTCGAGAGGGGAGAGCCTAATAAAAAGTATATTAACTGAATAAGAGCTTGATTTAATTTCGAACAGTGGAGGGCAGCAATACGCGATTATAATTTGAAATCTGCCTGAACAATAAAGGAAAGAAGAACAATTCTCGCGAGATTTCGGTATGTACATGGTTTGGTCTATGGTCATAGCAAACCGGTTGTAGTAGTAAGTCAAGGAAATGTGAAGAAGTTGTTGGTCAGTGATAAAGGAGTATATATCTGAATATGTAAAACCGAATATAATATTGTTTGAGAAGTGTCGCTTATTTTAGAGACACAACAGAGGTGCTTCCTGGCTGTTAGCATGCTACAATCAGCTACATGCTAAAGTTAGCATCGTCAACGTTAACAACATTTTATTTAGTATTTATTCCAGAGAAGAGTTTTTCTTTGCAGTCGGCTGACAATGAAGTGTCACTATGAAATCTTGGGTGTGAAACGAGACGCCGGAGACGATGACTTGAAGAAAGCTTATCGTAAATTAGCATTGAAATGGCATCCAGGTAAGTTGTAGTGGATCCCTTACGTAAAAGCATCAATAATGCAGTGGAAGAATACTTATTAGTACTGTAGTACTAATAAGTATAAGAAATGTGTGGCAACTGCATTGTGTTTTATGACATTGTTTTACATCAGAAGGTTTATACTGTAAAGTTAGCAACAGCACCTGTCAGAAATGTGTAAATTTACTGTTTTAATGACGATATTTGCCTCTGAAATATAGTAGAGGTAATGCATTTATGCTTTATAAGTGAAACTAACTAAAAAAAACCTTTCCATTGTAGTCACACAACATTACATATATTATATTCCCTTCTTGTTCAGTTTTTCAATCTTGCATCAATATATGATGCTGTTAACTCGATGCTTACTTAATTGTCAATAAGCCATTAGTTAAGATTTTCACTCTAACAGCATCTGTGGTTTTCTCCTGAAATCTCCAGATAAAAACTTGGACAATGCTGACGAGGCAGCGGAGCAGTTCAAGCTAATCCACGCCGCTTATGATGTCCTGAGTGATCCACAGGAGAGAGCCTGGTGCGTGGAAGTTAAATTCAGCATGCAGAATTCTTCTAGACTCACATCAGCACTGCACTCACATCTTTCTCTGTCTGTGTGGCAGGTATGACAATCACAGGGAGGCTCTGCTGAAAGGAGGACTGAGTGGAGACTATGAAGATGACAGCATTGACCTGCTGCAGTACTTCACGGTCACCTGCTACTCTGGCTATGGAGATGACGAAAAGGTTAGTGTTTGTGATCGTGTGCATGAGGATCATGTTGGTCAGTACTCGCCAAAAGTCACATCACATCTTTTCTTGAGGAAAATGTAATTAGAATCAGGATCTCAATCAGCCAAAAACACTTACTTCGGCCCCCAGAGTCTTATTTTGTGGAAACTGCTTTCTGTACAGGTTGGAGATTTCTTGCTTTAATGCACTCTCTCTCCCCAGGGCTTTTACACAGTCTACAGGAATCTCTTTGAGTCAATTGTTAAGGAGGAGACGGAGCATGGCAGGGTGGAAGAGGAGGAGGAGAAGGAGGAAGACTTCCCTCCCTTTGGAGACTCTCAGAGTGACTACGATACTGTAAGTCTTCCCCACACTTAAACACTTGTTCAGTGACATAAGAGTTATTCATACAATTGAGTTAGATAAATGAAACAGGAATTATGTCTTCATTATGTGCCACTTTCTGTAAGTCAAGACAAAAACTATATTAAAAGTGTTCCAGTGATGATTTTTAGTTGGCCGATGTACCTAACAAGTCTTTATTTCCATATTACAGATAGTGCACGTGTTTTACGGCTGCTGGCAGAGCTTCTGCACTCGAAAAAACTTTGCCTGGAAAGAGGAGTACGATACGAGGCAGGCTTCCAACCGATGGGAGAAAAGGGCCATGGAGAAGGAGAACAAGAAGACTAGAGAGAAGGCCAGAAAGGAGCGCAACGAGCTCGTGCGACAACTTGTGGCTTTTGTCCGCAAGCGGGATCGCCGTGTGCAGGCCCACAGGAAGCTGGTGGAGGAGCAGAATGCTGAGAAGATCAAGAAGGTGGAGGAGCTGAGGAGGAAGCAGAAGCTCAGACAGGCCAAGTAAGGAGTGGATAGATGGGTAGATGTGGCTTTTTTTCCCCCTTGACTTTTTCCCTCTTACTCATTATATTTAACTGTATGTCAATCCAAGACTGGCAGAGGAGTACAAGGAGCAGAGCTGGGCGGCCATGTCTGAGCTGGAGAAGGAGCTGCAACAGATAGAGGCTCAGTACGGAGAGGAGTTTGGAGATGCATCAGAGAGTGAGGAAGAAGAGAACAGTGAAGAGGAAGGAGGTCAGTGAGACTGTAGCCATTTTTACAAAGGGATTGTGCAATAGCTCTGCAAAGAAGACACCTCTCTACAACACCTTTGTTTATTTACACTAAACAAACAGCAGCATTTTATGCATGTTTTTTTTTTCAATGCATTGATATTCTTTCACAAATGCAGAGCAGCCTGATGCAGACGAGCAGACCATTGACTATTATGACGATCTGTACTGCCCAGCCTGTGACAAATCCTTCAAATCGGATAAAGCGTGAGTACCCTGCCATCCACCGCACCCACCTGCTGTCTTCTGGACCTACGTGCTAATTCACCTAGCTAACATATGAAGGGTTTCAGCAGGGGTTTATTGTTGCAGTGTTGCAGAGATTCAGTGGTGACGACCTCAAATGTAGTCTCTTCACTGTTATGGCCTAGATCATGGCAGTAGAAAGCCAGTTTGTTTGTTTTTTCACTAGTAAATGATGCATTTGTGGGATTTATGTTTTTAACAACACATTTGGACACTGGAGAAAATCTTTTAATAGTCAAACTTGAATTAAAACATCCGTTGTGTCTTTATATTATTCATTTCCGTCTGATTGATCACTTTGTTTGCAGCTGTAGAGGCTTTTTTTTAACCTTTTTTTTTTCCTTGGTCGTTACTTAGTGGTACTGCATACTTCAGATAAATGGTACAGTTTGAAATGATTCATTGCTGTGCCTTTAATTCATTCATTTAGATTTTCCATGAAGAAATACCATTAATTATTATAAATATTATTATTATTATTTACAATTATGTTAGTACCTGCTGATGGATATTACAAATCTGTACAGGGCTTTTATGCACTTGACAGAAAACTTTAATAATGCCTTCACATCTCTTTAATGTTCTTTACTTTCCTCTCTACAGTATGAAAAACCATGAAAAATCCAAAAAGCACCGGGAGATGGTGGTGTTACTGCGGCAACAGCTGGAGGAAGAAGAAGATTCACTTAATCTGAACCTGGAAGGAAAGCATGGAAGAGAGGAGATAAATGAGGAGGTGGAGGAGGAAGAACAACAGAGGCAAAAGTATGTAGCTCGATGTGATAATAGAAAACACGTTCCTACTTTTCTCCTGGTTCTCACTGCATATGATGTCTTAGCTGTATTTACAGATTTTCTTTCCCGCCTTCACAGGTTGTCCAAAAAGCAGAAGAGGAAAAAGAAGCAGCAGAAAGTAGCACATGTGAGTTGTATCTTTCTTTTCCTTCAGTGGCTGTGTATGCTTTAGTGTAACTTTTTAAAGAGCCTTCTTTATTCTTCATTCATATTCTCCTCACCCGTAACAGATGTCTCAGGAGGAGGAGAAGGAGGAGAAAGTAACACTGACCACCTGTGAACAAGAGACCCCCGAGAAGTCAGGGGATCCTCCAGAGCCGGAGAGGCAGGATGATCTCCCTCCTGTAGAAGTCAAGAGGTCAGCCCAGTGTTTTCTTTCCCTTCTCCAGATCTGTGGAGTATTCTTTCATTCATTAAGGGATGTTTTAGTGGCCGTCTGATGAAGACCAATAAACACTCTCCTTTTCACTACTGTCACACTAGATTGATAGATGCTCCTCTAAGTTCACCAGTTAATCTAACTTTCGTTGGTGTTTTTGCGCGCAAATGAATGAATTAAAAACCAATAGCAATTTTTGAGACTCTGTCCTATTTTCTCTGAGCAGTGTTTTTTTTAATGTGCGGCTCTTTGTTATGCTTATGAAGAGTGTTTGGATTCCTGTTCCTGGACTTTCGGTTTCTGTCTGAGTTGGTTCAGAAAATGTTCAGAAAAAAAAGAAGAAGAAATATTTCCACACTGCAATTAGGAAAAACGTGGTATATTCAGAGGCTACAACATTTTTGGAAATAAACCTCATTTCAATGTTAAAACTCTTTCATGAGCACTTGACATCAAGAAATAAAAAAAAAATAAAAAAGCTAATTCAGGTACAGTTGTAAAAGACTACCAGGAGTCTATATGAGAAATAATATGTGGATCCAACACAGTTAATTCTCGAGTTAAGTTGACTTTTAGACTGTAGTGGTATTTGTTTCGCAGTTTTTAATCTGACTTTTATTTATCTGCCTCAGCAGCTCTGGCAAGCCAAAGGGAAAGAAAGGAGGAGGAAAAGACAAACAGAAGAACGTCAAGTCAAACACAGAGGGAGAAACGTTCCCTGAGGTTTGTACACTATATTAAGAGAATGTTATGTTTGTCATATTTACCATTCTTCATTTAGTTTTTATTATAACCTCCGCCAAGGGAGGAGGTTCTGTTTTTGCCGGCGTTGGTTTGTTGGTTTATTGATGGATTTTGATGAAATTTTCAGGAGATTTTGGAAGTGGCCCAAGGAACAATCAAGTAGATTTTGGTGGTGATCTGGATCCAGTTTTTTTTTTATAGTTTATTAGCTATACCACATGTACCGTTGTAATGTAATGATTACAAGGCTCCACAAGATGGTGATGTCTGCAACAAAATGACTGTAGTTTTGCTTTGGAGTGAAATGGCAACATGGGGAAACTGAGCTGACTTGTCGGAGGTCTACGCTCCCCGAGTGCTTTCTAGTTACAAATGTCTTCTACCTACAGTATACGTGTTCAAAATGTCAGTTTAACAGCATCCCTTTGAGTTATCGAAAAGACCATTATTTAGCTGTAAGAAAATGATCCATTCTAAAAATTCTGAACCCATCTCCTCCTCCTGAAGGAAGCAAACCTCCGCTGCGTGACCTGTAACTACGAGTTCCCCACGAGAAACAAGTTGTTTGACCATCTGAAGACCAGCGGCCACGCCACCGCTCTCTCAAACGCTGCACATGGTTCCGTGAGCAAGAACAAAAAAGACAAGAAGAAGAACAGATGACATCTTTTAATTTAATGGGATGATGGACCAGAGAGAATTTAACTCGGTATGGAGACGGGAAACAACTCGCAAGAGGAAGATAAAATGGAAAATTGACTGTCATGGACTGGATTGGCTGACAAAGAGGCCGACAGGGGATAGTTTGTATTTTAAATTACATAATCATGTTGGATGATTGAAAAACACCTTTTATTGTTCTTTAAGATTGGAATAATTGAAGCATGTTCTGTATCGTTCCAAGTTACTCATGAAATTTCCTGTACTGAGGAAAAATCATACATACCATTAAAAACAACTTCTACTGTTTCAGGAATCATCTCTGTTGGTTTGTCATAAAGAGCTCAGAACTGTTAGCTCTGCATCATGAAATAAAAGTGATGCTGCATGTTTATATTCATATGACACCTCTGGAAGTCAGTCAGCAGTGATTTTGTGCCTCTGTCATTTAAAATTGGCATCTCTGGGAGGTCTGTAGGTTGGTATTTGAAGGCTGATTTCTGACAGCCCCTGTGAATTTATTTAAATTAGAATTCATGAGGAGAGATTGTTTTATTATTATTATATTTTTGAAGAGCTCCATGGGATGCGCTGACATTTCTGTTACATTTGGGCCTTTTTCTTTTTAAATCTATCATGACAAACCTTAACTCTCTATCTATTGTGACCTTAGGTTGTAGCCGGATAATTAGATCAAACAGGCATTGAACAGTGAATTTCCATTGAAAATGTAAATGTTGGCAGAAATGAAGAGACCTTCAACCAGGCTGCTGAAAAGAATACACAGCTGGTACAGAATTAATTTAATTTGAGTTGTTGATTTCATGAATTTCTGTACTAGCTGGTAAATATTTAATCAGATTATATTCAGGTTGATGGTTTAACTGCAGTAACTTCTCACTGTGCAAAACAGAAAAACATTTACTTTGTGTTTTTCCCATGCAGTCTACCTACGGTCAGTGAGAAGTGATTTAACTAGTCACAGACCGGCTTTATTATGATCGACTAGAATTTACCCTTTGGAAAAATATTTAGCTTGAGCACAGAAAAGTGGAGATTAGACATTTTGTTTTCATGCTTTGTTGTTATCATTCTTGACCTAGTACTTTGACTGTATAAAATCACAAGATATCCCTAGTGTGTAGCAATGTCTTTATCTGAAGAGACGCTGCCCTGTGCATAAAATAATGTTCTATTATTTTGCTGTTTGTCATTTCTGTGCATAATGTATGGATAGTTAAATATAGGTAAGATAAAAAAGATAGTTTTGGGTTTGTAGCTGTTTGAGCACCTGAACAAGTGACACAATAATACAGGATCTTTCTCCAAAATCACTTTTTTATTAATGTAATTACAAACAGCACACAAAAACAGCAGTGTCATGAGGAAGGGGAATTCAAAGCCTCATTGGAGAGGTAGCAAAAGATTTATTTGAACGAGTAGATACAGTCACTCGTTTTATGTTAGAATCATGGTTTAATCTCGCTCCAAAAGATAGATTAGAGACAGAGCTCAGATTACTTAGATGGACAGTCTATGACAAACGTGTACAGTTACAGCCATTGATCAGTCCAGTCAGTCTTTATCTGACTTTTATCTTCTTTCCATGTAGTTGTGGATGGATTTGTTAAAAACTGCCAGGAAGAAATCTGCGTCTTCCATTGTGATGCACATGGGAGGTTTGATGCGGAAGGTCTGAATGGTGACATAAATATGAAAGAAGAGGGGAGATTACAGACTGTAATACTGACAGCAGAGCACTTAATCCAGACAAATTACATATACATATATGCCATCTCCTGATGCATAGCCAGTAAAAGTAAAACTGAGTAATTGTTTGTCTGACTGCCATTGTTAATAGCATGCTTCACACCATAATGGTCCATAATGGTCTTGCTGAGAGCTGAACCGAAGCATCACACAAAATAGTGACAAAATTGTTGAATTGTACAAAAGCAACATTGCTCTTTGTTGATGCAGGACAGAAAAGTTTTATTCAACATGCTATTCTTGTTAAAGATGTTTACTTTGTGATGTAGGTGCCAGCGTTGTTTAAATACCATATTCTGACTCAGTAAAAAATGAACTGATGAGGGACTGACAGACGTTGCGGGCTCTTACCTGTCCAGAGATTCCTCCTTTCCCTATCAGGACTCCCATGTCCTTGACGTCCTCAAAGATCTCACTCATTCCCTCAGGAGACAGCGGTTCCCTGCTGGCCTGTGAAATGGTAGAGAAGCGGTGACGGAATGTCACAACAATCAACACTATGGTCAAATTGTGCATATGATATCAGTTAACCATTGCCAAATTCAAACCCATGCTTTCGCGCCCCAATTTGGAAAAAGTCATTCGTGCATCGTCTTCTCTACACGACTGTAACTCCCTCCTTTTATAAATCAGATCTCTCTCTCTCCTGCCTGCAGCTGGTTCAAAATGCAGCAGCTAGGCTTCTTACTGGCTTTAACAGACGACATCACATCAATATCCTGGCTTTGTTACTTTGGCTCCCCGTTGGTTTTATAATGACTGGGTCAAACGCAGAGAACCAATTTCGCTGCATTGTACTGTGTATGCTGTATAATTGTATGTGGTAAAAAATAAAGCAAATATTACATTAAAATCGCCTCAGTTCAAATAGGCCTAGAAATGTAAAAATTAGGAAATTGGAGAAACCAATTATGAGGGCCCCTGAAGAGATGTGGATAGACTATTCCTGTTACGTATTCACCGACAGACATGGGTAACCCTTTCTGCCCCCTTGGAGGTGTTATAAAAACATGTCAGAGCCTCAGTCAGGAGTTCAGGTACTGCAGCTGAGGCTGATCTACTCACAGTTACACATGGCCACTGCTGCTCCAGCTAATGGTTAACTGGCGCACTGCTTAAACCAAACATGCCCCTGGGGGCTCACCACAGACAAGCACGTTGATTAAGCATGTGAGGAGAGCTGAGCGTCACTCGCACCTTGTCTTTGACCATTTCCACACCAATCTGCAGGCCTTTTCCTCGGACATCACCGATAATCTCGTACTTGTCCCGCAGTTTTGCCAGTTCTGTCATCAAATAGGTTCCCACATCAAGACTGGTCTGCTGCGTGCCGTCCTCTTTGATAGTCTGTTAAAAAAAACAAAAAACGTTAGCTTGAATTATAATCCAGTGTGCTTCCAAATTGTATTTTTCAGATACTATGCAGAACCACAATGAATTTTCATCGAACCAAACTTTCTCCCCTGATGACTGATGTACAAAAAAGAATATGATTTTTTTTACATCAAGCACTGAAGAAGCAATAGCACAAGCCACAGGATTTCCTCCAAAGGTGTTGAAGTGAAGCCCCTTGGTAAATGAGGCCGCAATTTCTGGAAAGCACAAGAAAAAACACAAACAAGCTCATACCTCCACCCACAGCTGCTCCAAATCAAAACCTCTGATTTCCTCAGACTACATGCATTATTGAAATATAAAAGTGTTTTCATGTGGGTCTCTGTACCTTTATAGAAATGTGAATACATCAGGTCAGCTCACACATACAGAAAATAAATTAGAGAGCCATAGCAACAAGCAACAATGTGGATGTTTCACAGTATTGTCTCACCCTTTGTTGTAACAACGGCTCCCATTGGGAATCCATTACCAATGCCCTTCGCCATTGTTACAATATCAGGAACAACTTCATGACCTTCGAAACCCCAGAAGTGGCTTCCTGTTCGCCCAAATCCAGTCTGGACCTGTCAGGTGAAAAATAGATCACGTTTATTTCATTTTTTTAATGAAGAAATGTTACAGAGATGGAAACATACTAATTTCTACAAGCAGATGTCTGTATGTGAATGCAGACAATGTAGACAAGGGGGAAAAAAATGATATCGGAAGCATTTGTAGTCTGATAAATGTGAAACAATCACATTTGAGCAGGCTTTGGTTGCATACGGTTAAACACCGCTGTGGAGAGCAAATGATGTGGAGCGCATTGGCTGAAATGCAACCTTGAAAAAGCTAAATTAACATGAGACAATTTAGCATTTTTAGCTCTGCTTTAAACAAGCTACTTCTGAAAGACCCTGCCTCTTCAACTCCATTCTAGTGTCTCAAGTTGGTAATCTAGCCATAAACAATTTGAACGGCACTCTGCAGAGTGCATACCTCTGCAAAGGATGAACCATCCCACAAATGCCTATCAAGCTTCCCCAACCCATGCCCAACCCCTCAAGAATGTTTGTGGTTCAGTAGTTGTTTTTTTCCCACCTACCTATCTGCCTACCTATGTTTAAGGAAGTGGAAAAAAAATTACTGGATCTGTCCCTTTATCTAGATTTGCACCAAAATATTTTGTATTCTTTCCTGGCCCATGCACCAGCCAACCAACCAAGCAACCAACATAACCTCCTTGGTGGAAGTAATGGTCTGGTCTGCATATCTATTACTATGATATCGGCTGGCTATACTGTAAGACCCCCCTTATATTTGTTGTTGACTCAGAGACTCAATCTTCATCAGATCATAGCTAATATGTTCCGAGATTGACAACATTGGAAAAGACACCGTGGTAGTCCGTTAGTATTTACCTTTAGGAAGCCTTGTTCTATTGCATGTTTTATGTTGTTTATGTTTTACTGCATGTTTCTTTTATGCCTTCCTCATGAGCATAACATAGCTCCTTTGTGCAGAAATCCTTATCTTAGTTTGATAGTTTGATCAAGATAAGCAATGAGTCAACCAAACTCGTTTATTGGCCTGTTGTCCCGTGAGAAGTAGTGTGATTAATATTTTCAAGTTGCAGTCATAGTTTAAATAAATAGTGAAAGCTTAATATTGGTCATACCAATACAGGCCACGGATCTGCTAATTCATTGTACTGTGACACACAAGTATTTTTAGAAAAATAAATACATTATAAGTAGTAAATATCAAATCCATCCACATTGAAAAGATATCAAATGTGTATCTAACCTCATCGGCGATGCAGACTCCGCCTCTCTCTCTTACAAGTTTGTACGCCTCCTTGAGATAGTTTTTAGGGTACTGCACAGCTCCCCCGACTCCCTGAACAAAACACAGATCTGCTACACAAAAGCACTTAAACGTGAAGTCTAAGATGACATTTTCTGTAATACCCGACAGCAGAATACTGTACCTGAATCGGTTCTCCAATGAAAGCAGCAATTCGACTTGGGACACTCGTTGCAAAAGTCTCTTTGAGCTGTCCAACGTACTGATCATTTGCCATGCAATGGCCTGTGGGATCAAGCAAAGAGGAATCCTTTATGTCTAACTATTAGAGAAATTATTATTACACAATATCCTGCACCATAACATCTTTTGCCTTTGTCTATTTTCACCTCGTTACGTATGTAGTCTGATCTGTGTTCCCTCCCTGTGGTCTCCTGAGTTATGTCTCGATGTTTCACTGTGTTTTCAACCTGGTTTTTGGCTGGAAGTTATTTCCTTGTGGTTTTCGATTACAGTTTGTTTTCTTCATGTTTTCTTATTAGTTCACTAATCTTTTTAGTTTGTTTGTACTTTTGGATTTTTGTCTATTTTTGCCTGTTTATTGGATTACCTTGGTTTTTAACTCCCATTTGAATTTGTCCCCTTTTGTGAGTTCATTCAAGTATTTTTGTTATTAAATCCCTAAACTGAACTCTCTGCCTCTGTTTGGTCAGCATTTTTTCAACTGAAACTTAACATTTGTATGGAGAAGCATCTGACGAGAGGAGTTGAGAAAGTGGGAAAGGGTCAAATTACTATGAAGGGGATTAAATGGTTGGATTTGAATTGAACGTCTGTCAAAGAGGTTACGTTTCACCCATGTCTATTTGTTGTCTAAGCAAAAAGGTATGAACTGACTTCCACAAAACCTTGTGGAGAAGTTGGGCACGGCCTGGCAAGAAGCCGTTAATCACAGGGTGGATACACAAAATCATTTTTCACATCAGTTTGTAGGATGTTGTTACATTTTGGCCCCGCCTTCCTGGCAAGAGAGCAGCAGTAGGTGAGTTTATTTAGACACTGAATGAAGAGAGGCAACGGCATCAGCGACAAGAGGAAATCGGAGTTATAAAAATGATTTTCTAATTGTTTCCACCCGGTTACTTTCTAAAACACAAAAAAACATGCGCACACCTTTGACCTATTGTTCTTGGCGGAGGAGTGTTCTCTTCAAGTGTCCTTCTAGTTACTAATAAGTTAAAACTGAACAAAATTAGTTACAGATCCTAAATCTTTTTCCATGGTATTCCCTTTCCATGGTATTTGGGGAATTTTTAGAATAATTTCTCGTGTGGATTCAGATTAGACTAATAAATGCCATGATACTTTTTTGTAATAATTGCACAATTTGTATTTTTGTGCAATTACATTTAATCTGCAGCAGGAAAGTAATTGACTGATATTGACAGTATATTGCAGAATAGTGGTTGGTGGTCATGTCAACAGTAACGCAGACATGCTAACAAGCTGGACTGATCGTTTCCAGGTAGACTCTAAAGCTGAGATGGTGGAATATTATACAGCAACTTTTCCTGAAAATGGTCAATAGAGTTCAAAGGTTCATGATTAACAGGTGCAGACTTTGAACTGTATTCAGGTAATTCAGTGTGACCTGTTTTATGCTCATGACTTTTAAGAAGATTTCATAGAACATAAGTTGAGAACTGCAACTCCACATATAAATACTCATTGCTTTAAGCTGTCACAAAGGTCTGTTCAGAAATATAAACCTGGGCAAAAAAATGAAAAGGTTTTTTCAACTTCTGTTCGTTGTAAACTTGTTTATTTGTGCTGCCAGGCCGCTCTTGTAAAAGAGATTTTAAATCTCAATGAGACATCTCCTGGTTAAATAAAGGTTGAATAAATAATTAGAATAAAACTTAAATAAAGACAACACTGTCAAAAGTCAGCATTCACTCTTGCAAAATATGCAGATTCATGTTGATGCTGTGCTGCCTTTCAAAACAAAGGAATAAAGTGAAAACACATAAAATCC
Organism: Chaunax sp. Z400; assembly: GCA_037577475.1. Lineage (NCBI taxonomy): Eukaryota > Metazoa > Chordata > Actinopteri > Lophiiformes > Chaunacidae > Chaunax > Chaunax sp. Z400. The sequence continues at coordinate 16,173,625 of CM075199.1, forward strand.
AACATGAGCCATCCTTATCAATGGACATAAACACAACATAGTATATAGAGAGTATGGTTAATGTTTGAAAGGAATATTGCAAAAGGGGTCATTCTGCCTAATCTCACTGAGTATTTTTTTCCGGTTTATGAGAGCAGTGTGAGTGTCTATGGGTGCATGTGTTTGTGTACCTTGGGCACAGCTACACTCTCTGATGGTTTGCACAGGGGAGTCCCTGCAGTGGCTTCCTCCCCACGGGCCTCTGAACACATCAGGACACATGGTCTGTTTATTGGGCAGAATAAACTAGTCAGCTGGATCAACCTGACAGCAGCAGTCACTCATAAGAAATCACATTTTTTAGCGCATCACAACAAGCCCTAGGTGTTGTGTGACATTCTTTTTTCTGAGGCATATCACCATATTACATATTCACCTTTATTGAAATAGAAATTTGCAATGTGCATCATCAATTGTATGCTTTTCTTATGACATTAAAATACATTATTGTATACATACATGTGTGCAGCCTAAACCATTGGCAACTGGAAACTTATATGCTCCATTGGAATTAAGACCTATGGCCTGTGTGCTGCCACCATGGTATGATCCTCTGGAAAGCGAAATTAATCAGAAACATTTTGGACATTCAGACCACAGAGGTAGACAATATGTGACCTAAGAATATAATACAAATACAAATACTCTGAGGACAGAGATATTCCTATCATTGTCATTGCTATGTAAAAAAATAAATAAATAAATGAATAATTCTCTAAAAGACTTGAACCTGAAAGTGATGACATCATAGTTGCCGGTGTAAAGCCGAGCCATCAGGATAGCCAGGTCATTGGCTTCTGAGCCGCTGTTGGTTAAGTATATCACCTGGAAATGGAAACACAGATGAGCAGACATTATAATTACCCCCTACATATTTACACATGCTATTAGTATCAACTAAAAATATAAAAATACCCCGAAGGTACCTTTAGAGGATCTGGTAGGTAGGAGGCTAGTTTCTCGCAATACTCATGCAGAGGAGGATAGACGTAGATGTTTGTAGTATGCCACAGTCTCTTCAGCTGGTGCTCTGCGGCTGCTGTTACTTTCCTTTACCCACAGATGTCAGGTATTAGGTGTAAATACAGCAATGACTGAATGATTTTTATTCAGATACGTACATCACTGTGAGACACAGGATGGAAAAAAAGGACCTTACGGGTGGCAGTGGCCCACACTGACAGTAGCCACACCAGCAAATAGATCCAGATATCTCTTCCCGTCCACATCCCACAGCCATTGCATGTATCCCTGGTGGACGAACACTGGCGTCTTATAGTAGGTAACCTTCATGGTCATAGGGTTGCAATTCTGTCTGCGGATCTCCATCATGCGCTCTTTGGACATACCCTGGACAGAGACAAACACACAGCACAGAAGCTACGCTACAGGAGGGTCATATTTGTTTTGCAAGGTGCTTTTTGCTTGTGTGCATTTATCAGTGCAAATGGAGGCTGTGGGTGAGCCTGTGAACATGCCACTGGGAATTATGTATTCATTATGATATTATAACATTTTATATTCATACCTGAGGCGATAATAGAATGCAAGGCCAAACTGTGCAAGACGGAGACACTATGCTTGGAGGATATTGACTTTTACCTTGTATTCTTCTGGTTTGAAATCGCATGGGGGCATCACTAGGACATCTGCTGAAGGGTATTTGGAGGCTGATTTCTGACATAATGCCTCTGTGAAATATTTGCAAATGACGTTAAAGCAGTGAGGAAAAAGAGACCATTACATTTTGAGGAACACGGTCAGCTGTGTGCATTATTGGACAATCAAAGCTTTACTATCACATTTCTGTAACATGTTACCCAGGGCTCTCACAACTCTCATCTTCTTTTCCTGTTTGAATTAGTGTTGTTGCTTCTATTGTAACATAACATCCAGAGTTTGCTTACCAGTTACAATGTAACCATATCAAGCCCGCCTATGATCTCACAGTGTGTAACACAGGATGTTGCCTTTTTTCACTTGGTTAAAAAAAATTGTGGGTTGGACAGATCAATAAACTGGCTGCCAAAGCAAACAGAATCAATCAATCAATCAATCAATCAGACTTTATTTGTACAGCACAAAGTGCTTCACATAATAAAACTATAACCCTCCCCTGCCAACACATACACACACACACACACACACAGACATCCACATAAACGCACACAGCAATAGTTAGCATTGTATTTAAATGAGGCATTAAAATAAGATCAGTACTCATAAAAATCTGGAAGTTAAGACACAGGAACGGAGGAATGCCGTATTTCCACCAATTAGACAAGACATGACAATTATATGTGCACAGACAAGTCTTCTAATGCAACTTCACTAAAACCAGACATAATATGTCTGAGAATATTGTATTGCACTTTACACTTTTTAATGTATTCCTCTGCGATGGTAGTTATGATATTTTTGGGCATTTCAAAATGATGCTTCTTTTTGCTTCTACCTCGCTACATTTCAGAGGGATTTATTGCATTTTTCACTCTTACTTACTAAATTTATTTGACAGCTGTTACCAGCTCTGAGTGCTATAGTTTAAACTATAAAACAATACAGCACATATAAAGAAGTTAATATGTGCTCAGCTATAACATAATACTGCTTACCAGGGGTGGGCCTAGTGGGCCCGGGCCCACTACCTGTACAACTGACCCATCCTAAGTAACTAGGAAAACATATATTTTCTCAACTTCTATTTTTAATTATTTACTCTAACGCTTTGATTACACAATAAAGACTGTCATTTAAAAAAATCGATTTCTAAATACCTTAAAATATTTAAAACCTAGTTGCCAGAATTAGGTCAGTTTCCAGCTGTGTAAATTGTGTGTATCAGTTAGAATCAGATGAAGTCACTTAAGGTCATAGCTGTTAATGGATTTCTGGCTATGACTAAAACACCTTTAAAATACAATGGCAAGATTACATGCAGAGCTGAAATTCCAGCCTCACTGGTTTGTTTTCACATTTGTCTTGACATGAATTAAACCGTCGTTGCTCATACTAGACAAGGTGAAGGATTATTTGATGTGTACCATGCACTCTCTCTCTCTTCCTTAGAGTCAATGTAGCTCACCCAACAGTCCACTTCTCGAGGAGAAATTAATTAAAATATATAATAATTCAGCCAGGTCATCTAAACAAATGGGATTTCCTTAAATAGAATTAAAATGTTATTGTTGTACATGGATTAATATATTTGTCCACTCTCTCTACAGCAATAGGCTGAATAAACCTCATAGATACAGTAGTACCCTCTCACACCCTCTCACTCATCTAATCGCATGATGTCAGCAGTAATTAATGCAAGCTGTCTGGGTAAACAGTATGAAGTTATCCAATCAAAAGTCGAAATCCTGCCGCCACATCTGCTGTTTACATGTTAAATCATCCACAGTAATAGGCATATTCAAAATAAAGTACAATAATAAAGTAATCTAACTTTAATCCTTTTTTTTGTTGTAATTTAGCTGATGTAAGACTTTTACTTGCAATAGAGGATTTGTACGCAGCGATGTTTCTACTTTTCCGCTATTTGTTGTAAACTTCACCATTGCAGGACTGTTGTGTTGGACAGAAATAGTTATAGACAGATATCATAAACTGAGCATAATGTTACCGCTAGTTCAGTTAGATAACGTGGTGCGCTCTTTCACGTTAATTTGGGCTAAAACTGGGTAAAATGTTACAGTAAGATATTTAAACCATAACAAACATAAAAAACGAACTTAGACATACACCAAGTTCGAAATGTTTAACACCAGTAACAGACCATTATGTCTAACCCGCTACTTATGGACTTCGTTCATCTCCATGGTGAACTCACCACTTGCCAAGTGGAATTTGGACAAACCCTGCCGATAGAAGGATAGTCTTGTTAACACTGCACAGCGGCCACCAAGACGGGATACAACATACATGATGAGCAAACGCGAAGCGCACACGGCTGTCCGACCAAATCACCGTCTCACCGAACATTGAAGTTATCAGGGGAAGGGCAGTGTCCTGATAGCGCCACTGCAACGTCAAAGCGGGCGTGCGCACTTGTAAACAAATTGGCCCGTGGGTCAATGCTCTACTGGTGCACAAGACATAACGCTGGTGCACAAGACATAATGCTCTACTGGTGTGGTGCATATTACATAATGCTCTACTGGTGCACAAGACATAATGCTCTACTGGTGCACAAGACATAACGGTGGTGCACAAGACATAACGCTCTACTGGTGCACAAGACATAACGCTGGTGCACACGACATAATGCTCTACTGGTGTGGTGCATATTACATAATGCTCTACTGGTGCACAAGACATAATGCTCTACTGTGCACAAGACGTAAAGGTGGTGCACAAGACATAATGCTCTACTAGTGCACAAGACATCTATCAACTCAAGTCCTTGTGAACAACATGGTCTGTAGGCCTCATTGACCTGAGCTCATACAACTCATTGTTTTGGAAAAAAAAAAATATTATATAGATATTATTTTGAATAACAAATACTCAGATGAAACATATTGTACTATTTATCACAGACTACTTAATTTCAACGTTTAACAACGACATTTGTTTTGAAACCATTGAACATTTTAAATTGTGGCACAAAATAACATCTTTTGTGTTCCCGGTTAAAACTGAACGGCATGATATATTTAGTGAAGAGAAGACAAAAGCCCAAACCGTCTGAACACATTCCAGAACAACAATGACATGACTGTCATCTTAATGTCAGTTTTCTGGTTTCTGTCCTCCTCATCAGTGTCATTGTTGAAGATGACAAGATGTAATCCAAAGCCTCATGTGCGGCCAGCTGATTATTATCATCATTTATACACAATTATATTCCTTCATTCATGGAGCCTATCCCACTGACTTGGCGGCAGGAGGCGGGGCACACCCTGGACAAGGCACAAGTTCATCACAGGGCCACATGGAAAGACAAACAACCACTCACATAATTAATAACATACTAAAATTTAATTAAGTAATTCTGAACCTAAAGCTTCACTTAATAAGGTTTGATTAACACCCATTAGTTTACTTTGTGTAGCCTAATTTACTTTTTTTCCACTGACAAGGTTAATAAAATCTGAAAGAGGATTTCCCTTTTTACATGTACTTTGCCCATTGTTTTTGCCACTTTCACTTAATGTCAGAGCTTATTGAGTCAGAGGTTATTTACCAGTCACAGCTCAGGATAATTTTGCTTGCCTCATTAATGATATGGGGAGTCACATGTTTAAGAAAAACAGGTATACTATCAAACTACAAGTACACATGAAATAAAGATCAAAATCCCATTACCGTTTATTGTAAATTTATTATAAGCATGATTTTTAGATTTGAATGCCGATTCAAATTGAGTTTTGCTGACTGTTAATACAGCTATTCATGAATACAAATATAAGTAAAAGAGAAAAAAAGGCAAAACACAGCTTTAAACAACAGTCATTCAACATTAGTGTTGTACATGGCCAGCCAAATGTAGACACTATTTCCCCATCAAAAAAAAAAAATCTTTGTATAAATAACTTTATTTTTGTTTACCTCTTTATCAATCTTAGTAATAAATGTATATACAAATAATGTATATGTTTTTGACACAAAATGTCAAATTGTTTGTATGACATCCAGCCTCCCTCACACAACTGTCCTTTTATTTTTTTTCCATAGAACCTATTTTTAGTTGGTTCTGGACAATTTGAAGCTAAGCGATGTTCTATTTCGGGTTATTTCTGAGCCATTCGTATTGTTTCAGCTCCTCTAAACTTTTATATATTTTTCACACTGCTACCACAGCAGAATTGGGCATCCACTAGCACTTGAATGGAAAGTGTTAAAATAATTTTCCTTATTTATTTTTACAATGGTAAATTAATTTCCTGCACTGATGGTTTTAAGATGTACTGTCCTACAGGGAAGCACATACAAATATTTTGTTTGTATTTTGATTTCCAAACAAATAATTTAACAGATATGCATATTACATCAGTATACATCAATGGATATCAATATAAAAGTTTGTGACATGAAACATGTACAGAGAGAAACAGACATATAATTAATCATAATGACAGCATACAGGAACAGATGACTTATATAATCAGTTATTTTCTATATAAAGATGAACCAAGTTTATTTTTCAGATCAGTCGATATTTTGAATTTTCAGTATCACTACAGTGTCATCAGTCCACTGTAGATGTCTCTTACATGAGAAGGAAATGGAAAATAAATAATGGTCACTGCAAAAAATTATCTTTCACCCATTGTTCGTGTTTCTGTCACCACCCTGGTGTAAAACAGGTCTTGCAAGATCCCAGGCCTGCCAGTTTAGCTTATAGAACACCTAATAAGTGGGCAGTGTGCACATAGTGGAAGTGTCAACATAACCATTAACTCCCAGGGCTGTTTGGTCCTGGATCAGCATGGCAGAGGGAAGGCAGGCTGAAGGCTTCTGTGTAGTGGTACCTGTTGACGATGTGTAGCAGTTTTCTCTCACTCCATTCGTCTCCTGGTGTTCACAAGTGTATCTTCCTTCTTCCACCGCCTCTCTCTGGAGCAGCAGCATGTTGTCCCTGTCCACCCCCTTCACCTTGCTGTAGTCCTCCCTCTGGGGCATCAAGGGGCAGCCTTCAATGTGGCCACAGCCTGAATCAGCATGCTGGAGAAGCACCATTTCCTTTTCGTTGACCCCGTGTACACCTGCGTTCTCGGTGGAGCGGAGAACGGGTGAATGCAGACCAGCAGGTGCCTGCTTGCAGCCGATGGTGGAGATGTTGACATCGCTGTGGGCCTGGAGTTGCAGGTGGTGCATCTGGGGTTGAAGCAGATGAGGTTGATTGTTGCTCGAGCAGATCTCCCAGTAGCTCAGTCCCAGAGCTTCCTTGGTGCTATGGCCAGGCTGGGTGAGGTAAGAAGATGTGGAGCCTGAAGGTAAAAGACTGTCAGAGAGATAGTGCTGTTTGGCTATCTCAAGTGAGCTTTGTTGGTTCAGTGGGCTTGAGGTGCACTGGGGCAAGGGAAAAAACACAGAAGGCCATGTCTTCACTCTCCCACTGGACATGTCAGGGCTAACCATGTTTTCATGGGCGTAGGTCAACGTTTCCTCCTCCCAGTCCTTCTGGTGCCGCTGTGCCTCCGCCTCCATTCTATCTTGATCTGTTTGCATCTCATCTTCTTTTGCCTCTCCACACTTATCCATCAGCAGAGTGTGGCTGTCGCAGCTGCCTCGGCCGGAGTCACTGTCAGATGTGGAGCTCTCATATTTCAGGCAACCATCATGTAGATCCTTGCTTTCGTCCAGCATCAGCTCATGATCCTTGGGGACATACACCTCTAGGTACTCCACTAACAAGTCCTCATAGTTGGATGATGTGTTTGGGGGAAAAGCAGACACCACCATGGCACTGAAGATCTCTTCAGACTTTCCATTCTACATTCAAAGAGAACATTTTGTTTAAGTGGTGTCATAATTAGCCATCAGTCAGTTTTCTTGTTTAAATGATTATTTGCAGGGGATTAGGAGGATAATTATATAAATGAAAACACTGTTCCATGTGTTGCTAGTTCACCTTGAGAAGCTGATTGTCAAATCCTTTGATTTTAGGACCAGGGACGGGTGGCAGAATACAATGCTTGAGACTTCACACATAAAAAAAGAAAAAGAAATCAATGTCAGGGATTGTGAGCAGCAGATGAAAATCAATGATTATGAAATGATAATTAAAAAAATGCTCCTCTTGTTGTATAAAAGCCAGTAGTGGCAATGATTATATAACCCTTTTTATTTTTGATCACTACTTCACATCATACCCCAAGATATTACATACATATATCGCTTCCATGGCCCAATTCAATTACATTAAACCCTAATCCAATTTCCAATAAAACATGTGCGCCATCAAAATGGCTCAGCTCAGGTTTCATGCAATGTTAAAGAATGAGAAAAAAAATGAATGGATCCCTCCCCCTCATGCTGATCTACTATGGAATTCTGGCACTGTCTTTGCACTCTTGCGCCCAGTTTTGTGAAAATCAGTCAAGTAGTTTAAGCATAATTTACAAAAATGGTTTAAAAAACCATTTGGAATGTTCAAAAAAGTAGAGGATAAAAAAAAAATCCTGAATCTGCCTCTTTAACCAGATCCACTGCAAAACTTAATGGGTTCTTCCTTGCTACACACCCAACCCTCCCATAAAGTTTCAAAAAATCCATCTGGTTTTTGTGTAATCTTGCAAACAGACAAACGAACCAACAAACAGATGCTGGTGAAAAAAATAACTGTAAGAAATATGTGAACTTTCCTCTGATGGTAAGCTTTAAAATCTTAAAATACAAGTAAGTTTTATTTGAGTAAATATCTCTTAAAAAACAACAACTATAATACTGTCATTATCTATATGTAAAAACTCCATGAGCTTTTGGCCTCTTTAACATATTACACATAGAATCAACATCTGATCAACAAATTGCATAAAGAATTCATGATCATTGTTTTACCTGTGGCTGTTCATGTGTAGCAACCACGTGAGAATGAGGAAGATGAAGGCAGAAAAGACAGTGATGAGAATCCACATCGACTTCTCTCTGTGGAAGTCTGTAAGACACCACATGACATGCGAACCTCAAACACAACATACTACTTTGCACTGTCACATCATCTATTTATGCCTAGGGGGATGAATGACATAATAAATGAGCGTCATGCATAATTACATAATTACACTGCTTTTATCCTGTTATCTAATTATTTGTTTTTATACCTTAACTGTTTTTATTTGCTTGAATTTGTTTTAACTTGTTTTCCTGGTTTTTACCATATTTTGTTAAGCACTTTGTGCGACTGTCTGTTTACTGTCTGTAAATTAATAAACCAACTTTAAAATTATTTTTTTTACACTTTTTACATTACACTTTTTAACCAAAGTGTAATGTCAATAATGACAATAATTCATTTTTCATTTAAAAAAAAAGAAAAATTACTTTATCATTTCTATTTATTATTTTTTCTTAAACTACATACAAATACATGTAAAATTACAATGATTAACTGTAATTTGTAATGTAGCTTAAATCAGGATTTATCTCCATACCAAAAATGAAACATTTTTCGTTGTAGTTTGAAGGTAAATCTTAATGTCTTATATTATTATGTACTTTTAGATTAAAACTCTGAATGCAAACTTAGCCTTTTTATTTCATTACATCAAACATAATGCATTGTCTTTTTGAAAGATTATCCACAATCAGAAGGCACTTCAATTATATCTCATGAAAAAAGGTATATGTTATATATATGTACTCTGTAGTGTACGGCACATAATTGTTGGTTGATGTCTTACAGTCAGGAACTTTGATGGAGGACATGGAACTCCATTCACTCCAAAAGCCATGATCAGGCTTACAGCGCACCTGCACAAGGTATGTACCCCCTGACCGCAGGCTGAAAATGTTAAAAATCTTCTGCTGGCCTGCAAGGTGCATCTAGAAATAAAAAACACACAATTAACACAAGATGAGCACCTGTGCACAGTCATTAGTCATAGAGGTATCCCATGGTGAAAATTTCTAATATTGTCAATATTTTCAGAGGTGCTGCAGCACAGCACCACAGCGGCTATTTAGTATCCTGTTCAATGATGAGTGAATTAACCGGCTTTTAAACTTGTGTTTGACAAAGACAAACATTTTCATCACCTGTTCCTTTGCAATAGGAATGAGTTACGTACTTCCCACTCATCGTCCTCCTCCAGTTTGACACGGATCTCGTAGATGAGAGTGATCCAACCGGAGCGAGTGTCAGCCTTGTGCGGTGGTTCCCATGACACCCGCAGGTAGGGCCAGCCTTTGTCTTCCATTACAGTTACTGTTAACCTCTCTGGAGGATTAGGCTTGACTAGAGAGAGAAAGAAAAAATTGCAGATGAGAGGGGATGAGGTTCGTGACGGAGATGAATTAGAGGAAAAAGAGTAACACAGTAACACAACTGTGCAACGTGTCATCATGCCAACCACTTTGACAAGAGTTTCCAGTGTTGCTGATTGACAGGAATTTGTCCATGTCTGAATAGTCCATTGCACACCTCTAGAGGATGAACACTGTCATTGCATGACAGATGAATGGTTGAGATAAATGTTAATGTTGAGGGTTAAACTTGTCTTCTTGGAGACAAATTATTGACAATTGTGAGGTAAGACAAAACGTCCTAAGCAAAGGATATTGCTTTGGACTAATAACCAATTCAGGTCAATGCAACAAATAAAGACAAACAGAAGAGGAGCACTTTGAGATAAGAAGCCTCAAGGGCAAAGTGGATATGTTAATTACTTTAATTAATGTTGTGGGTTTACACTTCCTTTTTGATATTTGATAAACAAAACAACATGATTTTTTGTTTAGCAGCATGACAAAATAGGGTATTGTTACACACAACAGAAATAATCTTCCCAATATTTATATTTATTAAGATGCCAGAGAAAATGAGAGGCTTGACATTTTTCTAGCTTTCAACACATCGCATGAAAAGAGTATTTCATCTCTCAGTGCTTACAAACTTCCCTTTTTTGTCTTTGGTTTTCAAGCTTCAACAGGTTTATTAAAAACTGAATAGTAGGGGACTGTTAGAAAAAAGTCTAAAGAGAAGACAATAGTGCAGTTATTCAGGACTATTTTAAGCCATGGATTAATACGTATTTAGTTTTCTAGTAAATATTACCGACAACAAGACAGTCTGTGGGATTGGCTCAAAATAAAATTCAGTTTTGATCATAGTGAATAAGGACACTACAGAGGGGCACTTTTATGTGTTTTCACTATTTTTGGACAATTGAGGTCTGTGGCAAAGAGGAATAAAGTGTATTAAGTTTTGACTACACAGGCAGTACTTTGGTATTTTCCTGGGATTTGTAGGCAATGAGAAAAAAATTCCTTTAGCCTCTTAAGCCTTAGTCCTAACCCAAGGAAAAAAACCTAAAAATAACATATCCAAAATTAATCAGCAATAGCTCCTCAACTGTAAGGCCTATATACAGATTCCAGGTCCCATTTGAGAGATAAGAAGCTAAAGAAAATTAATCTTTTGTAAATAAACCTATTCTGTTAGCACTTCAGCGTAAACAGAAATGCAAAAAAGAGCATTTTCATCCTTGCCTATTATAGAATTTAAATATCAAGCACGAAATCATTAATATATGATAAGAATTATATAACATTATAACCAGGATTTAATTACTATGACTATTTATTACTATTTTTACATACAAGCTTTATTACTATTACTATAGCAACAACATTACTATGTTGCAACTTAATGTCTTCTTGTCTTTGATGACAGCTGAAACTAACCCTAAATTGACTAACCCTAACCCTAACCCTAGCCAAACCCTAACCCTAAACCTAACCCTAGCCCAACCCTAACCCTAACAACCCTAACCCTAACCCTAGCCCAACCCTAACCCTAACGCTAACCCTAACCCTAGCTCAAACCCTAACCCTAACCCTAGCTCTAACCCTAACCCTAACCCTAACCGTAGCTCAAACCCTAACCCTAACCCTAACCCTAGCTCAAACCCTAACCCTAACCCTAGCTCAAACCCTAACCCTAGCCCTAACCCTAACCCTAGCTCTAACCCTAACCCTAACCCTAGCTCAAACCCTAACCCTAACCCTAGCTCAAACCCTAACCCTAACCCTAACCCTAGCTCAAACCCTAACCCTAACCCTAGCTCTAACCCTAACCCTAACCCTAACCCTAGCTCAAACCCTAACCCTAACCCTAACCCTAGCTCAAACCCTAACCCTAACCCTAACCCTAGCTCAAAACCTAACCCTAACCCTAGCTCAAACCCTAACCCTAGCCCTAACCCTAACCCTAGCCCTAACCCTAACCCTAGGTCTAACCCTAACCCTAACCCTAGCTCAAACCCTAACCCTAACCCTAGCCCTAACCCTAACCCTAGCTCTAACCCTAACCCTAACCCTAGCTCAAACCCTAACCCTAGCCCTAACCCTAGCTCAAACCCTAACCCTAACCCTAACCCTAGCTCAAACCCTAACCCTAACCCTAACCCTAGCTCAAACCCTAACCCTAACCCTAGCTCAAACCCTAACCCTAGCCCTAACCCTAGCCCTAGCCCAAACCCTAACCCTAACCCTAGCCCAAACCCTAACCCTAGCCCTAGCCCAAACCCTAACCCTAGCCCAAACCCTAACCCTAACCCTAGCCCAAACCCTAACCCTAACCCTAGCTCAAACCCTAACCCTAACCTAACCCTACACCATAGAGGTAAGTATGGGTTCAAAAAAGTTACTCCACAAATGGTACCAATCAACTCCAAATGGCCTGAAATGTGCTCCTACACACTTCCAGGACACACAATTTTGGCCTCAACACTTAGAGAAATTTTCACTCGATCTGGCACCCTTTCATTTCCAATGGGGGACACATTTCGGTGTATAACTCGGGAAGAGAAGGTCGTAGAGACTCGGGACCAAGCTCCGTCTGCCATAATTCAGGGTCTCTGAACATGCCAGACTTGTCCCTGAGTCTCTACGACCTCCCGTTCCCGAGATACACCTATTCAGTATACCCCCCCTACTGGATATGTCATATCTCGGGAAGGGAAGGTCGTAGAGACTCGGGACCAAGCTCCGTCTGCCATAATTCAGGGTCTCTGAACATGCCAGACTTGTCCCTGAGTCTCTACGACCTTCCGTTCCCGAGATACACATATTCAAAATACGCCCCTACTGGACATGTCATATCTGGGAAACGGAAGGTCGTAGAGACTCGCGACAAAGACCAGCGTTCTCAAAAACCACTTAAACCCCTAGACGGACGTTGGTCCCGAGTCTCCTCGACCTTCCGTTCCCGAGATACACATATTCAGTATAGGCGCACCAAACCCCATTCACTTCAGTGGGAAAATAAACTTAAGTATAACTCGAGAACCGAATGTCGGAGCAACTTGGAACCGAGATCCGTCAGCCATATTTCAGGGGCGCTGAACACGCCAGACTTGTCCCCGAGTCTCTACGACCTCCCGTTCCCGAGATACACCTATTCAGTATACCCCTCTACTGGATATGTCATATCTTGGGAAGGGAAGGTCGTAGAGACTCGGGACCAAGCTCCGTCTGCCATAATTCAGGGTCTCTGAACATGCCAGACTTGTCCCTGAGTCTCTACGACCTTCCGTTCCCGAGATACACATATTCAAATACGCCCCTACTGGACATGTCATATCTGGGGAACGGAAGGTCGTAGAGACTCGCGACAAAGACCAGCGTTCTCAAAAACCACTTAAACCCCTAAACGGACTTTGGTCCCGAGTCTCTATGACCTTCCGTTCCCGAGATAGACATATTCAGTATAGGCGCACCAAACCCCATTCACTTCAATGGGAAAATAAACTTAAGTATAACTCGAGAACCGAATGTGGGAGCAACTTGGAACCGAGATCCGTCAGCCATATTTCAGGGGCGCTGAACACGCCAGACTTGTCCCCGAGTCTCTACGACCTCCCGTTCCCGAGATACACCTATTCAGTATACCCCCCCTACTGGATATGTCATATCTCGGGAAGGGAAGGTCGTAGAGACTCGGGACAATGACTGGCTTTCTCAGAGACCCCGAAAATACCGAGACGGACATTGGTCCCGAGTCTCTACGACCTTCCGTTCCCGAGATATAGAATTCAGTAGGGATACTGAATTGAGTTTTTATCCTCGTAATCCCTAACCCTAACCCTAGCCAAACCCTAACCCTAACAACCCTAACCCTAACCCTAGCCCAAACCTAACCCTAACCCTAGATCAAACCCTAACCCTAACCCTAGCTCAAACCCTAACCCTAGCCCTAACCCTAGCCCTAGCCAAAACCCTAACCCTAACCCTAGCCCAAACCCTAGCCCTAGCCCAAACCCTAACCCTAACCCTAGCTCAAACCCTAACCCTAACCCTAGCTCAAACCCTAACCCTAACCCTAACCCTAGCTCAAACCCTAACCCTAACCCTAGCTCTAACCCTAACCCTAACACTAACCCTAGCTCAAACCCTAACCCTAACCCTAACCCTAGCTCAAACCCTAACCCTAACCCTATCTCTAACCCTAACCCTAACCCTAGCTCAAACCCTAACCCTAGCCCTCACCCTTACCCTAGCTCTAACCCTAACCCTAACCCTAGCTCAAACCCTAACCCTAACCCTAGCTCAAACCCTAACCCTAACCCTAACCCTAGCTCAAACCCTAACCCTAACACTAGCTCTAACCCTAACCCTAACCCTAACCCTAACCCTAGCTCAAACCGTAACCCTAACCCTAACCCTAGCTCAAACCCTAACCCTAACCCTAACCCTAGCTCAAACCCTAACCCTAACCCTAACCCTAGCTCAAACCCTAACCCTAACCCTAGCTCAAACCCTAACCCTAACCCTAACCCTAGCTCAAACCCTAACCCTAACCCTAGCTCAAACCCTAACCCTAATCCTAGCTCAAACACTAACCCTAACCCTAACCCTAGCTCAAACCCTAACCCTAACCCCAGCTCAAACCCTAACCCTAACCCTAACCCTAGCTCAAACCCTAACCCTAGCTCTAACCCTAACCCTAACCCTAACCCTAGCTCTAACCCTAACCCTAACCCTAGCTCAAACCCTAACCCTAACCCTAGCTCAAACCCTAACCCTAACCCTAGCTCAAACCCTAACCCTAGCCCTAACCCTAACCCTAGCTCTAACCCTAACCCTAACCCTAGCTCTAACCCTAACCCTAACCCTAGCTCTAACCCTAACCCTAACCCTAGCTCAAACCCTAACCCTAACCCTAGCTCAAACCCTAACCCTAACCCTAACCCTAGCTCAAACCCTAACCCTAACCCTAGCTCTAACCCTAACCCTAACCCTAACCCTAGCTCAAACCCTAACCCTAACCCTGACCCTAGCTCTAACCCTAACCCTAACCCTAGCTCAAACCCTAACCCTAACCCTAGCTCAAACCCTAACCCTAACCCTAACCCTAGCTCAAACCCTAACCCTAACCCTAGCTCTAACCCTAAACCTAACCCTAACCCTAGCTCAAACCCTAACCCTAACCCTAACCCTAGCTCAAACCCTAACCCTAACCCTAACCCTAGCTCAAACCCTAACCCTAACCCTAGCTCAAACCCTAACCCTAACCCTAGCTCAAACCCTAACCCTAACCCTAGCTCAAACCCTAACCCTAACCCTAACCCTAGCTCAAACCCTAACCCTAACCCTAGCTCAAACCCTAACCCTAACCCTAACCCTAGCTCAAACCCTAACCCTAACCCTAGCTCTAACCCTAACCCTAACCCTAGCTCAAACCCTAACCCTAGCCCTCACCCTAACCCTAGCTCTAACCCTAACCCTAACCCTAGCACAAACCCTAACCCTAACCCTAGCTCAAACCCTAACCCTAACCCTAACCCTAGCTCAAACCCTAACCCTAACCCTAGCTCTAACCCTAACCCTTACCCTAGCTCAAACCATAACCCTAACCCTAACCCTAGCTCAAACCCTAACCCTAACCCTAACCCTAGCTCAAACCCTAACCCTAACCCTAACCCTAGCTCAAACCCTAACCCTAACCCTAACCCTAGCTCAAACCCTAACCCTAACCCTAGCTCAAACCCTAACCCTAATCCTAGCTCAAACCCTAACCCTAACCCTAACCCTAGCTCAAACCCTAACCCTAACCCTAGCTCAAACCCTAACCCTAGCCCTAACCCTAACCCTAGCTCTAACCCTAACCCTAACCCTAGCTCTAACCCTAACCCTAACCCTAGCTCAAACCCTAACCCTAACCCTAGCTCAAACCCTAACCCTAACCCTAACCCTAGCTCAAACCCTAACCCTAACCCTAGCTAGAACCCTAACCCTAGCCCTAACCCTAACCCTAGCTCTAACCCTAACCCTAACCCTAGCTCTAAACCTAACCCTAACCCTAGCTCAAACCCTAACCCTAACCCTAGCTCAAACCCTAACCCTAACCCTAACCCTAGCTCAAACCCTAACCCTAACCCTAGCTCTAACCCTAACCCTAACCCTAACCCTAGCTCAAACCCTAACCCTAACCCTAACCCTAGCTCAAACCCTAACCCTAACCCTAACCCTAGCTCAAACCCTAACCCTAACCCTAACCCTAGCTCAAACCCTAACCCTAACCCTAGCTCAAACCCTAACCCTAGCCCTAACCCTAGCCCTAGCCCAAACCCTAACCCTAACCCTAGCCCAAACCCTAACCCTAGCCCTAGGCCAAACCCTAACCCTAGCCCAAACCCTAACCCTAACCCTAGCCCAAACCCTAACCCTAACCCTAGCTCAAACCCTAAACCTAACCTAACCCTACACCATAGAGGTAAGTATGGGTTCAAAAAAGTTACTCCACAAATGGTACCAATCAACTCCAAATGGCCTGAAATGTGCTCCTACACACTTCCAGGACACACAATTTTGGCCTCAACACTTAGAGAAATTTTCACTCGATCTGGCACCCTTTCATTTCCAATGGGGGACACATTTCGGTGTATAACTCGGGAAGAGAAGGTCGTAGAGACTCGGGACCAAGCTCCGTCTGCCATAATTCAGGGTCTCTGAACATGCCAGACTTGTCCCTGAGTCTCTACGACCTTCCGTTCCCGAGATACACATATTCAAAATACGCCCCTACTGGACATGTCATATCTGGGGAACGGAAGGTCGTAGAGACTCGCGACAAAGACCAGCGTTCTCAAAAACCACTTAAACCCCTAGACGGACGTTGGTCCCGAGTCTCTACGACCTTCCGTTCCCGAGATACACATATTCAGTATAGGCGCACCAAACACCATTCACTTCAATGGGAAAATAAACTTAAGTATAACTCGAGAACCGAATGTCGGAGCAACTTGGAACCGAGATCCGTCAGCCATATTTCAGGGGCGCTGAACATGCCAGACTTGTCCCTGAGTCTCTACGACCTTCCGTTCCCGAGATACACATATTCAAAATACGCCCCTACTGGACATGTCATATCTGGGGAACGGAAGGTCGTAGAGACTCGCGACGAAGACCAGCGTTCTCAAAAACCACTTAAACCCCTAGACGGACTTTGGTCCCGAGTCTCTACGACCTTCCGTTCCCGAGATAGACATATTCAGTATAGGCGCACCAAACCCCATTCACTTCAATGGGAAAATAAACTTAAGTATAACTCGAGAACCGAATGTGGGAGCAACTTGGAACCGAGATCCGTCAGCCATATTTCAGGGGCGCTGAACACGCCAGACTTGTCCCCGAGTCTCTACGACCTTCCGTTCCCGAGATAGACATATTCAGTATAGGCGCACCAAACCCCATTCACTTCAATGGGAAAATAAACTTAAGTATAACTCGAGAACCGAATGTCGGAGCAACTTGGAACCGAGATCCGTCAGCCATATTTCAGGGGCGCTGAACATGCCAGACTTGTCCCTGAGTCTCTGCGACCTTCCGTTCCCGAGATACACATATTCAAAATACGCCCCTACTGGACATGTCATATCTGGGGAACGGAAGGTCGTAGAGACTCGCGACAAAGACCAGCGTTCTCAAAAACCACTTAAACCCCTAGACGGACTTTGGTCCCGAGTCTCTACGACCTTCCGTTCCCGAGATAGACATATTCAGTATAGGCGCACCAAACCCCATTCACTTCAATGGGAAAATAAACTTAAGTATAACTCGAGAACCGAATGTGGGAGCAACTTGGAACCGAGATCCGTCAGCCATATTTCAGGGGCGCTGAACACGCCAGACTTGTCCCCGAGTCTCTACGACCTCCCGTTCCCGAGATACACCTATTCAGTATACCCCCCCTACTGGATATGTCATATCTCGGGAAGGGAAGGTCGTAGAGACTCGGGACAATGACTGGCTTTCTCAGAGACCCCGAAAATACCGAGACGGACATTGGTCCCGAGTCTCTACGACCTTCCGTTCCCGAGATATAGAATTCAGTAGGGATACTGAATTGAGTTTTTATCCTCGTAATCCCTAACCCTAACCCTAGCCAAACCCTAACCCTAACAACCCTAACCCTAACCCTAGCCCAAACCTAACCCTAACCCTAGATCAAACCCTAACCCTAACCCTAGCTCAAACCCTAACCCTAGCCCTAACCCTAGCCCTAGCCAAAACCCTAACCCTAACCCTAGCCCAAACCCTAGCCCTAGCCCAAACCCTAACCCTAACCCTAGCTCAAACCCTAACCCTAACCCTAGCTCAAACCCTAACCCTAACCCTAACCCTAGCTCAAACCCTAACCCTAACCCTAGCTCTAACCCTAACCCTAACCCTAACCCTAGCTCAAACCCTAACCCTAACCCTAACCCTAGCTCAAACCCTAACCCTAACCCTAACCCTAGCTCAAACCCTAACCCTAACCGTAGCTCAAACCCTAACCCTAGCCCTAACCCTAACCCTAGCTCTAACCCTAACCCTAACCCTAGCTCTAACCCTAACCCTAACCCTAACCCTAACCCTAGCTCAAACCCTAACCCTAACCCTAGCGCAAACCCTAACCCTAACCCTAACCCTAGCTCAAACCCTAACCCTAACCCTAGCTCTAACCCTAACCCTAACCCTAACCCTAGCTCAAACCCTAACCCTAACCCTAGCTCAAACCCTAACCCTAACCCTAACCCTAGCTCAAACCCTAACCCTAACCCTAACCCTAGCTCAAACCCTAACCCTAACCCTAGCTCTAACCCTAACCCTAAACCTAGCTCAAACCCTAACCCTAGCCCTAACCCTAACCCTAGCTCTAACCCTAACCCTAACCCTAGCTCAAACCCTAACCCTAACCCTAGCTCAAACCCTAACCCTAACCCTAACCCTAGCTCAAACCCTAACCCTAACCCTAGCTCTAACCCTAACCCTAACCCTAACCCTAACCCTAGCTCAAACCCTAACCCTAACCCTAACCCTAGCTCAAACCCTAACCCTAACCCTAACCCTAACCCTAACCGTAGCTCAAACCCTAACCCTAGCCCTAACCCTAACCCTAGCTCTAACCCTAACCCTAACCCTAGCTCTAACCCTAACCCTAACCCTAGCTCAAACCCTAACCCTAACCCTAGCTCAAACCCTAACCCTAACCCTAGCTCAAACCCTAACCCTAGCCCTAACCCTAACCCTAGCTCTAACCCTAACACTAACCCTAGCTCTAACCCTAACCCTAACCCTAGCTCTAACCCTAACCCTAACCCTAGCTCAAACCCTAACCCTAACCCTAGCTCAAACCCTAACCCTAACCCTAACCCTAGCTCAAACCCTAACCCTAACCCTAGCTCTAACCCTAACCCTAACCCTAACCCTAGCTCAAACCCTAACCCTAACCCTAACCCTAGCTCAAACCCTAACCCTAACCCTAGCTCTAACCCTAACCCTAACCCTAACCGTAGCTCAAACCCTAACCCTAACCCTAACCCTAGCTCAAACCCTAACCCTAACCCTAGCTCAAACCCTAACCCTAACCCTAACCCTAGCTCAAACCCTAACCCTAACCCTAGCTCAAACCCTAACCCTAACCCTAACCCTAGCTCAAACCCTAACCCTAACCCTAGCTCTAACCCTAAACCTAACCCTAACCCTAGCTCAAACCCTAACCCTAACCCTAACCCTAGCTCAAACCCTAACCCCAACCCTAACCCTAGCTCAAACCCTAACCCTAACCCTAACCCTAGCTCAAACCCTAACCCTAACCCTAGCTCAAACCCTAACCCTAACCCTAACCCTAGCTCAAACCCTAACCCTAACCCTAGCTCAAACCCTAACCCTAACCCTAGCTCAAACCCTAACCCTAACCCTAACCCTAGCTCTAACCCTAACCCTAACCCTAGCTCAAACCCTAACCCTAACCCTAGCTCAAACCCTAACCCTAACCCTAACCCTAGCTCAAACCCTAACCCTAACCCTAGCTCTAACCCTAACCCTAACCCTAACCCTAGCTCAAACCCTAACCCTAACCCTAACCCTAGCTCAAACCCTAACCCTAACCCTAGCTCTAACCCTAACCCTAACCCTAACCCTAGCTCAAAACCTAACCCTAACCCTAACCCTAGCTCAAACCCTAACCCTAACCCTAGCTCAAACCCTAACCCTAACCCTAACCCTAGCTCAAACCCTAACCCTAACCCTAGCTCAAACCCTAACCCTAACCCTAACCCTAGCTCAAACCCTAACCCTAACCCTAGCTCAAACCCTAACCCTAACCCTAGCTCAAACCCTAACCCTAACCCTAACCCTAGCTCAAACCCTAACCCTAACCCTAGCTCAAACCCTAACCCTAACCCTAACCCTAGCTCAAACCCTAACCCTAACCCTAGCTCTAACCCTAACCCTAACCCTAGCTCAAACCCTAACCCTAGCCTCACCCTAACCCTAGCTCTAACCCTAACCCTAACCCTAGCTCAAACCCTAACCCTAACCCTAGCTCAAACCCTAACCCTAACCCTAACCCTAGCTCAAACCCTAACCCTAGCTCTAACCCTAACCCTAACCCTAACCCTAGCCCAAACCCTAACCCTAACCCTAGCTCAAACCCTAACCCTAACCTAACCCTACACCATAGAGGTAAGTATGGGTTCAAAAAAGTTACTCCACAAATGGTACCAATCAACTCCAAATGGCCTGAAATGTGCTCCTACACACTTCCAGGACACACAATTTTGGCCTCAACACTTAGAGAAATTTTCACTCGATCTGGCACCCTATCATTTCCAATGGGGGACACATTTCGGTGTATAACTCGGGAAGAGAAGGTCGTAGAGACTCGGGACCAAGCTCCGTCTGCCATAATTCAGGGTCTCTGAACATGCCAGACTTGTCCCTGAGTCTCTACGACCTACCGTTCCCGAGATACACATATTCAAAATACGCCCCTACTGGACATGTCATATCTGGGGAACGGAAGGTCGTAGAGACTCGCGACAAAGACCAGCGTTCTCAAAAACCACTTAAACCCCTAGACGGACGTTGGTCCCGAGTCTCTACGACCTTCCGTTCCCGAGATACACATATTCAGTATAGGCGCACCAAACCCCATTCACTTCAATGGGAAAATAAACTTAAGTATAACTCGAGAACCGAATGTCGAGGCAACTTGGAACCGAGATCCGTCAGCCATATTTCAGGGGCGCTGAACACGCCAGACTTGTCCCCGAGTCTCTACGACCTCCCGTTCCCGAGATACACCTATTCAGTATACCCCCCTACTGGATATGTCATATCTCGGGAAGGGAAGGTCGTAGAGACTCGGGACCAAGCTCCGTCTGCCATAATTCAGGGTCTCTGAACATGCCAGACTTGTCCCTGAGTCTCTACGACCTTCCGTTCCCGAGATACACATATTCAGTATAGGCGCACCAAACCCCATTCACTTCAGTGGGAAAATAAACTTAAGTATAACTCGAGAACCGAATGTCGGAGCAACTTGGAACCGAGATCCGTCAGCCATATTTCAGGGGCGCTGAACACGCCGGACTTGTCCCCGAGTCTCTACGACCTTCCGTTCCCGAGATACACATATTCAGTATAGGCGCACCAAACCCCATTCACTTCAATGGGAAAATAAACTTAAGTATAACTCGAGAACCGAATGTGGGAGCAACTTGGAACCGAGATCCGTCAGCCATATTTCAGGGGCGCTGAACACGCCAGACTTGTCCCCGAGTCTCTACGACCTTCCGTTCCCGAGATAGACATATTCAGTATAGGCGCACCAAACCCCATTCACTTCAATGGGAAAATAAACTTAAGTATAACTCGAGAACCGAATGTCGGAGCAACTTGGAACCGAGATCCGTCAGCCATATTTCAGGGGCGCTGAACATGCCAGACTTGTCCCTGAGTCTCTGCGACCTTCCGTTCCCGAGATACACATATTCAAAATACGCCCCTACTGGACATGTCATATCTGGGGAACGGAAGGTCGTAGAGACTCGCGACAAAGACCAGCGTTCTCAAAAACCACTTAAACCCCTAGACGGACTTTGGTCCCGAGTCTCTACGACCTTCCGTTCCCGAGATAGACATATTCAGTATAGGCGCACCAAACCCCATTCACTTCAATGGGAAAATAAACTTAAGTATAACTCGAGAACCGAATGTGGGAGCAACTTGGAACCGAGATCCGTCAGCCATATTTCAGGGGCGCTGAACACGCCAGACTTGTCCCCGAGTCTCTACGACCTCCCGTTCCCGAGATACACCTATTCAGTATACCCCCCCTACTGGATATGTCATATCTCGGGAAGGGAAGGTCGTAGAGACTCGGGACAATGACTGGCTTTCTCAGAGACCCCGAAAATACCGAGACGGACATTGGTCCCGAGTCTCTACGACCTTCCGTTCCCGAGATATAGAATTCAGTAGGGATACTGAATTGAGTTTTTATCCTCGTAATCCCTAACCCTAACCCTAGCCAAACCCTAACCCTAACAACCCTAACCCTAACCCTAGCCCAAACCTAACCCTAACCCTAGATCAAACCCTAACCCTAACCCTAGCTCAAACCCTAACCCTAGCCCTAACCCTAGCCCTAGCCAAAACCCTAACCCTAACCCTAGCCCAAACCCTAGCCCTAGCCCAAACCCTAACCCTAACCCTAGCTCAAACCCTAACCCTAACCCTAGCTCAAACCCTAACCCTAACCCTAACCCTAGCTCAAACCCTAACCCTAACCCTAGCTCTAACCCTAACCCTAACCCTAACCCTAGCTCAAACCCTAACCCTAACCCTAACCCTAGCTCAAACCCTAACCCTAACCCTAACCCTAGCTCAAACCCTAACCCTAACCGTAGCTCAAACCCTAACCCTAGCCCTAACCCTAACCCTAGCTCTAACCCTAACCCTAACCCTAGCTCTAACCCTAACCCTAACCCTAACCCTAACCCTAGCTCAAACCCTAACCCTAACCCTAGCGCAAACCCTAACCCTAACCCTAACCCTAGCTCAAACCCTAACCCTAACCCTAGCTCTAACCCTAACCCTAACCCTAACCCTAGCTCAAACCCTAACCCTAACCCTAGCTCAAACCCTAACCCTAACCCTAACCCTAGCTCAAACCCTAACCCTAACCCTAACCCTAGCTCAAACCCTAACCCTAACCCTAGCTCTAACCCTAACCCTAAACCTAGCTCAAACCCTAACCCTAGCCCTAACCCTAACCCTAGCTCTAACCCTAACCCTAACCCTAGCTCAAACCCTAACCCTAACCCTAGCTCAAACCCTAACCCTAACCCTAACCCTAGCTCAAACCCTAACCCTAACCCTAGCTCTAACCCTAACCCTAACCCTAACCCTAACCCTAGCTCAAACCCTAACCCTAACCCTAACCCTAGCTCAAACCCTAACCCTAACCCTAACCCTAACCCTAACCGTAGCTCAAACCCTAACCCTAGCCCTAACCCTAACCCTAGCTCTAACCCTAACCCTAACCCTAGCTCTAACCCTAACCCTAACCCTAGCTCAAACCCTAACCCTAACCCTAGCTCAAACCCTAACCCTAACCCTAGCTCAAACCCTAACCCTAGCCCTAACCCTAACCCTAGCTCTAACCCTAACACTAACCCTAGCTCTAACCCTAACCCTAACCCTAGCTCTAACCCTAACCCTAACCCTAGCTCAAACCCTAACCCTAACCCTAGCTCAAACCCTAACCCTAACCCTAACCCTAGCTCAAACCCTAACCCTAACCCTAGCTCTAACCCTAACCCTAACCCTAACCCTAGCTCAAACCCTAACCCTAACCCTAGCTCAAACCCTAACCCTAACCCTAGCTCAAACCCTAACCCTAACCCTAACCCTAGCTCAAACCCTAACCCTAACCCTAGCTCAAACCCTAACCCTAACCCTAACCCTAGCTCAAACCCTAACCCTAACCCTAGCTCAAACCCTAACCCTAACCCTAACCCTAGCTCAAACCCTAACCCTAACCCTAGCTCTAACCCTAAACCTAACCCTAACCCTAGCTCAAACCCTAACCCTAACCCTAACCCTAGCTCAAACCCTAACCCCAACCCTAACCCTAGCTCAAACCCTAACCCTAACCCTAACCCTAGCTCAAACCCTAACCCTAACCCTAGCTCAAACCCTAACCCTAACCCTAACCCTAGCTCAAACCCTAACCCTAACCCTAGCTCAAACCCTAACCCTAACCCTAGCTCAAACCCTAACCCTAACCCTAACCCTAGCTCTAACCCTAACCCTAACCCTAGCTCAAACCCTAACCCTAACCCTAGCTCAAACCCTAACCCTAACCCTAACCCTAGCTCAAACCCTAACCCTAACCCTAGCTCTAACCCTAACCCTAACCCTAACCCTAGCTCAAACCCTAACCCTAACCCTAACCCTAGCTCAAACCCTAACCCTAACCCTAGCTCTAACCCTAACCCTAACCCTAACCCTAGCTCAAAACCTAACCCTAACCCTAACCCTAGCTCAAACCCTAACCCTAACCCTAGCTCAAACCCTAACCCTAACCCTAACCCTAGCTCAAACCCTAACCCTAACCCTAGCTCAAACCCTAACCCTAACCCTAACCCTAGCTCAAACCCTAACCCTAACCCTAGCTCAAACCCTAACCCTAACCCTAGCTCAAACCCTAACCCTAACCCTAACCCTAGCTCAAACCCTAACCCTAACCCTAGCTCAAACCCTAACCCTAACCCTAACCCTAGCTCAAACCCTAACCCTAACCCTAGCTCTAACCCTAACCCTAACCCTAGCTCAAACCCTAACCCTAGCCTCACCCTAACCCTAGCTCTAACCCTAACCCTAACCCTAGCTCAAACCCTAACCCTAACCCTAGCTCAAACCCTAACCCTAACCCTAACCCTAGCTCAAACCCTAACCCTAGCTCTAACCCTAACCCTAACCCTAACCCTAGCCCAAACCCTAACCCTAACCCTAGCTCAAACCCTAACCCTAACCTAACCCTACACCATAGAGGTAAGTATGGGTTCAAAAAAGTTACTCCACAAATGGTACCAATCAACTCCAAATGGCCTGAAATGTGCTCCTACACACTTCCAGGACACACAATTTTGGCCTCAACACTTAGAGAAATTTTCACTCGATCTGGCACCCTATCATTTCCAATGGGGGACACATTTCGGTGTATAACTCGGGAAGAGAAGGTCGTAGAGACTCGGGACCAAGCTCCGTCTGCCATAATTCAGGGTCTCTGAACATGCCAGACTTGTCCCTGAGTCTCTACGACCTACCGTTCCCGAGATACACATATTCAAAATACGCCCCTACTGGACATGTCATATCTGGGGAACGGAAGGTCGTAGAGACTCGCGACAAAGACCAGCGTTCTCAAAAACCACTTAAACCCCTAGACGGACGTTGGTCCCGAGTCTCTACGACCTTCCGTTCCCGAGATACACATATTCAGTATAGGCGCACCAAACCCCATTCACTTCAATGGGAAAATAAACTTAAGTATAACTCGAGAACCGAATGTCGAGGCAACTTGGAACCGAGATCCGTCAGCCATATTTCAGGGGCGCTGAACACGCCAGACTTGTCCCCGAGTCTCTACGACCTCCCGTTCCCGAGATACACCTATTCAGTATACCCCCCTACTTGATATGTCATATCTCGGGAAGGGAAGGTCGTAGAGACTCGGGACCAAGCTCCGTCTGCCATAATTCAGGGTCTCTGAACATGCCAGACTTGTCCCTGAGTCTCTACGACCTTCCGTTCCCGAGATACACATATTCAGTATAGGCGCACCAAACCCCATTCACTTCAGTGGGAAAATAAACTTAAGTATAACTCGAGAACCGAATGTCGGAGCAATTTGGAACCGAGATCCGTCAGCCATATTTCAGGGGCGCTGAACACGCCGGACTTGTCCCCGAGTCTCTACGACCTTCCGTTCCCGAGATACACATATTCAGTATAGGCGCACCAAACCCCATTCACTTCAATT
This sequence comes from Chaunax sp. Z400, assembly GCA_037577475.1. Lineage (NCBI taxonomy): Eukaryota > Metazoa > Chordata > Actinopteri > Lophiiformes > Chaunacidae > Chaunax > Chaunax sp. Z400. The sequence goes on from CM075199.1 coordinate 16,199,654, forward strand.
GGAAAATAAACTTAAGTATAACTCGAGAACCGAATGTCGGAGCAACTTGGAACCGAGATCCGTCAGCCATATTTCAGGGGCGCTGAACACGCCAGACTTGTCCCCGAGTCTCTACGACCTCACGTTCCCGAGATACACCTATTCAGTATACCCCCCTACTGGATATGTCATATCTCGGGAAGGGAAGGTCGTAGAGACTCGGGACCAAGCTCCGTCTGCCATAATTCAGGGTCTCTGAACATGCCAGACTTGTCCCTGAGTCTCTACGACCTTCCGTTCCCGAGATACACATATTCAGTATAGGCGCACCAAACCCCATTCACTTCAATGGGAAAATAAACTTAAGTATAACTCGAGAACCGAATGTCGGAGCAACTTGGAACCGAGATCCGTCAGCCATATTTCAGGGGCGCTGAACATGCCAGACTTGTCCCTGAGTCTCTACGACCTTCCGTTCCCGAGATACACATATTCAAAATACGCCCCTACTGGACATGTCATATCTGGGGAACGGAAGGTCGTAGAGACTCGCGACAAAGACCAGCGTTCTCAAAAACCACTTAAACCCCTAGACGGACTTTGGTCCCGAGTCTCTACGACCTTCCGTTCCCGAGATAGACATATTCAGTATAGGCGTACCAAACCCCATTCACTTCAATGGGAAAATAAACTTAAGTATAACTCGAGAACCGAATGTGGGAGCAACTTGGAACCGAAATCCGTCAGCCATATTTCAGGGGCGCTGAACACGCCAGACTTGTCCCCGAGTCTCTACGACCTCCCGTTCCCGAGATACACCTATTCAGTATACCCCCCCTACTGGATATGTCATATCTCGGGAAGGGAAGGTCGTAGAGACTCGGGACAATGACTGGCTTTCTCAGAGACCCCGAAAATACCGAGACGGACATTGGTCCCGAGTCTCTACGACCTTCCGTTCCCGAGATATAGAATTCAGTAGGGATACTGAATTGAGTTTTTATCCTCGTAATCCCTAACCCTAACCCTAGCCAAACCCTAACCCTAACAACCCTAACCCTAACCCTAGCCCAAACCTAACCCTAACCCTAGATCAAACCCTAACCCTAACCCTAGCTCAAACCCTAACCCTAGCCCTAACCCTAGCCCTAGCCAAAACCCTAACCCTAACCCTAGCCCAAACCCTAGCCCTAGCCCAAACCCTAACCCTAACCCTAGCTCAAACCCTAACCCTAACCCTAGCTCAAACCCTAACCCTAACCCTAACCCTAGCTCAAACCCTAACCCTAACCCTAGCTCTAACCCTAACCCTAACCCTAACCCTAGCTCAAACCCTAACCCTAACCCTAACCCTAGCTCAAACCCTAACCCTAACCCTAACCCTAGCTCAAACCCTAACCCTAACCGTAGCTCAAACCCTAACCCTAGCCCTAACCCTAACCCTAGCTCTAACCCTAACCCTAACCCTAGCTCTAACCCTAACCCTAACCCTAACCCTAGCTCAAACCCTAACCCTAACCCTAGCGCAAACCCTAACCCTAACCCTAACCCTAGCTCAAACCCTAACCCTAACCCTAGCTCTAACCCTAACCCTAACCCTAGCTCAAACCCTAACCCTAACCCTAGCTCAAACCCTAACCCTAACCCTAGCTCTAACCCTAACCCTAACCCTAACCCTAGCTCAAACCCTAACCCTAACCCTAACCCTAGCTCAAACCCTAACCCTAACCGTAGCTCAAACCCTAACCCTAGCCCTAACCCTAACCCTAGCTCTAACCCTAACCCTAACCCTAGCTCTAACCCTAACCCTAACCCTAACCCTAGCTCAAACCCTAACCCTAAACCTAGCGCAAACCCTAACCCTAACCCTAACCCTAGCTCAAACCCTAACCCTAACCCTAGCTCTAACCCTAACCCTAACCCTAACCCTAGCTCAAACCCTAACCCTAACCCTAACCCTAGCTCAAACCCTAACCCTAACCCTAACCCTAGCTCAAACCCTAACCCTAACCCTAACCCTAGCTCAAACCCTAACCCTAACCCTAGCTCAAACCCTAACCCTAACCCTAACCCTAGCTCAAACCCTAACCCTAACCCTAGCTCAAACCCTAACCCTAACCCTAACCCTAGCTCTAACCCTAACCCTAACCCTAACCCTAGCTCAAACCCTAACCCTAACCCTAACCCTAGCTCAAACCCTAACCCTAACCCTAGCTCTAACCCTAACCCTAACCCTAGCTCAAACCCTAACCCTAGCCTCACCCTAACCCTAGCTCTAACCCTAACCCTAACCCTAGCTCAAACCCTAACCCTAACCCTAGCTCAAACCCTAACCCTAACCCTAACCCTAGCTCAAACCCTAACCCTAACCCTAGCTCAAACCCTAACCCTAACCCTAGCTCTAACCCTAACCCTAACCCTAACCCTAGCTCAAACCCTAACCCTAACCCTAACCCTAGCTCAAACCCTAACCCTAACCCTAGCTCAAACCCTAACCCTAACCCTAACCCTAGCTCAAACCCTAACCCTAACCCTAGCTCAAACCCTAACCCTAACCCTAACCCTAGCTCAAACCCTAACCCTAACCCTAGCTCAAACCCTAACCCTAACCCTAGCTCTAACCCTAACCCTAACCCTAACCCTAGCTCAAACCCTAACCCTAACCCTAACCCTAGCTCAAACCCTAACCCTAACCCTAGCTCAAACCCTAACCCTAACCCTAACCCTAGCTCAAACCCTAACCCTAACCCTAGCTCAAACCCTAACCCTAACCCTAACCCTAGCTCAAACCCTAACCCTAACCCTAGCTCTAACCCTAACCCTAACCCTAACCCTAGCTCAAACCCTAACCCTAACCCCAACCCTAGCTCAAACCCTAACCCCAACCCTAACCCTAGCTCAAACCCTAACCCTAACCCTAACCCTAGCTCAAACCCTAACCCTAACCCTAGCTCAAACCCTAACCCTAACCCTAACCCTAGCTCAAACCCTAACCCTAACCCTAGCTCTAACCCTAACCCTAACCCTAACCCTAACCCTAACCCTAGCTCAAACCCTAACCCTAACCCTAGCTCAAACCCTAACCCTAACCCTAACCCTAGCTCAAACCCTAACCCTAACCCTAACCCTAGCTCAAACCCTAACCCTAACCCTAGCTCTAACCCTAACCCTAAACCTAGCTCAAACCCTAACCCTAGCCCTAACCCTAACCCTAGCTCTAACCCTAACCCTAACCCTAGCTCAAACCCTAACCCTAACCCTAGCTCAAACCCTAACCCTAACCCTAACCCTAGCTCAAACCCTAACCCTAACCCTAGCTCTAACCCTAACCCTAACCCTAACCCTAACCCTAACCCTAGCTCAAACCCTAACCCTAACCCTAACCCTAGCTCAAACCCTAACCCTAACCCTAACCCTAACCCTAACCGTAGCTCAAACCCTAACCCTAGCCCTAACCCTAACCCTAGCTCTAACCCTAACCCTAACCCTAGCTCTCACCCTAACCCTAACCCTAGCTCAAACCCTAACCCTAACCCTAGCTCAAACCCTAACCCTAACCCTAGCTCAAACCCTAACCCTAGCCCTAACCCTAACCCTAGCTCTAACCCTAACCCTATCCCTAGCTCTAACCCTAACCCTAACCCTAGCTCTAACCCTAACCCTAACCCTAGCTCAAACCCTAACCCTAACCCTAGCTCAAACCCTAACCCTAACCCTAACCCTAGCTCAAACCCTAACCCTAACCCTAGCTCTAACCCTAACCCTAACCCTAACCCTAGCTCAAACCCTAACCCTAACCCTAACCCTAGCTCAAACCCTAACCCTAACCCTAGCTCTAACCCTAACCCTAACCCTAACCCTAACCCTAGCTCAAACCCTAACCCTAACCCTAACCCTAGCTCAAACCCTAACCCTAACCCTAGCTCAAACCCTAACCCTAACCCTAACCCTAGCTCAAACCCTAACCCTAACCCTAGCTCAAACCCTAACCCTAACCCTAGCTCTAACCCTAACCCTAACCCTAACCCTAACCCTAGCTCAAACCCTAACCCTAACCCTAACCCTAGCTCAAACCCTAACCCTAACCCTAACCCTAGCTCAAACCCTAACCCTAACCGTAGCTCAAACCCTAACCCTAGCCCTAACCCTAACCCTAGCTCTAACCCTAACCCTAACCCTAGCTCTAACCCTAACCCTAACCCTAACCCTAGCTCAAACCCTAACCCTAACCCTAGCGCAAACCCTAACCCTAACCCTAACCCTAGCTCAAACCCTAACCCTAACCCTAGCTCTAACCCTAACCCTAACCCTAACCCTAACCCTAGCTCAAACCCTAACCCTAACCCTAGCTCAAACCCTAACCCTAACCCTAACCCTAGCTCAAACCCTAACCCTAACCCTAACCCTAGCTCAAACCCTAACCCTAACCCTAGCTCAAACCCTAACCCTAACCCTAACCCTAGCTCAAACCCTAACCCTAACCCTAGCTCAAACCCTAACCCTAACCCTAACCCTAGCTCAAACCCTAACCCTAACCCTAGCTCAAACCCTAACCCTAACCCTAGCTCTAACCCTAACCCTAAACCTAGCTCAAACCCTAACCCTAGCCCTAACCCTAACCCTAGCTCTAACCCTAACCCTAACCCTAGCTCAAACCCTAACCCTAACCCTAGCTCAAACCCTAACCCTAACCCTAACCCTAGCTCAAACCCTAACCCTAACCCTAGCTCAAACCCTAACCCTAACCCTAACCCTAGCTCAAACCCTAACCCTAACCCTAGCTCAAACCCTAACCCTAACCCTAGCTCAAACCCTAACCCTAACCCTAGCTCAAACCCTAACCCTAACCCTAGCTCAAACCCTAACCCTAACCCTAACCCTAGCTCAAACCCTAACCCTAACCCTAGCTCTAACCCTAACCCTAACCCTAACCCTAGCTCAAACCCTAACCCTAACCCCAACCCTAGCTCAAACCCTAACCCCAACCCTAACCCTAGCTCAAACCCTAACCCTAACCCTAACCCTAGCTCAAACCCTAACCCTAACCCTAGCTCAAACCCTAACCCTAACCCTAACCCTAGCTCAAACCCTAACCCTAACCCTAGCTCTAACCCTAACCCTAACCCTAACCCTAACCCTAACCCTAACCCTAGCTCAAACCCTAACCCTAACCCTAGCTCAAACCCTAACCCTAACCCTAACCCTAGCTCAAACCCTAACCCTAACCCTAACCCTAGCTCAAACCCTAACCCTAACCCTAGCTCTAACCCTAACCCTAAACCTAGCTCAAACCCTAACCCTAGCCCTAACCCTAACCCTAGCTCTAACCCTAACCCTAACCCTAGCTCAAACCCTAACCCTAACCCTAGCTCAAACCCTAACCCTAACCCTAACCCTAGCTCAAACCCTAACCCTAACCCTAGCTCTAACCCTAACCCTAACCCTAACCCTAACCCTAGCTCAAACCCTAACCCTAACCCTAACCCTAGCTCAAACCCTAACCCTAACCCTAACCCTAACCCTAACCGTAGCTCAAACCCTAACCCTAGCCCTAACCCTAACCCTAGCTCTAACCCTAACCCTAACCCTAGCTCTAACCCTAACCCTAACCCTAGCTCAAACCCTAACCCTAACCCTAGCTCAAACCCTAACCCTAACCCTAGCTCAAACCCTAACCCTAGCCCTAACCCTAACCCTAGCTCTAACCCTAACCCTATCCCTAGCTCTAACCCTAACCCTAACCCTAGCTCTAACCCTAACCCTAACCCTAGCTCAAACCCTAACCCTAACCCTAGCTCAAACCCTAACCCTAACCCTAACCCTAGCTCAAACCCTAACCCTAACCCTAGCTCTAACCCTAACCCTAACCCTAACCCTAGCTCAAACCCTAACCCTAACCCTAACCCTAGCTCAAACCCTAACCCTAACCCTAGCTCTAACCCTAACCCTAACCCTAACCCTAACCCTAGCTCAAACCCTAACCCTAACCCTAACCCTAGCTCAAACCCTAACCCTAACCCTAGCTCAAACCCTAACCCTAACCCTAACCCTAGCTCAAACCCTAACCCTAACCCTAGCTCAAACCCTAACCCTAACCCTAGCTCTAACCCTAACCCTAACCCTAACCCTAACCCTAGCTCAAACCCTAACCCTAACCCTAACCCTAGCTCAAACCCTAACCCTAACCCTAACCCTAGCTCAAACCCTAACCCTAACCGTAGCTCAAACCCTAACCCTAGCCCTAACCCTAACCCTAGCTCTAACCCTAACCCTAACCCTAGCTCTAACCCTAACCCTAACCCTAGCTCTAACCCTAACCCTAACCCTAACCCTAACCCTAACCCTAGCTCAAACCCTAACCCTAACCCTTGCGCAAACCCTAACCCTAACCCTAACCCTAGCTCAAACCCTAACCCTAACCCTAGCTCTAACCCTAACCCTAACCCTAACCCTAACCCTAGCTCAAACCCTAACCCTAACCCTAGCTCAAACCCTAACCCTAACCCTAACCCTAGCTCAAACCCTAACCCTAACCCTAACCCTAGCTCAAAACCTAACCCTAACCCTAGCTCTAACCCTAACCCTAAACCTAGCTCAAACCCTAACCCTAGCCCTAACCCTAACCCTAACCCTAGCTCTAACCCTAACCGTAACCCTAGCTCAAACCCTAACCCTAACCCTAGCTCAAACCCTAACCCTAACCCTAACCCTAGCTCAAACCCTAACCCTAACCCTAGCTCTAACCCTAACCCTAACCCTAACCCTAACCCTAGCTCAAACCCTAACCCTAACCCTAACCCTAGCTCAAACCCTAACCCTAACCCTAACCCTAACCCTAACCGTAGCTCAAACCCTAACCCTAGCCCTAACCCTAACCCTAGCTCTAACCCTAACCCTATCCCTAGCTCTAACCCTAACCCTAACCCTAGCTCAAACCCTAACCCTAACCCTAGCTCAAACCCTAACCCTAACCCTAGCTCAAACCCTAACCCTAGCCCTAACCCTAACCCTAGCTCTAACCCTAACCCTAACCCTAGCTCTAACCCTAACCCTAACCCTAGCTCTAACCCTAACCCTAACCCTAGCTCAAACCCTAACCCTAACCCTAGCTCAAACCCTAACCCTAACCCTAACCCTAGCTCAAACCCTAACCCTAACCCTAGCTCTAACCCTAACCCTAACCCTAACCCTAGCTCAAACCCTAACCCTAACCCTAACCCTAGCTCAAACCCTAACCCTAACCCTAGCTCTAACCCTAACCCTAACCCTAGCTCAAACCCTAACCCTAACCCTAACCCTAGCTCAAACCCTAACCCTAACCCTAGCTCAAACCCTAACCCTAACCCTAACCCTAGCTCAAACCCTAACCCTAACCCTAGCTCAAACCCTAACCCTAACCCTAACCCTAGCTCAAACCCTAACCCTAACCCTAGCTCTAACCCTAACCCTAACCCTAACCCTAGCTCAAACCCTAACCCTAACCCTAACCCTAGCTCAAACCCTAACCCCAACCCTAACCCTAGCTCAAACCCTAACCCTAACCCTAACCCTAGCTCAAACCCTAACCCTAACCCTAGCTCAAACCCTAACCCTAACCCTAACCCTAGCTCAAACCCTAACCCTAACCCTAGCTCAAACCCTAACCCTAACCCTAGCTCAAACCCTAACCCTAACCCTAACCCTAGCTCAAACCCTAACCCTAACCCTAACCCTAGCTCAAACCCTAACCCCAACCCTAACCCTAGCTCAAACCCTAACCCTAACCCTAACCCTAGCTCAAACCCTAACCCTAACCCTAGCTCAAACCCTAACCCTAACCCTAACCCTAGCTCAAACCCTAACCCTAAGCCTAGCTCAAACCCTAACCCTAACCCTAGCTCAAACCCTAACCCTAACCCTAACCCTAGCTCAAACCCTAACCCTAACCCTAACCCTAGCTCAAACCCTAACCCTAACCCTAGCTCAAACCCTAACCCTAACCCTAACCCTAGCTCAAACCCTAACCCTAACCCTAGCTCTAACCCTAACCCTAACCCTAGCTCAAACCCTAACCCTAGCCCTCACCCTAACCCTAGCTCTAACCCTAACCCTAACCCTAGCTCAAACCCTAACCCTAACCCTAGCTCAAACCCTAACCCTAACCCTAGCTCAAACCCTAACCCTAACCCTAGCTCTAACCCTAACCCTAACCCTAACCCTAGCTCAAACCGTAACCCTAACCCTAACCCTAGCTCAAACCCTAACCCTAACCCTAACCCTAGCTCAAACCGTAACCCTAACCCTAACCCTAGCTCAAACCCTAACCCTAACCCTAGCTCAAACCCTAACCCTAACCCTAACCCTAGCTCAAACCCTAACCCTAACCCTAGCTCTAACCCTAACCCTAACCCTAGCTCAAACCCTAACCCTAGCCCTAACCCTAGCTCTAACCCTAACCCTAACCCTAGCTCAAACCCTAACCCTAACCCTAGCTCAAACCCTAACCCTAACCCTAACCCTAGCTCAAACCCTAACCCTAACCCAAGCTCTAACCCTGACCCTAACCCTAACCCTAGCTCAAACCCTAACCCTAACCCTAACCCTAGCTCAAACCCTAACCCTAACCCTAACCCTAGCTCAAACCCTAACCCTAACCCTAGCTCAAACCCTAACCCTAGCCCTAACCCTAACCCTAGCTCTAACCCTAACCCTAACCCTAGCTCTAACCCTAACCCTAACCCTAGCTCAAACCCTAACCCTAACCCTAGCTCAAACCCTAACCCTAACCCTAACCCTAGCTCAAACCCTAACCCTAACCCTAGCTCAAACCCTAACCCTAACCCTAACCCTAGCTCAAACCCTAACCCTAACCCTAACCCTAGCTCAAACCCTAACCCTAACCCTAGCTCAAACCCTAACCCTAGCCCTAACCCTAGCCCTAGCCCAAACCCTAACCCTAACCCTAGCCCAAACCCTAACCCTAGCCCTAGCCCAAACCCTAACCCTAGCCCTAACCCTAACCCTAACCCTAGCTCAAACCCTAACCCTAACCCTAGCTCAAACCCTAACCCTAACCCTAACCCTAGCTCTAACCCTAACCCTAACCCTAACCCTAGCTCAAACCCTAACCCTAACCCTAACCCTAGCTCAAACCCTAACCCTAACCCTAGCTCTAACCCTAACCCTAACCCTAGCTCAAACCCTAACCCTAGCCTCACCCTAACCCTAGCTCTAACCCTAACCCTAACCCTAGCTCAAACCCTAACCCTAACCCTAGCTCAAACCCTAACCCTAACCCTAACCCTAGCTCAAACCCTAACCCTAACCCTAGCTCAAACCCTAACCCTAACCCTAGCTCTAACCCTAACCCTAACCCTAACCCTAGCTCAAACCCTAACCCTAACCCTAACCCTAGCTCAAACCCTAACCCTAACCCTAGCTCAAACCCTAACCCTAACCCTAACCCTAGCTCAAACCCTAACCCTAACCCTAGCTCAAACCCTAACCCTAACCCTAACCCTAGCTCAAACCCTAACCCTAACCCTAGCTCAAACCCTAACCCTAACCCTAGCTCTAACCCTAACCCTAACCCTAACCCTAGCTCAAACCCTAACCCTAACCCTAACCCTAGCTCAAACCCTAACCCTAACCCTAGCTCAAACCCTAACCCTAACCCTAACCCTAGCTCAAACCCTAACCCTAACCCTAGCTCAAACCCTAACCCTAACCCTAACCCTAGCTCAAACCCTAACCCTAACCCTAGCTCTAACCCTAACCCTAACCCTAACCCTAGCTCAAACCCTAACCCTAACCCCAACCCTAGCTCAAACCCTAACCCCAACCCTAACCCTAGCTCAAACCCTAACCCTAACCCTAACCCTAGCTCAAACCCTAACCCTAACCCTAGCTCAAACCCTAACCCTAACCCTAACCCTAGCTCAAACCCTAACCCTAACCCTAGCTCTAACCCTAACCCTAACCCTAACCCTAACCCTAGCTCAAACCCTAACCCTAACCCTAGCTCAAACCCTAACCCTAACCCTAACCCTAGCTCAAACCCTAACCCTAACCCTAACCCTAGCTCAAACCCTAACCCTAACCCTAGCTCTAACCCTAACCCTAAACCTAGCTCAAACCCTAACCCTAGCCCTAACCCTAACCCTAGCTCTAACCCTAACCCTAACCCTAGCTCAAACCCTAACCCTAACCCTAGCTCAAACCCTAACCCTAACCCTAACCCTAGCTCAAACCCTAACCCTAACCCTAGCTCTAACCCTAACCCTAACCCTAACCCTAACCCTAACCCTAGCTCAAACCCTAACCCTAACCCTAACCCTAGCTCAAACCCTAACCCTAACCCTAACCCTAACCCTAACCGTAGCTCAAACCCTAACCCTAGCCCTAACCCTAACCCTAGCTCTAACCCTAACCCTAACCCTAGCTCTCACCCTAACCCTAACCCTAGCTCAAACCCTAACCCTAACCCTAGCTCAAACCCTAACCCTAACCCTAGCTCAAACCCTAACCCTAGCCCTAACCCTAACCCTAGCTCTAACCCTAACCCTATCCCTAGCTCTAACCCTAACCCTAACCCTAGCTCTAACCCTAACCCTAACCCTAGCTCAAACCCTAACCCTAACCCTAGCTCAAACCCTAACCCTAACCCTAACCCTAGCTCAAACCCTAACCCTAACCCTAGCTCTAACCCTAACCCTAACCCTAACCCTAACCCTAGCTCAAACCCTAACCCTAACCCTAACCCTAGCTCAAACCCTAACCCTAACCCTAGCTCAAACCCTAACCCTAACCCTAACCCTAGCTCAAACCCTAACCCTAACCCTAGCTCAAACCCTAACCCTAACCCTAGCTCTAACCCTAACCCTAACCCTAACCCTAACCCTAGCTCAAACCCTAACCCTAACCCTAACCCTAGCTCAAACCCTAACCCTAACCCTAACCCTAGCTCAAACCCTAACCCTAACCGTAGCTCAAACCCTAACCCTAGCCCTAACCCTAACCCTAGCTCTAACCCTAACCCTAACCCTAGCTCTAACCCTAACCCTAACCCTAACCCTAGCTCAAACCCTAACCCTAACCCTAGCGCAAACCCTAACCCTAACCCTAACCCTAGCTCAAACCCTAACCCTAACCCTAGCTCTAACCCTAACCCTAACCCTAGCTCAAACCCTAACCCTAACCCTAGCTCAAACCCTAACCCTAACCCTAACCCTAGCTCAAACCCTAACCCTAACCCTAACCCTAGCTCAAACCCTAACCCTAACCCTAGCTCAAACCCTAACCCTAACCCTAACCCTAGCTCAAACCCTAACCCTAACCCTAGCTCAAACCCTAACCCTAACCCTAACCCTAGCTCAAACCCTAACCCTAACCCTAGCTCAAACCCTAACCCTAACCCTAGCTCTAACCCTAACCCTAAACCTAGCTCAAACCCTAACCCTAGCCCTAACCCTAACCCTAGCTCTAACCCTAACCCTAACCCTAGCTCAAACCCTAACCCTAACCCTAGCTCAAACCCTAACCCTAACCCTAACCCTAGCTCAAACCCTAACCCTAACCCTAGCTCAAACCCTAACCCTAACCCTAACCCTAGCTCAAACCCTAACCCTAACCCTAGCTCAAACCCTAACCCTAACCCTAGCTCAAACCCTAACCCTAACCCTAGCTCAAACCCTAACCCTAACCCTAGCTCAAACCCTAACCCTAACCCTAACCCTAGCTCAAACCCTAACCCTAACCCTAGCTCTAACCCTAACCCTAACCCTAACCCTAGCTCAAACCCTAACCCTAACCCCAACCCTAGCTCAAACCCTAACCCCAACCCTAACCCTAGCTCAAACCCTAACCCTAACCCTAACCCTAGCTCAAACCCTAACCCTAACCCTAGCTCAAACCCTAACCCTAACCCTAACCCTAGCTCAAACCCTAACCCTAACCCTAGCTCTAACCCTAACCCTAACCCTAACCCTAACCCTAACCCTAACCCTAGCTCAAACCCTAACCCTAACCCTAGCTCAAACCCTAACCCTAACCCTAACCCTAGCTCAAACCCTAACCCTAACCCTAACCCTAGCTCAAACCCTAACCCTAACCCTAGCTCTAACCCTAACCCTAAACCTAGCTCAAACCCTAACCCTAGCCCTAACCCTAACCCTAGCTCTAACCCTAACCCTAACCCTAGCTCAAACCCTAACCCTAACCCTAGCTCAAACCCTAACCCTAACCCTAACCCTAGCTCAAACCCTAATCCTAACCCTAGCTCTAACCCTAACCCTAACCCTAACCCTAACCCTAGCTCAAACCCTAACCCTAACCCTAACCCTAGCTCAAACCCTAACCCTAACCCTAACCCTAACCCTAACCGTAGCTCAAACCCTAACCCTAGCCCTAACCCTAACCCTAGCTCTAACCCTAACCCTAACCCTAGCTCTAACCCTAACCCTAACCCTAGCTCAAACCCTAACCCTAACCCTAGCTCAAACCCTAACCCTAACCCTAGCTCAAACCCTAACCCTAGCCCTAACCCTAACCCTAGCTCTAACCCTAACCCTATCCCTAGCTCTAACCCTAACCCTAACCCTAGCTCTAACCCTAACCCTAACCCTAGCTCAAACCCTAACCCTAACCCTAGCTCAAACCCTAACCCTAACCCTAACCCTAGCTCAAACCCTAACCCTAACCCTAGCTCTAACCCTAACCCTAACCCTAACCCTAGCTCAAACCCTAACCCTAACCCTAACCCTAGCTCAAACCCTAACCCTAACCCTAGCTCTAACCCTAACCCTAACCCTAACCCTAACCCTAGCTCAAACCCTAACCCTAACCCTAACCCTAGCTCAAACCCTAACCCTAACCCTAGCTCAAACCCTAACCCTAACCCTAACCCTAGCTCAAACCCTAACCCTAACCCTAGCTCAAACCCTAACCCTAACCCTAGCTCTAACCCTAACCCTAACCCTAACCCTAACCCTAGCTCAAACCCTAACCCTAACCCTAACCCTAGCTCAAACCCTAACCCTAACCCTAACCCTAGCTCAAACCCTAACCCTAACCGTAGCTCAAACCCTAACCCTAGCCCTAACCCTAACCCTAGCTCTAACCCTAACCCTAACCCTAGCTCTAACCCTAACCCTAACCCTAACCCTAGCTCAAACCCTAACCCTAACCCTAGCGCAAACCCTAACCCTAACCCTAACCCTAGCTCAAACCCTAACCCTAACCCTAGCTCTAACCCTAACCCTAACCCTAACCCTAACCCTAGCTCAAACCCTAACCCTAACCCTAGCTCAAACCCTAACCCTAACCCTAACCCTAGCTCAAACCCTAACCCTAACCCTAACCCTAGCTCAAAACCTAACCCTAACCCTAGCTCTAACCCTAACCCTAAACCTAGCTCAAACCCTAACCCTAGCCCTAACCCTAACCCTAACCCTAGCTCTAACCCTAACCGTAACCCTAGCTCAAACCCTAACCCTAACCCTAGCTCAAACCCTAACCCTAACCCTAACCCTAGCTCAAACCCTAACCCTAACCCTAGCTCTAACCCTAACCCTAACCCTAACCCTAACCCTAGCTCAAACCCTAACCCTAACCCTAACCCTAGCTCAAACCCTAACCCTAACCCTAACCCTAACCCTAACCGTAGCTCAAACCCTAACCCTAGCCCTAACCCTAACCCTAGCTCTAACCCTAACCCTATCCCTAGCTCTAACCCTAACCCTAACCCTAGCTCAAACCCTAACCCTAACCCTAGCTCAAACCCTAACCCTAACCCTAGCTCAAACCCTAACCCTAGCCCTAACCCTAACCCTAGCTCTAACCCTAACCCTAACCCTAGCTCTAACCCTAACCCTAACCTTAGCTCTAACCCTAACCCTAACCCTAGCTCAAACCCTAACCCTAACCCTAGCTCAAACCCTAACCCTAACCCTAACCCTAGCTCAAACCCTAACCCTAACCCTAGCTCTAACCCTAACCCTAACCCTAACCCTAGCTCAAACCCTAACCCTAACCCTAACCCTAGCTCAAACCCTAACCCTAACCCTAGCTCTAACCCTAACCCTAACCCTAGCTCAAACCCTAACCCTAACCCTAACCCTAGCTCAAACCCTAACCCTAACCCTAGCTCAAACCCTAACCCTAACCCTAACCCTAGCTCAAACCCTAACCCTAACCCTAGCTCAAACCCTAACCCTAACCCTAACCCTAGCTCTAACCCTAACCCTAACCCTAACCCTAGCTCAAACCCTAACCCTAACCCTAACCCTAGCTCAAACCCTAACCCCAACCCTAACCCTAGCTCAAACCCTAACCCTAACCCTAACCCTAGCTCAAACCCTAACCCTAACCCTAGCTCAAACCCTAACCCTAACCCTAACCCTAGCTCAAACCCTAACCCTAACCCTAGCTCAAACCCTAACCCTAACCCTAGCTCAAACCCTAACCCTAACCCTAACCCTAGCTCAAACCCTAACCCTAACCCTAACCCTAGCTCAAACCCTAACCCCAACCCTAACCCTAGCTCAAACCCTAACCCTAACCCTAACCCTAGCTCAAACCCTAACCCTAACCCTAGCTCAAACCCTAACCCTAACCCTAACCCTAGCTCAAACCCTAACCCTAAGCCTAGCTCAAACCCTAACCCTAACCCTAGCTCAAACCCTAACCCTAACCCTAACCCTAGCTCAAACCCTAACCCTAACCCTAACCCTAGCTCAAACCCTAACCCTAACCCTAGCTCAAACCCTAACCCTAACCCTAACCCTAGCTCAAACCCTAACCCTAACCCTAGCTCTAACCCTAACCCTAACCCTAGCTCAAACCCTAACCCTAGCCCTCACCCTAACCCTAGCTCTAACCCTAACCCTAACCCTAGCTCAAACCCTAACCCTAACCCTAGCTCAAACCCTAACCCTAACCCTAGCTCAAACCCTAACCCTAACCCTAGCTCAAACCCTAACCCTAACCCTAACCCTAGCTCAAACCCTAACCCTAACCCTAGCTCTAACCCTAACCCTAACCCTAGCTCAAACCCTAACCCTAGCCCTCACCCTAACCCTAGCTCTAACCCTAACCCTAACCCTAGCTCAAACCCTAACCCTAACCCTAGCTCAAACCCTAACCCTAACCCTAGCTCAAACCCTAACCCTAACCCTAGCTCTAACCCTAACCCTAACCCTAACCCTAGCTCAAACCGTAACCCTAACCCTAACCCTAGCTCAAACCCTAACCCTAACCCTAACCCTAGCTCAAACCGTAACCCTAACCCTAACCCTAGCTCAAACCCTAACCCTAACCCTAGCTCTAACCCTAACCCTAACCCTAACCCTAACCCTAGCTCAAACCCTAACCCTAACCCTAGCTCTAACCCTAACCCTAACCCTAGCTCAAACCCTAACCCTAACCCTAACCCTAGCTCAAACCCTAACCCTAACCCTAGCTCAAACCCTAACCCTAACCCTAACCCTAGCTCAAACCCTAACCCTAACCCTAGCTCAAACCCTAACCCTAACCCTAACCCTAGCTCAAACCCTAACCCTAACCCTAGCTCTAACCCTAACCCTAACCCTAACCCTAGCTCAAACCCTAACCCTAACCCTAACCCTAGCTCAAACCCTAACCCCAACCCTAACCCTAGCTCAAACCCTAACCCTAACCCTAACCCTAGCTCAAACCCTAACCCTAACCCTAGCTCAAACCCTAACCCTAACCCTAACCCTAGCTCAAACCCTAACCCTAACCCTAGCTCAAACCCTAACCCTAACCCTAGCTCAAACCCTAACCCTAACCCTAACCCTAGCTCAAACCCTAACCCTAACCCTAACCCTAGCTCAAACCCTAACCCCAACCCTAACCCTAGCTCAAACCCTAACCCTAACCCTAACCCTAGCTCAAACCCTAACCCTAACCCTAGCTCAAACCCTAACCCTAACCCTAACCCTAGCTCAAACCCTAACCCTAAGCCTAGCTCAAACCCTAACCCTAACCCTAGCTCAAACCCTAACCCTAACCCTAACCCTAGCTCAAACCCTAACCCTAACCCTAACCCTAGCTCAAACCCTAACCCTAACCCTAGCTCAAACCCTAACCCTAACCCTAACCCTAGCTCAAACCCTAACCCTAACCCTAGCTCTAACCCTAACCCTAACCCTAGCTCAAACCCTAACCCTAGCCCTCACCCTAACCCTAGCTCTAACCCTAACCCTAACCCTAGCTCAAACCCTAACCCTAACCCTAGCTCAAACCCTAACCCTAACCCTAGCTCAAACCCTAACCCTAACCCTAGCTCTAACCCTAACCCTAACCCTAACCCTAGCTCAAACCGTAACCCTAACCCTAACCCTAGCTCAAACCCTAACCCTAACCCTAACCCTAGCTCAAACCGTAACCCTAACCCTAACCCTAGCTCAAACCCTAACCCTAACCCTAGCTCAAACCCTAACCCTAACCCTAACCCTAGCTCAAACCCTAACCCTAACCCTAGCTCTAACCCTAACCCTAACCCTAGCTCAAACCCTAACCCTAGCCCTAACCCTAGCTCTAACCCTAACCCTAACCCTAGCTCAAACCCTAACCCTAACCCTAGCTCAAACCCTAACCCTAACCCTAACCCTAGCTCAAACCCTAACCCTAACCCAAGCTCTAACCCTGACCCTAACCCTAACCCTAGCTCAAACCCTAACCCTAACCCTAACCCTAGCTCAAACCCTAACCCTAACCCTAACCCTAGCTCAAACCCTAACCCTAACCCTAGCTCAAACCCTAACCCTAGCCCTAACCCTAACCCTAGCTCTAACCCTAACCCTAACCCTAGCTCTAACCCTAACCCTAACCCTAGCTCAAACCCTAACCCTAACCCTAGCTCAAACCCTAACCCTAACCCTAACCCTAGCTCAAACCCTAACCCTAACCCTAGCTCAAACCCTAACCCTAACCCTAACCCTAGCTCAAACCCTAACCCTAACCCTAACCCTAGCTCAAACCCTAACCCTAACCCTAGCTCAAACCCTAACCCTAGCCCTAACCCTAGCCCTAGCCCAAACCCTAACCCTAACCCTAGCCCAAACCCTAACCCTAGCCCTAGCCCAAACCCTAACCCTAGCCCAAACCCTAACCCTAACCCTAGCCCAAACCCTAACCCTAACCCTAGCCCAAACCCTAACCCTAACCCTAGCTCAAACCCTAACCCTAACCTAACCCTACACCATAGAGGTAAGTATGGGTTCAAAAAAGTTACTCCACAAATGGTACCAATCAACTCCAAATGGCCTGAAATGTGCTCCTACACACTTCCAGGACACACAATTTTGGCCTCAACACTTAGAGAAATTTTCACTCGATCTGGCACCCTTTCATTTCCAATGGGGGACACATTTCGGTGTATAACTCGGGAAGAGAAGGTCGTAGAGACTCGGGACCAAGCTCCGTCTGCCATAATTCAGGGTCTCTGAACATGCCAGACTTGTCCCTGAGTCTCTACGACCTTCCGTTCCCGAGAATCACATATTCAAAATACGCCCCTACTGGACATGTCATATCTGGGGAACGGAAGGTCGTAGAGACTCGCGACAAAGACCAGCGTTCTCAAAAACCACTTAAACCCCTAGACGGACGTTGGTCCCGAGTCTCTACGACCTTCCGTTCCCGAGATAGACATATTCAGTATAGGCGCACCAAACCCCATTCACTTCAGTGGGAAAATAAACTTAAGTATAACTCGAGAACCGAATGTCGGAGCAACTTGGAACCGAGATCCGTCAGCCATATTTCAGGGGCGCTGAACACGCCGGACTTGTCCCCGAGTCTCTACGACCTTCCGTTCCCGAGATACACATATTCAGTATAGGCGCACCAAACCCCATTCACTTCAATGGGAAAATAAACTTAAGTATAACTCGAGAACCGAATGTCGGAGCAACTTGGAACCGAGATCCGTCAGCCATATTTCAGGGGCGCTGAACACGCCAGACTTGTCCCCGAGTCTCTACGACCTCCCGTTCCCGAGATACACCTATTCAGTATACCCCCCTACTGGATATGTCATATCTCGGGAAGGGAAGGTCGTAGAGACTCGGGACCAAGCTCCGTCTGCCATAATTCAGGGTCTCTGAACATGCCAGACTTGTCCCTGAGTCTCTACGACCTTCCGTTCCCGAGATACACATATTCAGTATAGGCGCACCAAACCCCATTCACTTCAGTGGGAAAATAAACTTAAGTATAACTCGAGAACCGAATGTCGGAGCAACTTGGAACCGAGATCCGTCAGCCATATTTCAGGGGCGCTGAACACGCCAGACTTGTCCCCGAGTCTCTACGACCTCCCGTTCCCGAGATACACCTATTCAGTATACCCCCCCTACTGGAAATGTCATATCTCGGGAAGGGAAGGTCGTAGAGACTCGGGACAATGACTGGCTTTCTCAGAGACCCCGAAAATACTGAGACGGACATTGGTCCCGAGTCTCTACGACCTTTCGTTCCCGAGATATAGAATTCAGTAGGGATACTGAATTGAGTTTTTATCCTCGTAATCCCTAACCCTAACCCTAGCCAAACCCTAACCCTAACAACCCTAACCCTCACCCTAGCCCAAACCCTAGCCCTAGCCCAAACCCTAACCCTAACCCTAGCCCAAACCCTAACCCTAGCCCAAACCCTAACCCTAACCCTAGCTCTAACCCTAACCCTAGCTCAAACCCTAACCCTAGCTCAAACCCTAACCCTAACCCTAAACCCTAACCCTAGCTCAAACCCTAACCCTAACCCTAACCCTAGCTCAAACCCTAACCCTAACCCTAAACCCTAACCCTAACCCTAACCCTAACCCTAGCTCAAACCCTAACCCTAACCCTAGCTCAAACCCTAACCCTAACCCTAACCCTAGCTCAAACCCTAACCCTAACCCTAGCTCAAACCCTAACCCTAACCCTAACCCTAGCTCAAACCCTAACCCTAACCCTAGCTCTAACCCTAACCCTAACCCTAGCTCAAACCCTAACCCTAGTCCTAACCCTAACCCTAGCTCTAACCCTAACCCTAACCCTAGCTCAAACCCTAACCCTAACCCTAGCTCAAACCCGAACCCTAACCCTAACCGTAGCTCAAACCCTAACCCTAACCCTAGCTCTAACCCTAACCCTAACCCTAACCCTAGCTCAAACCCTAACCCTAACCCTAACCCTAGCTCAAACCCTAACCCTAGCCCTAACCCTAACCCTAGCTCTAACCCTAACCCTAACCCTAGCTCAAACCCTAACCCTAACCCTAGCTCAAACCCTAACCCTAACCCTAGCCCAAACCCTAACCCTAACCCTAGCTCAAACCCTAACCCTAACCCTAGCTCAAACCCTAACCCTAACCCTAGCTCAAACCCTAACCCTAACCCTAGCTCAAACCCTAACCCTAACCCTAACCCTAGCTCAAACCCTAACCCTAACCCTAACCCTAGCTCAAACCCTAACCCTAGCCCTAACCCTAGCTCAACCCTAACCATAACCCTAACAACCCTAACCCTAGCCCAACCCTAACCCTAGCCCAACCCTAACCTTAACAACCCTAACCCTAACCCTAGTCCAACCCTAATGCTAGTCCACCCCTAACCATAACAACCGTAACCCTAGTCCAACCCCAACCCTAGCCCAACCCTAACCCTAACCCTAGTCCAACCCTAATCCTAGCACAACCCTAACCCTAGCCCAACCCTCACCTAACTCCCTAACCATAACCCTTGGTTAGGGAACGGAAGGTCGTAGAGACTCGGGACAAAGACTAGCGTTCTCAGAGATGACATAAACCCCCAGATTGACCTTAGCCCCGAGTCTCTACGACCTTCCCAACCCTAACCCTAACCCCCTAACCCTAACCCTAACCCCCTAACCCTAACCCTAACCCCCTAACCCTAACCCTAGCCAAACCCTAACCCTATCCCTAATGCTTTTACCTACAATAATGCAATTCTTTCCAAATTTGATATGTCTTAAAAACTTTATTTTCGATAGTGTATTCATGCCACTCATAACATTTGTTAGAGGACATATAGCACTACAGTTACAGTTTTTTTATGAAATACTTTTACCTTGTGCTTTTGGAGTAATCCTACCTTGAACTACCATGTATCGATCAAAATAATGCTTTTTTCCCCGACAATAATGCAATTCTTTCCAACTTTGATGTGCAATAGAATCTTTAATTTCAATAATGTATTAATGATACTTACATTTTCTGTTAGGGACATGTACCACTACAGGTACAATTATTATGAAGTACTTTTACCTTGTACTGTTCGAGTAATCCTACCTTGAAATACCATGCAGCGATCAACATATTGCTTTTTTTCCCTACAACATTGCAGTTCTTTTCAAATTTTATGTCATAAAACTTTATTTTCAATAGTGTCTTCATGATTCTTATATTTTCTGTTAGAGGACAGGTACCACTACATGTACAATTACTATGAAGTATTTGTACTTTGTACTTTTCAAGTAATCCTACCTTGAAATACCATGTAAAGATCAAAATAATGCTTTATTCACCTCCAATAATGCATTTCTTTCTAACTTTGATGTATCATAAAACATTAATTGTCAATATTGCTTTCAAGACACTTATATATTCAGTTAGAGGACATAGAAACCTACAATTACCTTTATTATGAAGTACCTTTACTCTGTACTTTTCGAGTAATCCTACTTTGACATACCATGTAACGGTCAAAATAATGCTCTTTTTTCCTCCGGTAATGCATATCTTTCCAACTTTGATGTGTGATAAAAACTTTACTATCAATAGTGCCACACAATAATATGTGTGATTCGAGTGTATATAGCACTACATGTACAATTATGATGAAGTACTTATACTTTGTACCTTTGGAGTAATGCTACTTCAAAATACCAGGTAGCGATTAATTAATGCATTTTTTTCCAACAAAAATGCGTTTCTTTTCAAATTCGATGTGTAATTAGTGCCGAGCACTGAGGATGTGAGGACCCTATTGTTCTGCAAGGAATTATTATTAGGGCCCGAGTACAAAGCGTGCGAGGAGCCTATTGTACTGCGAGGAATTATTAGGAATAATAATAATATAATAATTAGGAATTATGCGCCACATAGTGGAGAAAATAAGGTACATCACAATCCGCAAAATGCATGCAAATACAGAGGCTTGTATTTATCCAGGTGTGCAGTCGTGAGGCCGACGATGGCGCAAGGCCCAACGGGCACACGCCCTGACGGACACACGCCCCGTCAGGCACTAGTGTGCGAGGGCAGGTTCAACGCTGCTTGCAGCTTTAATATTTAGTTTATATTTGCACAACTCAAATGTTAAAATTATTTGTAATAAGAGAGAGCTTGGAAAACATACTAGTGGTTTATGGATTCTGAAAGCCGAAGACCCCTCAACTTCTCTTAAATGTGATTTGAATATTAAACCATTTATTCAGCAGGTTGAAAATTGTATTTGCAATTACACTGCTTCAAACTGGTGGCCTTCAGTGTGCAGTTTTTTAATCTTCATTTGAAAATTGCCCCTGAAATATTTCATTCAAACACAACAACAAATATGACCCCTATCAAAAAAAAAAGTAGCACACATTCCCTCACCAATGTACGCCACATCTATATCCACGGGGTCAGAGAAGGTGCTGCCCAGTGCGTTGGTGGCCACCACAGTGATGTTATAGTTGACCCAGATGGACGTGTCATTCTTATTAAAGAAACAGGAGTTCTCTCCAGCTGTCTGGTAGTCAGGACACTCGTACACGGTCTCAGAGCTGCAAGAGAGCCAGGGGAACGGCATGTAATCGCATATGTGTGTGTCCGCACTGTTACACTTCAAAAGAACAGCATGCATTCTACATCTTACAATGAATCGGAGTGGATAACTACAAGGATAATACCTGTATAATTGATTTCAAATTTACAACAAGCAGTTCTCCTCATTGGTTGGTTATCAAAATACAGGCATCTTTCATACAGCAGATCTGCCCTGTCTCCATGATGTTGGTTTTGCTTCCATGAATATTTTAAAAATAACTTATAAGTAGTAGAGTTGTTACTGCATGAAGCAACTCACTTTTCTTTGCGATAGTACAGGGCGTAGGTGGTGGGTAGTCCTCCGTCAGATCCTGGCTCCCACCAGCAAGTGAAGGTCTCTTTTTCAGGAGAACGACATCTGATCAATGACGGCTTCTCTGGCAGGCTGTAGCCTAAAGACAGACCGAAAAAGTGGAAATAAAAAAAAAACGCATTATGCAGTGGAAGACAATTAGAAAACAAAAGATGTGAATTGTGAATGACAATAATCCACAAATAGATCCACAGATAAACAACACTATTATTTACTATAACAACCCCCTAAATACCAAACAGATGTCTATTTCAGAAACTTAAGAAGATATTGAGGCTGTGTTTTAAGGCTGGCTACATCCACACACTTACGTTTTCCCTTTGCATGTGGCAAGAAGACTAGTAGAAACAACAGCAGGATAACGTCTATGGCTTTCTTCATTGTGGCACCACAACCTTGGCTGTTGGATGGAGAAAGAAATAAACATAGAAAGATGAGTATGGGGGGGTGGAGGGGTGGGGGGTTGTCTGTCTTACCTGTGCTCTAAACAAAACACATGACGTGAGATGTTGTCAGCCAAAACAACAGAAACGCATGTCTTATATTGAGTCACAACACGCCTGCATGGGCAAACGAATATGCCTGGAGCTGAGATTTAGTGATTGTCACACATTCTGCTTGAGGGTGGAGTCATAGCCTTACTAATAAATTAATTTAAAGCCTTAGGAAACATGCCAGCCATTTATTTGACATGTTTGATGTTTGATTACTGAATCCTGTCATTCAATTTAACTTACAGAACAAAAAGTCCTAAAAAGTCAACCTGAAAAAAACAAAACCCCAAATCTCTCACAGAGAACGCATGCTGTTTCACGATGGATTAAAAAAACATCCTCTCTGTTTCTGTCCACCTCTACCAGCTGGCACATAACTGATTGCATAATCTGAGTTCAGGCTTTTGCCTCACCAACCCACACACACACACACACACATACACACACACACAGCAGGAACGACTGAGAAGTCTGCATTTCTCCAGCCATGTGCAGATGTTTGAATCATCACTCGCCCTGACCCTGCATCTCTGAGCACATGAGAGGTGCAGGGATGGAGGGAGAATAGGAGGAGGGGAATGATATAGAGGTTATGGGAGAGCTGATGCTGCATCAGTGAATACTGACAGCTGGCTTTCCTTCACATGCTCTCTCACATGCTCGCTTCCTTTCTCCTGATTGCAGATGATGAATTGTTTCTGTCAATTGAAAATCTGACATATTTCATGGACAGTTGCAATGTTCACCCTGTCAAGATGGTCAAAAAGGTTCTTGAATGAAATACACTTCAATATAAAGGAATCTAGAGGCAAATGACTCATCTCTCTCCCTAGAAATAAAGGAAAAGGCATGCAGAGCAAGGCGATCATTTTAGAGAATATTTGAGAACTTCCTTTCTATGCTTTTTTTCGTGCACACTTTGGTTAAAACACCAATGGTGAACTTGTGTGAAACAGTCAAATTGAGGACTATATGTGATATTTCAAAGAAGAAAACACACATCTTTAGTCGAACTGTTTTTTGATATTTTTTTACCTCCAGTAGTATTTTGTTGAGTTGACGCTGCATTTCAAAAGATGATGTAACTCTGCAGGAAAATTCTACATTTATAGCTACACTGTAAAACTTTTATTGTAAATTTACAGTAAGAGTAACCCTATATGCCCCCTTTGACAGGGGGGCATAATATAGACTATAACTTATATCACTCAGTGGAGGTTACCTTACCAATGAGCAGGTTGTACCGTGTTTGTTTCATTTTCAAATTTTAGTTCCCACACTTTCCTTTCACCTTCCCACGATACAGTGAAGTTTATAGTACATTCCTGTAAATAATTCTCAATAAGTGCTGTAGTCATTTGTTATTTCTCCCAGGTTACGTTTTAATTTACAGCATGACACTGTATGACATGAATACAACAGATGACTTCAGATTTCAGTGTAAACTTACGTCAGTGTACCAGACTGCTCAGAGGTGTGGCTGCCTAGTGTCACTGTCCAGTCATGTCTAGTGATATGTTAACTTATTGCACCCTATTGTATGACACAGTTATACTTCCTTAATATCACAAAAACTTTGGCCAAGTTGCTGTCATCCACTCTTCTTTAATGGTGCCTTAATTTCAATAATGTCACCATGATCTCATAATTGGCATTAAGGTCAAGGCACTGGATTTAGCCTCCTGCTGCATATAGCCTTCTTACGTAACCAGTGACACAAACTGAATAAGCTGCTAAGCTGGGAAAGTACAGGCCTACAGTGTGAAACTCTTCCCTTACAGATAACATTGGTCTGAATGTTGAATTTAAAGCGCATTAGGCCTGTATAAATTCTATTTTTGTACTTTTTTCCATTTTAACTCTTGTTTATGATGTTGTAATGATGCTGTTTGTGCCTACACATTTATGATCATCAGAGAAAACTAGATGCTTGCCTGCTGACCCACTGCTCCATTGCTGCTAGTTTCAATGAGCCCTACAATCACACTTGTGAATTTAAATAAGTTATGATTTCTCCACCATTGGACTCTAAATTTCAAAAGGTGAGGAGATCATATGTCGAATGACATGTTAATGTAAAAATGAAAGCAGTGAAGGATGATGAGGGCCTTGGGCATGGTTGCTTTGGTTGGATGTTCTCATCAGCCGGTCACATCGATCCAATAGCACAGCGACACACCTTCATTGTCAGCCTATCATCTTGCTTCTATCTCTTTACATATGACTCTTTCATGCTGCTGTTTTGCACACCCTCCACCTCCCCATCACCGCCCAGTCTTCAAGATTCACCAGCTTTATCATTCATCATCCTCACCAGATTCATCAGCCACCACCACCACCAGTGTCTGGACTCCAAGGGGGGATATATATCTTGCTGTTGCTCAGGACAGATGCCCTTCGAACTCAATCTCCCTAAAGAGTCTAAACCCCAAAGACTTTCTGACACCAAAGACTTCACAACATACTAATTGTCACATATCATTTGATGTAATAAACGTTCTTATTTACTTCAACCACTAGTCTCTCCTGATTGAAATGCTTTGATTTGTATGGAAACAGTGACCGTCTTTTCTGACTTTCAGCAAATAAGCTGTGTACCTCCACTTTTATTCATTAAGTAGATCAACAGGTTTGGCATGACAAAAATATGTCTCATTTTTCCTCAAGTAACAGTCACTAATCTTATCTCTTATCAGAAAACACAGATAGTCACGCTGCAATTTGTACATTTGGCCATGACTTATTGTGCAGTTTGCATGAAGTAACATCTAAAATGGATTCCAAGATTCACCCACAGTGCTTTCACATCAAACCTCGACCTGTACTCCTGCTCAGATTTGAAGAGTCTAAACACTCGCAGCGCTGTGGAAAACCAGTTTGACCATCAACACCAACATCTCTCAGTGAACTAGCTCTTTCTTATGGTGGCAATCAGGGCAGAGAGAAACAGAAAACACAATGTAAAATTTGAGGTTGCTGAGTACATTCAAATGCTCCTGTGGCAAATGGCAGTACAGATTTTATGGACTGTAAGTCTGAGAACAGAGAATCAGTAGGGTTTAAATGGGTACACTTATTTATAATGCATACTGTAGACACAAGCAATATGACAATGTAAGGTTTAGTCTATAATACAGGTAAGGTCTCTGGTGCATTCAATTCTCTGTCTTTTGCTGCATAAAATGCAATTTCACTGCTTAGAAGATATCATTATTTATACAGGCAGCATTAAGATACACAAACGGCACTGAAAGTAAAACATACAAAAACATACACTCACATATACGCAGTAGTATGTGCATGGTGGCACCTCATGATGTGTCCAACATGTGTCTGGATACATGAATAAAACAGTGCACTGGCATATTCAGAACACATTTATAACAGCTCTCCCTCTAAAACACATGAACCATAAAGAAAGCTCAACATTCTTGTGAACCACAGATCGTTTGTCACCTGTTTGAGCACATTTCACTGTGGATGTGTTGCCTGTGAAATTGTGCTTCCTCTGTAGACATAGCCAACCTATTTCCTGTGCCCTGTTGTGTTTTTGAAGGACTGATGCATTGAAAGGAAATAAGTTAATAAAAAAAAGCCTAGGATACCTGTACTAATGGTAGGCCTCTACAGCTGATTATACTTCATTATGCTTTAAATATAAGGAGAATGAATTAGTTAGAAACTGCCTTACAAAACAGCACTTTTCATAGAGTTATTATGAGAACAATTCATTATGAATTTTCTAATGTCAATTGCAGGTTGTATACCAGTAAGTGCAAATATAGATATGATGTATTTGTCATATGGTATGAGCTGATGTCTCAAATGTTAACATATGCAGGGAATAAATATATGATAGTGAACTTCCTGTTATATCAAATGAGCCTTTCCTTTTTGTGTTTTCAAGTCTGACAAAAATACAGAGCCGGCCCTATACCTTTTGGTCTGATCAAGCTGAATTGGATCCTTTAAAGATGAACAATTCATTATTATTGCTGAACGGGAATTTCAAAATGTAGCCACAGGCAATTTAATGCTTTAAAAAGACCTTTCAAAAACAATCCTGGATACATTTCATGCTTCAGTCAGGCTGTGACCTAATAAATATTGATGCAACTCCCAACACTAATGACATAAAGCTCCAGTGCAGGCCTAACAGTGGAAAGAGTCAGTAAGCTGCAGGCACCTAAAACTGTAGTGCAGTGCAGTATTGACTTGATCGGCTTTGTGCTGTGAAGGCAGATGGCCTCTCCCTAACCTGACTAAAGGCCTGTGGAGGAGGAGCAGATCATGACCATGGAAATCTCATTACACCATTGAAACCCAGCATTATCCTCCTCCTACTGTAGGCCAAAGGAAATAACCTGCCAATCAGTCAGCCGTCAACCAGGGTATATGCCTTCATCCAGAGCAAAACAAAAAGAGAAATGCTACATTCACTTTTTGTGGACTGTAAATCCAATAACCTTAAATTATGGTTAGTGGGCTAAGAGTTTGTTTTTGGATAAAGCTTGATTGAATTAAAGGGGACTGTGGGTCCTTGGTGGAGGAATGCAATCTACTGAGTGTCATTCTAGATACACTTTATAACATAATTGGTGATGTTTGAAGTGAGATATAAAATGCATTGGCGTGCAGTTTCAAGGCTATATGGTCAGCAGAAAAGTTATCTTGAAAGGAAGCCGTCATTTGTTCTCCATCACCTGGAACTGTTCCAGACATGCTGCCAACCAATGGGTTCTTTCACACCTTTCCTAATAATATTATGAACTGAACTAATAAGTAAATTTGTGAACTTACCTGACACTGAAAGGAGTTTCCACTCTCTTCCCTCTTGCCTTGGCCGTGGTGAGTCCACTGCTTGCACTCAGAAGCGCGGATTTGCAGACTTATGACTGGCGCAGCTGGTTTAATAAGATGACAGCAGACAAGGGCAGATATATTTCCAGACAGATTTGCAGGGGGGATATCCTCACAGTTACTCTGCGCTGCTTTATGATCCTGAGGAGGGTGGGGCAGAGGAGCACAGCCTCCCACTGTGGAAAACCCCGCCCACGGCTTGGGTTGCTATGGGCTGGTGTTTGGAGGAGAGAGACATGCTGGGTGCTGGACGACAGCCAGAGGAGGTTCTTCAGAGATAAGAGGCAAAGGGAGGAAAGAATGAATGTGTTGATTGTAAAATTTTTTATTCTGATTTAATTCGTGCCTGACAAATCTATTTCAGAAAACTTAGGCTAATAATCCCTTTCAATATGTGTGTGTCTGTGTGTGTGTGTGCGTGCGTGCTTGCTTGCGTGTGTGTAGCTATAACATGACCTCAACATGACTTAAAACAGATTTAAGAAATTAAAAGGAAAAGCAGCAAATTCATACATTTGTATGGAACTATGGAACTATGAAATATTTTGGCACGAAAACTGACTTCAAAGATTATTTCAATATTTTCCAATTAATTTTTTATCTTATATCATTCTTATAAAAAATCTTTAAAAATCTTATGAAGTCAATCTTATATCAATGAGCTCATTGTTTCAGTGTTTATTATTAGCAGTAATAGTAATAGTAGTAGAAACGTTGTTATTACATTGTTATTGTAGTAGTTATTATAGATGAGGTGTATTCAACTTTTGCAGCAGGTCAAGTAAGTCAACCCTCCTCCCCTGCTGAGGTCTTAGTCTGACGTCTGAGCCCCTAACCTCTAATAATAATAGAAAATTATGATAATCTTTTTCACCAAGTGCTTGCTCATGGGTGAATGGTTGTTAGAATAAAGAGCACGGTCTTAAGCTGCTCTTCTGAAAAGTGCCTTGAGAAAAATAAAATAATAATTGTGTGATTTGGCATTACATAAATAAAAATGGACTTTAGTTGAGTATGGTAAAAATAGACTCAAGTACAGTGTGAGTATCTTGACCTGTACTTTCTTACAGTATACACATTACATTACCACAGGAACCTAGTTTCAAAAGTGTAACTCATTTTGCTTCTAAAATAGACTTTAGAATGATGTCTTGCATTTCACCAACACCCCTGGCCCTTTTTTTTGGTGTTACCTTAGTGACTTTCACTCACGCTGCATATGAACAAATATTGTAAAACATGTTGTGAAGATCAGAACGTCATGCCCTGATATAACTGTTTATCCTTTAACTGGTTCCTCTTACTGGGAGCTGTAAACATAGTAAGGTCTCCCAGTATTTGACATCCCTCACCCCCACCCCTGCCTGTATGATCTTTCCTTGACTCTTTCTGTTTTATTATGTGTGTGAATTTATTTCCACTTTAACTGTTTTATATGGATACATAAAAGTTTAATTGACTTATTTTATGTAAGTTTAAACTGGGATAAAAAGGAAAAGAAATAATATCAAACATAAAAAGAGACACAAATTCTCTGGAGGAAAGGTGTCCAGTCTTTACAACAGTAAACTTTACCCCACAATATTCCCACTGAAAAGATATATCTGTATATCTGCCTTGATTGTAGAAAATTGTAGAAAGTAGTGCATATTTTGCCCTGAATAGGACTAAATGGATGTAGAAAAAGGAAGTGTCAATATGTGGGTGGTACCTGTGACAAAATATGAGGTGAACAACAACTGCAGATGCATGAGATACAGAGATTTTCTCTGCAGATACAGTCTAACACTTGATGAAGTTCATATTCCTTCAGGGATCTGTCTTTGTATCCAATCATTGTCACAAGAATTGAACTTCCTTTTTGCTCACTTTGCTCCCTTTAGGGAAAGCTACGCCTACAAAGATCTTAAAGACACGGATGCAAACACACATTCATGATTCATGACTCATGCCAAAATGTGGACTTAGAGAGTGTGAAATAGCCTCTATACATCTGCAACATTTCACTGAATTTTTCTGACTGTCTTTCTTTTCAAAGGAGAGGATCACTTTTCATGATAGAAAAATCTAATATAATTAAATATTTAAGGAAAAAACATAACTTGGTATTTTGGTCTAGCATATTGGTGCATATTCTTATTAACGTCTATAATAAATGTAGTTATTTGGAAGTAAGCATAGATAACAAAGATGTGAAAGATGTGCTTTTATCATGAATGGCATGGGAAATCTCTGAACCCCCCCCCCCCCCCCCCCACACACACATCAATAATGTTATATAATGTGGCCATCTGCTCTTCACATTCATTGATTTAAAAGTCCCATTATGCGACATAGCCATGCTGAATGTAGTTTGGAGAGGGACGCGCTGCATAGATTCCCCAATAGATGCGTTCAAAAGTGCAGATTTTTTTGTCCTGTTTATAATATCCTCTGTCTCTATGGTGCTTGAGCGCAGTTGTGCATTTGTGCGGAGATTTTGCAGCAGGTGTTGTACCACCCGTGTGGTACAGACTACTGAAGTGCCTCATGTGATTGGTCAGTGGTGGTGGTCCAGACCATGGTCCAGACAGGCAAGAAGGACCACTACGCAAATGTATAGATAGATAGATAGATAGATAGATAGATAGATAGAATCAGGTGGGCTGCAGGGGCAAACGGGGACAAAATGATGAAGCAATCTTTAGCTTACTATATAGTGACATCTACCGGCGAAAGAAAGAAAGAAATTGTGTGAGAGGATTGCATCTGAGGCTGACTATGAATACAAACTCTTCACACACAGGGCCAATGGGTTGTGAATAATAATAATCACAACAACAACAACTAAGAGTTGAGGAAAATTTAGACTGAGAATTTGAATTGCATCTTTTGCATCCAGGAAAAGTACATGCTTTTTATCATGTCAAATGAGACACATTGCTCCCATTGATCACATATAATGAATTCAAATGAGTGGAAATCGAACCATAACACATTAATCAATCAACGAACAAACACGTTTTCACATCAACACCAACAAGAATATACATTTACTGTGTCAATATTTCGAATCTATTATTTCTAATAGTCTGTTCTTAAGGGTTACATTTTTTACACTGGACTGTACCTTGATTTGGGCCTATTTCAGTTCATTGTCGTCATTTCATTGTAATCATTTTCATTTTATCTATTTATTTATTTGACTTCGAATTGTCAATGATGACGGACAGATGGCAACAAGGCATTTAATTTTTCACGATGCCTCTTCTTACTTCTGTCACCGTAAACTACTCACTAGAGTTCAATATGTCACCATTGCATGTCGCCTGTGATTTGCTGTTGAGTTACACAACCCGCCCCTAACATGAACGCTCTCAGGGTTGAATGGCAATAACCAGAGCGAGTAACCACGTTCATGAGACGTATTAACTGAAGGTGACGATATTATGTATTTGAAAGTTCCATAAAAATTGACAATTTCAACCTTAGTTGCATAGCGAGACACAGCCTCACATACTCTGAATAAGGGAGAAAACACACGACACACCCCAGCTTCACGCCCACTACAAATCTTATTGGTTGGTGTTGAGCTTTGGGGAAATCACGGTGCGTTTTATTGGTCAACATTAACAGCAATCACTCCGAATCGGCACAGGATTGGCTAAGATGGTAGGGGGAAGTCAAGTGTTAAACGTTTCGAGGGATAAGCTCGGAGTTGACAAAAGCGATCTGTCTCAGTCGAAACATATCGGACACAGTATTTTTTGTAAATTTACAAGTTGTGTCCTGGGCGGACCTCGCTGGCCAGGATTACGTTATCCAGCTGCGAACCCTGTGCCGTGCCTTGGACTTGGCCTCACCGTGGACTTCGCCACCATCGCACGATAGAGAGACGAAAGTGGGACTTTATTGTTCAAGGCTACCTAGCTAGCTTTGCCAAGCGGCTTGTTTTTGTGTGTATAACTGGACTGCGGGCTATATGGCTGCGTCTTACGAGCCAATATATGGACTTTCAGAAGATGAGGTAAGCTTTAATTCCAACTAAGCTTTATTAGGTAGACGCCATTGTAAAATTGGGTTTAGCCGGATATAGCTATTACCAATGTTAGCTGATAGTCGAGCTAACAGCGGTCAAGCCCATGGCAACATTCCGTAGTAATGTTCAGGCAGCTGTCAATTTCCTGCCCCTGCCTGCGTGTCCAGTTGTTCAATATCGACACTCACTTTAATTTCAGTCACAATAGGACCACTTTGCTCTCAGATTATTGATATTAACAATTCAATTCGACCGAGGAAGCTTAACAGCTTCACGGCATCCTTTAATGTCACTTTAATGAATCGACAAACGACTTGTAGCTCGACAAGTACCTCAAAGTGCTGTTTTGAAGTCCAGATGTATGAAGGTGAAATTTATTAACTTCTTGGGTAGAGGGCTGGATGCCTTTACAAGCTAACTGCAGATGTAAACGCTGCCTTGTCTGTAATCAAAGCTTTTTGACGGGGAGCTGCCCACTAAACGAGTTAGGAGCTGTGGAATGTACGTCTCTTTCTATCAACTGAGGTGGACATTCACTTCAGTGGTGAGCTCTGTTGAATTGGAGATTCAGACGTGCATCTGTAACGTTATCAAAAATGTTAAGGCTATACTGCAAGCGTCATTTAACTTGGCAGCACGATTGTCACGAATCACCATTGAGAGACAATAATTTGCTTCCCGAACAGCTGTCATATCAGCCTATTACCTGTCACCAATTACTGATGCAGTCAGAAATAGTTAGGCTTGGAATTTTTTGGATGATCCAGGCGAATGACTAAAAATAAATCTTCCTTGTGTTCATTCAAGGTTCTCAGAGGAAAATATATGATTATTGAGTTTGTTCTCTGCTTTTATATGTAGGCTGAGCTGTCACATTTTTTTTTATTATCAGGATGCAGGAGAGAGTTGCATGTGACCGTTTTATGCTAAGAGGATGTAGTATGTATTAGCAGATACACTGAACATTGGATATATAATCCAAAATACATCAACCTTGTATGTCTGACATTTAAAATGTTTTTAAATTAAAAACTGTACATGTAATGACAAATTTCCTATTTCATGGGCTGTGAGCCATCTGACTCGGACAGGTTTTGTGTTTGCTCTGCTTTCAGGAGGAGGTAACCCATTTCACTTTAGCAGCTTTGTGGTTCTCTTTCAGTCATTATGGGAGGGGAGGCATGCTTGTAACAAAATTCCAAACACTGCAACACAAGGGAGTTTGGAAAAGGTTTGGTTACCACTAACCATATTATAGACATTAAATCACATCAAGAAATATCCACAAATACAGGTTTTAAGACAATTGTGGGTCTACATGCCATGAGACACCGCACTTCCTGTGATCATGAGATAAATGTTCAGTAATGCTATACCCTCATAACAAGGCAGTGGCATAAGGTAACAGTTATGTTCGCCTGGGCTCCCACCCCCATTCAAACCAACACTTATCATATATCAAATAAAAAAAAGCAATGTGTCAGCGATTTTTTATCTCGGACCCCATTTAAAGATGAAGTGATGCAGAGAAAAGGAGTGTGTAAGGCTGTAAACCAAGCAAGATGTGAGAGTTTGCTTAAATAAAACTATTGTTTTTTATTACATAGTAATAATAATAATAATAATAATAATAATGGTCATTAGAAAAATAGTAATGGTCAAAGATTGATCAATAAACGTGCCAATAAATTAATCCATTTTGGAATGTTGTATGGCCATATATATGTTTATTCTGAAATGTTTCAATATGGCTCTTGTCACATGGCAGGCTCTATGTGCTGGTGGCACTCATGACTGAAAGCTTTTCAGATACAGCTCGTTTTGAGCATTTTAGATCAGGGTTATTGAAGTAAAAGGACAGTTTCGTACAGCTAGCAGCTTGGAATGTTGAAGTGGCTTGATTGTTAGGAGATTTTTTTTTTCTCCCCGTGATTTGATTGGGGTTTTGATCCATCATCTCTTTCTTCTGCAGCATGAAACGAGAGTGCTGCGGGTTAAGGTCATTGCAGGAATTGATCTGGCGAAGAAAGACATCATCGGAGCCAGGTGAGCATCAGAGGATTTCTTTTTTTAGGACACCGTAGGAGATGTTGTTTTCATCAGAGGTTTCCTAGGAGTTTCGGTGTTGCCAAATTCATGTCATCACTGTGAGATAGATTTTTACGTCTGGTCATTTCACCTGCTGTGGACTGCCCCTTTCTTATCACATATAAATAGACATTTGTAACATACAGTATTTAAGCAAGGCACTGTCGTCAATAATAATGATTTGTCAGGGATGTTTTAAATGAGAACATCCAAACACAAGACCAGATACAGAACCTGGACATATGTTGTTACACTTGAGATAGAATAACAGGATAATAATAGGTTAGGATGAACTTCAATTAATCCCAGACGGAGAAACTACACTCAAGGGATTTAAAAACAACACCACTCAATTGGTGTCCTCAAGAAGGACTTACAAATATCTCTCTATCATCACCAGACCTCACATGTTGAGAAGTATCACAGCACTTGCCCTACATATTGAAGCACAACCAATTTTAAAATTGAGACAAGGTTTTCTGAAATTGGGCCAAAAAAAAAAAAATGAGTGGTGCGTTTTTAAGTCCTGTGAGTGTAGTTTGACACCACTGATGGAGACATACACAAAGCGCTGACCGACTTAATTTACAAAATACGTCATCTAAGTTCCATAGCACCAAGCACGGCTGTTGCAGGCAAGTAGTTCAGTGTCAACAACAATAAGAGGGTCTGTAAAAAAACGAAGTTCAAACAAGCCATGCGACAATCACGTAAACAGTATGCAGACTGTAATTTCGGCATACGAAGAAGGAACAAATATTGGAAAAAGACATTTCAGAATATTGTTCATTAAAAAGCCAAACTGCTGTATGTACAAAAGATGTACTGAACTTTTCATTGGAGCATTTTGGCAATAGTTGCAAGTTTAATAAAGTAATATGTGCTGCCGCAACTCTTTGTGTCTATTGAGTGTTGGGACTTTTGTCACAACAATCCAAAGCTTCATATCATTTATAACATCCAGCTCTTTGATTTAGAGGGTCTCCTGTAGTCTGTCCTTTCAACCTTGACAGTATTGTGTTATGTGCTTTCCCTACCTTCATTTTACTAAGACCTTGAACTCCCAAGTTTTGATCAATGATTACCTACCTGCCTCTCCTGTCTTACTCATAACACAGTCCTTAAGAGTTTTTCCAGATAAACGTGTTTGATTAATAATTATACATCCCACATATTTTCTTGCCTGCAGTGGATACAGAAGTAAATCTTAAACTTTAGAGGGTCTTTGAAGTGATCTATTCATCAAGGGTGCTTTTTGTCTTAAGCTGACTAACTTCTTTACCCCACGTGTGTTTATGTAATGAAGTGTAACCAACCCACTGTTATCACAACTTTTATGTGACATTGCATAATATACCTCTGTGGAGTTGTATTTGAATATTAGTTAAGTTATTCGATTGCATGGTTAATGGCTGTGACTTCTGCCCTTTGGATTTTAATGACTTATCTCTCTGTATCTACAGTCCTAGAATCCTCTTATTAATTAATAATACACAGAGTGACCATCATATTTTTTTTTTTATGTGCTAAATGAAAGTTCTAATGAACTTGCTCCTTCTTTGAGTTAAATCACTCAAGCCATTTATGCACTTCCTTCAGATCGAATGCCCAGCCATCCTTTCCGCGGCAGGTTTTTGTTTTTCATTATTTTCAAAGGCACATCTAAAAAAAAGTTCAGTGAAATTCCAATGGGCTTCCCATGGGCATCCCCTGCCACAAATGAAAAGAACAGATCATGCAGAAATTAAAATTCAGTCATTATCTACTCAACCCCATGCCGATGGAATGTCGCGTGAAGTTCCTTTGTCCACAAAACATTTCTGCAGCTTCATAGCTCCATGACATTGCAGCATTCTTTTGAATAGATAAATGAACTTTGAGAAAGCCGATTTTGTCAGAGAAAGAGCCTGGCATATTTAGCATCGTGTGAATGCCACATCACATGCCAGAGTGTATCCGGCTACCCTGCTGGAAGGACAGCTCAGCTTGGCCCAGGAGAAATCTGAACTGTAATGAAGAAACACTGAATGATTTCTTGATGTGTGGTTAGCTTCCACAGAAGACAGTGCTGATTTAGCAGTCTGCCACCTCATGAGATGCTCAAACAGGCCTGTCTTTTTCAGATTTTCTTTTTCCTTCAAACCTGTTCCTATTGCTGCTGATTTCTGTTTTACAGCTACTTTGTTCCATTGTGTTCTGTTCTGTTATTTCAGACTAAATGAAACACTCTAAGGTTTTGTTTTTGTGAGGTGTTGATAAAAAAAAATAAAAATCAAGGAACTTGCACACAGTCAAACAAGAAGTGGACCGAGCTATCATTTCAATCCAGTGGCCCTTGCTAGCTTTCATCTCCCGGTGTTGACCTGAAGTAGCCTGATTTTTGTTGATAGAAGCGGAGAGACAAAAAGGAGTCTCACTTTAATCTAGATACAGAAGGCCCATTGTTTCTGTTTAGACACAGTACATCACAGAACCACACAAACACATAATTAGAGGCCATGGGGTTTCTGGAGACATTAATTAGCAACCAAGCAGCAGGGATTTTGCTTGGGGTTAATTTTTTTAGTATATTCCCCATTCCTTCAATCGTTTTCTTTTGCTCTCCCTCAGCTACCTCTGTAAAATCGATGTAGCTGACAGGCCAAGTCTAATTTAGGGTACGTCCATACTGGAATTAGAGTGGTGCTTATATCAATTCTGAATGGCAAAAGATACCATGGAAATTGTTAATGAGAAATCAGAATCAAAATGCATTCATAGATTATTTGAAACTTGATTCAAATTAAATTTCTAACCATTTGTCTGAAGTCTAGCCGTGCAATCAAAATGTCTATTACATATGCAACATAACACTAACATCTCACCTAGTGCATTGGAAATTTATTTCAGGAGACATCGGAGATGAAGAGGGACAGAAAATACAAGCTTTATGGGTAACTTTGACCTCTCTGAAGTAGTTGATCAATTGGCGAAAAAATTGATTGGCAACTTTTTGAATCATTAATTAGTCATTTGAGAATCAGAATTGTCTTTATATGCCAAGAATGTGCACATATACAAGGGATTTGACTCCAGTTCCAAGTTGTTCTCAGTCTACTTGTACATATTTCCAAGAATAACTTAAAGAAAAACAAGGACAACAGATACTAGAGTAGGTTTTCAAGCAGTTTACAAGAGTTCTCAGCATGAGATCCTGTTGCTGTCCCTGTCCTGACATTCTATAAAATGAATATTTATGGATTGTAGATTGTTTGTCAGACAAAACAAGGACTATTTATGACGCTATATTGGACCCTAGGATATTTATTACAGGCATTTTTCAATCTTTACTGAAGTTTTATTGACCAAACGATTGATCTACATATCGTAAAAGTAATCGTTAGAACAATAAATAGTCAAAGTAACGTAATCACTAGTTGCAGACACAAGCTTAAGTGTTGTATGAGTTTGACTATCTTTATTGGATTTGAAAATAAGATTAAATGCACTGTGAAAAGCAGCCATGATATTCATTTTTTAAATTTTTTTTATCAAGTGTTGCAATCAGCCCTCATGTCCCAGCAGCAATGGGTCAGGTTACACAGCATGACTTTCCTTGGAGTTTCCCATTCACTTGACTCAGTTGGAGCATTGGAATCTCCCCTTCCTGATCCACTCAGAGCAGTCACTGTAGAAGCAGTCTGTTGCCTACTATGAAAGTGTTATTAGAGGCAAGTACGATGCAGAATCGTGTCTAAGAACCCTTCAGCCACCATGTTTTTTTGTTTACAGTTCCATCTCTGTACATACTATCTGAATGACGTAATATCCACAAAAAAATAATACAAACAACAGGAATGCATTACAATAAATCTAAAAGATGTATTATCAGAGCAAGTAGAACTGTAAATGTAACTGAAATGCTGTACTCAGCAGATTAATTGATCTTACCCTTGAGGGCGGCTGTGGCTCAGAGATCGAGCAGGTCCTCCACTTATCAGAAATCTGCATTCTACATGTCCAAGTGTTATTATGCAAGATACTGAACTCCTAGTGGCTGTTCCATTGGTGCCTGAGTGATTGCGTGAATGGTTGCTGCTCCTGATGAGCAGGTGGCGCCTTGCCTGGTAGCCTGTGCCACCACTATATGAATGTTTGTGTGAATGGGTGAATGCCTTGTGTTGCAAAGCGCTTTGAGTGGCCAATCAGACTAGAAAGGCGTTACATAAGTACAGTCCATTTACCATTTACCCTGTCAGCACCTTCCAGTAAGTCAATTGGCTGTAAATTGCACATTCACATAGAGTGCTTATTACTTGCGCCACTCGCCTTAGGACGTTGGGCAAATATCTATTTTTAGCACAGTGCTTTGTCAAGATTCTATAACCTTATCTCTCAATGCCCACATGCAAGCAGTTTTACCTGCTGCATTGTTTGTGGCAGACTCGAGTATCGGGTGTGGAAACCAGAAGTGTGGTGGTGTGTAGTTTTGCAACATTAGCTCTGAACCTGTGGACACGGGTAATATGTTGGATTGGATGAGGTGTAGGCACACTTGGCTGTACAGTATATACTGTATGCTTTTCATGTATTGGAAGGGCATCCCTAATTCCTACTAAGACGTAAGTACAGAGTATCAAAAACATCCAAGCGGTTAAAGTTGCCATTTAATGCTTGGCCGGATTTGTGTGTATTTGAAATATTCTTGGGTAAGCACTCTTAAGCTCGTGGGAAGCAGTTTTGTAACTGTAAAGTTGCATGAGCTGGTTGAAAGTGAAAGGCTCACTTTTTGTCACTAATTTTTTTAAATTTCTATTTTGTTTTTGCAGTGATCCTTACGTCAAACTTTCCCTGTATGTTGCGGATGAAAACCGAGAGCTTGCCTTAGTCCAAACAAAAACCATTAAAAAGGTAGGTCCTACGGGAGAAAGTGGGTTTGATGCATTCATCTGTAGCATACTCTTTCCTCCTGTCATGTTTTGCACAGACTTTTGGCTCATAGTTTCAGACCTAATGTACTCTAACATCTTTGCATTGTAAGGTAGTGCTTCATTTTCTGTGTGGGAGAGCGTAAGAGATATTGGGCAATTTTTTTCCCCCCCAGTGGCCTACATAGGGGAGGAAATCTATTCTCAGCAGGGGGAGCTATTACTTGCTATTGGAGTAAACTCCATTCAGAGAAGTCTTGATGTCAAAGTGGCCTTTGATATTGAACCAAATGTCCATACACATTGTTCATATTGAGGAATTGTCTGTGCTATATGGTTTAAAAGTAAGTCTTTATTCACATGTAATGAAGAACATGTAATGCATGCTGTTTTTCCATCACATTTTCACTGGCTAGGATTTGTGGAAATGCATGATATCCAGTGGTAACAGACTCTTATCATGCAGCCTCACTCTGCAAGCAACGTCTTATTTCTTTGTAAATTTCGTCTGGTCTTTGTTGTTTAAGTTAGTTACACAGATCCACCAGCCAGCCCTCTGCTGGAATCAGCCAGGCTCAGGCTGCCTCCATGCAGGCAGACATATGCTGCTAGTGGCCATGGTTTCTTTATTGGATATAAATAGCTGACAATGCACTGCTATGTGGAGCAGAAAAAGAAGCATCACTGCTCGGCTCCTCTATGGTCTTTATGTGTCTTTAAGTGGGACACTTTTGATGGCGTCTTTGTTGTTGAAGCTAAGAGTTTGGCTTGTGGCAAGATGGCATGAAATATAATGGCAAATATGGCAAAAAATAAAGAGCCAGTATGACACTTACATCCAATAAGTTACCCTGAGCTTATATCAAACTCCAGTATTTGCCATTTTCATTATTTGATCAAGGAGAATTTGACAGATCGTAGTGTTTAATTCACTTCCTGTCAAAGGGCAGTGGGTGTGGTTGCAATTTTGCTATATCAGCAGCTGCTTTAACAGAGATGTTAGTTTATTGCCATCGTAAAATGTTATTACGTTTTTATTAATCAG
Organism: Chaunax sp. Z400; assembly: GCA_037577475.1. Lineage (NCBI taxonomy): Eukaryota > Metazoa > Chordata > Actinopteri > Lophiiformes > Chaunacidae > Chaunax > Chaunax sp. Z400. Next base: position 16,239,174 of record CM075199.1, read on the forward strand.
AGTGACTCGTGAAATAAAGGCTTCGTTGACATTCTAGTGTTTAAGTCATTTAAATCACAGGAGGAATTTTACTGATATGTGTCACGTAGTCCTCAGTCCAATAAAATATGAAATGTGTGAGGCAGAGGGAGAGAGCCAGTGCATACACACACTGAGCTGACCCATCCAGAAAGTGGGAGAAAATCCTCGTGGCTGTTAATCAAGAGACTCACGCCAGTCACTGAGACATGTTACAGCTACAAAAGTTCCTCTAATAGCCTAAGAGGATCATTGACACACAAGATATGGAGCCTAATTTCTCACTTAGGTTTTCTTCTCTCTCTGCGAGTTCACTGGGTTTCATGCATCATGTTGCATTTTCCGTGTAAACCATGTTTCAGTTATTAACGTAATCAATGTTTAATTCATTTCTACGCCAACTGCATTTGTGCTTTGTGTTTCAGACTCTCAATCCCAAATGGAACGAGGAATTCTACTTCAGAGTGAGTCCATTATATGTCGTATTCACTTTCTCCCCAGACTCCTCCACTACGTTGGTCTGTTATTGCACTTGTTGACTCTCGAGTGGTAGTGTGAGAGTTGTTAATCTTTGGTTGCAGTTTAAGCTGAGTCCCACCTCCTCCCCCATTGTAATCAGACAAACCGTATTAGACTTTGGACGCTTAGCCACACACACACGTTAATATTCCCGTTATTTCTAAAAGAATAGTTCAGTCCTACGTTAAAATGATTCGAAGATTGCCTTCTTCTAGCTACTGTGGCCGTTAATTACTTTGGGACGAAAACCTATTTCGTGTTTGTTTACATGTTCATCTGCATTGGTGTGGTGTAACACTTAAACACTGGTTGACTGTTATTTTTTTTATCCCTGTTATTTTGTCGCCAACACAGGTTTGTCCGCAGAATCACAGGCTACTCTTTGAGGTGTTTGACGAAAACAGATTGGTAAGATTCCCATTGCGTCATCTTTTGCTCGTCATTTCACTCTGGTGTTAATGTCACACAATATCTTTTATTTCAGTCTGCCTTACCTGTCAGTAGTTCAGTTATTTAGTTCTACCCACTGCGATCGTGCTGCCTCATTTACTTTACATGTGATTCGTTTCTACTTCAAGCCATTTAGCCATTCACAGTAGTTTCATGTTGTACAAAGCTGATTCCAGAAGGTTGGGATGCTGTGTAACACGTAAAATTTAAAACAGATCGCAATGATGAGCTGTGTTTACTTACAATGGTTTTACGAAGTGTTCCCAAGCCCATGTAATAATATCCTTTTATACAGTTATGTGTTTCACCAAGTGTGTCAAGGATGTCCCTTTCAAACCCAATCATGATACGATCAGCTGTTACAAACAAACATGTTTACTTGTGGAACTTTCCAAACGGGTATATTTTGTAGATTCCAAAACATTCACAATCTTTCATTGCTGCTGTGCCAACTTCTTCGAAACATTTCGCTGCCACCTAATTCAGGATAAGCACATATCTATAAAAATCAGAGACGTTAATGAGGTAGAACATTAGATTGTCTATTAACTATTTTCAATTTACTATAGATAAAAAAAGGGATTAGCAAATGATCAGATTTTGTTTTATTTCTATTTTACACAATGTTCCAACTTTTTGCAATCGATGCTGTAGCTGTTTCAGGGTCAAGTCTGAATTATGCCAAAAAAGTATTAATGTGCCATCAAATAAAATGCGATTATAAAATCGATATTGCCACTCACGTATTCTTGTCATTGTTCTTGAAGGTTCTGCTCTTATTTCACCGATAGGATCATCAACAACCTTGAAAGTATTCTATCGACATCTGCATCTCAGTGTCTTCTTATTTAAACTGTCTGACATATAGCTAAATTAAATATCACAGGGTTTCAAACTTTAGGCTCACTTAAAAGAACTAAAGTCAAAGAATTTGATTGATGCAGATGCAGTGCATGGCATGTTTATTCCCTGGTTTTCTTGCTCTGCTCTAAAAGTTTTCAGATTTTCCTCCGCACATGAGAACACAAGTCCTCAGTTTCCATGACGACTAGACTAAATATTTGTACAATGTCAAGAGTTGCAGCAATTAAAAACAGCAAAAGTAGTTCTTAAAAATATACCCACTTATTCAGTTAAGCATACTTTTCAGGGGAGACAAATGGAGTGAACTAATTATTGACATAATGAACACGTTGCTCTATTGAAGAAGTGAGAGGCTTCCGTGAAATTTATTTTTGATAGCTTCTCAGTAAGTTTGTGGTCAGCATCTTGAAATTAATGCTTGAAAAATTAAACGGCGTATACAGCCTAACATTAATGATGTTATCTGGGTAAGACACATTCTGTCTTCGCCTCACAGGTTCAGAATGACTGCTTTTATGCACGAAGGACAAACATGGCAGGTTGGTCTGAGCTTGTGGAACGTTGTTTTGTAACATCACATTCTGTACTTTTTCCTGATAAATTAATCACGTGAAGTTAGGTACGTTTTATGATGACTCTGCATGTTTCATGTACTGAGAAAATCAGTGCATACATTAGTGCGTGTAGTTTGTACGTTCTACACTCCTCTGCAGGGGGAAATCACTGGCGCTGAGCCCGCTGACAAAAGGGCAGTTATAATTCCCCCCCCCCATACAGTGAGAGCTCTCTGTTGTTATAAAGAAGAGGGCGACACCCGAAAGCACAGCAAGGCAGTCTCAAGCCTGGTCCTCTCCTTATATGTCTGAAGAGGTGCATTTCTATCTATCTCTCAATGCATGCCAAGGCAGCTCCTCCACCTCTGGCCAGTGTAACTTTGAGGGGGCTGCTTGTTCTTTTGCATCCATTATTTTTATGGTTTATTTGTCAGAAGAGATGAAAAGTTTGAATGAGCGTTATGCTATGGCACATGTGAGAGATTGTGGTTTACTTACTGATTTCAACTTATGCAAGTGCCTACAAAATATAGAAGAAGTAAACACATGAGAGACAGCATAGAATTTAAAGACAGAATAGACCTACAATACAGTGTAGTGCTTTATTTGAAGCAGGCATGTTATGTCATTTGGCAAGCTGGGCTTGCTGCCACTGGACCACACATTGGCATTTTGTTTCTTTTATACAGAACATTCTCCATAACATTTCACACACACATTTATTGACTGTGTCTAACACTGTTAGGCAGTGTGTCGTCACGACAGTAGTGCAACCAGCTGCCAAGCCACTTTTTTTTATCTTCTTTTACTTTTGGCTGTTTCTCTGCCTCCAGCCAGTATTGCCTATCTCCTTGATGCCCTCATTTAATTATTCTTTGTTTATCTCTCTCCATTTCCCTCCATGCCAGGCCGTCAGTGACTTTACTTTCCACTTGTTTGCAGCTTGCTTTTTTTGAAAGAGATAAGGTGACGCACTGACAGCTAAACAGTTGAGAATGGCTTTTTGGACAGTTGGCAAAGGCCAAATAATCAGTGGGGCTTTGTCAGTTCTTTGTCTGGAGGCAGACACATCCCCCATTAACCTTAGCCTTAGGGCAAAGTATCCTAAAGCCTTTTTTGAAGTTGAAAGTGAATCACATTTGCTGCCTAGCAGCCTAAAGAATTCTCTCATGAATGTACAGAATGTTGAGAAAAATGTCTCTTTCTTTAACCCTGTACTGTAGCCAAATATTTTATTACAAGTGCTTCAGCATCATAATTTCTGTGCCTAATGTCAGCATTGCAAACTAGGATCACAGCTGAGTCGTATCCTGGGCAGTTTTTGGATCCAAATGGGGTGGCCTATAAATTCACCAGACAGTCGAGTGTTTGGACAGAATGGTCGATTCTATTTGAAAAAAGTTTGGATGTCTTCCTCCAGAGAGGACTGTGCTGTTTGGCTTATCAAAGCCACAATCTGTCAGATCTTTTAATGCTGAATTCAGCATTTTCATTGGGTGGCCAGTGTACTTGCTAAAAAAAAAAAATCACATGAATGTCATCATGTGTGTTTGTATACTTACACTAATAGATCTGTTTCTTCGATCATTTCTTCTTCTTTTGCTCTACTGGGGCCGAATGGTGAGAGACTCAGGCAGATCGGGTACCACAGAAAGGGCGGAAGAGAGCAGTACAACATACTGAGCTGCACGCAGATACTGGGATAGATGTTTGAAGTTAAGGATCGAAGCAGTAGACGTTGAAATTTAAAAAGTAACTTTCATCGATTATATTGATGAGAGGCTTGGATGCAGAAAAGTGGGAGGGCATTGGAAAGATGTTGTGCGAATGGAGGAGGGGATGGACAGTGGTGAGTGGGATGTGTTTGGGGTGCCAGTTGGCACTTGAGGGCAGCATGGGGTTGTAACAGGAGGTGGTGGGGCCATTTATAGTCACATGACTGACAAGTAACCCCCTGTCACCTTGGAAACCGGGAGCGCCGGCCACTCTTATCCAATCATGTCAGGAATGCTGGCCGTCACTCGGCTCAGGCTATTTCTGCTGTCTGTCGCTAGTGCTTGGTAGTGCTAAGAGTCTGGCATATAGGGATCCTTCTTTTTTTCTCCCCCCCCCTCACTCTTCCTCTCTTTAGCCTCCACTCTCCCATTCCTTTGAGTGTGTGGTGTGAAGTTGTCAGCTCATTTGCTGTGTCAGTCTGGTTTTTGTGGTGTGACTTCTTTCCTCCATACAGTTGACTGCAGGAAGGAAAGTTGTGGAAGAGACTCGAAGAGAGTGGGAAGGGAGGGTGGGGGGCGAGAGAGAGAGTGGAAGAAAAAAAAGAGGGGATCAGTCATCTAGCCGGCCAAACGAGAGAAGTGGGTGACACAAGAAGACCAAGACGGGAGCTAGAGGAGAGAACCAGTCAGAGCAAAAGTGAGAGGGAACGGGAACTGTGGGACGCGAAGTGAAAATGGCACAACGTCTGCGTTTGTACTTTGGCTCAGGCCGCAGTAACACAGCCCCGGAGATACTGGAAGGAGACTCAGCGGAGCAGCAGAGAGACGATGATGTGGTCACACTGCTCTGCATGCAGCCTCCTCCAGTATCGAGACCTTCTCAGGACCCAGCCGCGCAGTATGTCTCACCAAGAGTTTTTGGCTCACGGACGGAGCCTTGCCTTAAACGCAGCTCCTCCATGTTCATACCTCAGCTCGCCGCCATTGCAGACTCACGGCCCACCAAGAGCTCCTCCATGCACATCTCCCTTCAGCGCTCCAATGGATCAAGTAACGGAGATGTCCGTGGCCATGCTGATGATGTCCCACCACCCTGTTATTCTCCTCCAGAACCTGCGCCTGCTTATACCGAAACACAGATCGGACCAGACGTTCCGCGACATCCGCCTCCTCCATACGACAGCCCAGAATCTTTGAACTCTCAAATTTTTCTGCCCAGACGCAGGGTCTTTAGTATTGGTTCCAATGGCCATACTGTGTATAACAGAGGTCAACCTGGTATTGGTGTTAGTGGTATTTGTATCCAAAGAAATTCTCCAGATGGTTCTGACATCCCGCATTTCAAAATCCTCCCTTATGGTGGTACTGGCTGGTCTGTCCAGCAGCCGAACTTGGACAAGTGCTCTGTTGTTAATGGTGGAACACAGAGGCTAGTGTTTCAGCTCCAGCAAAATCAAAATCAGAATCAGGATCAGAGCCAGGGCAGGCAACAGGCTGCTGCATCCCAGGAAGAATGCACAGATGCTGGCTTTGCCAGCTCAAGAGGTAGCCGTATGATGCATTACCCCAGAATTCGACTGGAGAGAAGCCCGTCTTTTCAGAGGCTGTTGCTGGAGAATCACCACCAGCAAGCTGGTTCAGAAAGCAGAGTTCAAGAGGAGAACCAGACAGACATAGAGACTCAGAATATGGAAGCAAGAAACAGATCTAATGGTTGTACTTTCGAGATCAGTGGGGATAATTCAAGAAGGCAGCCTCATTTCAGGATCTATTTTACCCCAGGTGGAGGTGGCGATAAGGATGTGAGCCTTGGCAATGATCTGACAAGGAATAATCCCAAGGTAAATGATTGACAAACTTAAGTTGGACTTGGTGAAATACTTCAAATGGTAAAAGATTTTGTAAATATTACTATAATTACACTTTACAATGAGATTTACAGGGCTCTCAGCTTCATATTGATATGAAATAACAGTCAAAACAAATAGGGCATGGGTCATCTTGCTCATATGACATTTATTTCAACATACGATAGCTTGTATGTAGTTTAGCTGGAAGAGCGGGGTTCATCTACTAGGACTAAGGACAATTTTATGTATCTGTAATATAAATCTAAATTATTCAAACTTTGTTGATATCTTACGTATTTTACAACTTACTTGTTAAGAACTGAATCCATCCCAGACGAGGAGAGATTTGTGCAGGAAGAGGGTGGTGACTTTCTGGGAAGTTAAAAGCTCAGGCATGGTTACTGACCTAATCAAACACACTGGCTGTCTTTCACTGCACAACCACAGGCATTTGAAACTTTACACACATCGGCCAGTCCAGCCATGAAAGAACAACAGGAACAGGGATGGATAATTTCTCCCCGTGCACTTGTTATCTTCTATTTCACAGAAATGTGACACTTAAGTTTGGTAATACCCTTAACTGCAGCCAGTGCTTGTTGGCTGTTTCTATCTTTAGTCTGTTTTGAGTGTGGTTGTTGATTCTAAGAGCGGCAGGCAGCATATCTTCTTTGGCTGAAGGCTGGTATGGATCCGTATCCTTGCAGCTGCCCCATAAGTGATAAAGAACTAAAATGTGGTTATGGCCCAAACAACGATCGAGAATTTGTAAAAAGCCATCAGTATCCTGTCTTTTGATGTTATGGTCTGTTCCTTTTCTGTGTATGGCATGAGCTTTGGAAGCAAAGATATCTAAAGGTTGCAACTTCTCAGTTACAATCAGTGCATCGAATTACTCAATGAACATTCACAAGCTTCTTCTTAAATCACTTGAGATATTGGACTCTATCGCCAATATGTTTGGGATAATAAATTGAAACTTTGAGTTGTAGCTTTTAAGAGAACCAATAAATAGTAGCTATTTAAATTATAGAGCTGTCATTGACTATGGAAGGATTACTCCCTGTAGTTTGTTATGAAGGGTTTGCTGCCAGGAGTCTCCAGGAATTGTCTGAGAAAGAAACCTAAATATTATTCCTGCCTCCTTTTTCCAATATATACAACCTGGATATCTGTGGTTCCCAACCATTTTGGCTAGTGGCACATGAAAAGTGGAGCAATTTTAATTTACGATCTCTTGTCATAGGTTGTATATATAGACATCTTGACAAGTAATTTTTTTATTTTTCAGACTGAATTTTCCTGATTCACTACCACTGCACTACACAGATGAATTATAATAGATCACACTAAGCCCTTTGTATGCGTGGTTTCCAATTTTGGTTGCCTCATGCGTGAGGACACACATGCAAAAACGTGACGTAAACCACAGTCCTGGCAATGAGTTCACATTATTCCACTGAGTGACAGATATGTGCCAAGACACACAATGCACAAGCAAAGATATGGTAACAGCCAGCAAGTTACGAATGCAAACATTACTTATTTATTTACAAGAAAACACCACAGGGCACCTTTAATATAGTGCACAAAACTGTCTACCATAATTAATTACACATTGAAGAGATTATTTACATATTTGTGTTTTTGGTTTATTTTGTTTGTCCAAGGTTTCGTCTCATCATTCAAAAACATCAGGATTGTGCATTGCAATGAATAGCACACTTGATAAACTGGATACTCTTGCCTTCCCGACCATAAAGGCTAGATAACAAGGATATCTGCAGTATCCTAAGCGTTGCTGATTTTGATTCCAGATGTTATGAATCCAATCTGGTGTAAGATTTGGTAAAATATTTCTGGTTTTGTTTGTTTTCCACTAATACATCTGTTATCAAAATAATTTTTCAGAGATTTAGGCCACAATTGAATGCATTTTACATACCTTCTCCTTTAACTTTATGTCAAGACTGAATGCCATTTGGTGTTGTGTACCCCATGGCATCCTGTTACTCATTCTCATCAAGGAAATCCTCATTTAGACCATAATGCCAGGTCTTCCCCAACTGGTTGCCTGGAGAGCCCCCCTTTTAAGCCCTGCATGATGGAATACTACGAGTGTGTGTGTGTCTGTGGGGGTGGGGGTGTGTGTGTGTGTGGGGGGTGTGTGTGTGTGTGTGTGTGTGTGTGTGTGTGTGTGTGTGTGTGTGTGTGTGTGTGTGTGTGTGTGTGTGTGTGTGTGTGTCACAGCTAGACTTATCTGCAGACAGCTTTACCACGGCGCCATAACCCTCGTACAGCCCTGCCCTGCACCCCCCATCCCTCCTCAGTTGCCATTCACAAAAAGCTTTGCAGGTTTGCTATATTTACCTGAGATTGCAGATTGATTCATGGGGTGGGGGTGTCGTTTTTTATTTTGGTTTTATTTTGATCCAGCAGAATGCGAGAGGTATTAGGGTATTGTTGTGAAAGACTTTTCTCTGTCAGCTCTGATCTCTCAGACGGGCATGGCATTATAACTCGGTTGTGTCAGCACAGAGCATGTTGAGTAGGTGAGACAACCTTTTCACACCTCAGTGCCAACCTGGACTCATTCCAGGGTGCACTATATCATAAATTCTGTTCTTTCGGTACCCCATTCTTCATGCATGGCAGTTCAGTACAGCTACAGTCTGCGTTGTCCATTCTTATCACATTCATCTTGTAGCATTCAGTGTTGTTTTTTTTATTGTTCAGGTTCAGAATTAATTAATGGAATTTAATTTGACCCTAAAATTAATTAAACCATAAAATTTGTGTCCAAGAACAGAGACAGTCCTGTTATTGGAAGAAACCCCTGAAAGTGAGCAAACTGACACGAAAATAACATGATTGGAGAAACCAATTATGAGGGCCCCAACCTGCAGAGCACATGTGAAATGTCATGGAATTCTGTCGCATGGCTTTGGAGGACAAGTGGATATACCAAACCCTCTGAATATTTGCAAAATTACATGAAAATCGCCAAAGTTCAGTTGTGCCTAAAAAAAAAAAAAAAAAAAAAAAGCTAATTAAAGAAACCAATTATGAGATGCACATCTTTAGGGTCTCTACAAAGCATGTGTGAAATTTGTTTGAGCTAGCATCATAATCCTTTATTTGGCTCATCCCTCTTGAACGTTTCCTCCCTCCTTTTCTTGGTCGTCAGTGGCACCCTCCCTCTCTGAGTGTAACCTGGCCCAGAGAGGCAGCTGCAGGCTCAACTGTGACCCTCTGATGACTCTGCAATTATATCCCTCTGCTTACACACAGCCACAGCTTAAAATGCTTGTTATTGTTAATAACAGAGAAAAAGGGTGTCCCATGCTATACTGCCATTGCCACCGACTATTTCATAGCTTACCCGCTACAGTGGTACTAGTGTTTATCGGTTCAGGCACAGAGTGTTCATCCAAATTCACATCGCGTTACCGATCGAGTGCAAGAGTGTTAATATGATACTGCCACACTTTTTGCTGTGGTCCAGGTTGCTTTTGTTGCTCTCCTAGATCAGATAAAGTTCACGATTTACTGTTTTAAATTACTTTGGAGTTGTGCAAAGCAGTAAATGTCTAGTTGGTGTTGGAAATGAATGCAAGTCATTTAAGGTAATCTACACAGTACTGGTTCTTGCTTTTCCAAACAGTGTGTGTCTGCGTGTCAGTGTGTGTGTGAGAGAGAGTACATATGGATTCTCAAGTGTCTGATTACGTGCCTGCATTAATGTCCCTACAACTTTTTTTTACGTGACTCATTTGTAACCCTTCACCATTGAATTCCATGTCTGTGAACTGTGGCAGGAGTCCCGTGCACTCACTTTCAAATGCTGCTTTTACGTCTTCCTTCTGAAGGAATCGCTAAGGACTAAAGAAGTGGTTTAAAACTTTTTGTTAATTTTCTTCAAAGCTCTTCTTTGCAGAGTCAAATTTAAAAAAGGACCTCAAACACCATTAAATTTCATCGTCAAATGAAGTTGATGTACAGTGTTGTCTGCATTTTTAGTCAGTTCGACTTTCAGTTTCAGTTACTGTTGTTATTGTTGACACTTTTTGAACCCTTTTAAGTCACTAAAAACCCACAGGTGGATCATAACTCAAACTGAGAAATGGAGGAGTAACAGAAGTATCAGGCATTCTTTCAAATCAGCCTTTCTTGTCAAACCATTGTCTAGAAACCAAGGTTGTTAGTTATTGCTTGCTGTCTAAATCAGTTGTGTCCCAACACAGGCGTCCTCCAAGAATGGCCTTTTCCATGTCACACAGGTAATCATTGCTGGGGGCCATTCATCCATCAACTTCCCCCTTTTCCTCTTTGCATTAATTATGAGAAAAGGATGGACAAATGAACAAGCCTCTGATATCTGCAACACAGACCTTCCCTGGCTCTCCTCTGTTGTCACCTCTGTCCATCTCCTCCTCTGTCTGGCTGACTTTGCTTCAAATCTGGTGGCAGTGGATGTTTTTTTTTCCTTACTGGGTTCATTGGTTCCTCTCCTGTGAAATGATACCTAAGGCCTGTCCAGAAATAAAACCCTAGACTGAGCATTTCTGCTTGGACACTTGTGGAAACCTGTGCCGATTGAAAAACCAGATAAGCCACAACTAGCCAGAGTAAATATTGTACAATAATTCCATTAGCATGTGAAAGAAATTCATCAAACATATAACATTTCAGAGTTTTACTACTATTAAAGATTTAAAGATCACTGCAGGTGTTTGCTAGAAAAAGGCTGGATGTTATTTCTGGATGGGTCTGTCCATAAAATGAAATATATTTGTTTCTTTCACTCTGTCTGTGACAAAAACAAAATGCTGCAGGACCGTCTGGTGTATCATGTAATTCATCTCAACTTTGTGTTTTTTTCCCCCCTCCATTCCCTGCTGGAAATATCGGTATTCCATACACACTCAAAAAGCTGCCACTTCTAAAATTAAGCTGCTCAATGTGACCTTCTTGTTGTCTTTTCTAGACCAGAGATGATTTCCTCGGACAAGTTGATGTTCCTCTCAGTCATTTGCCGGTGAGTTCTTTGCATCTGTGCATGTCTATGTGTAAGCAGATCGACCGTTCTGAGTACTCAGCTGTTTCTTATCTTCATTTTTTTTTTTTTTTTTTTTTTTTTTTGCTCTTTGTCTTATCAAAATCTGTGAAGGTCAGGTGAAGAGTGTGTTTGTGTGTGTCTGTATTAAGCGTGAGAACAGGCCAGCCAGAAAAGTAGTGTGCTGTTGTGATCAAACACCACACTCATGAACTTGAAAAGCAGGCTTTCCTTGAATGTAAACAGAGGTGATTATCCTGATGGTGGATTGCCCTCAGAATCAGTGAAAAAAAGTTACTTGTCAAATTCACACATTTTTGTGTACTTGCTTGGAAACTGTTGACTCCTGGGAGAGATCAGCTTTTGAAAAACAATAGCATTTGGCACTTTTTGCAGTTCAGGGTTTTGACAAAAGTGAGCAGGACTTGAAATTCAAGCAAATAGACCTTCATATCATTCTGAATCAGCAGCTTCTTAACTCTGTTAAGATCTGTGCTGTCAGACTAGTTGTGGCCCACGTCCAAATTAATTGATTTTCACATATTCTCCGAATTTTTACAAAACTGGCAAACAATCAGTCGAAGGAGAAAATAATCAGCAGATAAATCTTTTATGAAAATAATCATTAGTTGCTATTTGTACTTTGAATACTGTAAGTAAATGTATGTACATTTTCAAGTACAAGTTTCAGAGTGTGATATTAGTACTTATTCATAAGTAAAGGATGCGAGTACTTCCTTGAAGACTGCCTGTCTCTTGGTAAACAAACACTCAGTAATTATATGAGTTTATATCGATAGCATGTTTTTTTAACAAGTTAAGATGGCACACCCACAGCCTAACTGCCCCTTCCTGTTAAAGGAAGGGGTGATTGTGTGTGTGTGTGTGTGTGTGTGTGTGTGTGTGTGTGTGTGAGAGAGAGAGAGAGATGCAGTCTAGCAGGTTTCTTGTGGCAAATGAGACTCTCTTGGTGTCTGAGGGAAGAAGCAGCACAGAAAAGTGCTTCATGCTTTAAGGAGAAGTTAGGGTACTTTAGTTAGCCGTAACATGGCTAGATAAGCATTGTAGTTACTGAAAGGGTGTGCGTTGTATTTTCTGTCACTGAGGAGAAGTCAAAAGTCCCTTTTCATGCAATGTTACTGCAGCGTCTTCCTGCATTCTGCACAGCAGAGTTGTGTCAAGCGCTGCTTACCACGGATAAATGTTACGAGCTGATACACTCAGCCAGCTAGATACACATAGCTACGGTGGACAGCGAGGGTCTATCCAAGAATTTAAATATAGCTATTGATGGTAATAAGTGATTTTTCCACTCCAGGTACAGCTCGACTTGCCTTGACGCAATACGTTGCATAACGCCACAGTGTGCAGAGTCGATGCAAACCAAACCATGGTCAATCAACTTATGTGTTGTGGTGACAGGAGTCTATAATGAAGTAGACCTATTTCAGCAACCTGCCAATGGGAACTGACATTGTTTGTATTTTTGCCAATGTAGGTTTTTACCCACCTTGAGTGCATGGTTGGTGCTAATTTTAGACACTGATAGTGGCTCTCTGAACTTCTAAGTTGTGTGAACCTTTGAAAGCACATCAGTAAAAGGTGCCGGGGTTAATTATTAATGTCCTATTTGACTCCCATAGGCAACAAATCGGAGTCATGGTGAGAGATTAAGTCGGAGGACGAGACGGAGAATATTTTGTCCTGATGCAGCTAATGCTGAGACTTTTAACTTAGCCGTTGAACAAATTGAGCTGAGCATGAATAAGCTTCTGCACTACTTCTATACATGTTATCTGCAATGTATGTGTGTATGAAATACAGTATGTTTGTTTTGAGACGATTCAGTCGTTGTATGCAATGCTATATGTTGTTGGATTTGCGGTCTTATTCATGGTCAGTGGACATACTGTAGGAACCACCTTTCTTTCTATACTAGCATCTGATAGATGCTCCTCTTTTACATGTCGGACTCATCTGAATTAATCTGGAAGTGGAAGTTTGAAACCTTTCCCAAACACAGTTTCATTCACCATAAGCCCCGAGTCAGCTGATGTGTGTAGCCCTATTTTTCATGAGTCACACAAAAGGTATGGTACTTTCTGCCTCAGGCTTTTAGTAGCTATATTTGTAAGCTTCCATTTAAATGTTTGGTCCAGCAGCTCCATATCAATGTACTCTATTATTTATTTATCCAAAATCTGCATTCAGGATTGTACTTATGATTGTGTATGTATATATATATACATATATATGTATATATATATACACATACATTCATTGGCTTGTGTGTGTAATTGATTACTGTCAACAAATGTCTCCTCTTAATTTGCAGACAGAGGACCCAGCTATGGAACGTCCCTACACATTTAAAGACTTCCTCCTGCGGCCCAGAAGGTCAGTTTCTACCCGATGTGACCAACAGGAAGTGACAAGTAAACGGTGAAATCGGACACTACTTATTAGATTAAATTGTGTCTGGCTTGCACCCATTTGCAAATGGAATAGACATTGACACATTTATAAACTTGCTTTGACTTAAATCATGGTTTGCATCACTTGTAGACTGCTGTCTTTGCTCCAGGAAACAGTAAGTTCTTTTGATAATCAGTTGAACACTGAAGGTAAAAGGCCATCTGGTGCAAATAAGCAGTTCTGAATTATCCGTGCTCTAGGCTCCAAGTGTGCAAGCCACCTGATTTTGATGCACTGTTTTTGAGAGGGTCCATTTTTGCCGATGCTGTCCCTCTAGTCACAAGTCCAGGGTGAAGGGTTACCTGCGTCTCAAGATGGCCTATCTGCCCAAGCAAGGAGGACAAGAGGAGGAGGAGGAGGCTGGAGAGATGAGGGAAGAGGCTGAGGTACGGTCTTGGCCACCAGTGTTACCGAGTTTGTTTTAACTGCTGACTTCGCCTGTCTTGTTCATTAGAGTTTCAAGCCAAACCAGATTCTAGTTTTGTTCCTTCATTCCCCACTCAGGAAAAACTGTGAAAAAAGTGCTAAGATGAAAGCACATTTCACACTTTGGACCAATAGACAAAGTGAGAGTGGTCTGTGGTAAGAGTTAGAGGAGAAAAGGTGGTTCATTTTCTTCTTTTCTCTAAGAATTCAGGAAGCATCTCAGTGCCAGAATCTGAAGAAAATCTTTTTCCAGGTCAGCATATGGAAAACCAATTTACAACACTGCCTGTTATTTGGAGAAATAAGAGCTTCTCCTCTTTTGCTTTATGTGCTCTCGCATATGTGGTGTCAAGTATGTGTGTTCAAGAGTCTTGTGAATTGCTAGAGAGGTGCTATACATTTTCTGAAAGTGAAAGACTTGACAGATTAGGTGACATCTAGGAGCCAAAGTTAGAAAACGCCACTCTGCTAAGCTCCTTTCACCACAGTTTCTCAACGTGAAAAATGCCTCATTTTCTTTTACCTCTGTACACTAATCTTTAAAATCGTCCTATAGAGTTATAATAGAGAGTTCAACTATGTCAACACTGGTAGTGATATTGATGCCCATTAGCTCAGTCTTGCTTTGTGTGGTCAGAGGTCTCCCACCCAGCGAGCACCTTGTCAAAAAGCACGACACACCAGTTATAAATAAAACCAACATCTTTAATGTATTTCAGAGCTTGATCTGTGACCACACGATCTTTGGCCTGAGCCGCCATTGAGATACTCATGCTAACTTATGTAAGAAGAAGAAAATAAATCTGAACTTTCTCTTCAGGGATGGGATGAGTCTGCAGACTCAGGCTCCCAGCGACCGCAGCAGCTGCTGCCTCCTTTACCCCCAGGGTGGGAAGAGAAGGTGGACAACCTGGGACGTACCTACTATGTCAATCACAACAACCGCTCTACACAGTGGAAACGGCCATCCAACATGTACGCCCCATCTCTCTTAACTCAAATCTTAATTCAGGACAAAATTGGTACTACAAACCTGAATACTACCTCTTTAAAGGTTTCATAGGTGTGTAAATCCATATCCAAACAAATTATTGCTTCAGAGAATGCTGAGCTACATTTTTCCTGTATTTATGTACTTTAATGGTGGATCACCAAAGTAGAACAAATTCAGACATTTGCATATTTGCAGAATACATATATTTATTTTTACTTTTAACACTTTCTCTCTTTGTTACAGATTAAACAAACAAGCATGGTAAATAGTGAGTTTGTGAGGTGCAGGTAGAGCCTTATGCTAAAATAAAATAATATCCTACTGGATTTAACTTCATATTTAACAGGCATTTAAGTAGTAATCTACTCATTTAATTCTTTGAGGGACAGTTAATAAGCATATTTCTCAAAATATGAAACTGTTCGTTTAAGAAAATATGCAATCAAGACAATAGTAGCTCAATAGACACATAAGATAAAGATAATGTATATCCTGCTTATTTGACTGAAATTGACTTTCCCTCATCTGACAGAATTAGCATGTACAAGGGCTTCTTTACCTGTAAATCTGCCATTTTACTAGGCCACTTTACTGTAATACTACCTTACTTGTATATTCCCTGATTCACTCTTTGCTTTGTATGAAATCACTTCTTCTTCTTCTTCTTCTTCAGGGATGTGATTTCTGAGACTGAGAGTGACAATCAACAGCGGCAGATCCATCAGGAAGCACACCGTGTTTTCCGTTCAAGACGCCACATCAGTGAAGATCTAGAGAACGAGCACTTAGAGCACAGGGACCTGGACAATGTGAGTGAGAAGAACCTGAAATTACACACAGCGTACTGGTAATGAGCCTCAGCTGTCTCAACGGATAACATGTTATAATTGTTTCATGGCTGCGTCTCCTTGTTGCACCCGTAGTCCTGGGAGCTAATCACAGAAGAGGATCCTAACGACAGCATGTCCCAGTCTCTGCCTGGTCCATCCTCTGTCTTGACACCACCACATCCACCAACACCAGTCACACAGGAGTTTTCTGAAGACTTAAATCTGAGGCTGTCACTCACTTCTGATACTAATGGCGAAGTTCCGGGGCCCAGCTCTGCTCTGGTAATTCTCATTAGTCAAAACCTGAATTACTGCTCATTTAAATACCTCAAAGCCAATTAGTGTTGCAATGAAGTTTTCCCTTCTTTCTCAGCTTACTTTTTTGTTTTCAAACAGGGCCAGCTGTCAAACAGACTCAGATCCTCAAGTATGACGGATGGTGTCAGTGATCAGGCCCAGGCTCCTCCTCTTATGGTACATAAATCTTAAACCTGACATTTTCCTCCATGTCTTTTTTGGTTCCTCCCCTTTCTGTGTGGTAATACTTTTGGCCTAGTGTAAATCTCTTTGTTTGTTCCCTGAACGCCTGAAGCAAGCAGGCATTGTTATGTAATTTACCTGCTCTCTGGTGCCATGCCTCAGTGCTGTGGCACATTACCCTCTTTTCTCCTTGTTGCATATAAAATCTCTTCTTGTTCATACTGGGCAGGTGTTGCTTCCACCTCACTTTTCCATCTTTCTCTCTGGGGCTCTTCGATATTATTTTTGGGTCCTTTTCTGCTTGCCCGCGTAGGATGGCCATTCCTGTTCTTCCCTTCCTTTCCCACTACTTCTTTCTGCTCTTTGTGATGCTAATGTTTGATGTACTGTTGAAAAGGTGGCCTTACATTTTGGCTTTATAGCCGCGTGCCAGTGTGATTACCATTCCAGCAGAAAGCGTTGGCAAGTAAGATTAGAGACCACACCACAATCAGATGATATGTCCCCTGGAGCGTCCTGAGTCATAGCATCAGTGGAGATTCAGCTTAACAAACTGTCACAAGGTCTGAGTCAGATGTTTGTCTCATAGTTGAGTCAGAGCAGTGAGCTTGGCCTTGTCGAGTCAGGGAAAAGTTCAGGTGCTGAATGTCAGGTCTTTAAGGGCGGGACAACAATAAGCTTCTTATGAAACATCACAGGAAACTTTATATTTGTGCAATTTCCTGTCACAGTGAAGGTTTGTTACAATCACATAATTCCTAATGCTATTAAATGCGTATGTCGGTAGATGGGTGCTGTTTGTATCAACCAAGGCATATGAGATTGCCTCTTAGATTAGGGGAGCTTTCACTTTTGATTAGGAGTTAGTTTACTTTAAAAGGATAAGGCTTGCCTCAACATGTTTTTTTATTGTCATCAAATCCCAAAACAAACAGTGTTAGTTGGACATTCAATACCTTCTAAATTCCCGACTCTGTCTGTGGAACCAAGCCCTTTGCTTCAATATTGATGATCAAATATGTTGCTTAGTTTCTTGGCACTGTAGTTCAAACAAGTGGAAAATGGAGCCTTTGTTGGAGACTGTTTTCAGTCATAGATTAATACACATTTGTCATATATGGGATTGACTCAGCTAGCCAGGGTAATTGATGTATTTATGATATTTCAATATTATATTATGATAATGTTTATTTATTTCAGAGCATGTGTGTCTATGTATATTTTGCTTCTTTTATGATTTGGACATTGGAAATATCGATTAAGATCATACATTACTGTAATTACAAGGCTGTTTTCTGTTGTAGGGTCAGCACAGTGATGCAGGCATTAAGTGCTATCTGTCTTTTTGGTCATTTAGTGTAGAATAAACAAAGCAGCATCCAGCACGTGTGTTACAGTACACTGATATTGTCCTTTTGCTTGTGATTTTTTTCACTTGGATGAAATTACAATTTCTATTTTTTGTTTTTCTCAGAATTTGATCATTTTCTTACAATCTAAGATTTAAACTCATTTTTTGAGCTTTCCTTGAACTTAAGCACAGCAACTCACTTTCACTGCTCTAACATTTTTTACGACACAGAACTGTTTTCTCTGACTAATATTACTATAGCTTTGGCATCAATTCTACTTGGGTTGAGTTTAAAGAGGCTGTACTGGATGGGGATTCAATTTACAGTCCAAGGAAGAGAGTCTATGACTTCCCTCCAACAGGAAAATGTAACTATGACAGCTTCTGTGACCTAGATTGTCTTGATTTTTTGTTTGTCTCAATTTCAGAGTTGATTTATCTAACTCAAAATGTATTGACAGCACACTACTAACTTTTTTTTAACCAACAATTTCAACCAGTCAGAACTGCAGCTACTTTCCAAAATTAACTGCGCACCTTTCCGCTACCCGCCAACCCCACGGCTTCAGTTGGTGTCCTCTCACATCAGCACACTTTCCCACCATAATAGCCTCCCGTTCTGTCCCTCCTCACTTCCTTTGAGAATTGATTCCTCCTTTGTGCATTCAGTGTTTCCTCATTCAATCTGCACTACTGCCCCACTACTCTCCCTCGCTCCATTACTTCCACTCTAGCAATGAAAACATAACTTCTGTGCACTAAAGATCATCTTCCCCTGTTGTCTACCATCAGCAGGGTCCCCAGAACAGAAGAACAAGAGCTCAAACAGTCTCAGGTGGTGAGGAGTCTATGGTAATCTCAGTTTATATATATATACAGTTTAAACCTTTTCAGTCATACACCTCTTAATTCCTAGATACCACACAGAATAGAGCTACATGTGTCAGCAGACTAGTTTTGTGATTGATCACTTGGGTAGAAAGACGTGAGGTTTTTTGTTTGTTTACCTTTGTATTCCAAGAAGGCAACACACTGATTTTCACCCAATATGACTCATTACCATGAACCATAATGCACAAAAAAAATGACAGCAAACCTTGTCTTTGAAACGGACCGAAGACGTTTGTGTTAAAAATCATTAAAATTCACGTCCTTCCTGGGAATTGATTGATTTGTTCTCTAAAACGATCTGTTGAGTAAAATAAATTTTTCATTTAGTTCTCCTAATGGTCACATAACCCTGTGCTTACGTGCTTATTTAGGTCAGCAGGTATCCTAAAGTTGTTGAGGGTGTGTGTGCGCGTGCGCGTGTGTGTGTGTGGATGTGGATGTGGATGTGTGTGTGGATGTGTGGATGTGTCTTTTGATGTGGCAACCTAGTAGTCGATATTAAGTAATGCCGCTGATCAGCCATTGATAAGAATGGATTATAAATGGGTGATTATAGATATATAATAAAGCAGCATTATAAAATGTGTCTCATGAGGACTTCTCGATCTTCTTAGCTGCTGATAGAATATCAATGTGGTACATTAATATAACAGCTGTAGACTAGACATTCCAACACACTTTATCATGTTTCATGTACAACTTGATCCAAATTCTGGAGATCCTGGTCAAGTAAATAGATATTGAGAAAATAAATATGATAGTAATTGTAGTTTAGATGGAGAATGTTTATGTGGGGACATCTCTGGTGTCCAAAGTTCAGTTCTTTTTCTTTCACAGTCACGTTTAAAATATAACCACAGTGATGCTGTGATCATTTGCTTGGGTGTTTCAGTCATCTCTATTCTACAAATGGTTAAGAGTTCCCTCAGCAAAGTAGTAAATATTCACTTCTTTCTGCCGTGTGGTGTTTGTGTTAGTACTGCTCTGTTTTGCATTGTGTTTTGTGTGAAGTTGTCATGTGTCTGACTGTCACCTACTTTTCTATCAGATTTAAACACCTTCTTTTCCCATATGTCACTCCTAAACTGTTTCTCTATTCAGCTGAGTTGGGAAAATATTTCATATATGTTCAGAGAAACAATATGTGATATGTTGCAATAACTCCAAACTCTATTGAAAACACCAGTTTCTGTCGGTTTGCTCAGGCAGTAATTTGTGTCTTGACTCTCTTTGCGTGCAGAATCATTTAAAGATATTTAGATTCCCTCCACATGTCTCATGCATATCAGCCTATACTGATTAGTTTTTGTGCTTTGCTCTCTCCACACTTGGCCAGTCTCCGTCTGCGACTGCTTACACCTTGACCACCCCTGGCTTGCCCCCTGGATGGGAGGAGAGGAAGGACGGCAAGGGAAGAACTTATTTCGTCAACCATAACAGCCGCACCACTACCTGGACTAGGCCAATCGTGCAGGTACAGCAGGTCTGCAAGCTGGCCGGACACTATGCATGGAACTGGAACTTACCTCGACATCTGTCAGGGCCTCCGTCTGTGTGTCGGACCTCTTCCTCCTCCATAACCCTCGTGTTTCTCCTCTGTGTAGCCATAAAAAAAAATAATGGAAAGAGACACAACTCGACAACCTCAAAATCTCTTTTTTGTTTTTCTCTGTGTGCAGTTTCCAACTCTTCCTAACTTTTTTCGTCCTTTCCCCTGTCTAGCAGTTTGTTTGTTACTTTGGAAGAAGTACAACTCTGCATTGGTCACACCTTTTTTATAAACCCTGGCATGGAACTACTCTACCACTACTTTCCTCTTGCCTTGTCCTATATCTGCCCTGTTTTTCTACTCATCTTCCTCTTTCTGTCTGCAATTCAGGCAGCTCTCCATAGTCTGAGCTCAGAGAGACACTGCTACATGAGACTGGGTGTATACTGCTCATGTCATACGACTCTTTCTTTTCTGCTTTATTCAGCACACCGCTATTTATGTTAGATGTGTTCGTCTGTTGTCTTTCATCACTCTCTTTTCATTGTCTGATTCTCGTCTGTTTTTGTTGCAGCAGGAGAGGACACAGCCCAATGATTTACATAACTATTTCAAAGCATTGCTTTGTCCTTGGTACATAGTTGTGGCCTATTGTAAATGTAGGTTTAGCCTTTGCAACAGCCTCTTGGGTCAGAGTAAGAAACATTAACTCTCATTTACCAGAATATCATGTTGCTGATTCCCAGCGCTTGTCCCATCAGTAAGAATGATATTTTATGTGATTTAAATCGTTTCCTTCTTCGGGCCTACATGCTTTTGACATTTTAGGAACTCGTTTCCCTGAGACAAGAAGACAAACATCTCTGATAAGAACTGCAAAAACAGCATGGCTTGCCTTATTCCAAACCTCATTTTACTTCAAAAGTGCTATTCTCACTGACAGCTGACTGAAGACGGAGCCAGCACCTCTGCAGCAGCAGCAGCAGCAGCAGCAGCAGGAGGAACCTCATCCCTGGCACCCACACCAGCCCCTTCCTCCTCTTCCAATGCCTCCAACAACCACCTCCATGAGCCCCAAGTCCGACGACCTCGTAGCCTCAGCTCCCCTACTGTCACCCTTTCCACCCCCTTGGAGGTGAGAATTAGCCACCCGTACTGTTCCCTCTCCGCCATGTCCATATTCTTTTCCTTTCTCTCTACACTTTCCTTTTCCTGCAACTCTTCACTGTATAACCATCACGATCCTCACCTTTCTACATCAGCCAGTACTCAATTTCCTTCTTTTATATGACACCATTTAAATGCTATCTCTCCTTCCTTCAGGTTAACTCTCTCACGATGCTGCTTTTCTCTCTTTTTATCTTGATCAACCGCATGGAAATGCTAATCTTATCATTTAACCACTTTCCTATTCTCATCTCTTCTTTTCCTCTCACCATGGAGGATGATTTTCTTTCTTCACACTTCTCTTATTTTTTTTGTGTTCAACAAAGAATGAGCTGATGACTGGGAGCTAAAACTGTTCTCTGTTAAACGATTAGTCACATGAAATGATGTGAGCATTTCTCGCACTTTGTTATTCACGTTGATGAGTCAGTTGTGAACAATCTACACTCTTGCCAAAGCCAGCACCTGTAGCACAGTGTATTTTATCATCATGTTGTAGTATAAAGTCCTTCTTGCCATGAGATAGCTTAATGAAAGTAAGCCATAGACTAAGCACACATCAGTGTGCACATGTCACTTAATGTGAAGCAGCATCTTTACATTTCAAATGTTTGACCCATCCGATGTAGAGGATAGACTGAATATTTGCATGGAGAACTTTGTTTCATTATTTTAATGTGAATGCTCAGTAATGCATGCCTCCACAGTATGTTGTAAATGATCATATCCTGGCTCTGTTCACAACCTGTGCCCTACAATGCATGCTTTACATCAAGCCATTTTCTTTACACATTGGCCAAAGGGTTTAATAATCACACAGCACAGGTGGTTAATGTGTTAGCCATATGACTCCACAGGTAATAACATTAAATTCACACTTTTTTTCTCTCTTTTTTTATGTCCCCCCCGCCAGAGGTGTCTCATTGGTTTAGAATTTTTATGCTTCTGCCAAAGGGTTTGCCACATAGGATTACCGCTGTCTGTCTGTATGTAACATGTGTGATAGTATGGTCTATCCGCATCTCCTCAAAATTCAATGCACACAGTTCAATGAAATTCCACAGATGCTTTGGAGCACTAAAGGTGTGCATCTCATACTTCGTTTCTTCAATTTGCTTATTTTTACATTGTTAGACGCATTTGAACTCGGGTGATTTTCATGTCAGTTTCCTCACATTCACCTATAATAAGGGGTATGGTCTATCCACAAATGCACAAATCGAGTTTTGGACATAATGCAAATAATTACCTGAGCTGGTCCAAAAAAAAGTCAAATGTTTTTGAGTTAGATTCAGTTGCATCTGTCAGATTTTACAGTCTCATCGTGGGAGTTTTGTCTTGTTGTGATGTGTCTGAAAGAGCACGTGATCTGATGTTTTTAGAAAATGTGAGAAAACTTTTGATTTGCGACTTTTTTCCTGTGGAAATCTACCCTCTATGCAAAATACATTTTAGCACGCAAACTTGGCTAACGAAGATCAACACAGTGTATCTAAGACAAGACGGTCTCTCTGACCTCCTACTGTACTTGATGGCTTGAAGTGTACGGTGATGATCCCGCGCTATACCAAGGGGACACACCTTAAGGAGGTTTAATTAAGGTTTTGTGTGTTTCTGCGTGTGCCTGTGTTAAGAAGGTGGAAGTAAAGCACTCACTGCAGAATGTTATAATTACAACATCCAGAGGAGGTGAGAGGTTGGTGTGTTAATTAAGTCTTTTCACTTAAGAACCAGATCAGTCAGTGATAATTGCTGCTGGAGGAATGTTGTGATGTCTGAATACTCATTGAGCAACTTTGTTCTCTTTCTCTGTTTTATTAATTGAGGGTTTTTAAAAAAACTTTCTATAAATGTTTTATATGCTATAGATAGATTTTATATATATATATATATATCAAAGCCTTCATGCATTTCTTGTTGACATTCTGTTTGACAACTTGACAGAGTGTGCAGTGTGGTATTGATTAGCTCCATCCTTATTTTCCAGGGAATCAAAAGAGTGACTGACCATGAATTTCTCAGATAAATTGCGATGACGATGGTGATGCTTTTTCCCTACATCTAAGGAGGCTCTAAGATGTGATGATTTATTTCATGCTGTCAGTCATCCGTATTCAGATGCATCTCTTTTAGTCTGATGGAAGTGATAATATTTCACTGCATTTTCTTTTCCATTTTTGTCCCAGGGAGCCAACAACATCCAGGTGCGGAGGGCTGTAAAGGACACGTTCTCCAACCCACAGTCTCCCCAGCCCTCCCCCTACAGCTCCCCCAAGTCGCAGCACAAGACACAGCAGAGCTTTCTGCCCCCAGGCTGGGAGATGAGGATAGCCCCCAACGGACGGCCTTTCTTCATCGACCACAACAGCAGAGCCACCACATGGGTGAGATTACACTGTGTGGTAGCAGGCAGGAATGCACTTCAAGCTAGAAGCTGATTTTTGAAATATGAATGAAGGGTAACTCTTCATTTTTTTGGGTCTGTAATTCCCCAAGTATGCTTCCACTAAATAATTATGTTTTATAATAATAATTGTACGGAGTTTCTTGCAAAAGTTTTAGTTATCATCAGGTCAGCTTATGGACAACCTCTCGATGCAGCATGAGGACAAGCACATGTATGAGGATTTATAATGTTCCCAATGTTAGCAAATGAGATGTGGTTTTTGTTTACTGTGTCTGTGATTATGAGCATTATTTGACAATTAAAGCTATCAAATAGACACTAAAAAGCAGGGCAATGTTTAGTGTTGCTCTTCAACCATCTTTTGGTGACATCTGGTGGTTCAAGTTTATTTAACATTTACTTGAGTCCTTATTAGGATGCAGCTCTACAGACTAAGTGAACTTTGGGGAGTTGCGTTGCAGAAAGGAGCAACAAAAACCAGAACATGAGTGCAATGTTTTCACCACCATTTTTTCTTCTTCCTGTTTTTAATCATTCATATTCCTGTCTGTATCTCCTCATCCTCCGCCCCCCCCTCTGCGTTGACAACCAGGAGGATCCCAGGTTGAAATATCCAGTCCATATGAGGAATAAGAACTCAATGGAGCCTGGCGACCTTGGTCCTCTTCCTGTAAGTACAGTCGCAATTAGACCAACTGCATATTTAACCTTCGGCCCACAAAGCACATTAACAATAACCTCATTGATCCCAATAATTGCTTAGCTTTGTTCCTTCTTTCACAAGTGCCGTCACCAAGACGGATTTTATCACGTGTTCTCAATCAGTCTATTTAGAGTACCACCAGTTTACTAAGCTAATGAGAAAAGGTATGTATCCAGCTTGTTGCACCATCAGTTACTCTTTATGTCTGCAGGTCAGCTCGTAAAGCCTCAACACAATGGTCAGTGCTTAAATGTGAACTATGAGGATACAGTGTGCTTTTGCACCGAAGCGGGAGACGTGATCATGTGAACAGACGTTGTAAAGACATTTCCTTTTTAGTCGTGTTTAGAGACCAAGAAGAATGTAACTGGTGATTGATGAGAACACAGTCTAGGGGCTGTTATAATCCATAATTGGGAGGTGTAGACTGTCATCCGCTCTATTATCTATTTGGCTGAGACAACAAATGGGCCAACGTTACCATAGGCACCTGTTGAATAAACAGAGCTTCATGGGTTTGTACATCTCACAGGCTTGTGTGGTGTGTGCATGTGTGTCTGTTCTCTCTCTCTCTCTCTCCCTCTTTCTCTTTTCTCTCCATTCTGGTGGATCTAATGTATGCTACTTCTTCTACACCTGGCCATTTCTGTTTGGCAGAACATACCAGAGGAGGTTGGTTGGTGCCTCCCTCCCTCTGCCTGCATACCTGTCTGGTCCAGTCTGGTCAAATGCCTGCAGACAGCCTTGCGCTTCTTCCTCCCTCCCCCCTCTATTTCTCTCTATCATTTCTCTCCTCATGACCGGCATGGATGAACTGTACCTTTCACCACCTTTTCATCTGTATTATTGGCCCACTTCCTCTCGCTGTGCACCCTCCTCGCACCATCAAGACCACCACCACCACCACCCCTTAATGATTTACCATTTTGGAGAGCTCCCAGCCATTCTCCTGGGATCCCTCAGACTGCCCCATGTCTGTGCACCTGTATCAGTGTGTGAGGCACAGATAGACGAGTTGGGAAAGTGGAACGAGGCGAGATGCTGCGGATAGGGTGAAGGAGAATGAACAAGGAGGACTGAAGGAGGAGAAGCAGGAGGAGAGGGAGGGATGAAGGTTTCATGAAACACAAAAGGAGCTATGAATCTATGTTACAGGGAGGAGCTAGCTGTATGCTGCATGGGTTAACACCTTATCTCTCCTCTCATGCAGTAGCAACATACTTGGAAGCGCACTCACTGTAGTTACACCCTGTTTGACAGATCGTCAGACTCAGTCCCTTTCCCCATCCCTTTAATATCAATCAACTGTAATTATTTCAATTGCCTGACTGCTGGTGGTGTGCGTGTGTGCGAGCGTGTTTGTTTGTGTGTGTGTGTGTGTGTGAGTGACACCGTTCTGAATGGTCACCGTGTCAGTGTTTTGTTTTTTTTGCTGGTTTGAACTAGTAATGTTGATTTAACCTTTTATTGTTGTTGTGGTCGTATCCCTGCCTTGCCGACGTCTCAGACATGACTCAAATAGGAGAGAAAATCCTTTCGGTTCCTTTGTGGTGTGTTTGATTGAGCTTGTCTCACCTGCAGTGCTGGGCTGTCAGTGTTTGGACCTTTTAATTATCAGTCAAGGTCAATCAAACATAAAAAGAAAAAGGAAAAAACAAAAAAAGTGGATGGATTTAAATAACTATTTGAGCATGGCCTGTTAAATTTTGCTGTCTAATGGTGACTGAGCTTTTTTCTGACTCATCTTCTTTTACTCCATTTTTAGCCTGGATGGGAAGAAAGAATTCACTCAGACGGACGCACCTTCTACATTGACCACAGTAAGAAATCCATGCTTGTATTTGGTCACGTGTGTATTTATCTGTGTCTCTCTGGAGTTACTTTTTTACAGTGTGTAACGGTTGCAGTGCAGCCTGAGATTTTTCAGTGACAACAAAGTTTCACAAACAAACATTCATAAGAGTTGAAGTTGCATTATTTTTTATTTTGATTAATCTGAGGATTATTTCAAGAGCCAACAAGAGTTGGAGGAGGTCATGTGATCACCTATGTTTGTTTGGTTGAATGTCTGTTTTGTTCGATTTTTTGTTAGCATTGCAAAAAAGGTTTTTTAATTTTTTTTTTTTTACATTTTGCCTTTATCCTTAAAAATAATAATGGGCCAATCAAAATGAAAATACCTGGGCATAGACAACACTTGATGTTCCACGGAGGGATTTCATTATAGTGTCGGTTCAGTAGTTCCTTTTCTTTCCTAAAGAGTTTGTGTTGTTTGTTTGATCCAGATACTAAGAACACTCAGTGGGAAGACCCTCGACTGCAGAGTCCAGCTATCACAGGACCCGTAAGTAGTCTCCTCTTACAGTGAGTCTCTGCCACACGAGTGTTGCTACATGAAACTACAAGTTCTTCAGTTAACATTGTGGTTCTATCTGTCGCACCCAATCATCAGCCTCAGAGTCTTTGTCAAACAAAGACAAATCACTTTGTCACTGCCACTTAACATGCCAGCACCTCTCTGTTATGTTGTGTACCACTTCAGATATTGTTTCCCCTCATTGCCACTCCCCCCCTACCCAAGTTACATTCTTATGTAATTTCTGGTGTGCTAACAAGAAATGGAAGCATACTTACTGTTCCTGTTAAAGCATGTAGATCCAAATTCAAATGTCTATAAGAGTATTGATAAGGTCTTGGTTGTTTCTTGTTTCCTATGTGCATTTCTTTTAGGCTGTTCCCTACTCCAGAGAGTTCAAGCAGAAATACGACTACTTCAGGAAGAAACTGAAGAAACCAGTAAGCAGTGATTTTTCTTTCTTTCTTTATTTATTTATTTTAAATGTTGTTCTGTCTTAGGTTTCTGGGTTCTTGCTGAGAAACAAATAACAATTTGTTGAAAATGTCACAAGAAGGAAAACATTTTGATTATGCTTGATTGCCAATCCATTCAACTTTCTCCACACTGTCTTGACACTGCGTGACTGAGTTTGATATTTCTGCCGCATGTTAAATATTCATTGCAATCATTTCACGTTTCTTTGTAATTAACATTTGGTAGACAGAATGCATAATGGCCTCTTACAGCCTGTTTTTGGTTGTTTGTTGGTGCTGGAATCTAATCTTTAGTAAACATACAGATACTTCAGCTTTGGCATAGCATTCAGTCTCATGCTAGAGCGTGTTTATGTTCAGCAGGCATGATTAATATACTAAGGGTTATATCTACACGGAGTTATTTTCTGTGCTGGAAACATAGTACAATCCTTCCAGAAATTAGTCATCCATCTGGACTTTCTGAATTCTGCTTTTCTCCATTTTACAACAGTCTTTATGAAGTAATGTTCGGAAAAGTAATGAGATAATGATCTACACAAGCCTGTAGTAAATAACTCATAGCAGTATTGTTACCCACACTCTTAAAGTCAGTAGTTTGTGGGATCACTTTTAACATAAGTTACACTCCCTGGCCTTCTTTGATGTGTTTGTACCAAAACCATATACAAATTAAAAATAGATAAAAATTCACCTGTATTTATCACTGTACTGTTTGTTTTTTTGTCTATTCCAGGCTGACATCCCCAACCGATTTGAGATGAAGCTGCACAGGAACAACATTTTTGAGGAGTCTTACCGACGAATCATGTCTCTGAAGAGGCCTGATGTCCTGAAGGCACGTCTGTGGATCGAGTTTGAGTCAGAGAAAGGATTGGACTACGGTGGTGTGGCTAGAGAATGGTTCTTCCTCTTATCTAAGGAGATGTTTAATCCTTACTACGGCCTGTTCGAATACTCTGCCACGTAAGTCTTTACTCCTATATGCGTATTTGCTTTTTTGTCCTTTTTTTTTTTTTTTTTACAACCTTGAGGCAATTAACAGAATATGGTAAAGGACACTAAACATTCCCGGATGTTAATCAAAGCTGATGTGGTAAAGGAAGTGAAGCAAGGCCGTATTGTGTCCCCGAGAGACTTGTTAAAGTTTCCTTTCACTTTGATTAACTTTTCCTCTCATTCAAAAAGCCATCCTGGAGCAAATGTTTCCCACATAGAGTGTGCATTAAGATAATTCAATTGTCGTATGTTTTGTTCCTTTTCTTGGCACCATCATCAATAGATGATGACTCATTTTTCCCATGTAGGTCAAAGGTAACATAAAAACCGTAATGGAAATAGAGTTATTTAGAAAATAATGTAAGTAGAAAAAATTAAACCCTTACTTACGTTTGCTTGATTTATTGAAAAAATAATAAGTACGATTAAATCTTCCTTCAAAATTAAACCACAAACTTTCATTATTTATTTTTAAGATAACCATACCGTTACAGCTAAATGAAAGCTGATGCTTCGAACCCATCTTGGAGGGCTCCACTTTTTTTTCTTCTTCTGTGTGCATAAAAAACACCCTCATAAATCTGCTACCCATAACCACCCTTTGAAAGTAGTCACACAAAACAACAACAGTAAAACAACAGTACAATAGAATGTTTGAACGTTTAAAAAAAAAAAAGAGATATAAGTGGCTCCTAAAGAGTAGCAGTGTGTGTGTGAGGCATGCAGGGGTTTGTAGCCATCATAAGGGAGGAAAAATATGGAATGTATCATCTGCTCTTAACTGCAAGCAGCATTTGATTAACATTAATTGACATTATCAATCACCAGAGTTTCCAGGAGGAGCAGCCGAGTCCATGTGCAGTTAAATATGTAGGGACATAATTGGCATTTCTAGCACTTATCAAAACTCAGGAAATGACCGATTGAATCATAGCCGTGCTTTATTAAATCAAGACTATTTGAAAGATGTGATTAATGTTTGTTTTACTAAATCATGGACAAAGTTGTGTTTATTTATCAATCCTCTTGCACTTTCTTTGAATTTAGAGTATTTCCTCTTTTCATACCTTGCAGCTGCAAACTGAACGTTCAATCAAGATATCATGTTCGTTGACCTTTTTTAAGGGAACCAATGGGTCAAGGGGGGAAATAAGGCCATTGGCTGAACTGACTACACTCTTGTCTCTGCAGTGATAACTACACTCTCCAAATTAATCCCAACTCTGGCCTGTGCAATGAGGATCACCTCTCCTACTTCAAATTCATCGGGCGTGTGGCAGGAATGGCCGTGTTTCATGGAAAACTACTGGATGGTAAGCCGCCTTCCTTCTGTCGATGTTATCCTGTTTTGTGTTGTGTCTGGTTTTTCATACATCAGAGCACTTAAGGAATATTTTTATTGATGTTTCTAAACTTATTCCCGCACACTTACTGTTACAGCAGCATGTCGTTTTTTGCTTCCTCAGGTTTCTTCATCCGGCCCTTCTACAAGATGATGCTGGGAAAACAGATTTCCCTTAAAGATATGGAGTCTGTGGTAAGATCTAACTGCTACTAAATTATACACCAATTAATTATTTAGAAAATCAGGAATTCTGGGACATTAGTGCCGTTAGTTAGTTCTCTTTTTTTTTTTAACAATCAGTAATTTTGTTTTCTTAAAAATTCAACAGTCAGCACTGACCATATATATTTACTTATATATTTGCTTATTTGCCATGTGATTTATCCCTACAGGACAGTGAATACTACAACTCTCTTAAGTGGATTCTTGAGAATGATCCCACTGAGCTGGACCTGAGGTTTTGTATTGACGAGGACAACTTTGGACAGGTGCGCCGACTTCAGTCAATCATTTTCATCTGTTACCTTTCACATTTGTACCTTCAGTTAAGTAATGTAGTCGGGTATCAGATTTTTGGCCTTTATCTGTATTTTTTGGCTTTCTTTCTCAGACGTATCAGGTGGACCTGAAGCCCAGCGGTTCAGACATGGTGGTCACCAATGAGAACAAAAAGGAATACATAGAGTAAGGATGTTATCAGTGTTGCTCCTCTGACTTTGTTCTCTGTCTTTTTATGAGTAGATACAGTTTTAAAAAAAGATAATCGTACAACTGCATTATCAAACATGAATCTGCGTTCGTTCACACTTGGGAGGTTTGGTTTGATTAAAACGAACTCTGGTACGATTGTTCTGTTGGTGTGGTTCATTAGAACCAGTGTGAACACTGACACCCGAACCTTACTGCGCATAAAACAAGCAGACCCAGAACATTTGAACAGATTTGTCTCGGTCCACTTCCAAAGGAACTCTGGTGAAATTTCTGCTCTGGTCCGGACCGAGAGAACCAAACAACAAGTGTGAACGCACCCTAAAACCTTTGTTTAACGTCTCACTGATCTTCCCTCCGACAGCCTGGTCATCCAGTGGAGATTTGTCAATCGTGTTCAGAAGCAGATGAACGCTTTCTTGGAGGTATTGATGTGCAATAATACATTCACCACTTGGGGGCAATCTGACCACAGATGTTTTGTTGGCATGTTAGAGGGCCTAAATTAATTTAATGAATCAAAATCTAAATGTCTTCTCTTGAATATTTGTAGCTTCCAAAGCTGAGTAACCTCTCTCTTATTTAGGGGGGGGTGTTATGAAGTTCTTTTGCTTGACTTGAACTTTCAACACAATTAGTTTTTAATTCCCCTTTTGTTTCATTTTCAGGGCTTCACGGAGCTCATTCTCATAGATCTGATCAAGATCTTTGACGAGAACGAACTGGAGGTATGGATTCTTTATTTGAACCCTTCTGCTCCAGTCATATATGTGTACATTACACTGAAATGCAAGGTGACATTAAGAATTTTAAATTTTAATCTTAACAGGGTTCTATCAGAAGTGGCAACAGTTTAAAAAAAAAAATTCTTTCCCTGGTCCCTCACTCTCTGTCTTTGTGTAGCTGCTCATGTGCGGTTTGGGTGACGTCGATGTGAACGACTGGAGACAACACACTGTTTACAAGAACGGCTACTGTCCCAACCATCCCGTTATACAGTGGTTCTGGAAGGTACGTGCGCAGCTGATTATTGCAAGCATGTAACGCGTGAGTCGTCTGACACGTTACATATTCGACACGGGACCTGGATATTTGATAATCCACTTTGGTTCCAGTCATCTTTCCCTCCATCCAGCCTGCGACGGGGTTGCTGGCTTCGCTTTTGAAGATCAAAGTCTGTTTGCAGCCGTGTTTGCTCTGATGAAAGAACCTAAAGTAGCACCTGCCCTGGTTATCATCTGTCTTGACTTGAGCTTTAACACGCAGTCACACATGCAAACAGACTCAGACAGCAAACAACACACAGTCATAATTTACACACACAACACACAGACAATAATGTCATGTCATCTGATTAAGAGAACTGGCTCAAACAACTTCTATTTGATTTTGTGCTATCAGTTGGTTTTTTTTCCCTGTTTAAAATCTTTGCTGCTTCCATCTTATTTAGAGCTTATATAGTTGTGAAAGTATTATGGGGTGGGGATATTAATATTTGACACATGAGATCTATGGACTATATTTGCTAAATGAGGTTTGTGTCTTTCTGTCTCTTCAGGTTGTCCTGTTGATGGATGCTGAAAAGAGGATCCGACTCCTCCAGTTTGTTACAGGAACCTCACGTGTGCCCATGAATGGCTTCGCCGAGCTTTATGGTACATTACTTCACCAGATAACTTCCACTTTCCTGTATTTCCTGCTTGTATAACAGCACCACATACTACACGCTGAAACTGCAGGTCTTGGGCTTTATGTAACGGTGACATAAAAATAGTTTTCTGAGAAAAGATGGGTCAACAGTTAGAGTTTCAAGAATTTATTTACTATCAATGTACACATACATACAGATAAACGACAGACGAGGAATGAC
Source organism: Chaunax sp. Z400 (assembly GCA_037577475.1). Lineage (NCBI taxonomy): Eukaryota > Metazoa > Chordata > Actinopteri > Lophiiformes > Chaunacidae > Chaunax > Chaunax sp. Z400. Next base: position 16,271,167 of record CM075199.1, read on the forward strand.
CAAAAAAGATTATTATTACTGCTAAAATGTCCATATACAGTCTGTTGATGCACTGATTTCTTCTTTTGTCTGTATCTCATACTAAACTGTAACGGGTCTTCAAACAAAATTTAACAAAGGCAACCTGAGTAAGCACAAAATGCAAGTTTTAAATGCTAATTTTATTTAATAAGGCAGAAAGGTTATACAATACCTAAATCACAGATATCAGCCTGAACTTAATATTTTCCACCTTAAGCAACGTCTACAACCAAACACTTCTAATAACTGGAGATCAGTCGCTGACATCGCTGTGGTGGAATTTTGGCCCCCTCTTCTTTGCAAAACTGCTTTTTTGCAGCCATATTGGAGGGTTTGTGAGCATGAACTGCTCTTTTCAGGTCCCACCACAGCATTTCAATGGTTTTGAGGTCTGGACTTTGACTAGGTCACTCCAAAAATTTGATTTCAATCCTTTTGAGCCTGTTGTGTGCTCAGATTATCTCAAATGTCTCAAACTATCCAGAGACATCCATAATTGTATTTAATTTAATGGTATCATTTGGTCATCTGCCACTATAACTTGACTAAATGTGACTAAATCTAGTGTAAAGAAAAATTGAAAACGTTACCTCTGAAAATCTGCCTTTGTGAACATTTCTGTCTGAGTCACCGCAGATCAGCAGTGGTGGTTGTGACACAATATGGACAACAACTCCCATGATCACATGCTACTTCAATACATCATCAAACTACGTCTTTTGTTTTATTTTGATTTAGGTACCCCCAGAGGCAGAAATTACATGCTGTGTGTTCATGAGTCAGTAACTAAAAAGGGGTAATGATTATTGCGTATAAGTAAGACACAATAATTGCCCAAAATGCTCACTGTCCCCCTATTGCTCTTGAAAGGATTGAATCTACTGAATTTACCTCAAAGTTAAATTTGTGGCTTTCTGAAGTATTCCTACACCACAGCTATCTGTCATCATCATTATTATTGTTGTTTTGTGCCAGGTTCTAATGGACCCCAGCTGTTCACAATCGAGCAGTGGGGAACACCAGATAAATTACCAAGAGCTCACACATGGTATGTCACTACACACACACACACACACACACACACACACACAGAAAACACAACAAAGAGTCGACAGCCACTCTTGCAGCTTTGCACCAAATGCTAACCTTAGCACGCTAACATACCCATAGTGAGAATAAGCAGGGGTAATGTTTAACATGATCATCATCTGAGATCAGCAAGTTAGCCTGCTGACATTTGCTACTTAGCTATAAACACAAAGTACAGATGGGAATGTCTTTTTAAACCAGAGGTTTGGACAAGTGTTGCTTAAGATGCTAATGAAACATTCTGGAGATCACTAAAGCTCCAGATGGGAGCAAGAATGTCTCTATCAAATTTATGACAACGCCCATCCAATAGCTCTTTAATCATTTCACTTAAAATCACAAAGCCAGGGCATCACCAAAGTTAGTGGGATACATCTGGGAATCATGAAAGTTTGTACCAAGTTTTGTGTCAATCTTTCAATTACATGCAGATGTATTTTTTTTTTAAATGTAAAAAACTTTACCTGCTAGCATGGCCTAAAATTCTTAGCGGCGTACATAAAAATCAAATACTTCAAAGTTTGATGATTCCATTTTGAAACCAAACACCATGTTTTTCTCTTTTCTTTTCTTTTTTTAAATTTGTCAATCAATGTTTTCTTTCCCAGTTTCAACCGCTTGGATCTGCCCACATACGAATCATTTGAGGACCTGAGAGAGAAACTCCTCATGGCTGTGGAGAACGCGCAGGGCTTCGAGGGAGTCGACTAAAATAGCAGCGTCTTGTCTGCATCCAACAAACCAACAATAAAAACAAAACAAGAAGCCACAGGGATGTGAAACCAGCTGCTGTAGCAGTTCTGTGCGAGCATGTTGTACTGTAATGCCTAACTGTGAGCCGTCTCCACAGCATGGTGGTTTGAGACTGTACAGCGATTTGTAGAGCCAACATGCCTCCGTCTTTCTATCTTTTCAGTGCAGGTAGGTTGCTCCTTGAAGGTGCTGGGGAAAGAACGGGAGAGTCGCAGCGTTGATTGCTGAAATCTATTATCTACAGGCATGAGTGATGAATTACGAGAGATGGCCCCCATGATCCACCATTTTTTCCCCTCTACCCTTGTCCTGTGAAAATCTACAGTGCTGGAAAACGAATGCATTTCAATAGCTCCTTTATAGCAAAGTATTCAACTACCTTTCATTGGAAGGGTCTTTGCATGGCCTTAATCTGGCTCTTACATGCACTATTTCTCTAAGAACCTGCAAGGGCACTATGATCACAACTCTCTCAAATCAGACCAACACCAGATTACCTTAGGAATGCTAGCCAATCACATTTCAGGAAATCGGCCACACCCCTCCGTAGAGCCTTGTCTATATATTAAAGTGATCAGAAATAGCCACTGCAGCCTTTTGTAGAATGTTTTTCTTTTGTTTTTTAGCCACTGGCAAGGATTCAAGAATGGGGGATGGAAAAAAAAATCCCCAAAGATGATTTTTATAGTTTTTGTCACGGAACAGATTTATTATTTTAAATCATTGCTATGATTCTTGCAGGAAAACGCTCTCACCATCTTTGTACTGATGAACAATGTTGTTTACTATTTTGGCAATTCTTTATGACATGCTGTGTAAAGTGTAAAACTGGATAGTCGGGGAAATACTTAATCCATATCATTTGTTATGGTGATAGCAAATGTGTTGAATAATATGGTTTTTATTGTAGTGCTATGAAAGCAGCATGAAATTGTATCTTGTGTTTGCTTGGACTACATGGTAAAAAAATTGTTTCGCGCGATCGGCCTCGAGGTCGAGAAGGGAAAACTAAAAACCGGGGATATTAATATTCTCATGCCTGTTGCTGTTCATAATGCTGTAAATTGTTCTTGGAAAAAAAACCCATTTTAAGTTCTTTCATGATATATAAATATATGTACGAACTACATTTAACAGAAGTATTACTGATCAACACTAAAATGAAGCTGTGTGCGTGGGTGTTTGAGAGAAAAGCTGTGATTGCCACTGAATATAAAGCAGCACGTTTCTTACAAAGAAAAAAATGTTTTCTTTTTTATGTTTTTGTTTCTCTCTCCTTTTCTAACACTATTGAACCTAAAGGGCACTTTATAGATCACTCTAAGGTCATGTCACCTATTGTATGTCTTTTGTCATTAACTTGAATGTGATTCTTTTTTTTTCTTTTTTTTCATTCAGAGCACTCACCTGGTGCAATATAAATAGTCTGTAAATCTGGGCTGCTGCTAATGTAGAAAAAGATGACAGAAGTGAAGCAGAGACTTCACATCCTTGCTTATTCTCTTTTTTCCTCTCCTCTTTTCTCTACATTCTCCTCCCTTCTGTTCCCCTCCCCCCACCTCTCAACCTGACTCTGTAAAAGATCAGTCCTTATTTTTTAGAGGGTTTCCGGTTTTAATGAGTCACTTTTGTTAAAGATTCCACCACTCGCTGCAACTCCTTGTGGTTCATTTTACTTCAGTCAAATAAAAATGAAACTTCTCTGAGTGTGTTGTGTGAGTTTATATAATTCTATCTTCATTTAGTTCTTTTCAATATCAGTGCCTAATTCCATAATTAGCCTATAATTACTTATAGCCTTTACACTTGTTGAAAGCAACTAAGCACATTTAGTTAACAGCACTTTTAACTTTGTGTTTAATTTTACTCATACTTCATTACTCTGCTACATTTCAAAGGAAAATGATTTTACACTATTTATTTGACCACTATAGTAACTATACTATACCACATGATCTTGGCTCTGGTGGTCTCAACCACTTAGTGGTGGGTCCCATCAGGACTTGGGGACCTCTAATCCATACTCAGTACAGATGTTCATGTATGCTGTGGCAGCTACTTGGTTATGCCTCTTAGTGTATGCTTTCCCATTTTACATCTTACATCCTGCTACTACGTACCGGCTTGTCTCTTTGCACGCCCTCTTTGGGTCCTGACTGCTGTACAAGTCCCCTCTATGGATCGGGTGCATATCTGGTGCCTCTGTGCTGTCCTACAGGTTGGCCTTTTTTTTCCACTGGAAGGATTTCTTGTCAGCTGATGATATATCCCATGAAGCGCCTTTGGGTGACATCTGCGTTAGTAGGGCTATAGCTTAACAAGGTCCACATCATATGTTGGGACAGCATAGAGTGGGTATGGATAGAGATTCAGAGGTGGAGTGACCATCAGTCACCTCATATACATGGATTAAATCAAGGAGAGAAGGTCTTATATTGAGGACATGCTGATGAAAAATGGGCTAGACAAGGAAATAATACTGAATTGAGCAAATGCAAAAAAACAGCAGACCCAAGGAGAGGGGTTACAAATGTGGGAAATATGTAAATATATAGCTGGTAGCCCAGTGCTCAAACATCAATAGAAGGAATCTACTATTGAAGCTGGAGCCTCCAACACTATAGGACACTACTAAACAGCATGGCGAGACTTGGCTGACACAGGACAGAGGAGAGGTAAAGAACTAGGTGCTACCCCACCACCAGCCATAACAGCTGAAGAAACAGCTGGAACAGATGTGAAAGGTGAAGGCCAAAGTGGTCCCAGTGGTAATAGGAGCATTAAGGGACAGTGACCTGCAAACGGGAAGAGTGGCTCCAGGTAAAACATCTGAAGTCTGGCTACATCTTTGAAATGCTTTAAAGAGGCAACCAGTCATAATGAATGATTCTACCAGTAATACCCACAGGACAGCACTGAACTGCTGCTGAAGGAGATTGTTTTAATTCATCCACATTCTAAATAAATTCTTGATATCCACCCACTTTTGGCACAGTTCCCTGACTAACTTGATGAAATCACCTCTCTTGAGAAATTAGTGCGACTCACAACTGTCCCTGTCTTTTTGTTTTCTGTGTATGCACACGTGGTGTGGTGAAGGGACCTCAGTTCATTCACACAATCGCAATCTAGGAGTTATCAGCTCCAAGGACGAGCAAATAAAAGCCACCCTGCCAGTCCGGGGACATTTTATCAAGCCCTGCTACCCTCGATCTGGTCACAAACAAACCAAGAGCCAACTCTTCTCTCGATCCACCTTCTGAAACATTCCACCTGCTTGAAAAAAAATGTGCAAATGAGAATTAATATTAACATAACTCTTAACATAACATGTGTCTTTTGTTTCCTGGTAAGGATAAAAACAGTTTAAACGGTCTGTCAGTGCCTCTCAGGCCTCTGGTTCTAAGTTATGTCACAGACCTGACCTCAATGAAACCCTGATCGGAAGTTTAAGCAATGACCTGAACTAAAAGTGGAAGGTAATGAATAATCACATTGCACGTTCTTGTAAATGATACTTTTCTTTATAAATGTCATGTGATTTAATGGAGGAGTCGTGAGAAAGGGGTAGGAATTTATATTCAAACATTGTTATTGTTTTGTTTGTTCTCCTTATTTATCTGTTTTTTTATTCCCATGTTTGAAATAAATTAATTATAAATTAATTAATTAATTAATTAATAACTAAACTAAACTAAACTAAACCTTTAATGATTCTTTCTAGTGGCAGTTTAAATATTTTTGCCTCTAACTTCATGGATATCCTGAAAACTTTTTTTTGTTTTTTTTTTGTTTGTTTAAACAATGACATTCCCATAAGATCTACCACACATCAAAGTCTGAGTTGGATGTTTAAATTTACATGGCACATGGAAATTTCACTACTGTGAGATAACAAATAATAAAGCTGCAGATTTGCAACTATGATGCGATTGTAGCTGAAGCTGTGCTGATTTTGTTTGGTGTCAAATGAACAAATCTTCAAAAGTTACTGAGCTAGATCCTGTTTTTTTCTTGAATAAATATCTTGTTGGTTTCATCTCCACTAAACTCCATCGCATATTATATAAATTTCCAGTTTGCTCTTGTGTCATGAACCATCTCCCAAGTCTGTTAGATTCAGCTCATGGTGACTTCCAGTAAAACCTTGGTATTAAGGCCCTGTTGCCTCACCCGGGTTTTGTTCTCCCCCTTCTCCTCCCCTCACCCTCTACCTCTGGTCAGGGTCGATCAATACTTCCCCTGTAGCTTATCACTAATGGGGAACTGGCTGTTTGTCCAAACTCTGCTCTGTCTACATAAAGAGTTGGACGGCACGGTATCAAACCTAAACGCGCCACATATCACCTGATGAACATGCAGCTCCGGACGCACTACTGGACTTTTAACTGGTTGGACAGACTTTGAGACAAAGACGACTGGTTCAAGAGAGAAGAGGTGGAGAGTAGAAAGAGAATAGCTGGGAGAATCAGGAGCGGGAGAATGATCCCCGGGTATGAATGAACGAAACTGGAAAAAGCATCCACTTTAGAAACTTGAGGTGAGTTGGTTGTCCTGCAATAGGTTTGAATGATGTTCTTATCTTAAAGTTTTATAAGGAACATTATGAACTATGATCAATTTAATATTTAGAGGCAGAAAAGTGCCATTTTCATCTCTGCAACATTATGTAATATCAAAAGCAGGAACAATAAAGATGAGTGTATGTCATTTGGTTTGGCCCAGCTCTTTTTTCTTCCAACTGTATTTGAGAAAAATGTATGCATAAATATTATTTTTGAATAGAAAAAAATGGGGATCGCACAGATGTTCTTTGACTTTGTTCCTCACACATTTCTTATTCACATGCAGACACATGCAAGCACACAAAATGCACACAGGTGCAGCCATCCCCACAATCGGTAAAGACTGGACTTTGGACACTTTCACAAATAACCTTTGTGTATTTGCTCTGCATTATTTTCCTTATTTCAAATGGTTCTCCATGTTTCTTGTATGTGTTTTATTTCAGAATATTGATGGCTACAAAATTTGGTTAATCAGATATAAATAGTTTAGTGTGATTTCAGACAAACATGAGTTTTTCAGAGGCCTAACAGGACAAATTATCTTTGTTTCTTCTTTGTTTTATTTATCATTATTCTTGTCTCCATTGATTCCAATGTTACCAAACTACTTTTTCCCCCCTTATTTCACCAGGTCATCCATCCAGCAGTTTGTATTTTCAAGCTCTCCGTCTGCCATATCTGCAGTAAATATTGTCCTCCAGAGCTGTGGAGTGTGACAATGGTGTTTGTGTCCTCTGTATCAAACGCCATTATCACACCAAATAGCTCCAGTGTGAAAAGAGCAACAATATGGTCATTAATCTTCTGTTTCACCTGTTTGTTGTTTTGTGACTTCTGTATAACCTTGTCCTCATTCAACCCGTAAAGCGTGCCCACAAGTTTTGGTGGCACCTATAGCTAAAGACAAATTACACCATGCAGGAGTGGCAGAGATGAAAATAGAAATGCTATGTGTTGATACTTCGTTCATGATCTTGAGCCTCTGAGTGTGACCCACTTATTTTTGCATTTGAGGTGCTAATTTGCTGCTGGAGACCTCCTTCTATAAGCATAAGAATAGATGACCCATTTGTTTTCATGCTGCTGCCTTTATTTTTAACATGCAAACAGACCATGAGAATCGTATTCTTGCAATGCCATAATTTATTATTGCACAGTTGTCCTCATCCATGTAAATAACATCAATAAATTTGTTTTTAGTCTGTTGCTGTAGAGTGAACCTTTACACATTAAACATTCCCAAGAAATAAACTGATGCATTGTTCATATTTTTTTTAAATATCTTAAACCCCATGTACAGAGACAAACACATATTTGCATATTCACATTGTCAGTGTCAAAATCATGACGAAATACCCCCTCCTCCCTCAAACCTGTAGGTCCAAGGTCCATTTACAGGAAATGTGAGTTGATTTAACTTCATAAAAAAAAGAAATCAGTAACAATCTATGACTATCAACATTTGTTTAACAACAAACATCTACACAAACATCTACCATAGCCTCACCCTGAGAGCCATGTCAGCAATTTGGGGCAGATATTTAGTAGGCAACAAAGAGAGTAGACGGCTTATTATATGGAAACGTTTTAATGTGCAATTAACTAGCTAGCATGCTATTGCACTCATATGAACTGTATACTGTATATATATATATATAAATATGTACATTTTGCTCTTCGTCTGGTGTGACCAATATAGTATAGATCCTTGAAATGATGCCAGACATTCTAAATCAACCTGACAAGCAGAACTGTCCCAGCTAATAAAAAGACAAATCAATAAATGTTCACATTTTTCAGTGAATATATTTAAAGGGATACTTAAGGTGAGCTTTATGTGTATAAAATGTGTTTGTGTTGTTTTCTAAATGAGCAAAAAATGAACAAAAATTAAAATAATGCAACAATTAAATGAATGAACATTCATCACATATTTTGTCACTTTGCAAACGCACAAAATTACACACTCGTACTGTGTAACTAAACAATATACGTCCTCTACTGTGTTCATTTTATTATACAACCTACCTGATGTGCATCTCTGGTAATCAATTACAAGGTTCATTAATTTAATGAACTAATAGTTTGAAAACATCACAGAAGTAGAAAATACAAGAAAAAGTCTGCATTGATCTGTGAAGAAAAAAATTCATTGCATCTCATCAATAAAGAAATCTCTAAGACATTACTGTTCAACACTGTAGACAAACTAATCACTCATCATTTTCAAGTGTTTCTTCAACTGTCACAGTTTCCCCAAAAACCAAAGTGTCCTTTACTTTATAATAAATACTCTCTCATAAAGAAATACTGGTTAAAGTAAAATGTGTCTCTCAAATGATCTGGCCTGTTGCAGGCCAGATTTGTAGACACCTATCTGATTCCTCCTCAAGAGGCCGGACTCTGCATGACGAGGGCGAACGTGATGAAGAAAAAAATCACCAAACACGTCACCGTTTCAATAAAATGAAACCCGATATTCACCTCCTACTATGACTTGCCCTTCATTATTGGCCCAAATGTTTTCTTCTTGGGTGTAGCAGAGGGTTGGGGTTTGGGTTTAAGAGCTGATGCGTGCTTTTTAGCTTTGGGCTGCAGAGATTTGAGGCCCAGGATCTCACAGTACTTGTTGCACTGGTGCAAGGCTTTGAACTGGTCGATGAAGGAGGTGGCACAGTTTCCTTTGAATCCTTTATATCTAGAAATAGATAAATAGATAGATAATAGATAAAGAAATAAATCATTAACACATCAATTTGCAAATACCAATCATTTCCATCTATTATCGGTCTAATGGGAATACTCACCCTTTTTTAGAGGTGGCTATTCCCACATCAGTGAGCCTCATTCCCACGCCTGGAAACCACAAAAAATCTAACTGTTATTTAGTACTTTAGTAGTAGTCATTTTTATTCTATCTGCATATGAAAATATTTTCCATACATTTCAAAATATGACATTTTTCATGGTTTCCCAACCTTGCATGTCAGTAACCAGCAGGTTGCCCTCAGTCTTATGGTAGACCCAGTGCTGAAAAGCACAACATTTCTGTCCCGCCTCCGAGTCGCATCTCATCAGGTTGATCTCTTTGCCATCCTTGACTGAATACTTGACGAAGTCACCAATCAGCTCCTCCTCCAGTGTGGCGTAAGGTATGTCATTGGACGGACGGTGAACCAGGTAGATGGGAATGATCCTGAGGACAGCATGAATCAAAAAGACTTGAGCTATGAGTTTTTTTTTTTTTTTTTACATTATTCTAAAATAATATGAGGGTAAATGTGCTGCAGAGAGTTTTGTTGTGTTGTGTTGTTCCACTCACTCAGGGATCTCTCCAAATGATTCAAATGACTGAGCTGCAGTGGTGTATGCCTTGATGTATTCTCTTGCAGTGTTCTGGACCTGGCACTCCTACAGAGCAAAACATCAGTTACAACACAGCTACTGGCTGTATTAGAGGGTTTCTGCACATGATGATGATTAATCTATAGAATACCAACAAAGTATGTAAGTAAACTCGGAAAGTCGGAGGAACCCCATCACCCACGACATCTACACTGCATATCAACAGTAGTGGAAGCTCCAGTAATATACTTTTTATGAGCACTACTGACTTGTTTGTGTCTCATTAAATCAGTCGTACACATAGTATTGTCCAACTTATACCTTGTGGATATGTTGCTACGTTGTTTATATCGGCTACTAATTGTTTATATTCCGAGAGGGCAAGCGCAGCCAGTGTTTTCTTGGTTTTCTTGAATGTAATTTGAAATTCTTCATAAAAAACTATTGATATGCCATTAGAAATGTGGGGCAAACAATTTTGACAAAAGTGTTAATGCACAAAAAACTTGTTAAAAAGTGTTACACTTGCAACAAAATTACATTTTGAAACTTTTTAATACACTTAATTGTCTGGATATAGTTTAGGCATATTTTTTCATAAAAACTTTTTGCACAATATATATAAAAAAAAATCCAAAAAAAAGTTTGTTAATGTGATAATAATATTGTAATTGTGTTACCATTAAAGTTGAATTTTTTTCATTCTATTTCCATAATTTTGGTCAAAATAGTGTGTTGCATGTAGGATTAATGTGGTTTTTGGTTCACAATGAGGACTTTTAAGCACATAATGCAACACAATTTGAGCCATTAATGAGAGACGTTCTTACCTCTACAGCCAAGGTAAAGTTCTTCTGAATGAGCTCGTCATTGTTGTTGGTCGCATAGCTGATAGCATTGTGTACTTTGAGTACACAGGAGTGTCCGGAGGGTAACAGTGATATCTGACCCGTGTGCAGCTTGGTCCGGAAAGCCCGCCGGTGCATCCCCTCCCCAAAGTGGACCTTTTCAGTGATGATGCTGACAGGTTGGTTCTCTCCAAAGTATTGGTCAGATAGGAAATCCTCTTTGAACAACAGCTTGGAACACTGGACGTCCTCTTCTTCAGTCCCCATCTCTACAGGGGCAGCTACAAAAAAGATAAACAGACATAAAGTTTCATCTGTTATCTAACAAGATCCAAAATGAAAAAAACTGGGATATGAGATAATAAACCTTTTCTAAGATCACAACTCACACGCGATGGTCTTTGGGGATGGAGGGATGACAATCTCACTGAGCACTGTAGAATAGAATCAAAAAGATGTAATGTGTGCATTTCTAATGTCCACGTTCTGCATAGGTGTCTATACAGTAAGTCATACCTTCATATGTGAGCAGGTAGTCCAGGGTGACTGATCCGTGTAAACTGGTGAGGCGACACTGGTACTTTCCCAAGTCTTTGTGAGATGCATTGGAGATGATCAGTGACACTCTGCTCTCATCTCCTGCACTTCAGAGAAAGGTACAGTGTCACAAAATGCTGCACAAAGCCACAGATGTCTGAGCAATAACACTCTCATATTGGATCCGATAAAAAGTGAATCACTATGACATTTAATTATACGCATGAGGTGAGGCAAGTTTATTTGTAGAGCGCATTTCAATAAAGGACAGACAGAAACAACATGAAACAATATAAAAAAAGCATTTAGATATAAGTTTGGGAAAAATAAAGGTGAGTAATTTGAAAATATTGAGTAAAATGTAAAAATAAACTAAATACCTTCTCTTGATCTCAGTCATGACGGTGCCGTCTCTGCTCCAGGTGACGGTGTATTGGGAGAAGACAGCTGAAAACTGACACCACAGGCACAAACTCTGAGGGTCTCCGCTCACTGCCTCTGCCTGGATGGACTTCACCACCTTGGGCTCTGCAGACATTATCATAATGCTTTTGTTATGAGGTGAGGAATGTGAGTTTACATACCTTCATGCAGGAGAACAGACTGAAAACTGCTCTTGTGCTGATAATGTGTCATACAAGAGTTCAAAAGTGGTTTGATGTTTATTCCTTACCTTCCTTAGGAGGGATTTTCTGCTTGACCACGTCACTGTACGCCTTCTTAGGAGTTGCCCCGGCATCTACCTTGGCCTCCTCTCCCTTTGACTGAATAGGAACTTCTGGTTTTGGTAGTTTTGACTCAAAAATACCAAAAATCTTCCCAAACTTATTCTCTGACAGGCGTCGTCTTTTAATATCGTCCTTCAAAGGGCTGGTGAAGCTTTTGGGCTGCTTATCTATATGTTGTGGAGGTGGTTCTCCCTGGGAACCTTTTTCCTCTGGTATTTTGGATGTTATACCAGCCACATGTGAATGATCACTGTCTTTTTGAGCGTTCACAGCTTTAACACCCAGCTTGGCCTCAAACATATCAATCCTTCCTTTTGCAGCCTTTGGTTTTGCTCCTTTCTCCACCTCAACCAGTGGCTCCACCACACTTTTCACTCCTGTTGCATTCTGTGCGTGTTTCTTTTTCTTCTTGCTGTGTGGCTTAGTTGGAACCTTCTCAGTTTCCTCACCAGTCTCAATCACCAATTTAGCCTCCGTGTCCTCAGGCCCAGATGTAATGTTCTCACTTGTTTGATTTTCATCAGTTAGAGGATGAATTTCTTGCTCTTTGCAGACCGGCTGGGCTGAAACATGGTGACATAAGTTCTCCTGTTTCTTGGGAGCTTGTGCATTATGATGATGACCCGCCGACTTGTCCTTTTTGGAGCGTGTTCTGCTCTCTGATGTGGACTTGTGGGTTTTGTGAGGCATCTTTCCTGGCGTTTCTTTATTCGAATCAGCCTTCTCAGATTTCACAGCTGCGGCTATGGGTTTGGCAGCTCTTGAGACAAACAGGTCATTTAAATCTAAAGTGATGACTGCGACGCGGCTCGTCTCTGAGATGAAGAAATTATCTGAGGGGACAACGGCTAGGTTTGACAGCTGCCTACTGAGGTCGTGAATATCCTCAATTACTGTTTTCCTCTCAGTGAAGAAACACTCTGTAGTGTCCAACCCCGGTTGACCCTGTGGTGAAGACTTACCAGAATCTATTGTATTTTCCTTCTTATTAATCAACTCCTTATCATCTTCCAAAGAGCGTTTGACAGTAATCTCATCTGTGGTTTGCCAGGGAATGCAGGGTTGTTCGTGATCATTGAGAGACCTTTTGACACAGGTTTGATCTCCTCTAAAACTTCTGTTTGTCTGACAGATGAGCGGGCAGCCGACACCCAGAGGGGCTATGGGTATGATAAACTTAGTACTCCCACACTGTGGCTGCGACTGACTGACTAACTGAACGTTTGTATTGAGGCCAGGGTGTTTGTCCACACTAGGCACGTGTGAGTCCGTCACTGCGTGTGTGGCGAGGAGATGATCTGTTGAAGACTTAGTTCCTCCACGATCAGCTGGCACAAAGCTCCGTTTAGCTTCCTGCTTGGCCACCAAGCCCGGCTGGGAGATTGGCCTATTGTGCTCATCTGTCACTTCACACAGTCCATCTGCAAAGGGCTGATAATTAAAAAGGACAAATATCAATAAAAATGACATGGAATTTAATTTTAATCATCTTACGTTTGAGCATAAGATTCAGATTCAACTAGACTGCAATAGCCTATGAATGAATACGCTCTATGTGTAATAATATTGTTAAAGTGCTGACTTATATATCACTTACCAATAGTCGGCTACAAAAACAAGCCATTTCAGGTCTTTTTTTTATCATTTTCTGCTGAACACATACCTTTCTATAGAGCCATGAAGCAGAAGTTTATAAAACACCATGTTCCTATATCCAATCCGACAGTCCATATGTCTTGCATGAACCTGAAACCTACACTGTCGCTGTTATAGACAGGACCTCCAGCAATGCCTTGCACACCTAAGCCAATCAAAAGCAGCCTCCAGGCCATAGGACCTGTTGGCGTCCTGATTCGGGGTTTTTAAAGGAGATGCGGTCGGAATGGGTGCGTTAAAGGTTGAGTACGAATAGAGAGAGAGAGAGAGAGAGAGAGAGAGAGAGAGAGCAAAGGAGGGTCAGGTTTCAGCCCTCAGCTGTGCTCTCCTCTCACCCCTTCGCTGCATGCTATTATCATTGAACTCTCAGCTATTATTAGATGCCATTTCTGTCCATCTGAAGTTTTCCTCTCAGCCACTCCTGTTTCCTTCAACACACGCAGCTGTCAGTCTTTGAGATGGGAGCCAAAGGACTTATCCAATAATACAGAAACAAGCCAGACCTTGGGTGCAAAATGAATGGCTCCAATTCAAAGCAAGGTGACAATACTCGTGGGTATGATACGTGGTGACATACGTTGATTTCTCTCTCAGGACTACTATACAGTATGTACCTTCTGACTGGCTATCAATACTGAAGGTATGATAACACTGACAAGGGCAGAAGTTGGAATGTCTCTCAGCTTTCTGGCCATGTTTCCAAAGCATGTGACTAATTTTTCTGTTGGCCAGCACGACTGATTAAAGGTGATCGCTATTATTCTTTCTAGTGAAGGTTGAATCTTTCCATTGCTCTCGCCCACATACTTCAGAAAAAGTGTGGAGTGTAAAGATAGGTTTATATTTGTGTATGTATGTGTGAGAGCAACAAAAATACTTTAAAACTCTTTTCTAATGTGTACCGGATAATAAGCCCTAATATTTTACAAAAAAAAGAGACAATAATGAATATAAGACATATCAAATGTGAGCTTACCTCCTCAATTATTAGCCCCGTTGGTGCATTTAGTCCCTCCAAATCTGCATCCTCTATTATATTCAGTATTATTGGATCTTTCTCAGTGCTGATGAAAATGTCTGCCTCAAAAGACTCGACATATCCACCAAAGTGAGAAAGATCCAGATCAACAGAAGGAGTAGATCCAGGAATCAACTCTCCATCGCATCCTCTAGGAGAGGCCGCTGTAGCACTGGATGATCCCATGGATGAGCAGTGATGTGTCGGGCATGGAGAAAGCTCAGCCTGGCTGCTCTGGACTTCTTCTGGATCCTTTTCTCTTTGTGTGGATGTTGTCGTATCACAGAGGGATTCCACCCTCTCTGAACCCTCTTGTCTTGCAGCTTCAAGGCACAAAGAGAGGCATCTCTGCCCGGAGAGGACGGAGCTCTCTGGGATGTTTTGTCCCTTTAGAGGGTGATCCTGGACACCCATGGGTGGCTGTAACTTTACCTGCACCGCTGCCTCTTGACCCTCTCTGCCTTTAGATGTCTCTGTACCTATATGAGTGTTTACCTCTGCCAGCGCCTGCGTTAAAGCATCTATCTCTGCACCTATCTCTGTGAAGGCAGCTGTGAGGTCCTCTGGGGGAGACGTGATGATCCCAGTCCAGTCTGAGAGTGCGCTCGCCCAGCTGTCCACTGACGACCACCTCTCAACCCGTGGCCCCCAACCTATACTGTCATCGTCAGACCGGCCAATCCCTTCACCACCTTCAGGGTTGTAACCTGACACTAGTGTCTCTGTTGTGGGAAAAGATAAATCACTGGTAGCTGTGAGCCCTCCCTGTATCACAGAATGACCGCTATTACCCAAAACACCCCTGTTCTCTGTATCCACATCTGCCAGATACTGGCACGCGTCCAGCCACAGTTCAATGGGGCTGTCGCTGCGTTTCAGATGGGAGGTTAAATCATTGACCTTAGCCTTCCCTCGATGAGCATCATTTACTGACATCGACCCAACCTCACAGGCATCCACAGCAGGTGGTCTCAGCGTCTTGTGCTGGCTCATACCTGACTCATAGTCCAGCGTAACTCGTTCCTCAATATGACAACACTGCGTCACCACATTTTCTGAATCACACACCGAGTCATGTGCATTGTACTCAGGGTCAGCCTTTTTCCCTTCTGTCTGTGATAATGGCTGGTATTCAGGACCTTTTATCTCCTCTGGATCAACATTAAGGCTCAGATTGAAGTCCTGTGTCTCACTTTCAAAGATATAAAGGTCTGACAAAGGCGCTATAGCTGTATCACTCTCTAAGCTATCTGACTGATGTGATAACGACCTTAACAGAGCAGTGACAGGGTTGAAGCTGGAGCAGGAGGGAGATTCAGGCTCCATCAAACCTTCCGAAGTAGATGGTAAGACAGGTTGAAGTCTTCTATTTTCTTGTATGAGAGAAAAGGCGAGTGCTGGTTCTTTAAAGTAAAACTCAGGTTCAGATTGGCGGGAAATAAGATCATGAGTCAAAAGAGGTATTACAGGTTTTGATGGCCCAAAATAGCTATAAACTCTGCATTCGTCATCCTTCGGTGCGGACTCCAAGCAAAATGACAAGCACTCTGACTTATTATAGGTAGATGACAAAGGCTTCAAACAGCCCGAGTCACTGCTTTTCTCCTGAGACAGGCTTTTGGAAACATTTGATGAAGTCTCAGTTGATTTGTCAGCAGCTTCTGAGAGCTCTGACACAGCCTCTGCTTCTGTCTTGTATGCAGACGGTGTGTTTTCTAGGGGACTGTGCAGAGGAGACAGAGAGCCTAAATCCCCAATTGGACTGTCTGTAAGAGCTTGTGGTGATCGTGTTTGGTTATCCGTGCAAAGGGGTGTCGGATCCATCAGGAGTTCTAGTTGTGTTGCTCGAGGAGGTTGTCAGCAGTGAGACTCCGGGTGTCAAACATCATCTTCAGGCCAAGTGTTTGGATGAATGACATGAAATTCTTTGCACAGTGTCGGTGCCTGGCTTCTGTGGATTCATCTTCTCCCCTGGGTCCGACTGTATCCTTGTATTCTAGGAATCAGTTCCTGCAAAGTGAAGCATGTCATTAGCGGAGCATTCAAATATTTCACAGTTAAATTTCAAAACCAAAAAAGTCAGCAGATACAGTCAAATCTCTGATCTGAGGCTCACATGTGTATTTATCTCCTTGATCTGAAGAATTTGAACTAAGGCCCAACATCTCCCTCTAGTTTATCGTAGCTGCAGGAGGTGCTGCTTTAAATGGCACATTGCATCTATTTTAGAAGCTTTTAAAGGACACTTAAAATACCCGCACAACAGGAAATCTTCCTGTTGTTGTTGAAGCTGATAAAAAGGACTGGTGTGTGGTGGTTGTGTTGTTAGAAGCTGCAGACTACAATCATCAGTTTCTGTTGCCTTGTACAAGTGTGGGGATTTAAAATATGCATTGTCTATATTATCAATATATTAGGCTATATTATATGGATTATATTTAATAATATGTGGGTTCGTGCATTAGACAGTGTTTGATTCATTCAAAGAGTCAGTGATATTTTACACAATCCTGTCCAGTCAGTATTATTAAGTACTATCTACCAGGTAAGAGACACTAGAGCTGCAAGTAGTTACATGTTGGGAGAATTGTTACATATCTCTGGGATTACTCATTTGTTCAAAGTAACTACATTGTAATGCATGATTTGATGAGGAAGGTTCCATTCCATATTTTCTCCTTCTTTCATTTGAGTGTATTTGTGGCAAAAGAGGAGAGGAGGCCGAGCTAGCTGGCTAGATGGTAGCCCGTTCAAGGCAGGGCTGTTGCGGCTTTATTGCGCCTCACAGTTCTGTATAAACGTCACAAATCAAATGCGTAATGGGGGGGGGGGGGGCATTGTTGCCTCTGAACCAGCAGCGGGGGCAGTAGGAGCCAGAATTGTCGGTATAAACAGAGCGAGCTGGTGAGGCGGATGGACAGGACGTGGATGTGTGATGTTTTGATGACGTATTGTTGTGCAAACAACAACCGAGTGATTTAAAAAGCAGCTAGCAGCTGTTTAAATGAGTATAATCAGTATATAATCAGTATTTGTTCAGTATAAATGAACAAAGGATGTCAGTGCATGGAGTGAGGTAATGGGTTTAACAAGAACAAAGCAGTTAATCACTGAAGTAAAACATTCTTTTCTGATTGTGTCATTGCAATTTTGTTCTAAAGCACAAATAAACACGACCACGTCTCTGCACAACCCACTAGATTGTGTGAGAATACTAAGTGTGGCTTCATCCTGCCTCTCTGCCTTGCCTGTCTGTGTGTAGCTGGCCCCATCTAGCCTTCAGACAGACACAGAGACCTGCAGCACTGTATGATAGAGCGAGAGCAGGGGAGAGAGAGGAAGACCAGGGTCACTATGCTGTTACAGAGTCACGACCTTCAGCTGTAATTGGCTGGGAGCTTCACCGTGTTGCCCAAAGGTTGACACCTAGAAACGCCCCAAACACAGCAACTACTAAGAAAATAGGAATTTACAGTGATAGAGCATAGTCTGTGTAGATAAATGCACTAGTGAGTCATATGTAATGATTGAGAAGCATTAATTTTCTATGAGTTTCTTTTAAGTTCTGTAAAATATTCAGATATACAGATTATATTTAGAAACCTGCAATGGAACTGTGACGAACAACATTTTCTTTTGGAATTCAGGTTTTTCGGATTCAGGTTTTTCTTAACATTTACATTGATGCACATCTGAAAACCAATTAAAAGAGAAACTGTAGCTCTCATTTAATGTATACCCTAAAACCGACATGTATGAAACTGCAGTCTCTTGCTAATGACGTCAACATTCATGAAATTCCAAACTTAAATTATATATGATATTGGAAATAAAGTGCCCTGTGCTTTTGGGTCTTTTGGGTATTTGTCAAATTCTTTTAGGTTACAGCTGCAATTATTAGTGACTTACAAACTAAAAAGAAGAACATTGCTGTGTCCTATCTTAAAATTCCCAATGTTCCCCAGTACCTGACACATGCACAGAGGCCTGCCAAGACGTGTTGAAAGTGGAGGCTTCAAATCAAGTGCGCTGATACGCAAGATTGCAGGAAGGGAACTGGCAGCATAGACACTGGAAAAATACCAGTGCATCTTCACCCATGACCTGCATTTGTCAGATTCCTGCTGCGGTGAAGGACACCAAGCCTGAAATGTTTACTATGGGATACAGATACTAACCTTAGTCAGTCTATTGACCAACACCTTGAATTCAAACAAATTTGGATAAAACCCAGACAAAATAATAATATTAGGGTTAAATGTTACTCAAGCAATGTCTTATGAACATGATAATATTTTTGCTCCAAGTGTCAGTATGTCAGTAAAAGCATTTTGATCATGATCATGATGGATTTCCATTTCCCAAAATGAATGCATTATCTCTGATTTGCCACAAACACATTTACTGTAGTCCATTGATCATACACATATATGGTCCTTCTATCAGAGTTGTAACCTACCTCTAGAAATGCTTGGGATTCTAAAATCAATCTTGTTTGTATGGTTGATTAGCAAATTCGACAGGCCTTGATCTGGACTGATATTAAAAAACAATAAAGCTGTCAGCATCCGCGCGAGTGAGAGCAAGAAAGTGTAATTCGATGTCATCTCGACGTTCTGTGCCAAAATATGTCCCTCCCGTGGTCACAGAACACCCCACCAGCCTGCTGGATCTTTAAAGCCTCCATATGAGAACAACTTGCTTGAAGGACCTGAGCTTAACGACCCATTAAGTGAACATGATTAAATATAATAAGACAAGCCTCTTTGAGGCAAGATAAGATAATAATAAGTGTATCATATGTATATTGCAGCACAGCAGAGTGTGTGTGTGTCTGTCTGTGTGTGTGTGTGTGTGTGTGTCAGTGTAATTGACAGCATTAACCTTTCCCAAGTAAAGCCACAAATAAAACACGTTACCTAACAGCTGAATCACACATGATAAAAGTATTATTAAAGCAGTTTTCAATGCCAGATAAGGGGACTTCCAGCCATGCATGTAGTACGTACCCTTCTCATAGCCGTGTGGTTGAGGACATAGACCTGGGATGTAGGACTTCAGTATGAGCTCAGGCAGAGCCGGCGGTCTCGGGGTGTGAGTCTATTTTTAACTGCTGTCCCCCGCAAGTACAAATTCAGTTACCTGATAGTGTGGATATGTGGCGATCTTCAACATTTAACACTCAATCTCTATATTTACAGGCTGTTTCAGTGATGGCCTACTTTAAGAGCGATTCTGACTTGTGGTTGTTGTAGAATTATTAAGAGAAATGAGTATTAAGTAATTCAGGATTTACAAAGTATTTTTCTTATTAGACATCCTCTATAGAAGAAAAAAATGTTAAGTCACAACACGGCAACTCAGTGTACCATTGGTCAACATTTTCATTATTGCATTTATGTTATGTTTATGTCTTGCAAGTTATGTTAAAAAGATAAATGAGATACTAACACGTAATATTGTGTTTTTCCAAAGACGTAATCAATCATTTCTAATTTTCAGAAGGTTGCTACTGGCTTGTAGAAACTAAGTTTTAAATTATACGTTGTGTAAACATATTTAGCAGGTGGGGCTCTAATCCATTTATATTCAATAGGTGCAAAGCAGCAAATTAATGCAAAGATTGAGGTTTACGTTTATGATGAGGTCAGACCTTTCTTGGCTTTTAATGGAAAACTATTAGATTAGAAGTCAATTATCTCCCAGTGGTGTGACATCATCAAACTACTCATATTATAAGCAGTTAATGATTTAAATGACAGGTAACTGGAATAGTCCAAAATTTGGTCAGAAAGTGGTGTTGATTTGGCAGTGATGATGACTTGTTTGTCTTGTATTCGGCCTCCCGGTCAAAAGTCAGCCAGGATAGGCTCCAGAAAAAGGATAGAAAAGGTATGACTGGATAATAACTTCAACCTGTTTTCTATTAAATCACATTCTGTTGCATGATAACCTTCAGTACCTTTATCCTGCTTACAAAGCTCCTGTACATTACTGTCTTTGACTTCATACCTCGGCTTGGGCTTTTACACTGAAGAAAACTTAACATTTTGCCCATTTTCTGTCCTTTTCCTCTTTGTATATCTTTAAGAAAACTGCTGACTAAATGTTGTTCGATAATGACATTGACAGTTTTTGTAACCTAGAGTAATTTATGACTCTTATGTAATTGCTCCTGTGACAGGTGAGGGGAGCAGATACTTTAACTGCTTTAAAATCACCACATTGTAAATAACAATTGAACAAAAGATGCCGTCCAGTAAAGCAGCAATGTCAGACTATTTGAGCTATTATCAGCTTTTACTGTTACCCCTCTGCTTTTGTAAAGCACTGTGTGCAGTCACTATTGTGAGTGGGAGTGTGTGTGTGTGTGAGAAACCAGTGACGAGTTTCATGAATGAACACCCCCCACCCCCCACCCACCCACCCGCCTCACACTCACACACTCATACACACTACAAAGAGTTTATTATTACAAGTACAATAAAGAGGATGACGGCACACGCCGTTAAAATGATGTCATGTCCTTTTGCTCTCTCCTTGCCATTATGTAACACTTGTGTCTGCACACCTGTCATGTTCTTGTGAATCTACTAAGCAACAGAGGGAATATTATGGGACAGTTGGTGCATGTGCTTGTATGTGGGAGTTCTGTAATCATCCTTATTTGATTCTACTCTGCAGTATTTTCTTTATTTTAAAATCATAAAAAAACTCATAAAAAATTGCAAACATATTATTACTTATACTCTTGAATAATATGATGCATTGCTGTTGACAGTATATAATTTAGTTGAAATTAGCACAACTACATCTACAGTAGTACAATATAACATACACAGCAATGCAGCAATAATATTCAAAATAATAGATCTATTTAATCAGTTGCATTTCTAGTATCAAACAATAAAACACGGACAAGGACCATTTTACTGCATAATGATTACTTTTACTTTTAATACTACATTTTGCTGACACTTTTCATTAAGTAAGTTTTTGAATGCTGGACTTTTACTTGTAGTGCAGTATTTTCACAGTGCGATATTGAGTCTTTTACTCAAGCATCATTAGAGATTCATTGTGCAAAATGTAACAATACCCACTGTCTGTATTCTGATGTGTGCATAAAACAGTATGTAATATGTTTTAAATGTAGGTATAAATGTGGAATCATGCAATAAAAGAAAATATCTGACAGCAGCACTAATAACACACATTTCTCACAAAAGCTCAATTTTTCTTTTTTTTCAGTGGCTGAATCAGTGTTTGAAAATACCTGAACAGTCTCAGACATGTTACACTATCTTGAGCATGTTGTTGTGGGGTTTAGGATTCGACGTGGCCCGTGGACTCTTGTAGTGTCATCTTACTAAAGCAAGATGTATTTTTACACCATGTTGTCGCAGTCTGCCTCAGGCTGCCGTCTGGCCTCCTTCCTGTAACTTCCCGAAGATCATCGGGTGGAAAATGGCGGTAGGGGGCCCATAGCAGACATATGATGAATATGAGACACATCTTCACTATGCCAAAGTGCTATGAAAGAAATTGCAAACCATATTTGGCATTACTGTGGGACCAGTAAACACATAGTGATATGGCATAAAACATGATTAATATGACTGGAAATTATGGCAAAGAGTCGGGGAGAATTTTTATTTTATCTTCATCCTAATATAATACGAGAAGGAAGTCTGTACAATTTATACGGACATGTAATCAATAGCCTTTAAAGTTCTTAACAGCAAGTCACAGTACAGTATGTTCTATGATGCTGATTTTAAAACATAACTCCAGAGTAAGAGCTTGTGTCTGGTATAAACAGTGGCAGGAGAATCAAGGTATTTCTTTGAGGCTGTTGCTCAACTGAATACAACACATTACGGAGCGCATGCCCTGCATAACTCAAGTACTGGGATGGAAACGTAGACGCTGGGCATCTTTGCACCATAGGAAACCAAAAACCTTTTGTTCTGGTGTCATCAGCTGAGTCAGTGTCACTTGTAAATTCCGACTGACTGCCATGGAAAGTGCAGTGAAAATATTGCCTGGGTTATTTGTCTTGTCTTACACCTGAACCGTTAATAGGAAGGGAAATGTGGAATATGACTACAATGAACTTGGAGTCACACTATCCTTCAATAGGGCACCAATCTAGTATTACTAATCTAGCGCAGAAGTAGTAGCCATTTAGTAATCATTAGAAACTTTAGAAACAAACAGGATTATTATCTACATAAGCAAGAATTTAAGAATAACACTGATAAATAGCTTACAAGGGGAAACTGAACAGACAATATGACCGAGGACGATAACTAGATTCTTTTGGGTGCCGATTTGTCTCTATGTGCCGCTCCATTTTAGGAGGAGGTAGGGCCTCTCAACCAGCACAGTAAACACATAACCCACCACCAGCGTGAGCACCAGGTGGCCAAGGAACAGGTACATCTAAAGAAGAGACGAGAAAGATGAAATTAATGGTAATACCTCAGCATTACGCTTTATAGAACGGAATGAAATGTGCTGCCTGAAGTACTTACAAAGTTGATGTCTGTATAGTGGATTGGGGTCTCTTGCAAGCCGATGTAAAGGATGATAAAGACAGGATGTGTCAGATAGCAAGCAAAACTAATGTTGGATAGAGGAACCCAGAAACCCAGTGATAAGAGGCTCTTGATAAAACCTGGAGAAATAGTGAGAAACACAGAGGAATATTTAGCATTTTTTAAATACACACGTCATGCTTGCTTTAATGTAGCTTTTACTTCCATGCCACTTAACAATGCATGTATGTGTCATATCTATATTTGCTTATCAAATCATTAATTTGGTTTTGTACACTGTTGGGCGGTAGATGATGATTAGAATACATTGTCTTAAGTATTGCATAGGCTATAAAGGTTACAAAAAATGTATAGTATATTTTTCTCATATTTCCAACTGAAGTTTGAAATTATGGTACAACAAGTTACTATATAAAAGTGTTGTTGATGACTAATCAAATAAACAAATATTTGAATTTTTGTTAAGATGCATATTTGAAATTGTAATCAGTTTGTCCTGACTTTGAACTCCGGGACATCCCCTGCACTGTGTTTACCTCCGTGACCGTCCTCACAGGCCAGTATGATCCAGGTCACTGACACAGCCCAGAGCGTTCTGTGCAGTCCCTGGTAGAGGGCATGTGGCACGGATGGATAGGCTGGAGTCTCCTTCAGGATGTAAGCCAATCCCACCAACACAGCCATGAGTGACAGACAGCAGAACCAACCAAGCGCTGCCTGCCACTGAAGACAGCAAGACATCATCATTTGTATGTGTATTGACTTTATTTGGCTTGATGATATCAGAAAAGAGCATATTCTTACGTGCTCATACTAAAAGGATAAGTTGTGTGTAGGTAGTCAGATATTCTCACCTTTTGCTTTAACAGTTGATCTTTCCTTGTTGTCAGGTATATTCCAGTCAAGATCCCTATTAAAAACGGCCCATATCTTGTGTAGGGTTTCCCATAGTAATACAAGACATAATTCTCATATGTCCTGCAAAATAAAGGAGCAGACATTTTCTGAATCTTAAGGAAACATATGGAATGTTAAGTTTAGCAATGTACAAAATAAAAGAATTCATGCATCTTCATGCATTTGGTAGCGTGTTTGCATTAAAATCAGTTCGCCATCACTAAGTCTTACAGTGTAGATGGCTGAAAGACTGGCAGCTGCAGGAGTGCAGTTACGACAGCACTGGCCAAAGTGGTCATCAGCAAGAGGCCTCCAGCAACGACGGCAAACACACCTCTGTTTCTGATAAACAACAAAAGATTGTAGAACTAGAGTTAATATGGTAGCCGTGGTTCAAAAGCATTTATTTCAGAAAAATAAGAAGGGACATACAGTCTATAAAAGTAGATCAAAAGAGGAGTGGTGGCATAACACTGGAAGTCCAGAGACAGGTACCATGTCCAAGGAACACACTGAGGAGAAAGATGAAATGTTCAGAAATGTTTCTAAATAACTGTGTTACTATATAGTATGTAGGTCTGTATACTTACTATCTCATGGACTTGGAGGAGATTGCTAACCAACAATAAATTGGCCCACCAGTAAGTCTTACAATCCATTAATGTATCTATGAATGGGAACCAGTAGGGTCCCCACTGGACCAGAGAGGTGAGAGCAATGGTTAGACACATAATGAACAGATGCAGTGGTTGAATCCTGGAACAAATGAAAGACAAAGAGAACACACATTTACCGTCATGGTTTTATAGAACACATACAACAAAGAGCTTTTTAAATCCTTTTTTTGTTGCCAAAAAAGAAAGAAAGAAAGAAAGTGACTCTGATAGATTGTCATGACTCAATTACAGTACCTTTTAATCCTCTTGAAGAGGTAGCTGGCCAACAAACTCGGGCTCAGTTTGTCTTCAGCCTTGTCGATGGAGCCCAGCAAAGATCTGGCACTAAGCAGACCCCTGCAACACAGAAGCTGCAACTTCAAGCTCACATAGAACTTCAATTTTCTACACATGATTTGATAAATTATGTAAACTTGTCTCGGTCTCACCCTAGCAGTAAAAAGGTGTCCACAGCCAGAAAAACGGGTCCGCTAATGGAAAGCACATACAGAGGGCTGCTCTCAACTGTTTTCCTCCAGTTTTTGTAGTTATCTGTTATAGGGACGATGCAGGGAATGGATATTTAAGTCACACTGAATGACTTTCAGACTGAATGAGCAAGTCGTGCTATAAGTAGTCATATACCCAGGTTGTTTATTACGGGGAACTGTGCTGAGTGTCCACATATGATCCATAACAGGCTGAGAACACGGATGCCATTGAGGGAGGAGTAGCCGCCTTCTGAGATGCTTGAGGAGGTACTTAAGACGCCCTGGGTGGTAGTTTGTAGAGACAACACCTGAAGGCACCGGTGCACACAGCTTCGAGGAAAACACAGAGGAGTGTGGCTGGTGCTGTCTGCAAAAGACGACTTTTCAATAAAGCAATGTATTTTTGCAGATTCTACAACTTCCCTCTGTAGTTGATCTTCCAATCACAGCAGAGCATGATGCTCGTGGTGCATCTTGCTAAATGCTTTCAGGAAATCTTGGACTCACACACACACAAAAACCCCATTGTACTTACTATTACTATTTTCCTCTGAGGTACTACTATTATTTTCACTGCTGGAAGAGTCATTGGTGTTCAGTGTTCCATAAAAGTTGAGGCCGGTGTTTAAACAGGAAGAGTCTGCTGTCAGACTGACCTCTCTGTTCCGTTGCCATCTTATTATAGCTGTAAACAAGGTAGCCGCAAGAGGAATGGCTACCATTACACAGCACACAAACCTGCAGGAGAAAAGGACTAGTCTGAAATGAGGTCTGGTGCACGCAAAGAGACGTTCAGTTTAAAGTTACAACATGCAGGTAAGACAGTAGATTAAAGTAATAGTCCAATATACTGACAGGCAAGTGACATCTGATGCATCAGGGGCGATCGTGTTGGACAAACAGTGGGTCATGATCATCTCCTGGGTGGACTGATTCACCAGGATGGGAGGTAAAGGAGGAATGAGGGATGTCTGACCAAACTGGAGTCTCCCTGTTGAGAAGGTGAAACAAGTCACAAGTAATATACAACAAATCCTGGACGGGTGGAAAAATACTGCAGTGATTTTACATTTTAAAATCACTGACCGTACAGCACCAGCGTTTGCACCTCCTCTTCCCCACAGGAGTCAGGAACACATAAACCCACAAAGTACTGGACTGTTCCCTACATGAGTAAAAACACTTTATTCAGAATCAAGTTTTTGTCCATCAGGATGACCTTTTAGTTTCTATAATAATAATTATGTTTTTGTTACCTGCCTAAGGAACACCTGGCAGTACTGTCCAGAGAAGGCGGGACCATGGGCAGAGTGGCACTGTTGCAGCAAGCCGGGTTGGTTGGCATTACCTCCTTCGACATTGCTACCCATCTTTCCAAATGCATCGTACACTGACA
Source organism: Chaunax sp. Z400 (assembly GCA_037577475.1). NCBI lineage: Eukaryota > Metazoa > Chordata > Actinopteri > Lophiiformes > Chaunacidae > Chaunax > Chaunax sp. Z400. Next base: position 16,297,731 of record CM075199.1, read on the forward strand.
CACAATACACACACAATCACCAACACACACACACACACACACACACACACACACACACACACACACACACACACACACACACACACACACACACACACACACACACACACACACGTGCAAATGTAAGAAAGACCAAAACAGCGACTGATTCAAACACCTTGCAAAATCTGTTTGGATGAAAAAGAGGCTGAATTTTTTAAAATAATAAATCATGTAAATTGTTATATTGATGATTGATTGGTTATTATTACTGCATTTTAATAATATCAATTTTATTATTTTACATAATAATTTCATTAATAACATAAAGTAAGTTGAACAAAATGACCACTCTCCAGTGGCACCTAAAGCAACATGCTTCCATAGAAACCACACAAAATAAAATTGATATAAAATTCAAAATATCAAAAGGCACCATTACATAAAATGGTTGATATATGTGTAAAGTTTGGTGATACACCATATTATACTGTTGACTCATTTCTATGTGTCAGTGGGATAAAAAAAAATAGAACTGAAGAAGTTTTGCATAAATAGACCACACAATTGTAAAGAAAATCATTTTAATATCTTTAATATAGTTATTATAACTACAATGATGTCAGCAATTTTTGAAGGCTTCCTAATCCATAAGATATACGATTTTGTAAGTCATGTATTTACTACTATATACCTAATGTGAGTGTAAAGTCTTGAAGTTCTGTATATATGTTTGGATGCATTATTTATTTCTGATGAGAGTTTAATAGGATTTCTTGAGATGGCTTGTCTAACTTTACTTGTGATGGCTAAAATGAGCACTTCAAAGTTACTGTAACTGGCCCCTCTAAAACAACAGATGACCCTATTCTGGAAATCTCTAGTTTAACTTGTCCTAAAACCTCTACACTGCAGACAAATGCACAAGTGACTCTACAGCTCTGAAAAAGTCAGCATCACTTACTCAGAACAGCATATTCCTTTGGCCTTTCCTGGTTTAGTTCCCAGAGAAAAGTGTTGGTATCCTCCATACATCTTTGAGATACTTTCAAGGCCTGCATATTTTCCAGCGCTGCACTATACAGCACAAACATAAGGACCGCCACCCAGCCCAGCTCCATTTCTAGCACTGACTGCATCTTTTAAGCAGAGAAGGTGTTTAAATATAGGAGGGGACACATCATCATCTAGAAGGTGGCGTGAAATTCATCTTGCATGGGATGGATTGATAAACTGCTTCGTTAAATGGAGGTTGTCCCCACCTGGCTCCTTGTATCAGGTGCGAACAGGGTCCGATTACATGAGGATAACAAAGACCTGCAGGCTGTGATTTAAGTGCAAGTCTAATAATGATGGCTTAAAGTAAGGTTTGGGTGGTAGTCCCATCACTAACACTGGAAAAAAAATACATTTCACAATTCTATCATTCAGATTTTGTTCAGTCTATTAAAGAGACATATCAATAATGGCCACTAGAGGGTAAGCTTGTCTTAGAAACCTATATTAAGTGCCATAACTTTACCAGTTATCAGTGAGGAAGACAAATACACACTCAATAAGATGCAGCAACTTTCTGATCAATTCTAGTTTTGTGCTCATTTTAAAGAGAGAAGGTAATAATTTAGTACTACAGTAGTTACTGTAGTGACAAGAACCTGATTACAAGTCATTTTACTATGGTGTGCAAAAGTTTATACATTTTGCCTGAGTTTGGTGGAGTGAAAAATATGAAAAAATATCTAACAGAATTCTTATTAATACGCTAAATTATTTTGTTTTGAAGGAAGCCTTTTTTATGGACATGTCCATTTTGCAGTCCAGGAAGTTTTGGAAGATGGTTAAGGTGGATTGTGTGTGTACAAACCACAGGACTCTTACACTGGAGAGCATCCAGAAATATAAAGTTTAATCCGGAAGGAGTTTTTTCTCTTCAAAAACATATTGTATGTTTCAAATTAGTAGTATAAACACAGGATTTTCAGGAGACAGTGTTAGCATTACGGACTGGGGTGGGATTTGGTATAATTAAATCCTATTTATTATTTAATAACTGCCGCTGCAAATGATTGAATTAGAATTTAGACACCAATTACCAAATAAGTCCATCATTCATACTTCAACCTTTATAGCTGTAATGATCCAGGACACAAACAGCACTATACAAGCAATGATCACGAGGGGATTTCTGATATATTGCCATTGAGAAGAGCTGATGTCTCATGTGCAGTCGACACCAGACCTTGCTCCGGCAGGTTTAATCATTTATTGACATTAAGAACCGCTTTGAACACATCAGAAAAGTCTAAAAACAGCAGCAGCAGCAGCAGTAAGACACGTTCTAATCAACTAACAATTCACAGACTGCTCCTCACATGCAGTTTTACAGCGCGAGACGGTTGAAGTCTTATTGTTAGAGTAGAAAAACCACTGTCCAAAACTGAAGGACATCTTTTGGAAATACCTGGAACACAGAAAGCAATGGAAAAGTTATCGTTCATTCAATTAATCTGGTTGTCTTGTATGAATGGTTTCACAGCCAACTTTACATTTGTGGATGTCTCTCTTCAGGTGAGATGTTTCTCCCTGTGTTATGCCTGTCAATGAGCATTCACCTTGATTTCACATTAAACCAAAGAGCCACAAACTGAAGAAACAAGACAGAGAATGATCATTTTAAAATGGGTAATTAATTACAGCTTTATTACTTTTGTGCTGTAACAACAAGTGAACTATATGTTTTAAAGAAGACTGGTGTTAAAAAAATGCAAGTGCTTTGTATCTTATATTTTAAATATTCAGGTGATTAAACTGTTTTAAGTGAGTTGTAATCACAGAGAGCTGCCATATATATATATATTAGGACAGGAATGAAACGATACGATCATTAAGAAAATATACTTTCAAAAGCTAATTTTAAATTGGGCCCATATATTTGTCTTTGAAAGACTATCCTGATGTTAAATGTTTGGCATAATCATAAAACTGGAGCTTTAAACTCATTTGGAATTAATCTATTAACTGTTTTTTTTATTGTGTATGTATTTGATATGTAATTGATAATAAAGTGGCGATACAGCTGAAAATAGGCCTTATCTTTGTCTGATTGTCCGAAATCTTCTGATATTTCATAAAACTCCAGCTCAACATTATTGCAGAGATTTTGTTCTCGGATCAATAGTTTTAGGATGTTTCTAGGAGACCACAGACAGGGAGAGAAATATTAGCTAACCATTTAATTAAAAAACAAAAAACAAAACAGAATTTTTGGTGCTAATCTTATGCTCAACTTTAAAACTTAAATTGAAGACCTCGGGTCAGGGTAACATGTACTGTACTGGTGGGAAACTCTTTTTTTAATATGTATATTTGTTTCTCAGACATTTGTTGGACGTTATATCAATGCTAACTGTGTAAAGACTAATCCCGTTACAACTATACATATATTCATACATTATCTATCTAGACAACAATGGAAACAGTTTAAAATAAAAAACGCTCTTCTGTTAAAAAGATCTTTTTGAGTCCTATAGAAACATCTATGTGTGTACAAAAACTCTCTTGTTCTATTTACTTAAAGACACATAAAGTGACACATATTAGCCTACATATTTCATTTTTTATACTGTATACATATTGTAGTACCCTACATGTAACTTATGTATGCAGCATCTCAGCAAACTGTCAAAGTTTAAAACAACAGTTTTTGCCTTAGATGGAATGATTCAAAAATGTTTTCCTTCCTTTCCTTCCTTCGTTTTTCACTTCTCAGCCGTGCTCAGTCTCTTTGACTTTATGAACGCCATGCCATGTGTCCTCATGTGAGTATTCAGGTTTCCCTCTGTTTCAAACATCTTCCCACACACTTTGCATTTGGTATTAGGTGTCCCGTCATTGTTCTCATCTGTAACATCCAGCTGGTTCTCTCGCTGACTCTCGTCATCGTTCTTGCCCCGCCCGTTGTACCGGGCAAGACCCTGCGGCTCCTTCAGCCGATGGACAATAAAGAGGTGTCGGGCCAGTGAACGGGGTGACGTGTAGCACAGGCCGCACTCCCGGCACTGGAAGGATGAGCCATCAGTCTTGTGTTGGGGAATGTGCTCATGGAAATCCGTTATATTCTCAGTGGTGAAGCCGCAGACGGCACACTTGTGAACTTTAAGGATGTTCACCTTGACCCTCTTTAACGGTTGTGAGCCGGAGCCCCTGGAGTTCAAGCCTGGAGGCCCCTCGTCCTCTTCTGGCTTCCTTTTGGGACTGAGGGTCTGTAGAAGAGATTAAAATGATCGGTTAGGAAAGACAGGAGAGCCATCAAAGACAATTTATGTCTGTAAATGTGTGCCACAGTACCGTCTTCTTGACGGGTGAGGCTTCCGTATTATCAGAGTTGACAGCTTTTCCCTGTTGGTCTTTGACTCCATGCATCAGTTGAATGTGCTGATCCAGCAGCACTCTTTTAGTGAATGGCTGACTGAGAGTTGGACAGTACCTGTCAAAGTACAAAACCATAACAAATAGATCTGTCTTTGTCATTTAAGGTAATGATCAAAAATAACCCATGTGCACATTCAAGGGACACCAAGTGGTCCTTTGTGTATCCACGATGAAGACGAAGTTAGATGAAGTCCTAATCTTAACCTGCCTTAACTGCAGTGTCGTCAGATCAGAAGACATACGTTTGTGGAGGTTTGGACAACTTTTCAAGAACAGAGTTGGTGTTTGTACTCACGGGCAGGTGTAGACCTTCCGCTGTCCCTTGTGTTTGAGACGGTTGTGTCGACAAAGACTGTGAGAGGAACTGAAAGACTTGTCACACTGTCGACATGGGTGTTTCTTCAGTATCTGCAATATAAGGAGAATGCCAATTATTGGCAGCTTTGGATCATGTTTCTACTCTGTCTTGTAATGTAAATTCATCGACTTTACACAAGCCTATACTTTTTTACAATACTATACTTAAACCTGTAGTGAGGACCTTCCCTCTTCTGACAGTGAGAGTAATTACACAAACACTGTCCAATCCTTCTAAAGGTCCATTTATGCTCCCTCTACGTACTTAAATGGATACGTCGGTCAATAAACGGTCTATCTGTCAGCGCGTACATACTTGTGTACGTCCTTTACGTTGACATCAATACAACTGCAGGAGGGCAGCGAAATTTCAAACATTCACCTTGCCATGTTCGCGCCTCATGTGAGCTACAAAGACCTCCCTGGAACTGAAGAGGTTATTGCAGTCTCCACAGGTGTATCCAGAGCCCGGAGAGTTCTTGAGGTCCGCCGAGCAGTTACTCTTTGTTTTCTTTAGTGGTGAAGGTGGAGGCTTCTTTTCTCCCTTGTCTTGATTGTTTACACTTCCTCCATCTTTGCTATGATTATTACTGGGGCTGTTGCTGTTAGAGTTAGTAGGCTTGGTGCTGAGAGGGAGGTTGATGCCCAAGTTTGGTGGGCCTTCGATGGTCTTCAGGGTTCCATGGATGGCCTGGAAATAATTCAAACAGACTTGATTATAACTGGGAAGTTATATATCACTGCCAAGGGAAACATTCATACATCCCTATTCATTAGTCACAGCATGGGGCTTGTGTTAATAATCACAATTTAAAAACATAGTCAGGATCCATGATTAACAGTGATCTATAATATCAAGCATGCCAATAATAAATGCTTTTTATGCCCACCTTGATATGATCCAGCATGAGCTGTTTCTGTGCATAGTGCATGGAGCAGTCGGGGCATTTGAACACTGAGACTTTGTGATTGATGACATGCTGGTCGAAGTGTGTGTAGAGCATGGACTGCAGAGTGAACACAGTATCACACATTGAACACTTGTAGATCACCCTAAAAGACAGAATAAAAAAAGGCCCTTAAAAATGCACAGGTAGTTCACAGCAGAATATGAGACACTTAGTGAGTATATGTTATCTTCAGCTATTAAACATTCATTTAGAAGTGCAGTTGTGTTCTTGCAGCTAATGTCTGCACCTCTGAACAAATATAATTACAGTGAAAAAGATGGTTCAGTACATTTAAATCTGTTATTTAGCAGCAAACCCAGCATCAAACCCACCCAACAGCACACAAACATCTGCTCCGGAGATCATCAATAGTGTTAATGATGCACAAGGAAAGGTTGTCATGTGGAAAAAAACAAATCCAAGATAAGCCACCATGTCTAAAGCCCACAAATCCTGCTACTGATGGAGCAGCGAGGGTGATTTTCATGAAAAAAAAAATTGGATATGGGTATTAGGTTAAATTGGTGTGTACCTTTGTGAAAGGGAGTGAGTGTAGACAGGTGTTGATGTGTGCAGTTGAAATTTATTTGAGGAAGTGTGTATATTATGTGTGTTTTGTATTATTATTCTTTTAAGTGTATATATTAGATTGCATGTAATTTAATTTTGTGAACTTGTGCATATCCAAAACCACTTGCAACATTAAATTCTGTCTCCAATAGCATATACAACTAAAATATTATTAGCTTAGATAATAAATGTCCAAAGTAGTATGTCCGCAGTTTGATAGGAGATAAAGCACGTGGACACCTACTTGGGCTCTCCTGCCTTCATTCCTGGATGCTGTGTGTGAACATGAGAGTGCGTTCCAGGTGCAGACTTGAAGGCCATGGGGCAGAGAGGACATTTAAAAAAGACCTCACAGTGAGTACTCTGGATGTGGGACTTTACTGTTGCAACATCAGAAAAGATCACACTGCAGTGGACACAGCTGGAGGGAGAAAGAATAAAAGTTAGTGAAAGTCAGATTTAAGTAAGATGCTGAGTGAAAGCTGGTTTACTTCATTTCTTAGACGAAGGCATTCATAGTCTCACAGAGCCAAACCTATACATAGGTTATGTATGCGGTCATGTTTTTACCTTTGAACACAATCAAGCGAGCTGTCATGCTAAACTAAGATAACCTCCCTGACGAATACTATCAGTCTTTTCATGTAACTCTGCAAGAAACCGACCAAATTTTCCAGAATGTCCAAATGTTTCTATAAGATGATCATGGAAGTTTTCAGACACATGGATGCATGATTGATTTTGCTTGATTAACCTCTTGTGTAAGGGAAGGAAAATGGCCTTCTTTCTCTTATTGCGCATCAATATTGTGGTACTAGTTATTCGCATGCAGTGAAAATATCTTTACCAGACAGGGACGCAAATATATTATAAGATATAAAAAAATGATTTTTAAGGAGACAAGAGATTCATTTCACCATATTTTAATAGAACAGACTCATAATTGAACCATAATTAGTCAGATACTGTGTTTTCAGTTTAAATATATGTGGGTTGCTTGAGATATTCAATTTTTTTTCTCCATAAGTTTTATAATAGCACTTTCAGTGACATGAAATTGTCAGTCTGGGGCAGACATAATGTAATAATAACTGTAATTAGGAATGACTTTGGCATATTGAAAGGAAAGCAAGAACAGGAGACATTAAACATAAGTGTAGCCACTTATGAAGGAAGCTCAATGGTAAAAAGCATCGGATCGTTTGTCAGATCTGACAATCCAAAATTCAGTTCTTAAAATAAAGTTGTTGAAGTAATTTATTTTCAAACTTTGGAAATCATACTTCAGCATAAGAGAAGATTAAAATAAAAAATAATATTATGATTTTACTTAAAGAAGACTGACCGATAGCCGACTCTGCGGGTGTAATGCAGGCAGTTCTTGGTGACATGTGACTGGAAGTGGACAGAACGGCAGCTGGCGCCACACTCGGGACAGATGTAAGGAGACTTGTGCTGATGGATTCGCTGGTGTGACAAAAAGCTACACTTATTGGGGAGAAGCATTTGGCAGATGGTGCATGTTTTCTATTGAAAAAGAGATAATAGGAGACAAAGAAAATCATGAATTACATTTTATCATAGCGCTAGGGTGATTTGAGGGGTTATATTTGCATAAAGGCTACCATTATCTATTCTCCAATATGCAGTTAATTCTAATAAGCCAAATAAATAAACCAAACAGATTTTGTCACATATTAAAAAAATACATATAAAAACTAAATGACAGTATGTTTCTCAAAAAAACAAAAACTCACTTGGGATAATTCAAAGACTTATTATAAACAGAGGCAACCAAAATCTTCCCATTTTGCAACTCCATACTACATAATGAATTAACAAAAAAAAAAATAGCAGTAGTCAGAGCTATTCAGAAATAATTTTATCACAATAAAATCAAATTGAACATTATTATATTGCAGTTCACACATTACATGCACACACCTGCTCACTGGACTCCGATGCCTGTTGATAGTGCATAGCTAGCGAGCTGTCGTCCTGGAATATTTCATTGCATTCCATGCACTTGAGGTTGTGCCTGCAGAGCTTTGATGCATCATCCTCCAAGGGCATTGCTGCTACTAGAGGAGCACTTGGAGATGAAATCACTGCAGTTGGGGACCCACTGTCAGTAACTCTACCTGCGATTTGGCCAGTGGATGCTTGTGTTTGGGAGGTGGAGGTCGTGCCAGCGATGTTGGGCCGACCTGATGTGGGCGATGTGGTTATCATCTGATCTGCAGGGATGGGCTTTAGGATCAGATGTGAGCACTGCATGACAACCCCTTTGTCCTTGTGGCCCCTGGCATGAGACAAGAGGCTGCATTTGTTGTAGAACACTAGACTTTTGGCACAGTGGTTGCAGGTGACCTCGATACGCACACTGCGTCGTTCATAGTGCTGTGTCAGACTCTTCTCAAGAGCAAATGAATCTCCACACTCCAGGCATTTGTAGCCATGTGAGGGTAGAGAGATACAAGCTGAAGTTGGTGGAGAGAGGTTTGGGACATACACAGGGACAGGATTTATGCTACTAAGGACCTTATTGAAGGCATCCACTACAGAGCTTTGAGAACTGGCAAACACTTGAACCCTCGAAACTTTCCTTGAGGCCCGACCAGGCAGAATTGTCTTCTGTTTTATTTGTTGTGTTTGTTGATGCTGTGGTTGTTTGGAGGAGGACAGGATCTGTTGAAGATCACAAACAGCAGAGGATACGGTCTGAGGCAGAAGATTTAGGTTACTAAGATGAAGTGTCTTTGGTCCAATTTTGGCATTAGCCAGACTTGAGGCAGGTACCATGACAGCCTGTTGCTGGATGGCATTTGCAGCCTTCAAGATGGCACTGCTGGCACTTTGCACTGATGCAGCAGGGATGACTGTTGCTTTGACTGTAGTGTTGTTAGCTAGCTTCAAGTTGATGACTTGGGAACCAGCCGTCTTGACTGCTGAGACAGGCAGGAAAGCTGTTGCCACAGGTTTAATAGTCATTTGCTTAGTTATTTCGATTGTAGAGCCTCCAGTCGTGGCTACTACTCTGGTTGGCAGAGAATGCTTTGTGGGAGATGAGAAAATTGCACTGGTGGTTGCCATGATAGATGGGCTATTTTCTCCTTTTCTCAGACCATCAGGATCAAATTCTGGTAGAACTCGGGTTACAGTTCGCTTGATCTGGCCAGATGAGGTCTTGATTGTTTTGATCCTGACTTTTGGGATGACCAGGTTGGTGTCTGTGCTTGAGGCAGGGGAACCTTTACTGCTACCCTCACTAGTGACACTAGAGGGGCTTTCTGGTTGTCTTGTCAGAAGCCTCTTTGCAAACTCTAGGGCTGACTCCTGCTCATGTGGCTTCTCTGGAGCTATGACATTTTCATTGCCTTGGATGGATTCTTTCTGTGTTGTGGGGCAGTTCAAAACTCCCAAATCCGTAGCACTAGCCTTTTTGGCACTGAGGGCTGCAATGGCTGCTATACAAGATGAAAGTTTTGTAGAGGACTTGGCTTTGACTTGAGACATATTAACAAGCCCGGATGGCTCTCCAGTGTTGTTACAGTCCTTACCTTCTGACTTGAGGATAGTATCCTTGAGTTCCTCTTTAGGTAAAGTTGATTTATGGGGCTCACTAAAGTCAGAAACAACCAGAATGCCTTTGTTGTTTTTGTATTGATTAGGTTTATGGTCTCCATTTGCTTTGGGCTTTTTTTCATTGTCCACTGATACAGGAGACTTGGGAGTCTGGTCCTCTCTCTTAGCAGTGGACCTAAAGAGCCCTCCATGCTTGTCCATGGAGTCAACTACCTCAATTTTATCATCATCATCGAACTCTTCAGCACTAGAGATGGGACTGAACTGATTGAAGGTAGATGATTGGTTGTTATTTGGTTGTCGTTCCTCCCTGGGAGCTTTCCATCCGTTCTTGATGTAATGGCTACCCGGTGATATTGTGTTCAGGCCATTTTGAAGTCCACTGCCATTGCCAACAGAAAAAGGTTGGAGATGGCCGAGGAAATGACCATCCTTCTCTGATATGGTTCCATCTTGCTCACTGGTGTCCATGTTTTGGATGTTCTTGACAATTACACTAACGCCAACATCATGTCCTGCTGAGGCGCTGTTGGCCTCGTCTTCATTGGTAGTCACCACACCACTAGATTGCTTGAGCTGTCCGTCATGGTCATTGTGGTGGCCAGATTCAATAGCAGCTTTAGGATCCACCATGTCAGGGATGTCAAAGGCCGCCAGAAGGTCATCAAAGTCTGGCGTCTTCATATCTCCCATGGTCCTGCTCCTGTTATGATGAGGTAATCACCTGGGGAACAACAGGGATAACAAGTACCATAAGATAGTTTCCTACAGATAAACAATGTGTTATGATAATAATGATAATACATTTTTAACAGGCTATATGATATCACATTTTTAGTGATAAACACGTGTTGCTGTTGGCACGTGTCGCAAAGACAACTGGACCATTTTCTGTTTTCCTCAGAGTAATAACCACCAACAAAGAACAAAAGTGTGAGTTCATTCATTTATTTAGTCTATAATGGAGACATGAAGGCAGAAATGTTGCCAGGCTGCCAGCCTGAATGGATCACCAGTCAGCTTTCATTTTCCCATGAGATTTCATGGTGATAGACACAATTGATTAGTGAAAGCAAGGTTTAACCAATGTAAACAAAATGGTATCATTATTCTATAGCTTTCACGTTTTGCAATAAACATTTGCTCTATAATAATATGTTAAAGCAAAATAAATGTCTATTGCCCATTGAATGGATTGTTTCCGTCCATATTTTTGTGTGCATGAATTTTCTCAATAAAAAAATCTTCTCTTCAGATCTCTCGCTAACACAAGAGCATCATTAGTCCCACACAATATTAGGAAATAATTAGGTGATTTTTATGAAGAACAGACTTGAGATTTAAAAGCAATACATTGGTGATTTTTTTTGGGCAATTCCATTGAATTCTCTCCAAAAAAGAAAGACTAATAAATACTAATTATTTATGATTGTGTTCATGAGTATTTTGACTTTTAAGTTCCCATGATATGATATGTGATATGATAAGATATGATATATATGATACAATATATGATATATGACATGATATGATATATGATATGATATATGATATGATATGATATATGATATGATATGACATGATATGATATGGTATATGATTATATGATATGTATGTGATATGGTACATGATTATATGATCCGATATATTATATGATATGTATGTGATATGGTATATGATATGGTATATGATTATATGATACGCTATATTATATCATATAATATATATGATATATTATATGATATGATATATGATGATATATATTATCATATCATATATATATTATCATGATATATATATCATATCATATCATGTTCGGTTTTCAAAAATGACCCATGTTTATAGAATATGCTTTTGCTAATAGATTATCAAATGTAATTTTTTACTATCAGTGGGTTATAAATCTTCAGAAACAAACCAATCTTGGTGTTTTGTACTGTATGAGCGAGTAAAATATGGGACTGAGATGCACTGTTTCTGTATCTATTATGGGCGTTTGGGAAAAAAGGCACGGACATGGTGCTGCCTTGCTTGTACAGTATGTGCATTTAATGCATGATTCAAATGCCTAGAAAACACTCCTGGACACAAAGAGATGCTTATATCGTAGTTTGGTTTCCAAAGGCAGCAATTCTCACTTCAATCCGGGTGATGAGATAGTTGCAAAAATGAGGCAAATATACACAAAATGAGAGAGTGAGAGGGGAAGAATGGAGGAGGAGGGCGGGTGAGAATTGCAGAGAGGGGGAAAATGGCTGCTGAGCTGAGTGAAGCTGCAGCAGAGAGAGAGAGAGAGAGAGAGAGAGAGAGAGAGAGAGAGAGAGAGAGAGGCCTGGTGGAAAGAAGAGCTCGTCACAGCCATGACAGCCAGAGCAGCCTGACATAGAGAGTAGATGAAGGTTAAATACAGATGAATATGAAATATACACAACACAAAGCCCCTCTCAACAACAGCAGTTTAATACACATGCATCATTATTACCACATGAAATCCCAAACTGCTACAATCCCAGCAAAGTGAATGTAGAATAACAGTTGTGGAAACATGAAAGTGAATCAGCCACTCCTCACCCTCTTGCCTCCGTCCCTCTCCAGCCACTAGTCAAACAGCCAAACCTTCTTTCCTTCCTTCCTTCCATCCTGCAACAAACACAGTCACAACAACACTAACTCACAAAAAAGCCATCCACCCCACCCGGCCTGGAAAAATGTTCTGTTTCTCCTGGCCAGGCAAAGGCCCAGAATACAAGGTCAGGTTACATCCAGGGATCTGGAGTGTGGTGGTGGTGGTCCTGGTACGGATCCTCCTCAGTCATTCCCTGCACCACTAGCAGCACACAGACATATGAACAGACAGATCATGCTCCTGTGTTTGTGTGGTGGGTAGGCTCTAGGCTGCAGATTCACAGACTCCCACTCAGCCACGTCCCCCTGCCCTCGTCCCTTCCCAAGTCTCCCTGCCCCACTCGCTATGAGCAGCGCTGCGCTGCACACCGACATCCAGCCAGCAGCGAGCAACAGCAGCAGCAGCAGCAGCAGGGTCTGTGCCATGGTAGCAAGTGACTGAGCTGTGAAGGGCTGCCATGGAGTAGTCTGGGCTATCTCTATCCCTCAGTGGAGCATAGAGACGGTATTGTTCCTGTCAGCCCTCAGTCTGCCTCAAACCGGTTTCAGCTGGTTCTGGTCAGCCGACATAAAGCTCTGTGCTGCAGTACGGCCTCAGAGACACTCAAGCAGAAGCAGCATGCCCACCTCCCAGGACACACTGCAACATTTTTCATGAAACTGCATGCATAGTGTTGATTTAGTCAACCAAAGTGATGACGTATGGGCGATTCACAACTCTGGCCTGCTGATCTGCACGTTAGGCCACAAAACGACAATGCACACAGAGATAATGATTGGATGAGCAGAGTTACCTTAACACATACAAACAGTAAATGATGTACAATCTAATTAAAAACAAGGTAAGATTTAAAACATATAAAATGATGAACTAAATGACTGATCTGTGGAAAGAAAAATCAAATCCAGATAACCCTGATGTTAGTAGAAGCTTACTCTATTACCTTGGCCTTATCCCAATGCTTCCACCCCCAAACATACTGACAGTGTCTCTGAAAACTACAAACCTCCTTGCTGCCCATAGCAGCCATCACATCACATCCAGCACTGTGACATAAAGACAAGGAATGTGAAAAAACCCACCACAGACAATCTGACATGTGCAAACAGGCCGCTCATGCACCTCCCTTCCCAGATTTCCATCTAACACACACCACCCTGGCCCACATATGCTGCCACACAGACACAAGCAAAAGCATGCATGTTCATGCATATATAGACGTAAATGTGGCATACCCTTGTCAGACTTTTTTTTTTCCAATCTGAGAGATATTCAGGAAACACAGTCTTCCTGTGGAGAGGCCTCAGCACCTGCCTTTACTTAGCCCCTGCCATTCCAGTCCACATCCTCCTTCTCCTCCCCTCCCCCTCCTCCCTCTGTCCTTCACTGGTTCAGTCCTAGATTTCAGTCCCAGTCCAGGCCTCGTTTCCTCCTGAAGCCCCCGCCACTACGGTCGTGCATGAAGGGACGGATGGAGAAAGGGGGCAGTGTTCAGCAGGCGAATCAGGCCTTTTGTCTCTGTCTGTGCAGGGGGGTGAGGGGACTCTTCACTCTGGCTCTGGAGCAGCAGCAGCAGCAGCTGGTGCAGAGAAAGGGGAGAGAGAGGGAGATGGAGACAGAGGGAGGTGGGGGAGATATAGAGGAAGAAAGCGAAATGAACAGGAGAAGAGTATAATATTGGCTTGAATATGTACACTATATATTTTAGGCCTGTGCCATAGCATCGTCTTTTCATCAAGTGGAAATTGTTGGTGTGAGATGAAGTCTCAATCCTGCACATTTCCTTTCGGGGAGTAACATCATATATTAATAACATAATGTATTAATAACCAAGGCCTCTGTTTTGGCCCACCTGCACAGTTGCAAGCTGTGTATTCCAAGGTCAACAAGTCTTGTGTTTGCCTTTGTTGTTAAAGATGGCAGTGTCATGAACTTAGATAGCAACACAGCTGCCTGCTTTTATTAAATGCACAAGATATGTGCCCACATACATGTACATTTAAAGCTGAAATGCATTTAAGAGAGGATCACTGTCACCTCCATATTAAGAACTTTCACAATGCAAACCATCCAGTGATTACACTAATTTGAGTATTTGTGGAGGAATGTGCAAACACAGATATTACACATTATTACCGAGGCAATCTAAAAGTTAAAAAATCAAATCAAATCACATTACTACATGTAGCGAGTTGCTAAACAAAACGAATCAACCATTTCATAACCTACCTGGGAGACTGCAGAGAGAGGCTCTCAGATGAATAAGGCTGTCTCTCTTTGGCCTGCTACCAGTCCTTGCTACATCTGGCAGACCGATCAAAGGCAGCCATGACTGCTGCAGCATAAACTAATTAGCCTTCATTATGATCGACCATGCCAGATTTATTCATAAGACAACACAAATGCATTTTATTCACTGCAGGGTAGATGTGTCCATTCATATGTAAAGGCCCTCATGGTTCCTCCAATCTCTCCACAGTGTGACAGATTCAGTGCGGTAAGAGGAGGCTGAGGCTGATGTGCTCCCCACCCCGATCAGAGACATGGTCACATGACATCACATTGTCTCCATTCCTGTCAGCTACAAGCGGCAAAGAGGAGCTGCTGCAAGCTTGCCATATCATTATCCTCAATTTCCAGTATTTCCTGCATGACACATGCACGTTTGATTATACTGCATGAAAGCTGAAGTTCAACCAGCAGAATAATGTCATTTAGAATCTGTCTTATCATACATAATACAATGAATTACATCCTATGATTAATGAATGCCATGGTATGTGCTAATTAGTAATCAGTGGTATCATTGTTCAGATCTACATTACAATGTTGAATGATTTTTACGTACAGAACAATTTCATGATCCTAGTTACTTTCATAATATGCTGTAGCCTATAATAAAGGTTTCTGAGTGTTTTGTCTTTAGGCTCCATCTGAATGGACATTTCAATCACTCATCTCAAGTTATGGCCTTTTTTCAGTGAAAGAGTGATTTCTTTTTCTTCTCAGACCATTTCATCTGAAAGGATATTAGAGGTAAGGGTAATGTTTCCATTATATAACAAGAAAAAGACAAAGATTTTGGAAAAGTACAAAAAGAGACATGAATCATCTTTTGGGCCCACATTCATTCTTAGATCCTTTGGATGTGGAGGAGAAACTCATGCTGTGCAGCCATTGTTCAAAACCACAAAACCTTATTTAAAATTGTCACAATTTGCATCCATATAAACAAGGATACTTAAACATTTACATAGACTTGATGAAAAGTTGGAATGAGCAGCTACATAATATATATGTGATACAGTCAGACAGTGTGGAATAAGATGCTTTGTCCAACCTTAAGGAGCTAATGTAAGAGGAAAGGTGGATTTTAAGGGGCAAAAAATATTATTTGGATGTTGACATCTGTTTAAACAGATACAACAGTCTTTTGTTGCTTGAATGGTTGAATCAAAACAACCTATTTGCAAACAACAGAAATAATTATGTACAGTACTGTATCTCTCTCTCTCTGTCTCTTGTGTAACCATATCAAAACAGAGCAATATGTGTTTTTTTTAATCCTCGCGCTACGTTTCTGCTCTATGATTGGACAGCTGCCCGGTGATTCAGTTAATTGTGTGACAAAAGGCAAAGACCTCATTATCGGAGACCTTTTTTAATTGACACTTTCCCGCTGAGAGTCCCTCCTGAAGTCGCTTTTGCTTTTCATAAACCTGGTATTATCACAGTGATGACATCACCATCAGAACACTTAATGTATCATATGACATTTGTGAAGAATGAATTGTGCGAATAGAAAGTCATCATTTTCATCAATAAAGTTAAAGCGTGACATCAATTACTGTTCACTTCCATGAAACATATTGTACTAGCCTGAAGAAAGGTTTCAAGTAACATTACAATAATTGCATTTTGTATAATATGTATTAATACATAAAGATTATGATAAACCATTAATAAATAATAAAATAATAATAAAAAAGATAATTACTAAACACTTTCTTTCTGTGTGTGTGTGTATATATATATACAATATATATATATACACACAAATATATGTATATATTTACACACAAATATATAGATATAAATATATACGGTATATAGTATAGTCAACTGTATACTGAGTGCTCTCTAAATTCAACAAACACTGCCATCTGCTGTTTCTACTGTACCATCAACAAATGACATAAAGACAAAACCAGGGTTTTACAGTTGAGGTGCAGAGAACAACTTCTACTACTACTACGATTATTATTTTTATTATTATTATTATTATTATTATTATTTTTTTTTTTTTTTTTTTTTTTTTTTTTTGCAAGTCACAGTGATTTACAAAGATTTTGGAATAGTATTCCTCAAGCATTTTGACATAGTTGATCCTCAGAGAGGTGAGACAGGAATAGAGGTAAAGCAGTCTGAGTGTGATGTAATGATAGCATGTATGGGAGTTTTAGGGAGTAGTGTACTGCATCTAATTAAACATTTTAAATAAATTGCAGTTTCTTACGGGTAGTTCTACTACATTCATATCTTTATAATGATCGCTGTGGTTAAATCACCTTTTCCCATTTTTGCATAGTTTTGTAATACACTTTTGGCCCATAAAAGTAAATGAACTATGTTTTATTTTAATTTTATTACTTCTTTAACGTAATCGAACCCCCTCTGAGCAAACCACCCCCTTCTCTTAACTTGACTGCTGTGAAGATATGCCCAGGTGATGCATTCATCACTTACATATCACACATATCATGTCTTAATTACTTATAAATATCAATGCTATTAATTAAAAAAATGTTCTGAGAGGTTGTTGCATGCTATTTTAGAAGTTATCTGGTTAACTAAGTAATCCTGCTTGGTGCAATATCCTCAGCTTTATGATAGTTAGATGTCTGACTGATGGATATTGTATAATAACATAATCATACACTCCCCCATGAATGGTGGATTATATTTTGTTTGTTTGTATATATGTACTGTGAACAAATTAGCATTTTTAAAAAATAAAGTAGCAGATTTTTTAGCTGGCATGTGATATTTCTTTTGTATTATATTTACCTCTGCCAAAGGGGTTAAGTTTTCATCTCTGTTTATTAGTTAGTGGGACATCTCAAATGTTTTTCATGGATTTCAATGAAATTTGGCAAAGAGGTATCTCTTGGAATGCGGGATTAGATTTTGAGGAGGATCCTGATCAAAGTCAAACAGAATCTTTTATTTTAGTGGTCACATTTAATATTACTGGAATTTTGTGTTTTCTGAAGACATTTTCTGGGTTTGTGACCATGCTCTGAATCTTGTTGTTTCACATAAAAGTAAACCAACAAATATTTCAGATGGCACAGCCATACTACTTGAAATGACCTTTGTTTTGTTAAGGTCATCCTTGCATGAGGTTATGATATATCTATCAAAAGCCAGAGATGCTCGCTAATATCCTACTGGGGCGTACTGGGTTGTGATCTGACAACACCATAAGGAACCTATTCAACACAAACTGTTACCTGCATGGACTCCTTATCAGTCCCCATCTATTATCTTCCTTCAACAATACATCTGTCAATACTGTCATGAAAGGGATCAGTCAAGTATGAGAATTTCACACAGGCACATACGTGGGTGCCCCGTTGTGTTTGAGGACTCCTTAATTTACACTGTTGACCTTTCCAGACTAATAACGTGTACCGATAAATGACACGCAAACCCTGTATTGTCAAATTCTTGTAAATGAGCACACGGCAGGTGTTGGCTGCAACAAAAATATTTATCATGATCATGCATCAAGGCGTCTTGTTTCACAATCACTGTTGATTTTTGAATTTCTGCGTCATTTCCTCTGCTCTGAAAACACGGAAAAGTTTGGGAAATTGAAAGGGTGCATATGAATGAGTACATTTTATTTGTGAAATCACAGCGGATATACTAAAATCACAAAAACACAATACCAATGTTTGACATTGATTGCCTGATATCCAGTTTGAAACACAGGCTTCCTTTTAACAGTGTTATTCGTAATGACATCATAGTTATAAAGATTTGAATGAGGATTCTCAACAGTTTCATGATTAACACTGAATTCAGTTCAAGAATAAGCGATGAACATTCACATACCTTTTGAGGACTTAAACCCATTCCTCCTAAGATTCAAGCAGAAAAAGCTAAAGCCCATTTTCCCCACTGACCTACGGAGAACCAATGCATGTGCATGAACATATGAATGTGAGCTGTGATATTTGATTTATTTTTTAAGATTAGAAGTTTGTGCTTCCATCTTTACGATAAGATAAGATAAGCTCAGTTCAGCCGTAAAGAGACATGTTATGTTTGTATGGAATGAACAGAATTTACTTACAACACAAATTTAGAGATGGAGAGTTTGTTGTATCAAAATTTCATCAATATCTGTATATCTAACAACATTTCATGATATCTTGCAGACAAACAAACATAGGTGATCAAATAATATGACATAAAATCCTTTAACTCTCCTTGGTTGAGTAAAATATGGTGGGCCTGTTGCTATTGATTTAAATAGGCTACCTGTAAATTGGACTTGAAAAAAATTAGCTCAGTCTCAGCTTCCACGTTCAAATATGTCTGACATGCTTATTCTGAGCTGAATGTAATTATAGTAACATGTATAGTATAGTTATTGTCATAATAATACTTTACTAGATTTTTCTTATACAGTAAAAGGATTTTCCACTTGGGTATTTTTCCATTGATCACTGATCATTGCCAAGCTTTCCACTGCAGTTTGGTTGAGGCGGAAGCCATTTCTCAGAAGTCCCGTCCATCACTGTGGAATGACGTTGACACCTTCTGCAATCACTCTGCAATCTCTGAACAAACACTGGCGATCGGCAGGCTAGTAATTACAGCATATGGATGATCTTTTGTCATCATCACCTTCTCATCCGGGGGCTGCGTCACTTTTAAAAACACCCGCTGACGCACAGCTGTATCAGGAGGGGCATTTAACTTTACTCAAGACGTCGGGAGTGTGACTGGAACAGGTCTGCAGCTGGAGCGCTTCTCCCTCTCTGTCATATCGGTTATAAATACTTATGGTGGAGGTTTTTCAAAGTTAGATAAAGCTGATTGTTTAGATCTGACATTTTCCTCTGATAACATGGTAGGAGCGTGCATTTGCCTCTCATGGACTTGCAGACCAGTGTGGCCAGTTATTATTATTATTCTGGCTACAGCGCCTTGTATGTTGTTCTGCTCGGAGAGTCCTGCCGCAGTTGGTGGCAAACTGTATCCACGCGGCAATCACTGGGCAGTAGGTAAGAGAAACTGTTAAGCAATTTACAGAATTTAAATCTTTCTAATTTGATCTTTTTTTTTCTTTTTCTTTTTTTTTTTAGCTTGATGTTTTTGGTAAATGTGCACCATTTTTTTATCATAATATCTGGACGGAGATAATATGATATTTCAAGCATGCTGCATGATTTATAGTCGATGAACACATACTTGCTTATTAATAGTCCTAACAATAATAATAATGTTCATTTATAATAATCACAACAATGCAGTGTATTGTATCCTCTGTGTGTCAGCGCACACTTAAGTGTTACTTAAATGTAATTTAATAGACAGGCAATGGTAATAATAATGATAATAATAATAATAATAATAATAATAATAATAATAATAACAATAAGGGGCAGATATTTTCACAGTTTCTATTGGACAGCTTCACCACAGAATAATAATACTATACATTAATTTCAATTAAGATAAATTAAACTAACATTCCTCTATTAGATCAAAAAGATGTTTGGTAGAAAGATAGATAGATAGATAGATAGATAGATAGATAGATAGATAGATAGATAGATAGATAGATAGACAGACAGATAGAAAGATAAAAAAAAATACAAAAATTACAAAGCACATAAAATGCGCACAGAAATACATAATGAATAAATTGCATTGTGACCTATTGTAGTGTTGCTTAAACCCCAAACAGATTTATTTCAGAACACCCCATTATGTCACTTCCCAGGTCATTTGATGGGGAAGAAGAGCATTGAGAGCCTGCCTGAACTGCAGGAGACAATCAGTGACTACCTCAAAGCCCCAGAAGGAACGAGGGCCACAGAGCTGGGCCGATACAAAGGCTTGATAGAGGCTCTGATGCAACAAAAGAACCAAAAACCGACAACACCACAAACTGCAAACAGGCTGTTTGGGCTTCGCAGCGGCTGGAGAGAAGAGGGCTGAGACAAATATCCCAGAGAGGTCGGTTTGTACCTTCTCCTTTAACCTCATATTTGTCCAGCAGATGTTAGATTTTTGGAAATGTTATTGTTACATGTGTTTCTCCATTGTACCGCTGCATTGTAGATGTCACACCTGCTTCCTCTGGCTTTGAACCTGCAAGACAATGACTCCACCTGATGAATTCTGTTCATCATCTACTAAACATGTGTCCTGTAATCACAAATACACAGCGTATTGTTTCTCTGTTGGAAACCCAATGAAAGTTTATATTCTCAGTGATGTCAAATTTCTCATTTCCATATCACCGATTACAGACTGATATGAAATGGTTATACGTTGAGAATACTGAATAAATCAATAATCGTGATGACTTCTGTGTGGATGTCTAATCATGTTTTGCAAACCACAAATGTCATTTTATTGTTTATTACACATTGACTGGTTTTGCTGGACAATATATAATAATAATGCTCACTAAATTCTCTCCACCTGTGCAGTAACCGGTTTGTACCACTAGATGGCACAGAAAATTCATTAGGAGAGCATCCTTAGTTTCTCTGACACATTTTGAATAACATTAACAGTGAATCATGAAGAGAATATGAAGATCATGAGTACAAATGAGCAGTTTATGTTGACGTCAGTGAGCGTCGATACGGCCTTTTCACATCAGAACAAGTAAACACAAACCGTGTCTATTGAGGACAGTAGGATAGATGGTGCTGTGGATGTTATTAGCTCTCAGAGGTTGCAGACAATAGAAAATGCTAATTGAAACAATTTGGTTACACACATTGTTGTTCTTTAAAGCCAAAGGAAGGTTCTCTCTCCAGTCCTCTTCCCTCATTTGTCACGGATGATTGGCGAACAATTGAGGTACAAGCCACTTTCACCCCATCATTATGAGTGTAATCCCAGGAGCGAATGGGATAAAGTTTACAGGAGCTAATGAGGAGCGAATAAGTGGGCTGACAAACTCATTCTGTAAAACAGAGGGAGGAAGTCTGGGAGATTAAGCTGCCTTTTAATAAGAGTCCTTATTCCAATGCTGCTTTATTAAATTAAAAGGTGGTATTACACTTGAAACCATAACAAGACAAAATAGATTATGTAGATGCATTACCTGTATAGTGTGTTGCTCTATTTGAGCCCAAAAAATGCTTTAGACCATACTTACAAATTCACTTCAATATTAAATATCTGAATTATCGCTGGAAACAGCGGAAACCTCTATCACTTTCTTTGCTTTTAGTGTTAAATTTAAGTTTTATTGCTTGAAAAATACTTATTTCCCAACCTGATAGTCAGGATTCCACCATTAAAAGGTGCTGCATTCAATGTTTATAATAATATTTTACAATTTCTATGAGCTTTCATGTGCTATAAGTGTGATATCAGCATATCATGGATGATATTACATTTTTCTTCACTCTGGTTTCATTCTGTGCTGACAAATCTGTATGTCCCTAATGTGACAAATTGTCTGCATGGGAAATCTCGATCAGCCATTACTTTGCTCATGGGTTTTTACATATAAACTTTATTGTATAGAGAAAATATACACCTTTGTTAAATCTTTCATGATGAAGATCAAAAAACAGCGAGGAAAAACAAATGAAAATGAGGAGTGCTGCATTTACAAAAGCAGAATAAATACTGATGGGAACCAATGGACTCTGATACATTTGCAACATAACAGTGGATAAGAGTAAGACTGGACTGAATGAATGTAAAACTTAACAGAGAAGATAAAGGAGAAGAAAAATCATCAGTGTTCATGAGTTTCATATTTTACAGGAACTTTACTGTTAGTGTCACAGATTTTCAGATAGTTGCTCATAAGTGTAAAACCCTTATTTAGCATTTATAAGCATGATACAAACATTTATTAATTTTTTTTAGCCATAAGGGCATTTCTAAGTGTTTATTGATGAGCAGTATTTGTCAACAACTTGTTCTATGAAGACATATTCTACATAGTACAAATGTTTATTTACTGTTCTGACCTTTTTATACCTCATCCTCCTCTTATTGGTGCCCTCAAGAGGAGGAACAATTATTGACATATACATTAATAAACACTTATAGCCTATTACCCATTTCCTAAATGTTTATATACTGCTTCAACTGTTAGCCTTACTCGTGGTGAGGATATCTCTATTCCAGGATGCAAACTGTAGATTTCACTCTATAAAACTTCCAAAATAAAAATCCCATCAGCATGAAGATAAAGTCAGTTTTTCAACAGATGCAGCATGATGCATTCTGGGTCCTCACGTCCATTTTGAACCTCTCAGTATCACCACGTCTTCCCAATAGCCTGAATATGTTCCTTGGCCTTCATCCTTAGTGAGGCAATACTGGAGTTCCTTGGATCAGCTGAGCACTGGTACACCGGGGGCGGGGGGCACATAGAGCCCATGTGGGGCAGGTGAGGGCTATGTCCAAGGGCCGGTGAGTTGAAGAAGGAGGCCGGTAGGGAAGGGGGCATGGAGGGAGGAGGAGATGGGGTGTACGAGCACGGGAGGCCCTGCGAGCCCGTGATGAAACCCGGGAGGGACTGCAGGGAGGCGGAGGTGGTGATCGGGGTGGAGAGCCAGGGGTCCAGCTGTAGACTCGGGCCCAGGGAGCTGGTGGGAGAGCGACTGAAGGAGAGCAAGGAGGAGGTGTCGTGGAGCTTGATGGAGCTCACCTCCAGCTTCTCCTGGCGACGCCACTTGGCCCGTCGGTTTTGGAACCACACCTGAAAAGGAAGAGGAGGATTTTGTTTTCTATTCAACTCTACACAACTTTATTTGTCTGTCAATGTAAAGACAACTGTATGTAATACACCCAGGTCTATCAAGGCACTCTCACAATAGATAGAAGAAGAGATAGAGAGACACTTTCAAAGGTGAACACAATTAAAAGCAATTCCCCCAAACATAGAACTTGTCATAAAACGATTTCAGTAACCGCTTTTAAAAATTTGTATGCATGGCTATGAGAGAATTCTTGTTTTTATTTCAAAGAGCCTTAACAATAAGGGCAAATAAAAGTAATATGTTACAAATTTATCCAAAATTTCTAATTCAATACACTGTAAAATGTAAGATAGAATTTAATTAGAAATACTGAGTTGACCTAACTCAGTTTTTATCAACTTGTTAATAAAACTCATTTTATTTTAGTTTCTTTGGCATCAAGACATCTGTCAAACTCAGTTTACTTTAAACAAACCAAGTACTGGGAACTTTTCATTCAGTGCTTAGTTACATCCCACGATGTACCTAAATATATTACTCTTGTACTTAAGTACCTCACACATTAGAGCTACTTTACTTGAATAGCCTGTTTGTTTTCTGTACCACTTTCTACTTGTACTCCACTACTTCTCATGGGAGCCAGCCCTTGGATAAACGGTACTTCTATTTTGTAAAACTCTACTCAGGTATTTCCTGTCCCAGCTTCTAAATCTTTAATTCACATTCAGATCTGTCACATGGAATGCTCTTAACAGTTGTGGCAATAGCACACACCAGAATAGATTCACATATACTTGTTTATTGTTCTGCAGCTGTCCTGCTCAATGTTGGATCACTGACGTTTTTTGGCCATAAAATGTTTAATGACAGCTGAAACAACTATTGTGGTTTTGCACAATGGGTAAATAGATACTGTAGCGTGTTGTCGATAGATGGGTGGAGTTTCCCAGCATACCTTGAGACAATGTGTTTGAGGCCAGACGCAAAGTAACCTGTGTTTAAATGTGTTCTGAATAATTACCGGTTGAGCGATAATTACTTCTTTAGGAGTATTTCTACAGAAAATGGATAGTTATACAACACCATTGCATCATGAGTTAAGTCTTTCACACGGATAGTGACGTCCCACCTGGGTGATGCAAGAGGGTGAAATATAAAGTAGTGTCATGTGTTATAGTAACACGTACTCCGGAGTAAAAAAAAACAAATTATTTTGTCAAACTCCTGCAATAAGAAATTACAACATGTTTGAATACTTTTTAGGATACTGGTAGTTTAATTTATCACACTAATAGTAAGCAAGTAAATTTAAGAATTACACACATCAAGAGGTTGGTCGACGTATTGCACAATCAAAATCTCAAGCTTACTTTTCTTAATTTATCTAAGACAATGAGTTTGCTTAATATTTTTAAGTAACTCAATTTATTAGGTTTTACAGTGCATAATAAGGGCAGACCTTCAAGAAGTAAAATGAAATAAATAAATGTAGACCTATGGAATTTTGGAGAGATCCTTTGGCTTTTTGTCAGCCTATGTTGTTTTGTGTGTGTTTGTTTTAGGAGATGTGGGCACTGGATCCTAGCCACTGTTTTCTATGAAGCCATCATTATTGAGGGGAAAGCAGTGTTTTTTTTTGTTGTTTTTTTTGGGGGGGGGGGACATACCTGCACGCGGACTTCAGGCAGGTTCACCTTCAGCGCTAGTTCCTCCCTGCTGTACACATCCGGGTAATGGGACTTTTCGAAAGCTCTCTCCAGTTCGTGAAGCTGGAAGGTGGTGAATGTTGTCCTGTTCCGACGGTGTTTCTTTTTGGGGTTTTCATCATCGGACAGTTTGCCGTCTCTGTCCGGTGAGTCCGCGCAGACCGAGGCTTCAGCGGCGCTGTTGGCGCAACACACACCTGCACAGAAAGGACAGTGTGAGGAAAAACCCTCAAGTGGACATATGGCCTACTTCCTACAATCAGAATAACATAGTTTTAATCAAACCAACTAATTTTTTTTTTATCCCCAAAGTATCTGGTGTGTTCTAATTAATTGTGGATTTTTAAGGATTTTTTAATACCTTCTGGAATATGACGCGCAAAAAAAATCGCGTAAATGACACCTGTTAAAAAGTAAATTATCACTGGAGGAGTTTCTTGAGAAAGAAGACACATTTTTATGCTAACTAAATGTTGACAACTTAATTACTTGTCTAATCAACTGACTCGATACTGACATTTGGAGAAAACTAGATCCACCTACTGTCAAAACTTTCTGAGGACGGACTTTTCTTCATTGGGGTTCCCGTAACATTCCGCTCAGCTTCTTGGACCAGGACTTTTTCCGTCATGCTGAAGGAGGCTGACTTGTGGAAGATGGTGTCCTCTCTTAATCCCAGTATCGCCTCTATGCTGTGGATGGTGGACGGGTTGTCCACTGGGCTCTGGACGGAGCGTGCGGCGGGAGACAGGCGCTCATCCATCATCATAATCACTTGGGAAGTTGATCCAAGAAACCGCATTTGTCGGTAAAGTCCAAAATAAAAAAATATATACAGTCCAACTTCTTTTCAAATGTATCGCTGTAGTTTTAAATGTCAAATCAGTGCAGGTCGTTGTCGGAAAACTTGTGCGCAAGAAACCCAGCAGTATAAGACCGTCTCGCTCAGTGGATATGGAGCATCTTCAGATCGGACTTTTAAAGTAGATGCTGTTGCGAGACCCCTGCTCATGAGGCACCCTCGCTGCACGTCAGAGAGGGGACGTCCTGTTGTATTTGGCCCAGAATTTAGGGGTGTGCGCCCATGCAGTCTCCAGCGCACACCCTCCCTAACTCCTCCCCACCTCAAGTCCTACATCAGTCAGTGTTGGCTCTAAACCGCCTTACATAAATCTTAAAACCATCTTTCCACTCCTCCAGATGTCATGTTCATGTCAGTCTGTGAAAAAAAAAGAGGAAGATTAGGCGCACAGATTAAGGTACAACAAAATTATAATTACAAGATTTCTGGTCAGGACACAGATTGCAAAATGAGAGCTTAATATTTAATCAAAGCATCAAGATATTGTTGCCAAAAACAGATATTTAATTTAGTTTGGAAATTGTTTGTTCTATTTACCTTAAGGAGAAAAACGACACATTCTGAATAAGAGAATAGTGTTTTTTATTAATTTTATTAATAATCAATTCAATCATGTACTAATGAGTCGTAAACCAGACTTAAACTATGAGGAGGCTCTTTGTGGAGTTTCCTATAGGTGTTGAGTCAAAGAGGGTAACAAAGCCCAAACAATAACAACTTTGGGCTGTAACCACTTAACAGCAAACAAAGATTGACAGCAGTGTGGTAATCCTCTTTAAGGGGATTACATTATTTTACTCAAAAGAGTTAAAACCCCTAAAACTATTTAGCTTTTCCTAATTACAGAAGGTGAAGTTATCCTTTGTTTGCCTAACAGAAGAGGGGGTCAGCGGGAGAGAGATGCTAACTGAGCACTGTTTTAATTAGCACTAAAATATGTTGGTGGAAAAGTTTTATTCACTTTGAACTGATTCAGTTTTATTGTTAAAATCTCAACAATCTTTTGGCCTGTGGAAAAAGATCAGGTGTCTTTCTCATTCGCTCGATGCTCAGGCACCAGTTAGCCTTGAAGATGACATGTACACATTGATGTGATTCCCGTGGGGTAAAAATTCTATTGGGGATAGGTTCCCGTGGGGGTTGCCATGGAAGCCAAAAAGGGGCTTTTTCTAATGACCGGAACACCAAAGGTGTACACAAGTTCAATAAAACACCAAAATTTTAATGAAAATTCTCAAAATTTATTTTGTGTGTTCAGATGCCATGTGTGAACACAGTCATGGAACCTTATGACAAACACATGAAATTAACTACATTTTTTTGAGAGAAAACTTTTAAATTGGTCAGATTTGACTGGAACACAACTGAAGGGTTTAAGACTTGAACCTGAGGGAAACAGCTAACCTGCCTCTGTCCAAACATTAAAAAAACCCATCTACTAACCATCACCTCTCAAGTTCACTAATTAACATATTTTATTGTGTTATTGTAATTTGCGCAAATGTGAAAATATACATTTTTGATTTGACAGACAGTTTAGTGCTGGACTATTTATTAGCATAACAATGAGTCCATTTTTTTTACAGATGAAATAAGATGCTATTTTCTTATAGGGTGAGCTGCTGAGCTGCTGGGCTTTATGCTTACAGTCAGACAGAGCCAGGCAAGCTCATTCCCCATGTTTCCAGCCTTTGTGCTAAGCTAAGCTAACAGTCGGCCAGCTTCATACTTTGCGCAGATACTGTATACGAGCGATATCAATCTCCTCATCTGACTCTCAGAAAGAAAGCTAAACAGTTTATTTTCAAAATTGTCTGAATGTTTGTTTAAAGCGACTTAAAGGTTATACTGTCACCAAAACCTTAACCCTCTGGCCCAAAACATGCACAACTGTCTTCAGGAAAGTCTTCCCACATAATGAGAAAGAAGTCAGACAAAAACACTCTTCTTATATAAAGACATACAGGAACTGTTTGTTCAACTTTCTGTTCCGATAAAATGAAGAATGAGTCATGTCATAATCACAGGACTTCAGTTTGTGCTGCTGTATTGTCATCTGGAGAGAGATAAAGAGAGAGAGGGGGAGAGAAAGAGCGGGGGCACAGCCAACAACCTTGGCTATGCTGATCCTATTAGGTGGTAATCTCCAGACTTCATAAATCCACAGCCATTTAAACTTGGGTTTATGTGAAACTCTAAATGTTGAGGATCCCCCCCAACCCCACCCCCTTTCTGCCTAATCATGTCTAACAAGTGTTTGGATAATGCCCAATTAAATTAAGACCCTTTTCTTTATTCTCTGCATTAGCCCTGATTCAGGTAAATGGGATTAATTGTACTAATCTTAAATGTTTAATGGTTGTACAACAGCATCTCTGCTGTCTGACCAGTTTAAAAGCCACTGAGGATTTGAAATGAGATATTTAATAAACATATTAAGGGTGTCTCCGTCCAAAATCAGGTTCCTTGATGGTTTGAATTAATAATAATTGTCTTACACATGGAGTAAAGGCATGCAGTTTGAATATTGTTTGTACAAGCCCGCTGAAACATGAAGGAATTACATCTTCACAACAGACGCAGACATATTTAATGTATTTGATATACATCTTTATTCAAACAAAACAGTTGTTTAAGTATACCTCCATATATTTCATCATGGTTTATTTACATTTTTAAAAATATTTTTATGGAACAAATAATTCTATTTTAAAATATGAGTTGTGCAAATCTGTAAAATGTCTTTGCAAATGTTGCAGGCTCAGCTGTTTTATTACAATTAAAATGTGTATGTGGACAAATTCAATGTAAAGCAACATGTCAAGACGTATGATGAAGATTGTCTGCTTTGTTATAGCACTGAGAGAAAAAAGAATCTAAAGATGAGAATTAATTCAAACACCACATACAAAAAAACAAACAAAAAAAAAAAAATCTAGAACAACAAGCAAACCAAAAGGAAAGTTGAAACACTTGAACAGGGTTGAATTTATAACTTAAACGTTTTTTTCATAAGCTTTGTATATGGTTTTTTATTTGACTGACACTTTTAGAGAAGTAAATGTCTCATTTTACAACAAACAGAGAAAAAAAAGTTCACATTACATCACAAATAATAATCTTTTTTTTAATATGCATTGTGACTATATGAATAACTTAGATTGGAAAATCAATTTTGTGCATGATTTATCTGGGGGGAAAAAAGGTAAAAAAACAAACATGTTTTTTCTTATCACAGAGACTTTGTTTGTCTTTTTAATGCTTATAATGACAGTGGATACTTTGTAGGCGGTGTGCAGTGTAACTGATTCCCAAAAAGTGTTGAAATTCATTTCCTTGTCTTTCTTTCATTCCCTCCTCCTGCTCTTCTTCTGTATCCACCCACAGACCCTCGACCCCTCTGGCCATTCACATGACGGAGCACTTCTCCTCTGCTTTGCTCTTCAGCTCGGTGACGGTGGCTGAGGCCTTCTCCTTCAGCTGGTCCATGTCCATGTTCTGCAAGTTTTGAAGCTGGCCCATGATGGAGTCCTTGCCCTCCTCCTCTGTGGCGTCCTCGTCCACCATTTTGAGCAGCTCCTCGGGCACATCCACGTCGTCCCCGGCGATCTCAATCATGTTCTCATCCTGCTCGCTCTGCAGACGACAAGATTGGAGCAGAAAGCCCAGAAACATTTCAATACCGAGGACAGGGAAGTCTTTGTTTTATCACCTCTAAAGAACCACAAAGGTCCTTATTGTAGAAAATCTCTCTAGCTTTTTAGAGGATTTTAGAAGGTGGAGAATGATTAAACATAGAAAACATTCATTTTTAACTAATAATTCTCCATAATATCCAGGTATTATATACAAACTTTATTTTTTCTTACTTTTCCCTGATTATCAACTATATATTTATGGCATTGAATTATTATTTGCAGCAGGATTCAACCTAAAGGCTGACGTCTTAACAAACGTTCAGCCTGTTTGATTCCACAACATACAGAATCTTCCCATTGCTGCTAACAAATGTCCTCTGTATCTGCCATAAGAGGATATAACACTAAAAAAAACTAAAATAAAAAATACAACACATTCGTCTCGGTGTGAATTGAATGTATAAACAAGCCATCAGGAAAACCTCTTAATTTGTCTTAATCCACAACCCAGTAGCTGTACTAGAGACTGATCTGCTGTCTGTGCTTTCATTTTTGACTTTACTGTCTGCAGCTCCGTGTCATAACACAGAGGTCTACAACATAAACACTCAATTTAAAGGATTTGAAACAACAAATTCAACCAAACCGCTTGATATGTGGAATAGCCTTGCAATAGTTACAACTGTGACTGCTTTAAAACGTCAATCTGTGGGATTATCTCTGCCCTGCTTTAGCCTCTCCTCTCCGAATCCCAACGATAATCTAAAGATATCTTGTATAGCATGGCACAAGACTCTATATACATTCTACCAACTTCCTCATAGAGGTATATCTATCTATCTATCTATCTATCTATCTATCTATCTATCTATCTATCTATCTATCTATCTATCTATATATATATATATAATTAATAAGATGTAGATGTGTTGTCAACCTCCTAACAGTTAAAAGAAAAGAAAGAAAAGAGTCAACAACAGGATCCCTTTAGGTGCCTCACAGTTGTTGGAAATCCAATTAAAATGCATTTCTCTAATGATTTCATTGTCACTTATTCTTTTTCAACCAATGTAAACATCATTCATGGGAAATAATTAGATTTATATGTATAGCTTCCTTCCATTGTCCTCATTGTGTGTGTGTGGGTTCAATTTAAAAGACAAACAGTGAAAAGAAATGGTGCCATTATCTAAAGCAGAAAACTGAACAATACGGTGTCTGAAACTATTAGAAACGCCTTCAGCGACCAAGGTCAGCACCGAACTGGGATGAATAAAACCGTGGTAGAAAAGGTGTATTATAAATTGAGTTTGCTCTTTTGACATCAAAACATAAAGTTCATCATTAGCAAGTTTAAACCATTAGATTATTGTACAGGACTAGAAGACACACGACTGGTTCTTATTTTTAAAGGGCTTCATAAAATTACCTTTTTAGCTCCGGCCATTACTGCTTATCTTTCCTTAAGAATCCTTTAAAACAGTGCAATCGCTCGGTTTACGTCCACTAGTAGTGGATGTTGTTCTCTCTTAAAGCCAGTTCTCACTGCCTGCTGCTCCCTTATGAGCCTGGAACACCTGCTCAGTGGTATTTGGCTTTGTAAGTCCCAAGGTGCAATATGGGACACATTGGCTAACGGCTCCAGGACGCTGGTTGAATGTCTTTCTCACTAATCTGTGGCCTCCACCTCCTGTCATCCAGGCTGCAGCTGCTGGTAGATAAAGATAACCTCAACCATGAAGCAGCTATTTGCTGCTCCACCTGAACAAGCAGGAGGACGTTCTAAAAGATATTTATTAACGAATGCCAATTGATTACGGTTTGAAATTAAAAGACTGAGAAGATTTTAAGTTAAGTTAAAGTTAAGTTAAAGAAGTTTAAGCCAACACTTTACTTTATTACCTACATAGCATTAATAAGCACTATATGAACATAATGTAGCTGTAAGTAGATATAAGTGTTTATAATCGGGGTTGGATAGTAATGGATTACATGTAATTGGGATTACACAATCAGATTATAAAACACAACTGACAGTATTCAGTCAGTATTACATTTGTACAATTAGATTATAGTTACATTTCCATGGATTAATAAATTCAATGTTTGAAATAAATTTTAAAATTATGGAAATCATAAAGTTATTTACTCTTTTTAGTGAATATGAATATTACATATACTGTATGTTCAACTGTATATCAATGTAATTTACTCTTCTCAGGTTTCCAGTAATATTAATGGTGACTTAATAAATATTTGTTTGTTTGTTTTTTAAAATTATGATAATTAAAGTCCTCCAATTCAAAGTAATCCAACCCAGCCTTGTTTATAAAGTATTTGTCAACATTTGTAACTCATAAATCAATGATAAACTGAAGCTGGTGTATAAACATCTTAATATAAATGATAATATAGTAAAACACAGCAGTAATAATAAAAGATATTAACAATGCGGTACATTAACAAACACTTGGAAATGTCTTTATATCAGCTTACAAAAACTTTATAGTGCATTATAAACTGTATATTACACATTTATGTAGCCCTTATACATGCTAAATATTGGTATAAAACCTCCTTACCTTTGGCAGCCTGTATTTTTCTCTGAGGCACACCCTGAGCGTTGCCCTCTCTGCCTTCTTGTGTAAGAAGTCTGCATCTCTCTCCATCCTGAAATATGAATATAAAAATATTATTAGCATAATCAGCTTTATTAGTGACTGTAGAAGGTACAATGTTATTTATTTAAACCTCTGTTCTGGGAAATTCAAAGGGAAAAGCTGCATACCAGCAAAGTGGAATTTCATGACCTTGTGTTTTATCATCAATGTATCAACGGCTCAACAGAGCAGCATAATAGATGTTTCAGCGTTTTGATTTCCAACAACTTTTGCCCAAGTGGCTCGATCTGTTTTGCATTCATTGTATCTTAATCCAGTATGATCCAAGCATAGACATCAACCCAATCAGATAAACCAGAGAGCAACAGTTTAGCTCTAATCCTCTAGTTCACCAGAATATCATTAAACCAGGAAGTGATGTCTAAAAAAAACGCTTATCTTCATTGGTTTTTCATTCGAGATGGGCAATTATGAAGCTCCCAAAACTGGTGCAAACATCTAAAAATCAGTTTTAAAAGTAGATGCTAGTGGCCATTACTGGCCACCGCTGACGGCCTGCCAACCACAGAGCGTTAAGAATAAATGCCGAAACGCTCAGTGAAGGTTGGGCACCTCCTGAAGACCTCAATGCATCTAGATGAAGTGGCCAACTACAACCAGGCCCTCATCCATCGGCCGCCCCCGCTACACAACCACCGTCACCCACAAGTCTCCCACAAAGTCTCCCACAAGTCAAGATGCCATCAGGATAGTGTAACTACCAAGGGATTGAATCATCTAGTCCTAGGAATAACTAACTATTTATGGGTAATAAGAGTCATGGCAGTTTTAGGTGTAGTCTAATGCTAAAATGTGTAATAGAAGTGCAGATCTATTAGAGGATCCTGTGTCAGAGTCACGTTTTGCTTCCCATTGTTGTGAACAGTACACAGGTGTATGAATGTGCTGTATCGAACATAGTATAAAGAGTGAACTTGCATGCAGGAAGCCAACGTTTGTGTCCTGTGTGAAACTGAAAGGCAAAATCCTTCCATCCATTTTTTGCTACTGCTTATCGTGTGCAGGGTCGCTGGTGGGGGCTGGAGCCGATCCTAGATGACATATAGGGCGGTAGATCCTGGACAAGTCACCAGTTCATCACAGGACCAACCAACCATTCACACACCTGGGCAATTTAGTGTCACCAATTCACCTATATTGTATGTGCAGTATATGCAAACCCAACACACCTACAGTAGGAAGCCAGGTGGATTCCAACCCAGAACCTTTTTGCTGTCAGGCAATAGTGAGAACTACTAGCCAAAATGTTGACTTATTTATGTAAACTTAACTTACGTTACTACATAACATCATGATGTTTTCCTAACCCTAAACAAGTAGCAGAGGTTCCTAAACTTAAACAAACTGTCTGCTGGTATGTTTCTTAGGAAGCTTTTATTTAGAAGGTCCAGCAAATGTTGTATATATGTATTACTCTTGGTAAGTGAATGTTTAGGTTTCATACCTGGGCGAGGCAAAACGTGACAGTGGCCTCTTACTGTAAATACTTTGCTGTGACACCGGGTTGTCTTGTTTTACCAGTTGACGAAAAATACTTTAATAATAGCTGTAGGATGAAATCTGTGACGCATGTCTCTAAACGTATTTGCCATGATATATTAGCTTTAGATCAGTGCTGTACTCTGTTTTTAAATTAAACTAAAGTGTTACAATATAGGCTGTTAGAAAATAATAATTAAACATTTATTCCTCTGTGATTCTAGTTTTTAACTTTGAATGAAGTTATGGAATCCTATTTATTTGAGCCTCTGGGATTTTTAAATTGTCTGTACTTGTGAGACCCTGAACATTTTGCTGCATTTTCAAGGCGAGACTCACGTACTTTCCCTCAGCCAATTAAAGATGGGATTATTAGGCCAGACTGACTCAAGCAGATTTGCAATCAAGCCAAGACGCTACAATTTGAACGGTAGTGAAGCAACAATAGTGTGAACTGAGGTGCCTATCAAACCATCATCAAACTATGAACTTTTGTTAAAATGCATGCTCTGACAGGAGTCCGTCCTTCAAGTATCATGGAGGCTGTTGTCATTTTATTTTAACTGAAGTCATTTCCCAAACGTAACAGGGGAGAGGCTGGATTAATATTGTTACGTAATACAGACTGGCTGGATCTGCTTGATGCTGCAAAATCTAGTCTGTATCACAAACGTCCAAGCTATTTAAAAAGAAAAGGCTTTTAATTAAAAGTAAAAATAAATTCAATGCACATTCCTCAAAAACTAACTAAGAATGTCCAGAAATGTCTACAAAAACATCTGTGTCCATAAGGTAGAAAAGCCCTTTGATGTGGAAACTAAAATAGCTACCTCAAATGGTAATCCAAATAAAAATAAGTATAATTTTGCTAATTTTGTCTTTTATCTTAAACTTTCTGACCTTTATTTCCCTAAAATCCATGTTTTTTGTAGCTGTGAATAAAACTGCTATTTTACACGTCTTTTCTCAGATGTGTTCAGAGCAAAAAAAATCCCTTAAAAGTCTACCTATAAATGCTCATGATGCAGAAACAGGTGCCAAATTATCTGGGATTATTGGTCCAGATTCAGCAGGACTTTCAGCCTTGGTGGGTTATTATGTAGGAAATAAAAAAATTTAAAAAAAGATCATCTCTGGTGGTACGTCTGACCTTCAGTTCCAGATGCATCTCTCCAAAATGCAGCTTGCGTATTTTTAAACTTATGAAACTTATAAATGCACGAGTGTTTACGACTGGTTAGGTCATGATTAAAAAAATAGGGTTAGGTGTGCTACAAAAGAGGGAGAAAGTGAACGGTGAAGGTTTGCGGTGCAGTAAAGAAGCTTGTCAAGGTCAGATTCTACATTCTGCAGCCATGCTGCTGTCCCATAGGCCAATGGCATCAATTCAAAGTGGAGAACAGTCCGTGTTGCTACTTACTTCTCCTCCACCAACTGTTTTTGGTATTCTTCATACTCCTCTCGTGTCATCCCTGCTGCTTTGGCTGGATCTGAGGGGGTGGCCTCCTCTTCTTTGTCACCTCCACCACCAAGACCTATTCCTGACAGGGGGTTCCCAATCATGCTCTTGATCAAGAAAGCCATCTTGAGTTGCGTGAGTGTTCACTGTGTGCGGATGAGAATATTTGAGTCGATGAAAAAGATCCTGCTCCCCTTACGGTTCCCTCCGGTTCGCCTTCCTATATCTGACAAATCCAGTGGTAGCTCTCTAGCTAACCTGTCGCTTGACTATGGAGCCAAGGACACACTGACGAGAAGCAACAGACAGACACACACACACACACACACACACACACACACACACGCACACAACATTTTGCCTCAGCCATAATCTGGATTTAATCCTCCCTGCTCCACTACGCTAAGAGGCAGATGGCCTGTTTTCTCTCTATTTTTAAATCAGACCTTTATAGATGTTTCTCTTCATTAGAATTTACACATTGATGCATTCTTTAGAGGGGCTAGGTGCAGCTCTCCTCATAAAAATGGTTTTGGAGATGGGTGTCCTCACTTTGGGACGACACATACTGCATAGTGCTTCCACCCACTGGTGCTTAATCAAATTAGTAAAGTACAAGCCGGCCTGTGTGCAGCTTACACTGTTGAGGCCAAGCAGAGCACACACACAGAGAGAGAGAGAGAGAGGAGCGGGATTAGAGTGCTGTTTATCCCTCAGTGGAGGCATCGTTCATGCCGTGCTATTGTTCAGTATAGGATGATTGACAGGAGGATGAGAGATGGGGAGGAGACAGCTCCCGTTTCATGTCACCCCGTTACTACATCACTATCCACTGGCTTGGTGAGGAAGGACTTGTGGATTACCCTTATATTGCCCTCAAAAATGTCATAAATGCTCATCTGCAACCAAATACACAAGTCTTGTAATATCGAGTTCTGTTAGATGTAAGTTTGCGTTTTTAAAAATGACCTTTAAGATCATTCCAATAACCCTGCAATGCTCTCATGTATCAACTCTAACAGATATGGTGGAGCATAAAGTAGTTGTGAGCATATATTAAGATTTATTCATGTATTTTTCAACGGAACTCTTCATAAGAAGCATCATAACTGTTTATAAATGGTTAATAAATACTTTATAACACACTCACATTGTTCATATGTATTAGTACACAGTTATGTCATCTGCTAACTGTTTATAAATCAGTTTTGCATGCTTCCTAAGAGGAGAGATTGCAAATACTGTGGAAAGCACTTAAAACTGTATGTGGTAAAATATGACTTTAAAAATGCATTATGAGTATAGAGTGGATGGTAAACTCAATTATTAGGTGTTTATATGCAGCTACTGTATTAAATGCTAAGCAGGGTGTGTGAAAGTGAAGTGCTACCCTTGAGGGCTCTCGCCTGCTACTGCAAAAAAATAAATAAATAAATAAAATCTTTGTTAATCACGACTTCTTTGTCACCATTTTCACCAGTGTCACTTCTTCAGTGGGCAATTTGCTTCTCTGTGAATTTGAAATCAAAGCCACAAATCAAAGTACAGTAGCTGCTAATTAAATTAGTGTAATCATTAGTGGTGCACGTATTCAGTGCAGATGCATCCTGTGTAGAGTGTATCTCCCCTGATAACATACAAAGACACAACATGGTAATTTGTGTTGTATATTTATGTAAATTGTTCAGGTAGACGATTTGTCAGATTCTGACATGTTGCACTAAATCCAAACAGAAACCAACTTCTGCTTCTTTTTTTTTTTGCTCTGCTTGTTTTCATCACCAATACTTCAGCATTATTTCATACAAAACTGCACATTTGAAAACTTTCATGGAATGGGAATTTGTGGCATATTACAAATCCAACCAAAGGAAAAAAAATACTGTAAGAAATATGTCTCACATTCATACACAACAATTTACTAATCAAATTAAAAATCTGCAATGAATTAAAACAAACCTCTTCAACAAAACCAAAATTTTCAAGTACAATAACTTACAATCTGACAATAATCATACCCAGAAAAAAAGGATCAAAATGGACATTTCCTCATTTACACACTGTCAATTAAGAAAATTATGTCATCAAAAGAACTTCTTTGCTGCTGCTTCTTGTTGACTCCTGCGAGAGAAAAGAAGGACAGACACAAAGCATTAGAGAGTCTCTTAAATCCACAAGCGCATGCTATTTGGCAAAAAAACCAAAAACGCCCAATGAATCTTACTTGTACATGATGTAGCAGAAGAACAGGACTGACTGGACGACAATGAAGATGACAAAATGAACAGTAGATAGGCAGGATGGCATGGCAGGCAGCTCAGGGCACTTTACAACCTTCTCAGCAGGATTCTGTGTGTGAAAACATGCAGAGGAGAGATCAGCCAGCTGAACTGTGATCAGTTAATGCAGGTGGGATGGCACACTCTGATCCATACCTGAGCATTACGCTTAACTAGGTGCTCCACTTCCCTTTTGACCATGTGCAGATGCTCCTTGATGTCGTTAAAGTGCTGAACGGTCTCATATGTTCCCATACCGACTGCATTATCCTGTTGTTGGGCTGAGCTGATCTGTTTCAGGCTCTCGAAAAATGAGGTTCTGCAGTCAAAGAGACAAAGACTTTAAAGGCTGGAGAGCCATCAGTCCCAAAAAACATCAATGATGAAACCAGTTCCCAATAGGACTGGAATAAATAATCTTTATACAGTCAAATGTTTACTTTTAACACATCTGATACGTGTGTTGGGTGAATTCATGTTGGAAAACATGGCGTGCTGTAAATATGCAGTGTGGTATCATTTATTTACAGTCAAACAAATTGTCCAAAATTAATCTTTTAATCCCTATTCATTAGAGGCTTCGTATTCTCAAAGTTTGGAAAATAGGAAATTACCGTCTGATAAAAGAGGTCATGATTGCTAAATTAATCCCTTATAAAAACATGTTCTTACAACAGATTACAAGTGCAGGAGGTTAGGAAACAGACCACAGAGGAACATTATCTGGGGTATGGAAGCCAGAGTCTAGCTATGATGCTAAAGACAGAATAAACATACTGAGTAAAACAGTCAAAAATAAGCAGATGAGTGGAAACAAATAGGTTGGACATTATAAATGCACTGCACTCAGTTTGATCAAAGACCTGTTCTTCTGGGTCTGATTCTTTCAGTTAGAAAAACATTGTTTAGTGTGGATGAATTCTGGATAACTGGCACATTTTTCTCATCATTACTTGTCGATTTGCTTGTTGGGAACAATGAGGAAAATTGTCATTGTGTTGTTGATGTCTGATTTGGACAAACAAAGTAGGTATCTTCACTATTTTCAGGGCAACATTTCCTCTTGTATCTGTCTGGGCACCTTTGAACTAGACCGAGAGAAAAAGTAGCATAACCACTAAAGGCCTTTTTATCTTTTTACTATAGATTTTGTTCCCATCTCTTATCTTAATATCTATCATCACAAAGAGAGGGTGGTGGGAATGAATAGATGCATTTAGTTCTTTCTGTCTACATTGTGTTTGTTTACTGGGGAGTGTTATAATGAGATCTACTGATGCACCTATGTGCATGCAAAGTGAAAACAGAAGTGTAACCTAAATGTATGAGTGTCGACGATTGGTTAGGTTATGTTTAAAAAGGATTTGAGAGATCAGATTGGATTTATTGTCACAGTTTGAAACTTAGGAACGACTCACTTTGTACAAGTTTAAAAGGAACAGCAGTTTCACATCTTTGAATTGTTTGATAGTTAAATTAAAAGATCAATACCCTTTTTTATTACTGTGGGCCGGTAGAAATGACAATGTCACTGCCTCCATAAGGGAAGGTTTATGTGCCTGATAAGTAATAACATGTTAAATTTGTACATCTGTATCATGACTTTCAATGTCATCAGTAAAAGATGTAAAATTGCAGTTCAGAAGAGAATGAAAATGCCTTAAGTCTGGATCATATTTCTCAACAAAATACCAATTTCTTAAAGTTGATTACTCAAAGAGAAAGCAATACATTTCCCTCATCATCTTAAACACATCTAAGACGATTAGAAGGACAAAAGTGACTTGACAAATGAAAGGAAGCAGCGTGAACAGGAAGGCCCTTCGGGGGGGATTGTGAGAAGAAATCAGTTGGAGGTAAATCATGTCTTTTCCTGTGTTTGACAGATGTATTTAAAGACTACTAATCTGATAAGGACAAAATGGTAATAAGATGCGGCCTTTTCTTGCTCGTCCACATGGCTGGAGTCTGAAAGGATGGACAGGGATGACACATAAACAAAATCTAATATGTTTCACAGAGAGGGGAGCAAATCTCCCTTGAGGAAGTAAGTGAGCATTTATTAAAGCCTACATCTAATCTTCATCTGCTACAAGTGACCCATTTATGAGTAGAACACCCTCCTTGGATGTTTAGAGAGTCTGGGATGAAGTCCTATCATAAACTCTGCACGTAAAAGATGGGTCAGGATGAACTGAGAGCTTAATCTACTAAGTAATACAGACATTAGCACATTAGAGGGAGCAGCTGCAGCCTTTTTTTTACAGTGTCTGAACTTATTTACTGTGTCAGTCAGCTTACTCCTGTGCACCACCTTGTCTTACACCACTAGGATAATGTGCTTTCTTGAAACTGAATCGTAACAGAAACGCTGTCTTTCCCTGCCACCTGCACAATATAATTCACTTATAGATGTGTTTGGGCAGAATTAGTGAATAAGACAGATTTAAGTGATAGTCAGGGTCCATGTGAGTTAAGGACCAACAATATAATAAAGAAAATCATGTATGCAAAGTCATTTGAGCATGAATGTCCTGTTGGATTTAGGGCACATAAGCAGCTTGGTACTTTTATGATACATGAGAGATTAATGTTCATAAAAAAATTAAAAAAAATCTTTAATAACTGGTGATTCTGATTAATTCTTAATGCAGATGGTGTGTTAAAATTAAGACACAATTTGCAGCGACAGGACAAATATGTACCTAAATAAACACAATGTCTTTGTTTCCACGGCGGATGTTTTTAACAATGTCGTGTACTGAAGTAAAACGTCACAACACTTAACGGTTAAACACAAAAATCAGAGAAGTTGAGCCCATAAATAAGAAGAATAGTTGGATGATTCATGAATTAATCACTGGAGAAATTTAGAAAAACATGAATTTAAATCCCCTCACAAATCTAAAAGAAGGGGCTCTAAACAAGACATTTCTTTAATCCATTGCGTGCTCACAATTACTAAGCCCACAAGCACCTTAGGCAAGCAGGACAAAAGCACAAATATGTTATTGACTAAATACAAGCTCTAAACATAAAAAAAATTACACTATGAACACCTAATCTGGCCGGTACCAAAATCAAACAATCATTTGAATTTTTTTTCCCATGGAAGTCACACTGCCATGAAATCTCTTAAGCTGTATTATCTTAAAATCTATGCAGGCAGGCATCTGAGAGTGCTAAAGAGACCATTTTTAAAATCTAAGAAGAAGAAGATTACAACTGGATATTACCAAAGATTCTCTATAACAAAGATAATGCATTACAAGGTTGCACCAATGACATCAAACAGTATACACTTTGTGTGTGGTAAGTGGGCGTGATCGCCTCTCCTGCACATCCCCACTGGGCATTTTCAACACGATACTGAGGACTATTACCTGTCCATGTCAAAACAATGCAACAATAGATGCTGTTAAAAATGTAGGGTCTGGGTTTTATTCTGCTGCTGCTCTTTTTTTCTACAAAGTTCATAAACATTTGATTAGTCGGTCTGAGAAATTCCAGTGTCAGACCTGTGAAATATGAGTTGAATATGTACTTTGGCTACAGTAGGGTGACAGAATCGGTCTAATTTTCACTCAGCTGCCAAACAATTTGTGAGAAACCCAAAAGGTGAGTGAGTAAGGAAGTAGCCAGCCTGACTTTCTTATTCAATCACCTTTTTGTCTTTCACGCATATCTTCTACAAGTCCGTCCTGTTTTTACATGGAGGTCAGACTTATGCAACTCTTAAATAATAATTAATCTTTTTTTCTTTATCATAAGCAAATACAATAAATAACTAAAAGGTTTAGATCCAAGATCAAGGAGGTGATTATCTCATTTGTTGCTGTGGTTTTATTGTAGTTGTGCATGTGAGTGACTGACCATGGAGGGAACTGTTACTGCAGCTGGATTATCACGCTGACAGACACCTGTGATGCTGCAACCACTGCCTCCTGAGATTAAATATGATTTGAGGGATTTAACTGCTGGGATTTCCCTTGTTTTTCTGGAGTATCACAGATACTTTGTTTGTAACAAAAAAAACAGTGGCGACACTGCTGTTACTC
This sequence comes from Chaunax sp. Z400, assembly GCA_037577475.1. Classification (NCBI taxonomy): domain Eukaryota; kingdom Metazoa; phylum Chordata; class Actinopteri; order Lophiiformes; family Chaunacidae; genus Chaunax; species Chaunax sp. Z400. Next base: position 16,339,373 of record CM075199.1, read on the forward strand.
ACCTCAACTCATTCAGATTTTTGAGAACCTCCTGCTGGGTGGTTAGGACAGAGCCCAACTGTTGTTGACTGGAAGTGTCCAGCTAGAAGGAAATTAGACTCATTAGTTTTCATAACCTATCATTAAAAACAATGAGGTTCAGAAGGAGTTGACAGAAATGACTGACACTAATGAAATCAGTGTTTTTGGTGGTCTCTTATGATCCAAATACATTTTTAAACTAATAAACTGACTAGAAATGAACCTAAACCTTGTAGAATCACCCACTATTATTCAGTATGAAATCATTTTTTATCCTGTCCACATCTGGTGTGAACACAACTCTTTGCAATGACATGCTCACCTGTCCTGTCCCAGTGCTCGTCCCCTTCTTGGAGATCTCATCGGTGATGACAGAAACGTATCGCCGCTGCTCGTCCAGGATCATAGCCAGCTGCCGGTGCAGCTGTTTGATCTCCAGGTGGATCCGGTTCTGGCCCTCAAACACCTGACGGATCTCCCGGTCGTTCACGCTCTCATACAAGTCCTCGACTGAAGATGGACAATAACACATTCGAGATTAAAACCACTTCAAATAAAGTCAACAAACCTGTCACAATGTATTGCAAATATAATGTTCAGCCATAGCTCTTTGAGTACATTATGATTTGTATTTCCCCAAAGATTTTAAATGTTTTTTTTAAAGATATTATAGAAGAGATGACAAAGAGAAATAAAATGTTAGCGTTAATAATTTTCTTCTTATATGTTTTTATACTTTGATTGCCATCTCATTAAACTAACTTGGCTGTCCTTGAACGTCTGGGTGCTCTTTCTGAAACTCCTCTTTCTTTTTGTCGAGCTCTTGCTGGAAGTTCTGAAATTCCTCCTGGTACTTGTCCTTCTCTTCTTTAGGAATCTCAGCTTCAGGTGGGGGCTTCAATGGGAAAGACAAAAAAAATAAAACCCTCTCTGAACTCAATAGAAGTTGTGTATAAGGCTACGTTGTGCACATGCATGCATGCAGCACACAGAGAAACCCACAGCGACAGAAAAGTGAACCACACACAGCACTTAGAAAATGTAGTTACCGGTTGCTGGCCTGGCTCTGAGAGTCTGAATAACAAGAAGGACAAAACATCGTGGTCATCTGATGAAGGAAAGAGATTCTGAGTTAGAAAACAACAGAAATAAACATTTTAAATGATGGTACCAGTTTTCATTACAGCACAGTAATAAATAAGGACTGTAGAGTTTAAGATCTAAACATCTACAATTTAACTTACAATGCAAACACAGAATAATAAAATAAAATAAAATAGAATAAAACAAAATAATCACAATGTGAACAAAGAATAATAAAATAAAAGAAATCCCAATGTTAGCACAGAATAAAATAAAATAAAATATGAAATAAAATAATAATATTAAATCACAATGTAGACACAGAATAAAATAAAGTAAAGTAAAGTAAAGTAAAATATAAATAAATAAATAAATAAATAAATAAATAAAATAAAATAAAATAAAATAAAATAAAATAAAATAAAATAAAATAAAATAAAATAAAATACCTGCTAGACCACCGGTGCCGGCTGAAATGCCAAAGAAGCCCTCACTGGGAATGATCATGTTGTCCACCTTTGTGCAGAACTCATAGTCCTCTTTGTCTGGAGTGAAGCCATTGTTGATCATCACCTGAGGAGGAGGACAGAACAATGGTGCACTAAAGAAAATACCACTGACTATACTGATCAAAACATTATGTGATATTATCAACATCAGGACCACTGGATGACAATTTGCAATCGTCTTCGTATAGAAGTAATAACTAACTAGTGTTTCATGCTCAGTATGTGAGTTTGTTTCTCCTACCGTCAGGGTCTTTCTGTAGTATGTTATCTTGGCTCTGACAGGATATGGTTTGTTACGAAAGTCTCGTAAGCATGTCCCGAGGGCCTGAGTGGTGCCATCACTGGATCAGAACAACAGACAGAATATAACAAATATACTCATCTATACTAAGCACTGTGACCACAAACACACGCAGCATGAACGTGAAGAAATGCAGGAATGTTTTCTTTAAATAAATGAATAAGATGAATGCCCATGTATGTTTCTGTGAACTCTAAGAAAAACTAAAATGGCATTGAAAAAGTGATTTAAAGCTTTCACCGTCCCCAGAGGAGATTAGAAAAGATAAAGGATTATTTACCTTCCAAGCAAATATAATCATATTTTCTAATCTTCTGTAAGTTGTTAAAATTTAAGTTGATGATGACATCAGACCAAATATTTACTTACTTTTGGTGGTCATAAACCAGTTGGCCATTGTTTCCCACAACAATTATAGCTGGGTTATTTTTCTGGAATAGAGACGAGAAAACAAGGAGAGCGCATTAATCCTTTTTTTCATTTGAAGATCAGATGTGGCTTTGCTTTTAGGTAATCTTATTCAAAAATATCAATACCACACCTGAGCACAAATAATATTCAAATGTGACATAAACAGAACTATGAAAGATTTGTTTTGCATGGCAGCGATAGAAAAATGAGATGTTGATTATGTATATGTTCTGTGAATATACCACAAATGAAGATAAAGGAAGATTAAAAACAAGGATTGAATAGGTCTTTAACAGTGAGTCTTTGTGACTAGCCTGTTTTGACCATGAGACACTTTCAGGTCAACTTTTGGAAATATAAAATCATGAATAATCAACGGTAAACAATTCTTTAATTCGTGAAGTTGTCACCAACCTTTCCATCATTGTCGAAAGAGTCAAAGAAGATTCCAACTCCATTCCACAGGTCGGCGCCACCATACACTGGACCGTCGAGGCCTTGTTCAGAGGTGAACCACACAGCCTATCAGACAAAGACAATGTGGTGTTGGATTGGATTTATTGTCCTCTACAGAAAATAAAAAGAGCCACAGGCTGAAGCCATTACGCTGTGGCTGTTTTTTGATTTGCCCATCACACCTCGATAGAATGAAATCACGCAGAGACAACTACAGAAAGCATAATAATCAATTCTTGGACATCCACTCATGTGATCGGTGCATCATATCCTCTGATCAGCATGTGTATTTGTGCTTAAATATTGCTAAAAGTCTATTCTAACACAAAAGTATTGTATAAAAGTATAGTTATAGTTATAATAATAAGTGGAGTGTTTCAGGTCCAGTGAAGTTTTTAAAAGTCCTTTTGTTTGGTGTGGAAATTGTCATTTAACCCTGAGGGCATCACACACCCCCTGAAACAGGATGTGCACCTTTGCTTCAAATGCAAGATCCTCCGTATTTGTTATGCTAAGCCTGAGGCAACATGTGTTCAGAGACATAGAGTATAATTTATTTAATTGCTGTGACAGGAGAAGCAGGTCTCAGCTCTCATTACCTGTAATCTTCAGTTTTCACGTCAACACATTCTACAAACATAAAGAGAGGTTTGTTCAATTCATCTTCATGAGGTTAAAAATCTCTGAGTCTAACAAGCGTGTAAGCTGCAGAGTAGGGCACACTAGATATCGTTTTTGATATCAGAGGTCATTATATATAACATCTCAATGTCCAATACTTCCCCCCTCAATGTGGGGGACGTTAGAATGTATACAGTAGTAGATAAAACTGGGGTTGGTAAAGTTCATGAAACATGCAAGTGTAGCTAGATTTAAAAAATATCTTACTAAATTATAACCTCCAATTGGGCCTCACCCTAAAGCCACTCCTCTAAGAGCACAGTGCCTGATTACACTGATTGCCCCATAATTCCAGCAGGAAGCAATGTGTTAGTGATAAGATCTCGCTCAGCTATTTTTAGTCTGATGAATACATAAATTAACAAATACCACAATCATAGAAACACAAGCAAAAGAGCTGCTTACGAATGTATCTCAGTGAGAAAAAGCCAACCCCTACCCAGCAGTTACTGTACAGTACTGCTGTTGGTGTTTGCTTTGCGCTAACTGGGTTAGCGGCTGAACGAGTCTGTTGTCACGGCTGCAGCGACACTTGTTCTTGAGCTCAGGGCTGTTTGTTTGAGCTTCAAATCCACTCCAGAGTGAATGTCTGTAAAAAAACATCCAATCTCACGTCTCATTCACATGTAAGGAATATTTCATCTCATACTGACATGCCATCTTGATTCACAGCTGTCAACGTGACTTGTTTGTATTGGCTCATTTTTGCCGCACTTTCTCTGCAATTCTTGTGTGACTAGCTTGCCGATAGCTTCAGCAGTAAATCCAAACGACCTTATGGAAGACTCCAGGCGTGTGCAATGAGAGAACGGGCAGAGTGCACATTGGAAGGCGGGTGCAAATATAGACAGGCAGGTAGGCCATCCAAGTTATTCAGACCAAACTGAATGACTGGATGGGCTTATTTCAGGCCACAGGACCACAGGATTTTTTTCTTTTTTTTGTCAGAGCCCTTTGTTCCTTGACTGGTGTTGGGCTGTTAAGAACAAGCAAAAAAAAAAAAAAGCTTCTAAAATACATTACCAACTCTATCTTTAATATCATCTGAAATTAAAAGTGCATTATATTGTGTAACACATTACATAACTGAGACAGAAGCTTCATCCCTCCTTACCAAACCGTCTGCTCCCATTCGGCCTCTTCCAGACACTCTAAAGGTCACCTCAGCCTCCCAGTGTTCAAAGCTGACTTTGTTTTTTGTCCACACGGACCCCTTCTGACTCCTGAGGGACGGTGTAATGCGCACCTGGTCTGCACTGGGAATCGCATCTGGGATTGACGGGAGATATGGAGAGAATGAGCAGGATTTTAGAGGTACGTTTAACGGTCGTCATGAAAATAACAAATGCACAAAAAGAGTTTATGTTTGTGTGAATTTTCCTGTGTATTTCATGTGTCTCCTCTTTCCACTTAAGCCAATGTGAAAACACTTCTGCCAGCTAACTTGTAGAACTGTTACGATAAACCAGTATTATCAGGGTGTGCCAATCGCCTTATCTTTTGACTGCCTCAGTACCTGACTCAATCTAGGTTTACTCAGTGTTACATAGACATTCATCAACAATCATTTTGATAACCTTTTAATTGTCAATGTCACTACTTATTACATGCCACTGCTTCATATCATTGTAGCTTGGAATAACTTTTGGTTTTGGAGTGCGATAATGAATAGACCTATAAATAGTTTACAAATCACAATAAACCCTGCATTGTTTGCTTAAAATGACCTAATCCAACCATGCAGAGGTATGCATGGATCACTACATATGACGACAAGTCATCATTTGCTGATTTTCTTTGTCCTGTGTGACAGTGGACTGATTAACGTAACTGTTGACTGAACAAAACAAACAACATGTTGGCCTAGTGGCTTAAGATGCTGAGCATGCAGTAACAGCATCCCGTTTGAGTGTAGCGACAGTACTAGTGTCCCCTTGCTTCCTGTCATTCTAGAGGTGTTTCCTGTCACCTCTATATTGTCCTCTTTCTAAGAAAGGAAAGAAAAAAACTCTGCAAAAAAAAAGCTACTTTATGATGTCATCTTTTTTTTATCCGGGAACGTCATTCTTAGTTTGGGATGCATCTTTATCTTAAGCTTCGGAGTTTTAATGTGGACAAAAATGTTTTATTCTTATTTTATTGAATCTGCCCTCACATTCAGCTTTGTTGCAGGTCTGAACACGTACCTCAAAAACAAAAACGGGCTGGAGGACATCATAAAAGTGTAGCAAAATTGCAGCTGCACCTTTAAATGAACGTAAATAAGGGCTGGACTTTGAAAAAAGGCTGGTCAATCCTAGCTGATTTTAGCCACCCCCCAGTCCAAGGAGTTGTACAATCAACCAATCAAAGAGAGTCAGAAACTCTTTAATCCTGGCTGCCATTGGTCCTATAAATAAACATTGTGATTCATTCATATGAATGTACTGAACTGTCTTATTTACTTCTATTTGTTGCTGCCTGACTGTTGTTAATATCACCATTGACTGCTGTGTAACAAATTGTCTGTCTGGGGTGATAAAGACATTCATGATCCTTAGCTAAAGAATTAATAGTGAACATAATATGTGCCTGCATACCTAGATGTTTACGAGTGAATGCAGCGTTATCTCATGCTGAAACTCTTATTGAACGCTCATGTCAGCAACTACACAACTCAGTGTATGATGCAAGACTCCAAAGGCCCATTTTTTCTGCAAGAGGAAAGTTCGACACATCAGATGCATCTGTTTGCACAGACTCTCACAGCCGTCAGCGTGTTCTTCATGCTTTTTCAGGACATGTTTGACTAACATCAAGCTATGGCCCTAAAATGCACGCGCCCTTTAGAATGATTGAAGCCAATATTTACCTCTCAATATCCTGAACAGAAACAAACCTAAAGCATGACCTCAGCCTGCTCTTTGCCATCTCTCATCGTGAGTATTAACTTAAAGCAGTCATCAGCAGCGGCTTTGTGATGTTGACAGCTGGGCACAAACTTACTTCCAGTGTGGATCCAGAACGGGATACCGCCGTCGGTCTGAGACAAGTGCGGTCCTTTGAAGCTGTATTTATACTCAAACCGTCGGTGAGGAGGCTCTTCTGACGTCGAGGCACCTCCGGTAATGTCTGCGACACTACGGTGAAATATTAACGTTGTGAGAAAAGTTAATAATAACACAAGAGAATTCGCAGCCGGGCGCTGTGCAATGGACACCGCCATGTTTCGGTATCACTGCTGACGTAGCGCTGAGTCCACGCGCATGACGGGTGCCTGTAGGGCCAACAGGGCGTTTTCTCATTGGTGGATTATTTTGGATTTTTTTTTTCTTTAGCTTTTTTGCTACAGTGTTACGGCTGAGGCTGACAGGAGGCGTCTGCTGCACGAGTCACGTTGTGAAGTAAACAAATGAGGCACACAGTCATGTTGTAGACTGCATGACACTTTTCACACATAGATACAACTCACCAAGAAGCAAATGTACCATATATTTTTGGCTTTGTGTGTATCATTTTGACTTTGTCTGTAGACCAGGGGCGTTGCTAGACATAAAGCTGTACTGGGGCTCTGGCTTCCATTTATTAAAATCACTTTTTTTTTCATGTCTGCGGTGTGTATGAAATGTGCTATACAAGCTACCTTGCAGCAGTGCTGCTGCTGAAACTTAAACAACTAGTGGAGATATCTTTATGAAAATATTCATTTTAACCTATGAATATCCCCAACATGTTTTTATGGCATAAAAGCTATACTATGCATGTGTTGATAATAACAAAATTCGACTCAAGATATTAATCTATTTCAAATTTGTATTATTTTGCATTCTACAGTAATAATTATTCTTTAAAACAATTTTATAACAAAGACCATTTCAAGCAAACAATTATTTCCTGACTTGAGTCAACAATTTCAAATATAGTATAAATGTATAATCTAGCCCTACGATAAACTGGCGACTTGTCCAGGGTGTATCCCGCCTCCCGCCCAAAGTCAGCTGGGATAGGCTCCAGCCCCCCATGACCCTACACAGGATAAGCGGTTGCAGAAAATGAATGAATGAATGTATAATCTAAAAGTAAACAAATTATTCCCCAGCAGATACAAATAAAGCTTTGTATCAACTTTTTTTTAAATCCGACCCCCCCAAAACATGAGCTAATGTGAGCTAATGTTATCTATCAGTACGGTAACATCTATATTTGATAATGCTTAGGTTTGAACAGGGCTAACATGAACTAATGTTGGTTGTCAGTGGGGTAACTTTATTATTTGATAATATTAGACTTAAACAGAGGCCATTTTTCTAGCATGTAAGGCAGTGCATCACATTTTGTCCACTAGCAGGGCACCTTAAAGAGCACATAAGCACAATTTGTCCACAAAAAGAGTCTCCCTGAAGGACATCATGTTTAATCTACCATATAGGCACCCAAGAGGGCACTATTGAGGCATTTTCCCAGCTGGTTTTAGTCCTTTCAGCTTCTGTATGACCCATGTTGCCATGGGCTGGCTCGTAAGCCTACATAAGGTCACTGAAAGGTTAGGTGACATAGCCGTGCTGGCTACAGGAGCTGTCCCTGCAGTCTGAAAGCCTCAGTGGGAGATGGTAGATGACACAAGTACTGTATGTGCTGTTCTCCTTTTATTTACTCCCACCAGCCTCTTCCTATTGCTCCTGGAGGTGCAGCAGCACTTACTGTGAGGGCCTGTGATTTTGGGTTCAGGAACAAACCTCAGAACGAAGTTGGTTATTGTCGTGACACTAATCTAGGGATTTTGAATATTCTGGAAAATGATCAGCAAATGAGAAGGACTGATCTGCACAGGCTTCCAGTGATTAGGTTTGAGGTTGTTGTCATTTTTCATGCAAAGGATTCATTTTCTTTCCAGTAAACACATATGAATATAGTCTTTTACTTTGTGGGTACCTTTTGCTTTTCACAAGTTAACCGCTGAAGCATTTCTCCAAGGTTACAAAACCGCTCAGATCACAGACACACAATGGATGTGGTTTCTAAGCAGAATTAGGATTTTTACATGTTTATTTTCTAGATAGAAGAGATATAGTGCCAATCATATTACAATTTAAAATGTGATGGTGTTATTTCTTTATCATACTTTCACATTTATTATTGGTAAACAAAAGAAAAATATACAATCAATATGTAATATATAATCAAAATAGATTTTTCATCTGTTGTCATAACCAGATGATAGACAAAACACATTGGCTTGATGAGCATAAGACAGAGATTTCAATCAACAGTAGAGTGATACTTTATGCTTTCTTTCAACAGAAGAACAGGAGATAATTCTGGATCAATAAAATGAATAATTATGGTAAAATATTTTCCTCCTCCATGTTGAGGGGATTAATGTCAACCGCAATGATAAAATCTATTCTATGAAAGGAACATACATTCTTTTAAATAACACAGTTCGGCATGCAGTGAATGTAGAGTTAAATCTCATGAAATGAGCTTTAGGGTATGTAAATCTGAAAGGTAATACAGTGTATTAGGAAAAAAATCACTTTTAATGATGGGAAAATTAAAAATTAAATCAAACTCCATGGGAAATTTATACAGCACCCGAGCAAGTACGTTAAAAAAATGAAAATAATGATTAAAACACACCTCAAAAACCCTCCGGCAGACAATCAACAATATCAGCACACTGGAAAAAACAAGTGGGGTACATTAAATGATAAATTAGATGCTTCATTTAAAAGTCACAAAATCTAACAGGTTTGTAGAGAGCAGAGAAAATAGGAGCCTCGGTCCTTTTGTCACAGGAAGTCCTCATCAGAGAGTTAAACCATACACTTAATTAGGAAATGTAGGATTTAAATAACAACAGCAATGCTAATGGATCCATTAAGGGTGGACAAAGGGGTCCTGTTGGATGTTAATGGGTCAGTGAGACTGTGAATAGCCTATCACAAGAGTTAGCACAAATATTTGGCCAGAGAATTATACAATGCTGCAGTAAACCTTGGAAATCTTGGGAGTGACAGTAATTTGATCTGGTCCCTAGTGATGTTTCAATAATACTGTATTTGAAATACTGCTTGGATATATTTGGTTTTCATTTGATAATTCTATACTAATGTAAGATGTACTAGAGATCCTAAACTGGTCTAATCAAATAAAACAAATAACAGCAGTGCTGTGCATGGGGCTGCTTGTTCCTGGAGGATCAGCGCATCTAAAGATGTTTGCATTGCCCATGTGACATTAGGGGGAAAGGGAGAGTGGCTTGTCACCTCCTGGTGTTAAATCATGGCTTAGTTAAATGAAGCCTGTTGCTCATGGTGTTTATTCATACCTGAAAAGCACAAAGCAACCCATTACCACATGAACAAACAGTGTGCTGAGATGACAGCATGTTAAGGAAATGTCCTGCGGTGGAACCTGCTACCATGATGCAAATTCTTAATTTGAGAGGACGCAGAGAGGAGCGTGATTTTTTTTTCTCCCCCCAACTAGCATCCAATGAGCTTCATTTCTGCAAAATCTCACGTATGATGGAAGTGCATCCAAGATGACACACAAGCTCCATTTATCATTTGATTCATGATCAATCCCAACATTGTACAAAGATTTAATGATTTCTCCTCATCAGAGCTTTATAGTTTCGGTTTGCTCCTGTATTATTTGTTGATTCAATTCGGCGCACATAGGCCACATACTTGCCCTCAACAATGCAGAAGGACTAAACCTTTATTTCAGATTGCTTCAACACGGTCCAGTGTGGTCCAGGGAAGAGAGGGCACTTATTGTCCACTGAGGACTTTGCCACATTCATTTGAAGAGCAGCCCTTTCTCATTATTAACAGACACACTAAACGATGGGACCCAAACAATACAGAACAGATCTCTTTATGCGCACAAGTGCTCAATGTTTCAGCAGCCACTGTGTGCCCTCCACCACTCCCTCTTCTTTTCAGATACCTGCACATGAGTGAAAGATGTGGAGGACACAAAAGATATTCTCAACTTTCCTTTTCTCCCCATTCTCTGAAACAGGCCCATTTTAAAGCTTTTATTTGAGCAAAGCTTCTCATTAACTCCGCTCATGCTGCCTCCCTCCGCTTGCCACTGCTTAAGTACTGGCTGTTGTAAAAAAGCAACCAATTAGTCCCTCATCAGCTCCAATTAGAGGAGACAAAGCCTGAGTAAAGATAACTCAATGAGAGGGAGAGGTGGAAGGGTGAGGGCTGTCTACATGCGCTTTTTTGTGTGGATAGGTGTGTGTTTGAGCTTGTGTTTGTGTACATGTGCACACTGCCCGGGCTGGCCCAACAAAGTTTATAATAATTGGAAGAACTCGCGGCCATTCAGTGAGACCCACTGCAGCACAGGTCCATTCACTTTCCAGGCTCCTCAGCGGACCCTTTTTTCAGCGCCAAGTGTTGTTGTGCTGGGAAGACAGACCCCCCAGGAGTCCCAGAGAGAGCTATTCAATCCTCTCTACCTGTTTTCAGCATATAAAGCACTTAGGACCAGGCCGATCTCTCATTATTGTCTCCTTCACTCTCAATACTTCCTTAAACTTAGGCTCTGACAAGAGCAAGTCCTTTTTGAGGGGGGAAATAAAGGATGTATGTTAAGCGGGTGCCTTTCGCCTCATTAGAATTGAATTTGCACTGTCTTGTAATTACGTAGGAGGGCAACAATGTATTTTTTTCATCGTAATCTTCCCTGAATGGGTTTTATTGGTCAGTTAATCTGCTGCCCAGACTAATGCATTAATTAATGAATCGAGTAACACTAATTTTCTCTATGCTGCCTCTGTTTGTTTCCTCCATCGTTTTTAAACAGGTCTGGGCGGCCACTACTAATAAAATTACCTCGTTAAGGCCTTTATAGCCAGACAGTAACACACTCATTCACTTGCCATAAAACATTTTCTTTGGATGGGGGCTGGGTGTATGATGGTTCCCATTCAGCATTGCATCTTTTTCTGGGTAGTTCTAAATAATGAGGGGGACAAGCAGGGAGATATAATTAGGAACAAGGGGGCACTTCAGGAAATATTTGAAATCTTTTAAGGCTAGCCCTTGTACGACGTTGATTAATTACTTCCAGAAGGGATTTGGAGAAATATATTGCCAAGTTTTTTCCCCGTCTGGACGAGTTGACCCAAGCTTGTTAAGAGGATGTGCACAGGACTTTAATTTCGGCCCCTCTTTAATCATGTGAATCATGACATGTACTGTTCTCTGGGCTCATTGTGAAACAAATATAAACAATGATGTAGTGTTTAACGAAAATGGCATCTGACTCTTTTGAAGGAACGCTTGGCATGCACTGAAAACAACAATCCTGATTTGTTTATGTTGTTGATTAAGTGATGAGAATTTGGATGAGCAGTTGTTGTTGTTTTTTTTTTAAAACTTTTTGATTGGGATGTTATAAACATGTGTAAGAAGTTGATGACGATTGTTTTGCTTTCAGGAAGGAAATATATAATTAGTCTGACAGAGACGGGCCAAGATTATTAAATGTGTCCTTTTCAGTTAATGTCTTCACTGGTGGTTGCATCGATGTGGTTAAACATCTCTGAGAGGAAAGATGACGTATAAATGTTGCATAAGAACATTTCAGTCATTTAGTCTGAAAAATTGAACTCCAAAAAAGCTTTATTCATCATTGTGTTCTGATTATATTCATGTACTTATGTGCGAATGAAACTACAAGGTTTATTGAGTGCACTAAATACTATGCTGTGCGTCATTCAAAGGGTTGTAATGACACAGTACTGCACTGGATATGACTGATAAATGACTGCTACCTAGTGGATTTAGAAGGATGCTGGATGACTACTGTGGCAGGAAGAGGTGTTCAGATCCTTTAAAGTAAAAGTAGCAATACCACATTCTTACACCATGTTATCAAAAACTCTTTATCAAAAATCCCCGCTGTCAGTTTCTGCAGTGTCTTCGACTAAATAATCTATCAAAATGTAAACAATAGATTAATCAATAATGAAAATGTTCATCATTTAAAGCCTGGTTTAATCTGTAGTAATGGATATTTTATAAGGTAATTGTGTGTGTGTTTTTTTTTTATTAATCAAAATGTTATATAAATGTAATGGAGTAAAATGCAGCACATGTTCATGTTCATTACAATGACCTGATCATTTATTTTTCTGTGACTCAGAAGTGTGGGACATTTGGCTTTGAGAAGGTCTCCCTCTAGTGGTTCAGTCACCCACACAGTCATTCTACAGCTGACTGCATGCAGTGAAGATCTGTTCCTCCTTGCTTTAAAATCAATAAAGATGTCTGCCTTCATTTAGATGTGATGCAAATGCATCATGACTTATTCCACCTATCAGCGCTTTGCTTAGGACTTGACTCAGCATCTGAGAAGAATTAGGCAACACCTATTTTTCATTATCCAATTCCTATCAGAATTGAAGTCAGATGTGTGCGCTACATCTTACATAAAAGTTTGGGAACCACTGGATGAATCCATTCAAACAGAAATAAGGGAAAACTAATAGACATAATGGAAAAATATGTCACATTCCTAGGTTCAAATTACACATGCTGCTTTGTCATACATGTTACTGGACAAAACCAAACATGCTCTGCAAAATTGTGCATATAATCGATAATAAAAAACAAAACAATGGTTAGTTGTAGCTATACAAACTACAGCTCCTTATAGCTGGGTATGACCTTATCAGTTGTTACAAATCAGAAAAAATAAATCTCAGGCAGAAATGCAAAATATTATTTACCATCAATTTATCTTAAATACTTACATTTGTGTTGTTTTAATCCCGTATGCAAGATAATTTCAATGAAGTCATCATTTAGGTATTTGGTGCATCACTTTCTTAAACAGTTTGCATGAGACAGAATCATCATCAAGTAATGAGGTAAAAACTGCTCTCATGAGAGACTCGTTTAATGTGTTGTGAAGGAACCACAAGTTTCTGAAAATATAAAATTAAGAACACATGCATTTGCACAGTTTACTCACGTTGTTATAAAATATGCACACGCAATCTGATGTATCATATAAAAATAAACATCTATGATGAAAAAGCATTCAGCACATTCTGTTTATAAACACTTAAATAAAAAAGCAAGGTATTTCAATATTTACACGCAGTATTTAAACCCACCCCATTTAAATATTCCAGTCAAAGTCTGTTCTCTCTCGCTCTGGTTTTCTCTTCCTGTTACTCTTGGACCCTCCGCCTGTTCGAGGTGGAGGGTCCTTGTAATCTTCACCTGAACCTGTGTCCATATTGTCCTGGTTGTCCCTCCAGCTGTCAGGGACTGTAGGAAAGTCCTCTCCCAGAGAGTACATTGGTCGACCGTACACCTTGCTCTGCAGGTCAGCGATGTCGTTACGGATGTCTGCCATCAGCAGGAGCAGGAAATCAAAGGAGCCTGGAGGGCCCTGGGGGGTCGAGTAGAAGAAGAAATTATTTGATAAAAATTTAGTTTATCTTACAAATTGTTAAAGCCAACGTTAGTCTCCTCCAATTTCTTCTGTGTCACTATATTTACTCATAAGCCACCGAAAGGATTAACCCAGTAGAAATCCATCTGAACCATAGACTGTTTATGGCTGCTGAGTTTTTTCCTCATGATTTGTTAACATTAGCATCATCAGTGTTTATTTAAGGAGAAAATGCTTACTCTGTACCAGAAACTATTTACGTTAGGCTTGACAGTATCGTTAGCTGTGCCATCTAATGTCTACAGTGTCTGTTTTTCATGCATGCTTCTGTTTAACTGTATTGTCCTGGATAATGGTATCAAGTTACAATAGTGCGCATTGATATAGATGGTCACAATCTTACTGGTGGTCCGATGGGCCCAGGAGCTCCTCTATCCCCCTGGGGGAAACAAAACAAATACTTAGCTCAGATGAATCACAATGAAGGAAGAAAGCATCAAAAGAATTCATGTTATTTTATTTTTAAAGGGCGTGAGGGAGGGAGAGAAAACTGAGATAAGGATGAGTAACCACAAATACAGTGATATAGTATTTTTATTTTTGTTTTAGCTGGTTAAAGGAATAGTTATTTTGGGAAATATGCTGTCTTGTTTGGAGTCAGGTGAGATGGTTGATGTCTGCACCGAGTATGGCAGGCTAGGTGTTTCCCTGTGTCCCATTTCATCCTGCCTTTATGCTAAACTCAGTGAACTGAATCCCTAATCTATCTTCATAGGTTAATTAATGCAGACATGAGGGGGGTGTATACACCTACTCATCTAACATTCAAGAAGAAGGCAAATAAGCATATTTCAAATTGTGGAACTACTCCTGGAACTGTGTCCTCTGTATCTGACAGATATGAAAAGCATGTGCTGTTGATACAATACTACACATAATGTACATGAAGCCTGACTGAAGTATCATGACAGCCCGCTGGCCTACAGTAGCACATGCACACATTGAACTAACTACTGTGGTTTTTAGTGATGCACAGGGTCACATCAGGGCTGTGAGTGTTTCGGCAGATGGTTTAGATTTGTTACTCCGAGAGACAGATTACCATCACCCTCCAATCTATCCAAACAAACATCCCAGCTGCACTGAAAGAATACCAAGTCGCTCCGTACGTGATCCACAAGATATGCAAACAGTATTATGGCTATGGCAGGATTGAAGAGTCAATGCACGAAACGAATCTCTTCAATTTTTAGAGATCACACTTCTCTTAGTGTGACATGGATGACTGGTAATTCTTGAATCGTTATTGACCTAAATCACAATAATTCTGGAAAAGAATCAGGTAGTGCTGATAACTAGCAATGTGTCGCAAATCTAATCTCCTAAGAAGTGGTATTTTTATTACTCAAATGTTACCTTTGTTATATTATCAAATCCTGTTGGATCACCATCCCTTTTAGGTCTGATAATGTCTCCAAACCTGCAATGAATTAGTTGACTGAACTACATAAGACTGGCTTTTCTCAGTCCACGCAGATTCTGACATCCTACTAGAAGAATTTCAACTTCCCGTTGAAAATCAGTCTTGGCACCGAGCAGGGAAACTCACTGCACGACAGGCCTCAATATGCAGCTCATCTTTGTGCCACCATTGTTGCCACGGCCTCGAATAATGTTCATATTTTCTTCATCTTAATTAATAAGAAATAGCTACGTGCATTCGGATCCAGTGTGTGCTCCCCATCTAAAGTGTGTGCCTTTGTCAAACTCAGCTGCAACATCTCCAATGCACATTGCAGAAGACTGAATAGCAAAACAAGATCATCTGCAAACAGTAAAGATGCCACTGCATTTTCTGACCTCAGTTGCCCTTTAATTTTCTTTAAGGATTACTACAAAATGAGACAAAAGGCACAAGCAAATCTAGTTTAATTAAAAAATATGTGAAAAATGCAAACCCAAATCTCATTGTGACAGCGATGAAATTTGAATTCTGCCTCCTTAATCTGAGGCTTAACCATCTGCTGGAGCCTGTTTTTCAACACTTTGCCTTAGGCTTTTAGGGGAGGCCAAGCAAACCTCCGATCAGACAATCCAAATGCAATGTTCACAGAATCCATGAGATATTCCAGACAAAAGCCCGGAGGCTTCCAGAGTCTTCGTACTGGTGGTCAGGAAGAAGTTTATGAGTTGCCAAGGAAAAGCTGTTGGCCTCAGCTCCTCTCTGACTCAGGTTGCAGGAGAAAACGTTTTTGCAGATGAGAGAAATCATGTTCATCAGAGGTTATATCACTCTAAACAAATAGAACGATAGATGGATAGAGTGTAGAACCTAAACTCTGATTAAACAACCAAACATTTTCAAAGTATGACCCAAATACTCTTGTAGCAGATGGAATTTTTTAAAACTACACATGCCTACTCAGGATCCTAAAAAACAATGCCCTGCCTTTTTTTTCTCTTTATTGTGAAGCTATTCCACCAAATTACACTCATTTGGTCTCTCTACTAATATCCCAAAAGAACTTTAAAATTATTTGGTCCACCTCTCTCAACCTGTAGCAGCTTGAATTGATTGTATCGTCTGCAGGGACAAACTCTAGCTGAGCATTTGTGAGAATCAAGTCACCTGCCTTGTGGTTTTGACAATGTATATATTAGAATGACGTTTAGAAACAATTTAGCAATTGAGAAATATCTTTTGACAGACGTGGTGTTGACAGGTGAGCAAAATATATCTTGTTGGTTCTTTACCTCTGCACCAACTCTGGTATTTTTCCTTTGAGAGGCCGTGTTAACACAAATAGTGCTGCCAACATGAATGATGCTTCTGCTTGAGCGGCAATACTCTGCTGCACCCTTATGCTACAGAGTGAAAAATAAACACTCTTTTCTTGAACACTTGCCTCTTGTAGGAAACATATGTTTTAAAAAAAAAATAAATACATATAGCGCAAGATTAGTTGACAAAACAGTCTCTGACCTCACCTTTAAGCCATCTTTTCCTGGTGCACCTTGAGGTCCCTGTTAAAAAGAGACACAAAGTCAGGTGGACTGGTTACTGTTAAAGCCCAGATAAATGTGAACGTTGAGGGTGTTTCCCTGCCTGGCATTCAAACAGAAATGAGTTAGGGCTCTGTTTAAACGATCTATAGTGCAGGATGCAAGTTCATTTAGGGCGTGTCCCACTCCCTATGGCTACCACATAATATGGGGACAAAGTAAGGTGCAGGATGCAAAAGTTTATTTCTTTAAATATTCATAAGGGTGTTTGCATGCAACATGAATGCAATCCGTGTGTCATCTCTCTTTCCCTTTAGAAGCCAGGCTTGCCTGCTATTTCAACAGCTCTACTCGTGTTGCAGAGGTATGTAGTCCTTGGCAAATGCACTGATATTTAACTGATGAAGAGAGAAGGGTTGCTGCACATCTCTGTGTTAATTGACCTGGTGTTTTGCACGCAGATCGCAGTCCACAGATTGGGTCATATAAAGAGGTTATAAAAACAATGGTATGCAGATTTGTGAAATAATACATCGTAAATTAGCTGCAGCAATCCCCTGCTGACAGGATCTAAGATCCTGTCAGATCCTGTTATTCTATATACCTACAAGGACACATATACAGAGTCCAGGTTCATATAGTTTAAGGAGTAAAGCAGCTGTCCTGATCCATGTTGGTGCGAGTGGATGAAAGTGTACAAGCCAATTCAGATGATATCACAGCTTATCTGTGCTTCACTAGTGTATGCACGTTGTGAAGAGGCCTATGTAGCCTCATCTGATAGACCCTTTACATAGCTGAAAAAAACACTGTGCCATTGACTTTAGATGTGGTTTTGTTGGACAGTCACTCCCTGCTGAGAGATAGCAACGCACCAACAATGTCAACAGTGACGGTAGAACACGAGCAGAGGCACTTGCGGTGCTGTGTGCCACTTTGTACCTGGCAGAAGATAGAGTCCTTAGTGTCCAATTCACTATGTTCACAGTCGACTAATTTATTCTAAATCTTTTTGAATTCCAAACCCACACCCTCATGGAGCTCCACTAACAATGATTGTCCAATTTCACCTTTGTGTCTTCCTCCAAGCCATTTCTGAGTGACTTCAGCTCAATGATAGAGATCGCATCAATCTCTAGGATAATCATCTTTAGATGATAATCATCTTTAGATGAAACTGTCGAGATGTCGTATGGGAGTCAGGAACCAATATTCAGATCAGTACCAAGCCTGTGAGTCAAACACTATACCAGCTGCATAACTCTGATGTCAACCTCATGCAGTTAAACACATGATCTGGTGGCCAAACCACTTAAGTGTGCTCAGAATCTAATCAGGTTTATGTGTGGAGTGAGGGCCAACTCACATTTAGTCAGACCATTTAGACCAGCATGTGCCCGAACTGAATCTATTAAGAGGTCACGAACACACACACACCAAGCAATAAATCACTTTCTCCTGTGAAAGCAGTGTTCCAGACGTCTTGGTTTGGCACCATGCAGATCGTGATATGACCGAGTGTAAGAGTTAGAGGTTTGATTTATCAATAACAACATCGCATAAAAACTCACGCTAAAAACAAGAAATATGTCTCCATGGCCACATCCTGCACATTCTTGATTTGAATCCCACATTTAAACAGTCTTGCCTAGTTGACACTAGGCAAGACTGAGCACTGCACAAAATCACAGCAAGCCAAAGAAAACAACCGAACCTGTTAATGGATTTGGTCTTCTCTGTTGCCATAACCATGTGTCATCCTTTTTCCATCAGCCAAAAGTTTGGTTTTGTGAGTGTGATGTTATGGTTTTTGTGTCTGTCTGAAAAATGTCAGGTTGCTCTCTAAATAAAATCAATTACAGCTTCTCTGGGGTGAGATGTAAGACTATGACATCATCTGGATAATTTTGCTGAGTACAAACCAGAATCTCGAACAATCAGCAACATATTCTAACGTTAAAAGAGTCTTTCCAGATTTTACTGCATTCAGCGCCATCATCCATATTACGCAATTTTGCAGAGTAACACAAAGGAAAAGTGTGGAACTGAGGTTAAAGATGGGTGTAAGAGACTGGTGTGATGAATCCAACCATTACTCAGTTCTGAGGTCACCATCAACACAAACACATTCATACTTCCTGATTCAAAAGCTTATAGGGCTATATATGAGGAATGTGACAAATTTTATTATATATAAATCGCAGTAAATTTGTTTTTTTTTTAACCTGAGATGAATATTGTGTGTCCAGAGTTTTTACTTGCAGATTTGATTAAAACACAATTAATTATAGTAACTTTTGAACTGACCACGGGTCCTCGGAGGCCCCGTTTGATGTGGGACATGTCTGGCGTGGGTCCAATGGGTCCCATCAAGCCCCTGGGACCAGGAAGACCAGGGGGCCCCATCAATCCCAGAAGTCCTTGTGGGCCCTCTGGTCCTGGATCTCCTACAACATTATTGAATTCAGACAAAAACATCACAAAAATGGTCGGACACAGAATATATGACAATTTTTGCAGAATAGATTAAAACAGAAGATAAATATAAATATAATAATAATAATAATAATAATAATAATAATAAAGACAGCAATGCTGTCCCAGATCGGCCAGATTGTCCCTAATTGAAATATCTTAACAAATATGATTGCCATAAAATTTTAATCCTGTAACTATTGCTATAATGCCACCAGCAGGTTAAAGTATTCTCTGATTCTGTGAAGTAGCTCAACATCTACCGGATACAATGGCACAGATTATAAATCCTAATCACTCTGGTGATCTTCAGACGTTTCCTCTAGCACCACAATGAGGTTGACATTTGTGGATTTGAGTCCCCTTTTGAACTAATGGATACAAAATAATACAATTTGTCATTCATATCTTCCTCATGATGAATGGTAATAACTATTATGATCTTTAAACTTTTTGCCAGGTCAGAGTTTTAATTTCTTCAGTATACTTAACTTTATGACAAACACATGTAAACCCATTTCCCAAAAGGCTCAGCTGTACTTTGTCTTAAGTGCTTCATATCATCCCTGCAGGCCAGTTTCCTAATGCAGAGTCTGAGACTATTTGGTATTTTTTTTAACTTCATGTGTATTACCTGGAGGTCCAGGGAGACCTGGAGGCCCGGGTAAAAATATGGGCGACGTCAGGATTTTCTCGTTGGTCATCTGTTCAGGGATGTCAGCACTGTTAGACAGCATGGCCATCTTGAATTAAGATGCAGAAAATAATGACTGCACGGACAGGTCAAACTAGAAGGCAACTACAAAAAATTAATGAATCAAATAAAGAATGTGGCCAACAAAAAGACATTCTCTCATGGGATAGAAACCTTTTTGTCCCCATTATTTGGAGGTTATGTCAAACATCTAAATGCGGAACTACGCATTGTCCTAAAAAGTTTTAACATACAATGATTCATAAAGTCCTAGTCTGTCAATCATGACAAGAAAATTACATACTGAATGGCCAACAAGTATACTTATGTTACGACCTAAGATGAAAGCTCATCTTCCATCTGCAGCATAATACAAGATGTAACCCTTAAAAATGGAGGGCCAGGAAAACCCCTCTGCATTATTCAGCAAGACCAGGAGAGTTCCTGCTCTGGATGCTAAGTGGTATCCTTCAGAAAAGTTATCTTTGATCAATGTATAACATCAAGAGGATCTGACAATCCCAGAGGGCCTACAAATCAGAATATACGCTCACAGATGTAAAAATACATTTACACACACACACACACACACACACACACACACACACACACACACAAAACCGAACAAGGTCATAGTTCACTGGCTGATCAGTGAGAATTATGCAAGACTGCAGCCTGTGACCTTGGGCACAGGTGTTGGAACCACAGTGTGATCCTAATGTTCTAACCTTCCCATGATATGAATAAATGAGGACATCCTTCCTCATATAGTGCAATACTATACAGGGAGCACATGCAGTATTTTCATTGTGTTTTCTTAATATATTAACATTAGGGGGAAAAAAGAGTTCTATAGAGTAAAGCTGCAGGAGCTGGAGCTCCAGACAGCTGGAAGCAATATATAATGTGTTACAGTCGAGGGACTTGAGTGTCACTGTTGACAGACTCATGCTCAGATAGGTTCAGACGCCTGTGATTACACACAGGGTAATGTAACCCAACACAAATTACCCAATAATTCCCACTTGGGGAAGAAATATACCAACTACAGTAAAGGAAGTTTTGTCAGACATTTTTTATTAAGGGATAAAGTGCTTCAATAAGCCTTGAGAGAGTTGTAAAAATCGGACTGCTTTTGTTTCTGAAATACTTTTAGTTATGGACTCTTGGAGATAAAGTGAGATCTTTAGATGGTGATAAAGAAACTGAGCAGTTCTGCGTCAATCAATAGGGTATGTTTAATGCTCACTGGGACCTTTCTGCAGTCAACCATAGAATACTAGAAACCACTGCAGTATTGCAGAATGCCGGATTACAGTATCATTAAGACAAAAAAAAAAAGAGTACGTTAAAGTTAAACTATATAGATTCAATTTTAGATTCAAAAGATAGATATATATATGTTTTTTTCATTACCTTCTGCTTAAGCTGCAGGACAGACATCTTGATCTGGAGGAAATCGTCACATGTGGCTGAGCAAGTTCCAGCATTCATCACATTGTCAGACTTCTCAATGAGATGCAGTGCTGGGGGAAAAAAAAAAAAAAAATTCTGTCACAGAATTTACAAGCAACTGTTTCTTTAAGAAAAAACAACAACATAATATCATCATGTTTGCTAAATATGTGGACAGAGTTGGCATGATTTGGGCAAGTTAAATTTATGTTAAAGCAATTTAATAAAAGACACTGAATTGTGGTTTCTAAGTTGATTGATTAATGAACTATTTCTGTAACATCCTAATGCAAAGAATGATTTTTAATAACCAAAGATATCAAAATTGTAAGTGTCGATATCAACAAGTCACACAGTTGTACTGCAGTCTGGAAAGTCTGTAAGTCAGAAAGTTTGATGGGTTGCAAACTGTGCATGCTAACTGCCTGTTTAAGGGATGATTGACATATACAGTGCATGATAATTGTGTAACACTGTAATTTGTGAGACTAAAGTGTTGTGGGTCACATGAACTCTTTGACTCAGACTGTAAAGTGTTCTACTCAATGTGTCAGAGCCTGGAGGTAGACCACTGCAGAATTATTGTCTGACTACCAGCTCTGCTGGAGGTAAAACAATGTAATATATTTTGACAAAAATGTGGTGTATTGAGGAGAATTTTTATACCGACTTAAAGACACTCTTTCATAAACTTCAATAAAACATTACAGCTTAAATATTTAAGTTGTATAATCCTATATAGAGAAGAAAGAAAACATGGATTTTGCTACAGTAGGTCTCCTGGTTTTGTCTCTGGTCTGCAGTAGAATGGGTCCTTCTCTACGAATGTATGGATTTTATGCATGAGTGAAAGTCTCTGAACACTTTTTTCCCACACTATATTGCAAAGCAGCAGGACATAAAGCAGGAGTGTGGCTACATGTAGTACATAGCAGGCAATGGAGGATAAACTCATGGGAGGAAGTAGCAAATCTACAGCTCCTGACTGCTTCATTGGCAACTAAATCTGTGGCAAAACCAGACTTTATTGAGTCATTTGTGATGTTTTCCTTAAACACATCTAGCAAATCAGAGAAGACCAGGCGTCAAAGGGGGCAGCAGTATGTTTGAGAGACAGAACTGTTCTGACATGTACAAGGAGCTGGGATGTGTAATGACTACCAGCTGTTTGAAGTAACCCCATCTTTTTCTTTCACCCATGCAGAGACCGAATAACAATGTGTGGTCGACCCCACATCCCCATCAGATGTGCACTTGAATAGAGAGAAAATGTCTGAGTAAAAATACTATTCTCACCTCTCTCCCCCTTGGTGCATGTTTTCCCATCTTTTTCCAGGAAATAGCCTTTCTCACACTCACACCTGTAGCTCCCCACAGAATTGACGCAGATCTGAGAGCATGCAGTCATGTTTTTGTCTGCACATTCGTCGATGTCTATATTTTGCAGTGAAAAATCAAAGACAATGTCAGTTAAAATAACTCTGAACCAAATAACATGCACATACCAAATACAGTATATAAACTGAAGAAGAAGAAACTAGCAGATGGTATCTTATGAAATCTTATAGCGTAACCATAATCTTGGCAAAAACTATTAAAATTACTATTAACTTAACCTAAATGTACTTTATGCAGGGTGACTGAATACAGATTACAGACAATAAGGAGGATGCAAATCAGATATCAAATCAGATATCAAACTAACATTAATGAAATAATTATGAGCATTGATTAAAACCAAAATCAAATGTAAAATGATCTAAAATCAGCTTTTTTTAGATTTACCTATTTTAGTGTACTAGTGCACTGATGTATGGGGGACTCCAGTAACATTTCAAAACGAGATGAAAAGAACGTGACAGTCCGATTTTACATTCTTCTAAAGAGGCGCACATTTCACCAGATAAAGGCACACTAGAGATTGTGTGAAGATTATTGACTTCCTGTGCTGCACAAATGTTGTGAAGATTGGATCGATGAAGAGTTGTATAAGGTCTCACCCAGACAGTAGGGCTTCTCTCGGTTTCGGTGGCGCTCACGGTCGTAGCGGTAGCCTGGGTAACAGGTGCAAACCACTCGACCAAAATGGTCAGTGCATTGCTGCTCACAGGGGGCGCCAGCACACACATCATAATCTGCAGGGGTTAATAAATGAGGCATTGCATGAATGGGAGCAAAAGTAATACAAGAAGGAATCTCATATTCATCTACAGCATCTTTTATTCCAATTAAAGGCCTCAGGCAATGTGCCTGTCATGGGTTGTTAAACATTCAATGAGGTTGAAACCTGTGACTCGAGACCTTATGTGACACGATGGGAGAGAAATCCAAATGATCACAAACACGCAAAACATCTGAAACAGTCTTCCCTACCTTCAGGAATGCACTGACCCAGCACAAACTTGAAGCCCTTGCAACATTTCTTTCTGTAAAACATCAAATGGACACACATTGCAAAACAGAATCACATGATAGGTCCCATATTTACATCAAATGTGCATAATGTTTGACAGGTAACGTTCAGCAGCATCCAGGGATTCAGTCTGTTTTTACAATTGTGTTTGTTAATGTGGGAAACACCTTCACGAGGTTCAATGTGGCCAGACTACACACACACACACACACACACACACACACACACACACACACACACACACACACACACACACACACACACACACACACACACACACACACACACACACACACACACACACACACACACACACACACACACACACACACACACACACACACACACACACACTGACTGCTGTCTGCAGGTCTCATTCCTGTGTCCTGCCTGGCCTTGTGCATTTATTCATGTCTGATGACACTCCTCTGAATTACGACCAATATGGGGATATTGGTCGTAATTCAGAGCAGCGTCATCAGACATCAGGTTGACCTTAAAAATCTTCTCTGTGAATCCTTCATGAATTCTCTATGTTTCTTTTACATAAATGTCTTTCCCACTCACTAATGTACTTCCTTCATGTTCTTAAATGCTCCATTCAGATACATACATGTGCACTGAGATTTTTTTATCTGTATAAATCTTTTATTAATCTCCATAGAGGTCACGAGAAACAGAATCGGTCTTTATCCAAATAGTTTCCATCTGTGTTTGTAGTTGAAAGAAAAACACTTGATGAGACAATGTGAAGCAACAAAACTAACGACCTTTCCTTTCATATTTTCTCTGTTGCATCATTTCTTTCCTCATCTACGCTTTACTCATGCAATCTCTCTGATAATAGATTGTTGCAATATTTTTCTTTTTTCCATCACCACCAGTCACATCATCATGAGGTAAAACGAATCCCTCACTTTCACTCACCTCTAAGGAAAAGTGGTACCAGGTGTTACTTTCAAGCAGGAGGTGGCAGAAAAAAAATCCAATAACACTATGAAGTCATGGCAACATAGTTCAATAACACTCGCTTTGATACTTGAAAAAGATGACTCTGTAATGGTTTATGATGTTTATGATGATGATGGGAGTCTATGGTCTCTGCTAGCAGCTCTGTGAGTCTGTATGCTAACAGCAGAATGCTATCATGCCCACAACAACAATATTAACATGTCGATGTTTGACAGCTAGAATGTTCGCCATCTTGGTTTAGTGTTTTAGTGTGCTAATATTTGCTAATAAGCACAAAACACATCATGAGGCTGACGCGGCTGTCATTAGCCTGGCAGGTATTTGTTCATAAATTGAAAAAAACAACAACAACTGATCATGATGATGACACAAGATGAAAAGTTGCGGGATCACTGTTAAGTTGTCACTGCGATCAGCGATAAGTTACTCATTCATCCTGAGGGCAACGGTTGTGCATGCCAATCTTCATGGCAACCCTTCAAACACTTACCAAGAAATTTCACATTTCAAATATGTAACCCTAATAGTGACTCTAGTAGAAAAGACAGGGAGAAAACAGTCACAAGGATTCACCCCCTGGGGACCACGAATCTCTGCACAAACTTCCATGGCAATCCATCAAATTGCTGCTGAAATACTTCAGCCTGAACCAGAAGTGGTGGACCGTAGGCCAACATTGCCGTCCTTACAGCCACATGACGAGCGAGGCTTAAATCTGAATTCTAGCTCTAAATTCCTACACCACAGGAGATATAAGGAGATGAACGCGATGCACAAGGACATCATTTGGGGGAAATGATGTGAGTCGGAAAAGCAGTCTATCTTATCTGGAGACAGTTTAACTGGCACATCTTAGATTGATTTCAGAGGTCTCGGTCTTAAATGGCCCATTACAGACCTGGAACCGAATGAAGGTGTTTCACAGCACTGTCATATATTTTGTAACCAAGGGTACCGTAATTTCACTTTTTCATCTTATAACAGTGAGACTTTCCCTCTGTTACTTCCAATACAATCTATGAATCTAATGATCGCTGAAAAAAAGGTCACGCTTTTTGCATTAAGATCACAGAAATACAATCATGGTAAAACAAAGTAAATCTCTGACTGCATCGCTGCAATCTAATGGGTCTACCTATTACAGCCGACTGTGTGTGTGTGTGTGTGTGTGTGTGTGATTTTCAAGGGCACAGGATATACAGTGCAGCCAAGTACTTATTCACACACAACTGAATATCTACTACCTAAAGAGGATCCATAAGAGCCGTTCTCACCGCACCTGATGGTCCTACTAAAGATTATTAATCTGTAAGAATCCCCCAACAACTGCAGCTCCTGGAGGTGCAGTTAATGTGGAAGAGGAACAATGACCTCTCAGGAGGCCCTCCATCAGGTGACAGCAGGCAAACGTGTAAAGCAAACGCGTTTGTGTTTATGCATCTATATATACTGAGAGTGCGTTTTGGTGTGAAATGGTGTGTAAGTGTTTAATTTAGTGCATGTGTATGTGGTTATTGTGGCTAGCTTTATGGAGAGGTTCTGTAGCTGTAAAACATTAGTGCACTTAAAGGTTAAGCTCAAGTTTGAACTGAGTGCTAAGTGGAAAATTAGCCATTAACATGCTGAATGCAAATGGCCACTGAGCCACTGGTCAGCCTCACAGAGCAGCTAGCATAGCTGGCATATTGTTAATGAGATCATTAGCATGTTTGTTAAATGTCTGTTTTGTATGTTAGTTTGCTAAAGATTGGAGGATGTCTATGGATCGCATGGATATACGGCATGGTTTTATTATAGTGTCATTTAGGCAAATATGTCTGTACTTTATAATGAGTTAATGTCAAACTGGGGAAAGTTGTTTCAATGTCTGTGTTTCAACTTGTACTTTTCAGCACATACTGTGGTGCATGTGGGTAGGAGAGGACGCCCTGAGAGAGCTGATCTAAAGATGGTTTCCTGTGTGACGCAATATTACATGTCACAATAACATCCACCATGAGGACAGAAGGCACTTACATACCAAATAACCAGCTAAGCAAAATAACCACGGTTAGCTGAACGATCATGAGAAACAAACATCCATATCCGTCTGCAGAAGAGCACGAAAGAGGCAACAACATCCCATGGAAACGGGATCCATATCTGTGTTGAAGTTCATTTTTACTCAACTGTATCTTCATTAAATTATTCAGAGAAATTCCTATTAGCTGCTTTTTATACTTTACTTCATTCTATTATTAGATAAACAAGTATAAAATCGAAATGATATTTGGTAACGCTGCAGAAATAAGTACTTTGAACTCACTTAACTATACATTATTTGACATTTTCGATTTAAACAAAGTGTGTTAATTTAATTGAGGGATTTCTTATGTTGTCCCTTTGATAACCTGTTTCAGTTTGACACACGGGCATAAGAATTGGCAGAACACGAGAGGTAGACACTCAGAACCCAGATGGTAATGATAAGACCTTTCTACAAGTTGAAACAATGTGCCTACCAAAGACAGATAAAAAAAACTAAAGGTCAGTGCGCTAAAGAAATAAAAGAACCTCGAACCAACTTTGTGATTTGTTGTCTAGGATGGAAAATCTGTCATGGGTCTCAAGAGATAAAGTGCTGATATATGAAAGTAAAGGTCTCATCAAACATCAGATGTTGTAAGTTATGTTGTATGTGTAACTATGCGTTCTACTGCCTGGTTTAAAGAGTTATTGTTCAGTTTCAAAGTTTCAAACTATGCACTGCAGTCACAGTATTACTCTGTTAGAGATTTTTTTTTTAAATCAAATTGCATGTTGTGGCAATGGTTAAGGCTGCAATTAATACTTCCAGTCAAAACACACCTTTGCAGAATAATAAATGCTCGCTTCAGGTGAAATTGCAATGCTTTCCAATGGTGAGGGCCAAGTTAACTCTTTAAGTAACTTTAAAAAAAAAAAATGCAATCTAGCCTCTGCCAAAGCACAGCACATTAATGCTTACAGTGAAAAGGATTCAACTCTTTCCAAACAGCTCTGTCTATATTTAAACCGCTGCCTGAGTCGATATCTGGCATTGACACTCAAAAAGCTATTTACAAGTCCACTTAAGCTCCTCTCAGCAGCAGAAACAGCTCAGATCTAAATCATTTTCCACAGTGGGGGGACTTGGGGACACTTGAAGAGCACAATATGAATGTTTATTTTGTTATTTTAGCATTTAATAGAATAACTACTGTCCCAAACATTCTTTAGAGTTTAAACTCTTTATAATAAAACACTGCGCTTTGCACCTTTCATGACTAAAGCTAAAAAATACAGTCCTGTGCAAGCTTATAGTTTTTCTGCTATATATAGAAGTTTGCACATGTTATTGATGCAAATTTGCAAACAAATTCAAAACCACATGTGGATTCCATTCATATTCATAAAGAGAAACCAAGTAGGGGAGAATATTCTAAATGCATTTGTTTCACTTCTACAAGATTATCCGAGAGCACATTTTGCAGAGTCACATCTGCCAGCACACACACACCCTACCAGCCTGGTGACTGATATTCAACTTTATGCACCACACTGAGAGTCTTGCACTTATTCAGAATGACATGACATCACAGATTGTTTTGGCACCTGTGCCTGTTTTCACCTAAAGGTTATTTGATTTTGCCAGTGATCCATATCATTTTACAGGGGCGCCCCCAAAATCTAGACATAGATTAGTCTGACCTAAGTTACCCTGCTGGGTGAACCATAAGCACTCTAATTACCTTATAAACAGTGGACCTCCCCTGAATCAACATAGTGGACCAGCCTTGCCTGACTTTGTCTTGTAATGAAACACACTAATTCGCACAGACACACATGCTAAAGTGGAAGCAACAGGAGTATTACTCCGTCAAAACTGTACATGGATGGAAAAGATGCATACAGTGCACATCTTCACATGAGAGCCCCCCCCCTTCATCACATCCCAGAATGCTCCTCTCTCTTAAGGGAAAACGATTTCAAAACTAAAGGGTATCACACACAAACAAATAGAGCTGTGAGACTACACAAGCAGTCTGCTCAGTGGATGTTTGTCTAGTCTTGCTGCCAGTGGTGTACAATAACATGCCTGCATTCCTCTCAGAAGAAGATGTTCGTTGAAGGTGGAGGAGACGACTTCTGCGCTCACGCTATAAGCTATACCTGCTCAAGATGAAAGGTGTGGATTATGATTATCATTAAAGAAACATACCTAATGATATTGCATGCATGTTGCTTAGCTTGTAAATTTGTAGCAAGGTACCACATACTGCAAAGGGGCAATGCACACTAGCACAATGAAAGGATTATTGTGGCTCCTGAGTGTCAGTCAAATGACTCCTGTTGCCTAACCTGCAACAAAGTGACAACCCATTCTGTATGTTTGGGCGAAAACCATCTGTTCATCAGACGTTTCCTCTTTACCAAAATAACTGTGCATAATATGATATTCTTTCCAGCCTTCAGGCTCTTGTCTCAACTATTTTCTCCAGCTCATCTAGATTTAGTATTCTTTTTGAAGTATCCCCTTTAAAACCTGGTTCTAACATTCAAGGCTACAACAATTTTTTTTTCATGTATTCTGAAAATATACTGCAGACTTTTGCACGATCCTCTAGCAGAGACAACACTGCTCAGTCACAGGATCGCTGTCATCCTCATATTTTCAAGTTATAACCTCATGCGTAACCATTCAGGTATCATAACTCACTCCACTGTAGGAAAACAATAGCAAAACTCAGTATCTATCTTTCAGTTATCAGTGCAGAAATTCTTAAAGTGTGTCAAAGATACATAAAATTGATGTTCTTTTTTAATCCTTATCTTGTAAGAGAATAATTGTCTGCTACTGTATGTTATTCATAGAATATCAAGCCAGCAACAAGTCAGTCAGGTCAGGAAAACATAAAAGCTACAGTGTGTATCGACAGACAGTCAAAGGTATTGAGAATATACTGTAAATGATAGGCATGTGAGAAATATGTGCTTTGCTCTATGCATGTTGTAACTTTCTCTAAGCAGATAAACAATATTACATATATATATATATATATATGTAATATTGATATATATATATATATATATCAGATTAAAGTTAGATGTTGTCGTCTTATTGGGATAATCAATGTTATTCACAGCGGTTATGGCTGATCGGTGTATTTAAGCCAGTTTAAATTGAGTCACTATTATATAAATCCCTCTCTACAGCTCATACTGTGACCAAAGTGTAATATAAATAAATGTAGTTTGGTCTGCAATTTGTACGGCCTTCTGGTTTAGACTTTTGTTACGGATATTCATATTATATCATTTAGAAAATAAAACTCAAACAATGTCAAAATGTGTCCCACCCCTGTAAACACAGAGTGGTTGTCATGACAATCAAAAGACAAAGTTAAGCAACGCATTAGTTATTCCAGATCTAGACAAAGTGCAGTATATTAAAAGTGACTTCTGCTGGAGACATATTTAAAAAAACAAAACAAAAAACACCCCCTGAGGATAGTAGGGAAACATGAAAAGTACAGACAGCATGTCTTCAAAATGCTTGCATACCTTTGTGTTTTCCAAAGCTCCAGAATGAAAAATAAAATGCTCTTGGAAAAGTTGTCTTTTTCACTAAAAATAGGTCAGTCAAAAAAGGAAGGGATCACATCATCAGGGGTTGTTGCAGACCACAATTTTCTCTATATTGGCAGACTTCAAGTCTTGATTCTTAATGCACTTAACATTTCTCTTTTAAATGTGTTTCTGCTATACTTCAGATATGCTGGATTATGTCCTACAATAGTCAGTATGCACAATGTAAATGCAGGCGACTGTTTGGAGATGCCACAAAAGGTGAACAATGTTGGAGATTTCTGTTTTTCCACTAACTGGTATCTGTTTATTGGAGGAAGGCCATTAAACGCTAGACTTGTGGCTTTATAACCCCAAAGCACTTTGCAGTATAACTCGGCATGAAGATTAAAGAGAGATTCATATGCTGAGGGGTCCAACAACAACTCAGCTGTTCAACAGCTTCTGGAAATCATAAGAGAAGGGTTGAATGGGCTATTTGTTGCCGGCACGGTACCTCTTCAACCCAAATAAACATGGTTTAATATTTAAGAGCATCTGGTGCTGTACTATGATGGCATCAGATGGAATATTTACGGACTGATAAATGTGCAAGAGTAATTTTTGCAGAGCATATAATTCGCTACTTATAACCTTATACCTTAAATCTTGTTCGCCTGCAACTTCGAGTTTCTCCACCGGTATACCATTTGAGGATTCACTTGGAAAAGCTAATGAAAGCCACAAAGCCAGCAACTGGAGTGGAAAATTGCATTACAGCGGCATGGTATTAGGAAGAGAACAACAGGTCAGGTTGGGACACAGGATATCACTTCTTTTTGTTGGCTTTTTACATGGCAAATATCCATTAGAATAAAATCCTCTCTCTTCTGTCTGAAATGAATTTCTCTCTGCAATGTCACCTATTTTTGTATGGGTGAGTCCATACATCTGCAAAGAGAAAAAATGGCATCCCATTGATTGTTAACATTTGATTGGTTAATGACTGTTTGAACTCCGTGTTTAAGGCCCATAAGAGAAAAGAAAAACAAGCAGTCTTATTCAAAGCTCTGCTTGTAATTCATGCCCTTTTGTTTTTCATTTCCTCACAATGACAAAGGGGAGGCCTAACTGTAAGAAAAAGTAGGAAATCATGCAGTCAGATTCAGCAACATAATATAGTTAAAGTTAAAGGGAACTATTTCTGCTTATACAAATGCCTGTCATCATGGTTATACACTTATTTAACCAGGATAATATCTGTATAATCAATATGAGGCTACAGGCAGCCGCTGGTTATCTAGACTTAGCATAAAACCAAAATCAGTCTACCTGCATATCTAAGGCTCACCAACGAACACATTATATCTTATTTGTTTCATCCGTACAAAAAACTAACTACATAAACAACAAATTAAATTTCTGTTTTTATTTTTTTAACCTTTGGATGGAGCCAGACTGGCCATTTCATCCCTTTTCCAGTGTTTATACTAAGCCAAACTAAGCCTCCTGAAACAATCTTATTTCCTATACATTCAGTGGCATCACTGTTCTGATCTAAATTTGGCAATGAAACAAATATGCCCATTTCCCAAAATGAAGAACTATGGTAAAAGCAAATCCGATTTCACTCTTACCACAAGTTATAAAATGTGAAGCAATCCATGATGAACGTGTCTATGTTAATGCTACATTTTGAGGTGAGAAACTCATATTTCCATTAATATAAACTTCCATTTAAAAAGCTGAGGACAAGGGCAGAGGTGTGTCTGACGTCTCTGATACTGACACTTCAGGAAATTATACAGAGCACGTCTGTCTGTGGTCTGTTACAGTAAACTGCCGTCAGCCCCTCCATGTGTTTTTAACTCAAACCATTCAGCTGGACATGAGCCAGACACACAGTGAAAGACATAGTGAAAGCATGCAACTTCCACTTCAGGGAAATGTTAGTAATGTAATTCTTTTATCATCACTCAGATTAACAGCTCATTCACTAACAGTATATCAAAAAAGGTTTGGATGAAATATGGATTTCAAGAGATCTGGTCCTCTGAAAGGTGGACTAAAATCAAAAGTAGTTTATGACTTATTTTCCTTCAAAAAAGGAATATCTTTCATCGCTATGTAGAAATGCAAGGCTGACTCCAACAGTATTGATAAAAATTAAAATGTCAAAAAAGTTTTTTTTAGACCTTTCAGTAGAGTTGAGTTGGTTTACTGTGTCACTATCTCTTTTAACAAGAAACTTGCTGCATAAAGTACTATGAAAAGGTACTCTAAATTTTAGAAAAAGAGCAAACAATTAATCAATCTATAAGTCTACAATCCTCTGAAGCCACTTGACAATGTGGATTTATGCTGGTATGTGTGGGAGAAATCAATACGGTTAATTTATTCAGGGACTAGAAAAGGCTTATCAGTAAGCCCACCTGGGAGCATTAAATTATTAAATAATACTAGTTGTTAAAACCATGAGAAGGAGCCAGAGCCTCTTACATTATCTGTTTTTGTCATGTGTGTGACCAGCAAAATACATCCCTGCTTCCACATCCCGTTTATATAACCATACTTCTTCTAGCACCTCTTCTCTAGGAATGGCAATGGAACACTTTTTTTCTAGACGGAAATATCTGAACAACTATTTGATGGATTGCTACAGAGAGACATCGTCACAGGATGAATCATACCGTCTCTGGCCATCTCCTGAAGTTTCCATGCGGTGACGCCAACAGGTCAAACTTATCTTTTGAAATGTGTCGACATCGACTCAATGGATTTGCACAAAATTTTGTGACAGACACTCATGGTTCCCAAACGATGTATTTAAAATCTTCGGAGATGCCCCGGCTTTTCCTCTAGTGATACCATGAAGTTGACATTTGTGCTTTTAAGTGAAATGTGTACAACTATTGCAGCTGTTGGACAGACTGCCATGCCAGTCGATACTGCCATTCATAAAGTACATCTCCATACTTTTACTTTGGCGACAAAATTGGGTGAAAATTTGATATGTCAAATACTCAGAACACATAAAGACAATTCCATCAGCATCAGCTAACAAAGGGTAGCATGCTGACAAGCTAAACAAAGATGAAGAACATGGGAAACATAATACCTACCTATATACCAAAACTATAGCAAACATGAAGCCCCAATTCCAAAAATTGTTACCACTGAATGCTGCAGCTGTTTACAATTTAACCTGACTGGTATATGTCTGTTTATTCATAGGCGGACATTTCCTTTGGCTAGCTTCTGTCTTTTGGGACTAATAAATGAACAGCTTATTCTTTTTCACAAATGGGAGAATAAAAAGGGTTCAAGTGGTTCAAGGATGAATAATAATTACCTAAGAAAAAAAAAAGGCACATTGAGTTTAAAGACACACCCATTTTGCTTTCAATTAGCCGATTAACCTGTCAAGCAATCCCTGTTTTTACACTAATGGGTGCACATATGCAGTTTTTATGCAACATGTTATCATTTTAATAGGTTTTGTGAGAAGAATGTAGTAATAATTTGAATAGAACTAGAGGCAGAAAAGCTGCAGCCTGTGGTTCACATATCACCATCTCTAAACCAATGCACAACCACTGAGTGACCACAGTGTGACCACACTACAGTCCTCCATGCATGGAAAGAAACAGATGAGTGAATGAGCAGCAGCCAAAAGCAACAACAGTGGGATTTTAAGTAACCGTTAAAAAAAACTTCTTTTTTTTTAAACGTTGATTCACAGATTTGACAAGGAAATAGTCCTGTGATCTGAAAATGTTACATTAAATGTGAAACAGACCCACCCAAGGTCTCAAAAGATCACCAGACACCACTTTTTAAATTCATTTAAATTCAGGATCTGCTGCTATTTGGCATGTATTCAAAACTGATATTTAAGGTCAGGACATCTAGAAAACGTCAAACTCTTTCCTGATGTGACCACAAGCACATAGATGATATGTATTTGTTAACACACATGCATATGTCACATGAAAATTGTCTGATTTAAGATTGCACGACGGGTAAAAAGTAGTGAGATGGATGTCGGGGGGTTAGATATACATTTAATTAAGTTTCATTTCCATTTAGAGTATAGATGCTCAGCTCAGGTTTTGATAGAGGGAGAACAAAATACCTCCAAATGCTGTTTGATAACTACTGCATTGTGCTGAGGTATGCGTGCTCTGAGCAATAGGTTAGTGGTTGTCAAATTATTCCAGTGAAGCAACTTCAGGCTGTAGGCGACATTATGAAGCAAGAATCCTGAGGGCGAGGTTCTTTCTGGTAAAGGCGTGTTCTGTATCAGAGTTTTCTTTTGAATGAAAACAAAATGTATTTGTGAGAAACCAAACCAAAGTACACTTTGTCCAGACATACTGAAAATATTCAAATGATAAGTCTGTTTGGAACCTGCAAAAAGTGACATTTCTAATTATTTAAAGTAATATTTGTTGCTTTGTTGCCCTGGCAATTGACATTTTGGGTAAAAAAAGATTTGTATATTCCCAACACATCACGTAAATTCATGAATTGCAATGAACCAAAGACATAACAAAGGATAGAGAGAGGATGTTCGCTGCCCCTTGTGCTCTGCATCCGGCGGTAAGGAATGCTCCTTAACACTAACATGTCCTCCCCTCCTCTTACTATGATAAGTTAGACTCCACTGTGTCTTCCTCTGTGCTTTTACAGAACAAAATGGGGATTCATCCTTTACCAAGTAGCGCATATCACCACTTCACTTTGGGCTGCTGACAGGAGTTCAGCTCTTAGATCTCATTTAAAATAAAATCATGAGGATACGCTATTAAAATGTTTTGTAAAATATCACCCCCTAAGGGGGCAAAGATGAGTGATGAATGTAAATAACTCTTGAAAAACCTGCCTCTGCCTCCAGGTCACGACACACAGTTCAACCGAAACTCAAAGTACGGCACCAGTGAAGTCACAAAATCGCAAAAATGGCGTATATGACATGAATAATTAACATCAGCATACATAATATTTGTACTGGACAGAAAAACAAACTTAAGTGACAAATAACTGATGTGTCTGAGTCCAGGCATTTGTTTAAAGCAAATAAATGAATAAAGTCGAAGTACAAAAACAACAATCTTCTTCAATCCTCTGTTAAGTATTTACTCTCTGCGTGACGGGAACGCGGGACATAAATTATACCAGGCCCTGAAGTTAATTTCTTCTCTTTGATGCTTGACAGATGAGGATCTTTTGATGCAGAGAGCAGAGCAGAAGTTTTAACGTGCTGCATTAAGAATCATCAGGTTGAAATTTACAAGGCTTTTAACATGCTATCCTAACAGTGCTGCAGCGCAGGGAGAAATGTACACGTCTGTCTTGTTAACTAAATAGGAAGAGGAGAATGAGCAAGGCCTTTTTCAAGCCATGTTGTATTTCATATCTGGTCTATTGGCCCAGAGTTGCACATGCAGGTGCAACTGATCCCACCTGTGCAGGGTATTTACTGAAGTGGGCCATGCACATGAGCACACAAGCTGATAATCAATCAAAAGAGCAAAAATAACCAAACAATCACGTAATGCACACAGTAATCCCATTGTTGCACTTCACTCTGCGGGCAACAATTGGCACAAGTACAGTATTTTCCTGTGTAGAGCAGAAGTATTCTATCATTGAAATCATGACAGCATTTAAAGAAACAGGGTGATTAATGAAGCGGTAAAACAAAGACACAAATCCCACTAGACAAGTCTCTGATACACCTACTAGTTGTGGCAGAGGTAGGAGATATGGTGCAATAAATATGGCAAATTTTCTGCTGTTTCTACAGTTGTACTATTGAACTGCTACGATGAACAATGTAATATTTGTTCGCACTGGGAGGTGAGAGTATGGATGTTCCCATCCACAATTAAATGCAGAGAAGCTGCTTAGATGAAATGACAATCAAAACGGCCAAGGAGGCTATGTTTACATCAATGTTTGTTTGTTTGTTGGCAGAATATAGAATACTGAAGAGAGGAAGCCCTTGGGATGGTGAAGAGGTGATTTTCAGGCAGACCTGGATTAAGGTGCAGATCCAGGTAAATTGTTTTCAGTCTTGGCGGAGGGATGCATTCTCCGAGTGTTCTTCTGGTTTGGCCTGTAAATACTACGAGATGAATTCAAAGATCCATGGGGTGAACAGATCTGAACCTCACTCATTGGTTTATGCTGTCAGCCTTTCTAAATCGGGGGGGGGGCATCGTCAGGGCCGCCTTCAAGAAAACTGTGACGTTGCTGCCATCATGATTACAACTTCAAAAAATGAAGCTTACTTATCAGATAACTCTGAATCCGAACCATCAACTTCATCATCCTGTGGTGGCTTCGTGGCGAGGGTAGTAGAGGCCAGCACCAAGACAAACAAAAGAAAGCACGATGACGGCTACTTGCGTGGTTTCGTCTTTGCCAGGAATCCATCACTTCCTCTCCCTATGTGCCAGGTATGTGGTACGAAATTGAAATGTTTCCCTTGTGCAGTGCACATTCAAACAGCAGCACACTTCCTGACGTTGCCTTTCAGCATCTGAAAATCCTCGACGAGAGATTTAACTGAGCTTTATCAACCCTAACTTAGGTCAAGAACAAGTAAAGGGAGTGACTGAGGGCTGGGGATCTGGAGTTACTCTCATCCATCCCTGCCAGAATAGGGTGGCTGTTGCGTGCATTTGTGCGCGTGCATCGGCTGTCGGAGGGGGTGCAGAGGCTATGTTTAGAAATACATTTTAGACTGGTGAATTTGCATACTTTTAAAGTGTGCCGTCACTGAAAAGAGGTTGAGAAATGCTGGTCATACTGAGAAGATAATAGACCGGAAAAAGGACGCTGACCTCCAGAGAGATGCAACAGACTCAGTTGTTTCAGCAGGTATCCTAAAACCAACATATGTTTATGTTGAAGTCACAAATCTTTGAAGGAGTAATTATGATTCTTGTTTGAGCGGGTCAAAAAAACAGGGGACTTTGACACAGGAGACCGCTGTTTCCTGTTTCCTGCTGACAGTCAGTGGTGGTTTCTTTTAACCATAAAATTGTTCCTCGACTCTGAACGAGTGATCATTATTCCAACCATGATGACTTAAGTCCCCTTACCGTAGTGAAGAAGTCATTTTAACCCAAATCATGCTCCTCCACCAAGTCTAAACACGTGTGTGCATAAACCACATCAAATCTTAACCATAACACTGTCAAATCATAGAATGGATTTATTTTCCCAACAGGGATTTTTTTTTTAACAGTTTCTGCGTGCACAAACAAATTCTGTTGTCCTGCTGACTAATCTGACAATCGACCTTCTCTTTGAGTTTTAATGTTCAACTGTGTGGGAGCTGTCATTAAAGAGTAACATCAAATGTTCATGACTACCCCCACAGTAATCCAGCAGTCTGATTCAGTTAGCAGTGTGTATATATCCACTTTGTACATGTTGATAGAAAACAGATGTTGATATCTTTTCTTTGACAGGACATTATGAAGCATTTCAGGGATTTGGTTTATGCTGAATTATGGGATATCATACTACTACATTCAGCTGTTTGTAAAAGCAAGACTTCATTGGTAATACAGTTGCTTGTGCAATGTCACGGTCTGCATAACACCAGCAACTTTCACTGTTTTTTTTTTCTTTTCTTTTTTTTCTTAACTTGTCTCTTATTACCCAGTTACACAGCATTAAAATATTTGGAAACAGTGCCAGGTACTGAAAACGATTTCAGGCATTTTTGATTGGCACGATTTTCAGCAGTGTTATCTGACTCTGAATCGACTGAGGCTCATTCCGGTAACTGATTCACTCAAAGGGATATTGAGAAACTGCTTGGACTAATTCCATCCTCCTTCCTCAGTCAACTTATTTACTATATCATGACACATTCTTTTTCTTTTCAACTGCTTAACGCCAATATCATACAATGCTGACATGCCAGAACAAATAATTTGGGGTTTATATTGAAAAAATGTTTTGTTAGTAATTCAAGGTGTGCCTGCTTTTGAAACCTTTAAGTGGGAACCGGTTACAAGAGAAAAACAGCAACAGTAAGTTTATTAGTTTACTATAATGATTTAGTGCTATCTTCCAAAATCTTTTATATGAACTGTGCTGCTGCTGTGCTGTTTCCTGTACAAACAAAAGGACAAGACTTGACAAGCATACTTATAAAGTCTAATAACTGGTTCTCTGGTGCATATCTGGTAACATACAAGAGGTGGATGATAATTGTGTTTGTGAGTAATAAAAAGCACATCTATAAGGCATATCTGAAACTAAGTGGAATCATTTAGAATGCTCTATTATATTTTCCAACTCCCTCTTGTGCAGGTATCACTTTTTCAGCAGGTTTTTATTCTGTCATCCAATAAGCTCAGTCACTAATTGTACTGTATCAGTAATTCCACCTAGAACCTCAGTATGAGCAGACCTTCAAATATGTTGGAAACATCAAGTTTGACATCAATCTAACGGATTCAGGCCTATTAAAAATGACTTTTACAATAGTGAATGTATGCCTGTGTGTGTGTTTAGACATTCATTTAGTAAGATTATTGCATGGGGATGCATGTTGATGATAAATCAAAACTCATTCTACTTTTCAGTGTTGGACATATATATTCATAACAGAAATGTAAAGGCCCTGCAAGACAAAGCACATGTAATTGGACCCTGCTGAACTCCTTAGGCAGCACCACAACATATCCTTCATGAATCTGTGATCACTGGAGAAATGACAATTTGGCAAGAACCCCCAAGTGTATGTCTTGAGTTGACAGCTATTTGAATTTGGAAAGAAAATAGAAGTCCAACAGAAAGGATTATATAAATTTATTATATAAGCTGAAGAATAAATTTAAATTCGATGTGGAAAACAGATTAGAAAACTAAAAAACTAAAATAAAAGAGTGACTTAAAACCCATAGCCAAATTGAATAATCAGACTGAAGTGATTATTTCTCTGAAACTGAGCAGTATTTCCCTACTGAGATAAAATCTACATCAATTGCTCATTTTGCAGTCAATGGAAAATCCATCCAATTCTCATGGCTATTTCTGAGCCCTTTGATTCCCTAGAACACGATGGCTAAAAAGAGCAAGTAAAAATGAGAGACGTAAGAAAATGATCTAAAAAAATTCCAATGCCTTTCACTGGAATGAATTGATGGTGACATCTCCAGCAGGGGTTCTTTGCCTTTTGTAACTTAAGGCACACTTCTTATTTAAAAAAAAAAAAAAAAAAAAATCCCAAGGATCACTTTCCCAAATAAATGAGAAAACTGGGAGAGAAAACTCAGTTGAGTGCACATTCCTGCCTGGTGTGTTTGGGGGGCATGTGTCTTACCTTGGCGTGCAAGTCTGGAAGGAATAAGTCCAAAACAAGCAATGTAAAACATCAATATCAAAGAAAAATGGCAACAAAAGAATCCGCCAACACTAACATGACGGCCACGTACATTGTGCCAAGGGGGAACAAGATTCTAAACTGAAGCAGTCGCTGACCACTGGCGGGGTCAGAGGAGTGAGAAGTCATTTACCAGGCAATGGTGGTAATAAAAGAGAGTAGTCAATAAAGTCATTTAAAAAAATCTTCATCACCAGCCACAAAAAGTCCTTGAGCATACAGTCATAAATACGAACAAAAAATATTAGGCTGATGAGTCCAG
Source organism: Chaunax sp. Z400 (assembly GCA_037577475.1). Taxonomy (NCBI): domain Eukaryota; kingdom Metazoa; phylum Chordata; class Actinopteri; order Lophiiformes; family Chaunacidae; genus Chaunax; species Chaunax sp. Z400. The sequence goes on from CM075199.1 coordinate 16,379,496, forward strand.
CAGTTCCTGACAAATACATGCAAGTAAAAAAATAAACTGGGCTTTAAGAGGATTTCTTTGCATTTAGCACAATCGACTCAGTACCACTGCCTTCCATTATGAATTCAAACAGGGGGAACAGTTTCCTTACTGCATAACCCAGAGTTCCCCTTGAATTCCAGTGCAGAGAAGGAGGGAACGGCGGGGGGGGGGGGGGGGGGGGGGGGGTCACAACAAAATGCTCAGTACCACCAGAATTATTTTGAAAAATAACAAAGCAACTATTACACATGCCACACATCAATTATGTGTAACTGTTGCAGCTGTAGAGTGCAGGGACTCACCCTGCCTATGTTCTGCTTCTTTTCCAGAGAAGCATTTCCTTTAAAGAGTCGGTATGGCCGACATCGTATACACAATAAATCACGCCAATGTAATCACTGTTTCATGTACCCACTTGTCACCCAAGAAAAGTTGTAAACAAAGATTATTAATGTGTCTCCATCCTATTGCGGTTAACAAATTGGATCTGGCAATCATTTTGGATTTTCCGAGAGGATAATCTTCAGGTGAAAAAGATCTCAACATCTATATACATTTAAACAGTAAAATAGCAAATATTAAGTACATAACCCTTCACTTTTTCCTAAATATCCAGTCTCTATTGCCAACTGATGTGATTTGGCCTTAAGGAATTCACAAAAGCTTAAAGACTTGCTGTTTCACCCTAAGGACTTATCTCATAAAGCAGGATTATGAAGTTAGCTGGATAACTGTTGGGTAAAACTGGAAGCCCTTTGAATCTATAACATTGACTTAAATAAAAACCTCTACTGAGTAATGCTCAATGAGTTTTTCCAGCTAAGTCAGTAATCATGCTTTCTGACCCATGCCACAGAAAGAATTCTCTGGAAACTGTTGGCTTCATGATTTCAGCAGCAGCAACTGTGGTTTGGAAAACAAGACACTATGAGGATAAAGAGGACTCTTATCATAATCACTGATAACTACAACAGCCAAACCAACAAGGAAAAGATCACCGAGAGCAACAAGAACAAACAGCATGACCGAGATATTACCGAAAATACTGATTATAAACGCATCAGTGATAGCTTAAAACACGACAGCAGTGTCCATTGAGATGTTGCCAAATTGGAATGAGCAGATCACACCTTATCAACTTAAACCAGTATTTCTCAACATTTTTTCAGTCACAGCGCCATTAAAAAAGTATGCAAAATCTCAGGTCAGCTCAGTCTGAAATGTGTCTAAAACACACGTCCAAGCGCGCACAAACACACACATACACACACACACACACACACACACACACACACACACACACACACAAACACACACATACACACACACACACACACACACACACACACACACACACACACACACACACACACACACACACACACACACATTCAATAAGAGGTTATTGAGAGAGGGGGATAAATGTGACTTACTATAAGTGGGAAACCTGAGCTTGAAAAGCTCAGATGACACAAATGTGTCGCAGAGAATGGTAGCACAATTGTAATGGAGCCACTAGAAACCATTGGGTGCTCCTCCTCCAATGATATCCAAAACCATTTCTTGAAATTTAATTTTTTAATGTGCGATCTTCCCTGATCTCTGCCAGTTGCTTTCCCCTGTGAAAGCCACGGGACGGTGTCATGTGTGGCGACAAGCTATTATACAATACATCCCAAAGTTCTTTCGCCTGCGTTTTTGCAACAAGCGATTCTCATAATGCAGTGTGCGTAAATTAAAATTCAGATTTCAAATTTACATGACAAGCTTCACTTTTTAGAATTTTCTTTCTTAATCCTATGATGTCAGCAACACCAGAATATTTTTTTTCACGGCACCCCTGACGAAGGGGAACTTAAGAAAACCCTTCCTTTGGTTTTCAGGAAGGCATTTATTTCGCAATCGCAGACATAACTTAAGTGTAACTGGAACAAAAGCCACATAAAACCTTTCACACCCTATTATGATCAAATCATGTTTAATATAAATCGAAAACATATATTTTAAAGCCTGAAATGTTAAATCCAGGTCCATGAAGATCTCAAATATGCCAATCTTCACATTAAACAACCCAGAGAGAAAAATGTGCCTGCAGTGACAGTACAACTGATATGGCTGGAGTCAACTGAGGCCTGGTACATTTCTTGTACTATGACATATGCTCTCTGGGTCTTTGGTGTCTACCCTGGTCCTGTTTCCCAATATGAAAAATGCTCCAAGGATGAGTGTTAAACTGTGCACAGAGTGGAATGCCATGGTCAAAGGGGGTCTACTTCAGAATTCCTTCATGTGTTCCTCTCCTCTCCCACAGTGGCCCTACAGAGGACTTAACACATGTAAAACTTTATTTTGAGAATTAGGTTGTTTGCTTTCTTGCCAAGAGTCAGATGAAATGGTAAACACTATTCTCACGTCTGCCTGTTAAAAATTAAGCCAGAGTCAGCGGCTGATTAGCTTAGTTTAACCTAATGAATGGAAACGGCTTACCTGGCTCGGTCCGGCTGCCAGAACCATTTAAGATCAGTAATTAACATTTTATATCTCATTTGTTTGATCCATGCAAAAACAAATTGTAAAAACAAAAAAATAAATAAATAAAAATATGTTGGGGGTATGTGCAAGAATCTAAGAGCATTGACTTCCAGAAGTCTGGGCTTGTTGCCTTCCAACTGGCTCCACCACACAGATCTGAGAGTAGATCCTCTAATCTCACTTGTGGCAAAGCAAGGAAGCACATTCCCCAAAATGCCAACCAGTTAAAAAGATTTATAAAAAAAAATGCTATTCTGTCTTCACATATTTATCTGTAATTATATATTTCTAACTTTTCTTAGTTAATGACTGCAATGTCAAATTAAGTAATCTATCAATTAAGAATAAACATTTCAAAAACTAAAAAAAAAATACAGGGTGATGATCGCATTAAACTTTTCAGTGAGAATTTAAACATCCTTACTTAAAGCCAACCATGATTAGCGTCCCCTATATTCAGCACATGAAGGAAGTGTTCATGCCACTTGATTTATAAGATTTATTGGTTGGCTAACTGTTGCCCATTTAAGTATAAGTGACAACTTTTACACAAAAATGACAGTGTTAGAAAATGTTAATTATATGAACAAAATGTTCAGCGATGTGAAGATACATTGATCTATCTACATCCACAATCTACAGTGTCTAATGCATGCCTCTGGCAATTGAATGTTGGCAACTTAAATCTCTCGAACCCTTTTAACTATACGTCTCAGTCATTCCAAGGAACAGTTGCACTGCTCTATGACTGCATTTTGAAAAGAAAAAAAAATGCAGTTTGCAAAAGCCACATTCATTTAATCAAATTCAGATCATTAATCTGAATATTTGGCACAACAATAAAACTTCTCTCATAACCATTATAGGGCTGTTAGGCAGTCGTCAGCTCACACCGAGCAGGTGAACTGAAAAGCACCCAGGACACATTAGCTTGGCTCGTAGCTAGAACGGTTTTTCTTCCTTAAATAAACATTTCGGGAAACAACTGTGGCAGCAGCCAATAACCATAAAACAACAGAATTATGTTAAGAATGTGTTTGAGATTTGTAGATCAAACAGGATGTCACTGTGTGCTTGAACCAGGGCCAGCAGTATGTTAAGGGACACTGAGATGAAACCTTACGATGTCTGCATTGGAAGATTTCTCAGGAAGGAGAGACAACAATCTGGCGTCTCCGTGCGCTTTCCCAGAAAGAGACAAACAGAAACAGACTTGCTATGAATCAAAATCAAGATCCCAATGAAAACATTTGAAATTAGGTCGTTGAAAAAGTTTGCATGATTTAGTTTCCTGCAGTTAAGCCAGCTCTCGAACCTGAATCACAACATGCCTGCACTACACTAAAGTGGGGTTTGACCATCTATCAGCCATCAGTTTTATCAGTGTATCTGAAAGGAGCACTGTAAGGAGTGTGGAGGGTGTTTTTTTTCATAAATCAAACACTTTTTACCATAAATGATGAATTGGCTTTAAAGTTAAAGCAAAATGTGCATTTGATTCGACTTTTGACCAAAATGCCTGTTTACAGTGAGTAGTTGCAAGTTTTTTTTCATTATGCCCGTGAGGTGGCCCCTTTGCATGAAGACGGATTAGGTTTTAATACCATAATCTGTAGCCTCTGACAGGAGGCACTGCTGTGTCCACTGTGTCTGTGAAATGTCAAAATTAAAGCCAGTGTCAGAGCATAACAGGCCAATCTGGAGGCTTTCGGATATTTAGATTGCTATGATCCCTTTAGCTAAGCGCAGGATAATTGTGAGGAAAATCCAAATTGGCCCATCTGTCAGACGAAATCCCTTCATTTCAACACATTTGATTCATTTTATATAATGGGCTTACTTAAAAAAGCTTCATGATGCTTTGTAGTGAGGATGTCTGCAAGGATCAACTCCAGCCTTTGTAGCGAGCAGTTTATTGTTTATTATCCTATTGCATATTGTTTTAAAGCTTGAGCAGCCTCAGGCAGTAAGATTTTGTCATTTTCACTCGCATGCTTCATAAAGCATAACCATGTCAGTGTCACTATAGAGTACAATTATTTTCCATTTCACTAATAATTTAATTAGGCACAATTTAAACCACATCAATGATCGGTGTAGTAAATGACAACAATTTCACACTACATTTTGCAACCACTCTCATGACACCACATCAACCACGCTCACTGTACCTGTAACACGTCGTTACTTCTCCTGTGGACTTCACGCAGGGGTACTTTGTTGTAGAAATATTATTTTCTGCGCACTCTCCACTGCGAAAGACAACATTTTAATGTCAATTGCGCATTTTTTTTTTCTCTCATCTCAAGCAAGGAATCCTCGTGTCACTTTACATGTCCTACGTTTACCCGTCACTGGCATCCTCCTCCTCTTGGTAGGACCAAAGCAAACCTCCTGAGAAGTACATGCATGTGACGGTGAGCAGAAGGGGAATGCTGCTGTGTTTTAGTATCATCTCATCGGTCCAGTCCACTGGGTGCTGTCAGTAATCCACACTTGGAATGATTACCTCCTTTACTGCTAAGACTTAAGAGCGAGAAGTGCTGTCGTGTAACGACAGACCCTCCCACTTACTCCGTCTGTCTGGGAAGCTAACGTGAATGAACTGATGTCACTACAAAGACTCGAGACTTAGCTTAACTTCCCTCTGTACTTTTGACAGGTCACATCGAGAAACGAGCCGGAATACTTTTGGACATTTTCTTACTTTAGGTAAAGGAGTTCCCTGAACGTAAATATACCTTTAGGGTTACGGTTTCTCGTCGGCGAAACTGATTTAAACCAAGCGCTAAAGTTTGCTCCATCATTCACCTACACAAGCGCGTGCGCATGAGCGCGCACCCAAACACACGCGTTTTACTTGAATTCGCTTATGTGCGTCATTACGTATACATGCTGCGTCCACCGCGCCGCAGTAAATGAAACAACTACATTTCAATAATCAATAAGAATACTTAAATAATAACAAAAAAGTATTCTCGTTTTCGATTGGATTAAAGCGTTTTTATGTCAGTGTTTCAATTAATCTGCTACATAAGTGTTGGCTCATTAAACCAATACAATTATGAGCACAAATACATTTCAGTTATTTGTTTATTGTAAGCTTGAAGCATTTTTTTTTTAAAACTAAAATAAATAAAGTGCACATGAACACTTGAAGTACTCAGAGTACTGCAGTGAAAACAATCGCTTAAACTAATTTATTGTGTCTCTGGAGGGAGCTTTTCAAAGTATAAATAAATAACCCTCATCATGTCACGATATCTCTGCCTCTTTTTAAATTTGTGTCTCAAAAACTTTATTGAAGTGCAATCCCAAATCCCTGGAGAGCCCCATTAAAGATTTACAACATATTTATGGAATCAGATCTGTAAAAAAAAATTGAAATACGTTTGAAATATTTATACCTCACTAAATATTTTAAAGTTCTTTTGAGAGTGCATGTTGATCAATTTGGATGTTTTCAGCATGAAATTTGGTAATCCTTGATATTTTGTTCAGCTATATGGTATAATAATTCAAAAGCTGTCTTAATTTGAACTGACTCTGAATAAAAGAACAACTATATTTCAGCTCAGCAGGGGTGGGAAAAGTGTTCAACCTCTACTTGACTGTAAAAATACATAATACACATAAAATAAAAATTAAACCTAATAGTCTTGTATTAAAGAATTATGTGCAATATGTGAGCAGCAATGATTTGAACTATGTTGGATATTTTAATTTATTGCATAACAATAAATCATTATTCATCTGCTCAGATCTATCTGGGCATCACGGTGGGATAGTGTTGGTAGCAAGAAGGTTCTGGTTTCAAATCCAGCTGGGACTTTTCTGTTTGCACTTTGCATGTTCTTCCTGTGTTTGAATGGGTTCAATCCCGGTACTCCAGCTTCCTCCCACATTCGATAAGCATGCAATATAGGTGAAATGGTGAGTCTAAAGTGCCTATAGGTGTGAGTGTGAATGTTTGCCTCTGTGTGCTGGCCTTGAGATGAACTGGCAGTCTGTCCAGTGAGTACACTGTCTCTTGCTCAACATCAGTTGGGATATAGGCTTTAGCCTGCTTAGGGTAAGTGATTACAGAAAATGGATGGATGTATTATCTACGGCTGTCAGATAAAGGTAGTGGAGAGAAAAGAACAATATTTCCCTTGAAACATGACCTATAAATATGAAGAAGCATAGTAAAGTAAAATAAAGTACAAGTACCTTAGAATTAATTATTTACTTTCCACCACTATAACATCAGGCTTGTCAACACATACATACACATCAGCAGGACCTAAGTTGACATGCTCTGTTAACCCAAAGTCATCTCATTATCTTGCACATTCTTTGAGTCAAGTGATCTAAGTGAGTTGATGAGAGACCTTAATATGCTGGTGACTTTTGTTCTCAGTGATCTTCCCCTCTGTGTGACCTCAGCTAGCGGCCTTGGTCTGAGCGCAACCACTGTTCACTGGCACCTGCAGAACCCAAGAGTTCTTCAGTTTCTCAGTAATGCAGTGTGGCATTACAGGGAGTTAGATAGCAGAGTCACAGAGGAGCCTGTAAATGATATCCCAGTGAAACCAGAGGATTGTGGTGTAACTTACGGCCACTATGGGAGCTTTTCAATCTGTGAGGTCAGTCAGGAATGATTTAAATGTATTCAGAAATATAACATTAGTCAGAATGTCTTTTATTCCTACTATAATTATTGCAATGATGTCTTTTTCTCTATTGAAGAGTATGAATCATGCCTCTTATGGTATCATTTTGCAGAAAAAAGACATCCTGAGCCTCCTAGAAAGGACCAGCTCAGGCGTAACGATTTCATTTCAAGGGAAAGCATGTGTTTCACTGGTCTCCTCGCTTCATTACAACAGAGCCTCTGGCTCAAGAACTATCTCAAGCTGCAATTCAATCTATGGCCACTTGATGGCCCTTTCAACCAAGAGATCACACCCTCAGTCCTCTTTCGCCACTATCGTCATCATTGCCCACAAAATGGATGACAGCTTTTAGAAATACCAGGGTGCGTCACGACTCTGAGGTGCACATGCTGTGCCATTTATGTTCCACCTGTTCTGATGCCTCAGCAGCCCGAGAGGCAGAGAAGGATCATGTCTGCAACAGCACAAGGAGCCAATTAATGTTGCAGGCTGATACTGTAGGCTAATAACCTCCCTATAATATGTGGCAACATCCTCTGCCTTAGAGATATGAAATAATTATCTGGGACTTTTTTTGCAATGTAAGCAATTTCCAGGAAACAACAAATTTTTGCCCTTTACACTGTAGCATACTTCTCTGTTTCAAATAAATGTTTTATTGTGTTGTCCTAGTTACTGGATACATGTTAAAGCTTGTTTCCTAGAATCTTGGCTTCCTTGCCTTAATCAGATCTCTCTCTGTTTATAAGTGTCCATCTGGTTTCCACATTAAACTTCAGGACAAGTGGAGAAAAGGCTATGATCTCACGAAATATATCCTTTTCTCACTGTTTACCCAAATCAGTATTAATGTTGTTGATCTGAGCAGGGTGTTTCCTGACCTAGAAGTGTTGGTTAGTGCACAGACAGTTTTGTTTTTCACTTAACGGTGCCATTCCTATCCTTTCTTCACAGCCTAAACAGAGAGGGAATCTGTCCCATCAAGAGAACCGACAGACCCCGATGAATGATCTCAATGGCCATGGGTGGTGGAGGGTTTTTATGGGATCAAACAAAAGCCACTAAAGACTAAAAAAGTCAGTAGTTGGACTTGGATGAGTTGCTGTCCTTGAGGTCTCTTCAAGAGGCTGAAACTGCCTGAGCTGAACTGGAGAAAGGTGGAGCAGAACTATAAGATGTGATTGTTTTGTGGACTGAATAGCACCAAATGGGCTCAGTTTGGTTGTTTTAAGAGAATAATTGATAGAAACAAGTTCAAGTACACTGACGAGCTGTCCAATGAGAATGTGTGCCATTCAGGAGGTTGCTGACATCAACCTTTTCATGCTTAATGGATGCTTCATTTTGCGCGGCGGCACAAATATAGTCTTTTATCCTCTAAATGCTCTCTTACCCATGGGATGGCAACAAGAATATCGCAGGGAATGAGCACCCCACTGTCAAAACTCCTCTCCCTCTGTCTTTCTCTCTTTTCATAGTGCAGCATTGCAGTGCTTCTCTGCACATGCCCAGAGAGACTGGGAGAGAGCCACAGCAAGTTTGAGCTCGCTAGAAATATTAACAGCCTGCATCACAGACATATCCATGTACCTCTTGCAAGCTGTGCTAGGTCCAAAGGTCTTTTTTTTAATGCAACTAAAAATAAGCCTTGATGACGTTTTTTGAGAGGTTGAAATGAATCAACACATTTGCCGTCCCAAGAGCCGTACCTGTCGTGTTCTTTTTACAGGGTTTTATTTTGTCTCAAGGTCACTCTGCCTCCCACAAGCTCTTTTAGACAAGCTGTTCAATGTAAAGTGAACAAAGTCGATGCAGCTTTATTATATAACATCAAATTACTTCTATTTATTCATTTATTGCATCATTACAATCATTTATTTTCCATTACTATCATTTTTGAAACACATTTTTTACACATCCCAAATTTTTTCCATCATACTTTTTTTTTTATTGAAAATGTTTATTTTAGATTTATTCTTAGATTTATTCTTATTCTTAATCTTCTTTATTCTTCTTATTCTCCATATAGTTCTATACTCTGTTTGTTAACTCTTTTTAACCAGTTAAGATGTCAGTGTAGTTCCTCCATCCATCTGGGGTTGGAGCTATCCCAGCTGACAGTGAGCGAAAGGCAAGGTTCAATCTGGAAAAGGTCGCCAGTCCATCACAGGAATAACACTTGACATTCACACCTATGGGTATTGCATGTTTTTGAACTGTGGGAAGAGGCCAGAGCACCTGGCTTCCCTGGAAAACATGCAAACAGCACACAGAAAGTCTCCAGGTCTCAATTCAAACCCAGACATTTAAGTCGCCCCTGCTAGAATAAAGTCATAGCATTGCTACATTAAAGCATTACTACTGCAATCTGAGAATACATTTTACAAATTGTCTGTAATGTTCAAATAGTCTAGTGGATTTGTTACTCTATGGCCAGGTGGCCAGGTTTTTGGTTTAGACAAGTCATTGTGGTTTCATGTTTTAATCCTTTCATCTGGTTTGCCATGGCAATAGACCATTACTTATTTTACTCTTTTACATTAGTTGATGCAAAAATAGACCAGTGACAAATGAAAGAGCACACAAAATGTGATTCACTATACTCACCAAAAGGCAAAGTAAATGGGAAAATAATAAGGATAAATGACATTAAAAGGTGCTCAAATCGTGATAATTTATAACTGAAGGAAACACAGGTCTGGTCAAGAAGGAAATAAGTCAGCAACACAGGGGATATTTACCTCTTTTTAAAAAAAATATTATTTTATGTTACTTCTGCTGCATGAAACAGGAAGTAGAAGGCAAGGGAAAGAGAAATAGCCTGTAGCCGTCTGAGAGGATAGGTTCACATTTTTCCATTACAGTCAGAAAACAATCAAGCGTTCACATGCTCAGAAGTACATTTTGGTTGCTGTTGGTTCCTCCTCTCTCCATACTGAGGATGAAGAGATTCTTTCCTGATGCAGTTCTAAAAGAAGCGATGAGGGACAAAACCCAGTCTTTGTTTTTTCAGTCAAAGATTATAAGAGGCATGGACAGGACAAAAGACAGCAACCAAAGCCTTTTTCTTTACACTTATCAGTATTTTAATGTTGTTCTAAGAATTGAAAACAGTTCACTTATACTATAAAAGACGTGCATCTCAACCCATCATACATGTCTTTCAGCTGTTTAAGGTAAGTTCTGTTAAGTTCTTATAAATATCATGTGTAGATTATGCACAGAAATCCAATAATCAAAGCACAGTCATAATCATAACTTTGACTTTTACTCTTACTCTGTTGTGGCAGGAGGTTAATGTACAGTTTTCCTCCCGTCATCTCAGTGAAACCAGCCTCCTCCGCCACGTATCACTGGGACTCTCTCTGTTTCCCTGTCTTACTCTGTCTTTCTCCTCTTGCACCAGCTAATCAAAGGTTCACTGGTGAGTCACACAAGGTACAGAGCGATGTGATGTGCGAGGGCGTCTCGCTGTAAACATGTCCATCCACACAGAAGCGATTCTGGAAGAGTAAGTGCTCCATGGATATAAAGAAGATAATGGTCGTCCTTTAGCCACAAGAGCGTCTGGACTTCAACAGCACATCCTGTTGTGTAGTAGAAACATTTCGTTTATTCATATTTATTACAACAATGCCAATTACACAGATTTACAGTGGGAAAAATCTAAATCTGTACACATTTGAATCAATAACTAAATTACACAAAAAAGTAATGATTACTGTGAAATTGGAATTTACTTCTAGACTACATGCCGCTGCACGTGTCCCCTCAACTGTGCTGGGATCAATAAATATAACCTCAGTGCAGTGTCCTTGGGATGGCCACAATTCACCACCCCTCCCTGCTATGATGTCTCTCCCCCTCCTCTGGCTCTCCTGGCTCATTGTTTCCACCCATTTATAATACACACACACACACACACACACACACATGCCCACACACATGTACAGTCCACTATGTCCCTCCTTGAATTCATCCTTCCTGGTCATCCTCCTCTCAGATCCAGATACTCATTGATTATGGAAGGTATTGGTCCATTTCCATTGTCCTCTGGGACAATGTGTGCATGAAGAGAACTGGAGAGCCTGGAGTTCATAATAAAAAGAAGTTATATAAAAAATAAGTTATGAGTGAGGTGGACATTGCCTTAACCTTCGGTAAAATGCCTGACAGAACTGGTGGCAGTTCCCGTATCAGATGGATGGTTTAATTTCTCCAGATGTGGAAAATGTGCTGTTTGTCCTGCTTTTCTTAACTCTTGGCAATCAGGAGGAGCACTGGTCTGGTAATAAAGCTTGTCATCATTTGAATTAGTTCTGAAGCATTAGGCAGAATTGGCCCCGGGTATGTGTGAATTTATGGATCAGTTATGGCAACATGCACCACTACGCCAATGCATATTGTTTAGCTTGCAAGCTATTATCATGCCCATTCCTTTCCCTCCACTATCTTGGGATATTATAATTTGCAGTGGTAACAGTCATCATTGATTTTCCACTAAAGCAACCATTAGTTCAAGATTGAATTCAGGTATTTTCAACTGCGCTAAAACACAGTGAAGTGTTTTGATTTGTCCATATATGAGGTGAGTCGAATCTTGACCTGCATAGAGTTCAGTACAGACACAATGCAGAGGGGCACCTTTCACTAACACAGTGATCACCTCTGGCAAGCTGTAAACACCAAGGTGAGGATATCGCCTCTGGATGGGTTACTTCCCTGTCTGTCTATATCCCTCATGTTGTTTTTGTTTGTTTCCAAACCACCATCAGCCTGGCTGCTGTCCAAGGGAAAAAAACAACCATGAGAAACCCAATTTGAACTTGAAGGGCGCTCAGAAATCGCATACCTCTGCTAAGGCCAATGGTCCAATCTTCTATAATGTGCAAATCTGCCAGCACAACTGCTACATGTCTGGATACATTTCCAAAAGTATTATTATGTTAAAGTATGGTTGTGCATAGCTGAAGTGTCAGCATCACCTCTCAATCATAACTTATAACTCACTACAAGTGTGTGGAGATCTGCAGAGATCCTAGATGTGCCTGTATTTTCTTCTACTCATCATTCTTTTGCTGTTTTGGGGATATTTTTGGGCATCAGCCTCTGGGTAGTGATTTTGTAGCCCCGAGTCAATAACTCTACAAGGTATGAGGTGGGACTACAAGCTTAAAATGCAGCGACCAGTTCACATTGCTGTCTCTGTCTCTTTCCACACTTTTTTCTCTGCTGTGGATATATAAAGAGCTACAGGTGTTTGTGTTTGTGTTTGTGTGTGTGTGTGTGTGTGTGTGTGTGTGTGTGTGTGTGTGTGTGTGTGTGTGTATGTTTGCGTGTTTGACATGTCTTTCATCTGAATTCACACAAAATCCAGCTATATGCCACATTCCTGCAGGGTATTGCCAAGGACATCATTCCTGTCCAATCATGAGGTAAAATAAACTTTTTCAACTTTTCAACAACAACAGGTGGATTGCCGTCCTTTGAAACCATCAATGGTGAGTTTGTATATAATTTTTAATGGTAAAATTAATTTGGAAACTGTGCTAGTTTCACGTTTTGTGTGACCTTGGCTACGGTTTAATGATATTGCTCAATGTGGTCTTGGTACCTTTAGCTTTAGAAGCATATTTAATCTTTTATTTTTTTGTGGTCTGGGTTTTCTGTGCGTCAAATTTGCCTGAAGTCTTGTTTATGCTCAACGTTGAAAATGGATATAGATTCATTTTGTCTGTATTTATACATATTTTCTGAAAGCTTATGGATTCCCACTAGGAATTGTTGGAAGCAGTGTAGCTCTAATTGAAGCAAGACACAAATGTGAGGAAAAAAAAAAACTCTGGTCCTCATGTTGCAATTGTTATAGAAACTTTTGTCTCTTCATTGCCCTCTTGTGGATGCATTGCTTAACATCAATGCAAACATACAGGGCACATGTCTTTTTGGTCCTCCCACTTCTGAAATGAATCTGGCACCCTTAGGTTGTGCAAAGGTGTGGAAGTGTTTAAAAATATATTAGGACAAAATTGATTATTACACATGACAAAAGGGAATTTTGTCCACATGATCTAACGTGTCTGTAATTTGAAATTGCGATATGCATTTCCAGAAATGTGGTATGATTACCTCTGATCAGCTAAAAGACCGTTACGACAACTGGAGCATAATGATTTAAAGCAGTGTGATTAGACTTTGAGCAAAGACAGCTGGATGCAAAGCGGCCTGGATCTACTGCCATTGTGAAACTCCTGTGGATTGCATACAATTACTGTCACTGGACAATGCTGCATTACACTTCAGCTGTTGATATACAAATGCATAGATTGTAAGGTACAGGCCACAGTGTATTCATTACCTTATAACCCAGATGTGTAGTGATGCATTTTGCTCCTGAGGAGACAGGAGCACCATTAGCTGTGAGTTACACAGGCCTGACACTAACTGGCTGCTTGTTAGACGCACTAACAAAACTACATTCACTCATGCATTTTCTCTCTCTCTCTCTCTCTCTCTCTCTCTATATATATATATATATATATATATGTGTGTGTGTGTGTGTGTGTGTGTGTGTATATGTATACACACACTTGAATCCCTCAGCTCTTTTCATTAAGGCAATATACATGAACTTTCAGGTCAATGCAGGGAGGTAAATACAGCTTCGATATGGATAAGTCTCACATAGGCTTGCTGCCGGAGTCCTGTCCACTTCACTGTCTCTTTGTCACTTTAACGACACGGTCATCACACTCTCTCTTTCTCTCCCACACACACACAGAAACACACTCTCTCTCTCTCTCACACACACACACACACACACACACACAACTATAGGGAGGATTGCATAACACTGACGCTCACAGCTGCAGGTTTATCATTTATTAATGTTTGCTTCAGTGGCATAATTTGCTGAGCTCTGTGTAGCACAGTAATAATTCAGGTGATATGTTGAAAAAAATGTGAGATGGATCCAACAGGAACTTTGGAGCGGTTAAATGTTTCCTTTTCCTTCACTACACATCAGAGCAGTCATTTAACAACCCAAAGGCATCAGTGCACAGTGAAATAAACGATCCAAACCAAGAGATAAGCCATTTGATAAATAGAGAAAAACAACTATGTGCTGACGATTATGCTAATATTATGAATCCATTTGTAAATTAATGATTATCTGGCACTATTGTGAATCTACAATTTACTTGCATTGACAGACAGAAAACAAGACTGAATGCCCTTTGTATTCCCCATCACGCAGCCACCATTATCACAAAGACACACAACACGTTCTGGGCCCTGTACAAAGTTAAAGTTGATTAGCAAACACCGTCGGTCAACTGGAGGGCTGTTAACTTTGGAAATATGTGAATTGGTTAAAGTACCTGAACATCTCGTCCTGCTAATTTAATTACCAGGAAGCCAGACTCAAGGACAGAGGATGGTGGTGACAAACTTGAAATTCAGAGCATGATAGAAAGAGACACACAGGAGAAAGAGAGGGGAGGGCTACACTCAAGGAGATGACAGGATGAGTGAGAAATTTGTTCTTCTCAGTCCTTCACAAGATTTGCTAAAACACTATTTAAGGTAGGTTAAATAATGCAAAAGCAAAAATTGATATACAGTCAAATAGAACAAGTGTTACCTCCATATTTTTTATCGTCCTCTACAGAGATTTGCTGCAGCATTTTACACAAACTGCAAATGTGGGAATGTGTGATAATTATGAGTGAGCCAATGGTTGAGAGATTTGCAGTAAACCCTCTGTTAAGACATGAATACATGAATGGCATTCACCGGGTCAGGTCTGGTGTAGTATTGAACTGATATGACTTCCATTTGTTATGTCTGCAGTGTTTACTGTGCTCGAACACTGCTCAGAGACATCAATATATCACACCAAAGTGCTGAAATGACACAAGCCTGCGAAGCAACTCCAGCCTAACAACATGAGTGGTGCAATGTTCTGACCTGCTTATGTCTTGGCAGTACCATTACCTACTGGAAACCTTATTCAACGTAGCAAAATTGTTGCCGCTTCCTGCAATCATGCCGCACCAGCTTGTTGCCATCCACCTGTGGATGACTTCCCAGCCACTTGGAAGTGATTTCCTCCATGCTCCATCAGCAAGGGGGCAGAGCCTGCTACCAAAATCTGCATTTATATTCATTGTAAATGGAGACACAGCGACAGCAAGATTTCCAGAGAAAATACAAATAAAAGCTAAATTCAGGACTGAAATTAAAGATGGTCATATTCTACTTTTCTAATTCAATTTTTTTTTAATTTAAAGTAAAAAGTAGTGATGCACTGACATGTTATCAGGATATTAGTGACTTCCTCAAGGAGTCCCTCGAGTTTTTAAAGTCAAGAGACACAAAGGATTCCAAATCTAAAGAGCTGATCTGTGTGAGTGTATATTAGGGCTCATTTTAAGGAATGGAATATGATGAGATGGACCAATCAGACTACTAGTTGTGGCTGTGAGCTTTTCAACCCTTTGAGCGACAATGAAAAATAGACTGTATCAAAAGCTCCTCAAAGCTACTAGATCAAAACTGATTTATTGTAGGAATTACATGGACAAGAGGCATTACAAATACCGAGCTATACACAATCAGCTGGTGATTCTCTCATTCTCCGCCAGAGGCTAGCCAATTAAAGTGAAATTGGAAATTCATACTCCTTCATCATAACACGTTCCTGTTCCATGACTACTTCTGTACTCTCTCTAATTTCAAGATGACAAGAACAAAACGGATATCATGTTTTGTGAGAGGATACTTTGCTGAGCAGGCCAATAATGTGAGCTAGAACAGGCTGCTGCAGCGGAATATGTCACAGAGATTGCTGGACTCAGCATTACCTGACCGTAAGGCCTTCCAGTGACTACTAGATGATTCACAATGAAGCATCTCCTTCCTGGTCATGACCTCCATGCCACAAAAACTCATGCGCTACATTTTTTGATTTCTTGCTTTTAATATAATCAAGGCCCATCCTTTGACTAACAAAACCACATTTTTCAAAATTTGAAATCAAGACTGTCAGATGGATTTCAGACAGTCTTCTGTCTTCTGTCCTCCATCTGCTCCCCTGTTTTAGTCCTGTCCCCACCCTCTTAGCTAAACATTTATAAAAACCAGACACACAAAGAAAAAGGATTTTATATATATATATGAGAGAAGAAGAAAGGGATTGTCAGTGATTGGAGTGGCGTGGTTTGGTTCTTATCCTAACTTGCTTGCTTTAGATGAAACAAATGTTGATAAGATTTTTTTTTTTAAAAGACAAAATAAATGATAAATAATAGGCATCCAAGAAAGACTTTTCTAATAATAGTCATTGATTTTTCACCTGAGGTCGTTGTGTTCAGGTCATCTGAGGTTTGGCCAGTAGGAAATGTCAAGTAACCCAACAGTTTTCCTCTTGTCAATAAACCTCTGGGATGCTACATTGGACTAAAAAGCAAACACTCATCCAGAAATAGCTTTCCTCCAATGTCAGGATGACAAAGAAAGTTTTCAGAGCACAGAATACATGTATGCACACACAATACACACCCACAGAGAGAGAGAGAGAGAGAGAGAGAGAGAGAGATGGCTTACCTGGCCTCTTTGTTATGCAAATTGATCAGGAATCAATATGACAATTGTAGTGTAAAGGGGGAAAAAATACAATGCCTTTTTATCTCCACCACCATCCATCCCCATCCATTGGTCTTATCAACACTCTCAGCCACGAGCAAAGTCCTGATTAATAGCTGCCACGTGTCATTAACGTAAATCATCGGTGCACGCTTGATTACATATGAATAGAAATGGTGTGAATTAAATGGCAACCTGTAGAACTGAGGGCTGACGGTTGCCTCATCTGAATCTACAGAAGCTCTGAAGCACCATCTCAGATGATTAATCTGCTTTTTTAGTTAATTTACGCAGAAGGACATGTTGATTCCTAGCAAATACGTTGACTTGATGTATCAATTTGCTACTAACTACTAACTCATAAAATCTTAAAAAGATGCAAAATGCAGTGCAATTCTTAGGTGCCTCCAGAGCAAGTCTGATAGATAAATAGAATAAAGTTGAATCTAACTCATATAGAAAATAAAATAGAAATATACAGAGTAAAAATGAATGCTGGAACACTGAACATTATGGCTAGTTATAATTTTCGGTGCTGAATGTGTGTTTTAGAAAAATGAATCAGCAAAATAGTTTCAGGAAAAATTAACAATTCAAGCAGTGCATAATACTGTATTCAATAAAGTGTGACAGTAGTGTGACAGTGACGATGGCTCAGGACCCAAATTGCCTGAGGGAAGAAACCATCCCTCATCCTCCCTGCCTTTGCCTCCCTGTCTGCAGCAGAGAGAATAATCTGTTGTTGGTGTGACGGTGTTAGGGTAATGATCCTCTCAGCCCTCGTCTTGCACCTCCTGCTGTAGATGTCCTGTACGGCTGGCAGTTGACATCTGATGGTGCTTTCTGCTGCAAGGCCAGGCAGCTCCTTTTAGTGCTGTTACAGGTATTAGTTTTTAGCACCTCAAGGGGCAGCCTGAAGTCCCCTTTCCATCTGAGCTGGTGGAGGTGTTGACAGGCTTACTTCGTGGTGTGAATGTGAGAGGACCATGACTTGTCTGTGATATAGTTCTCCAGGCGAGTCATACCTTGATTCTGCCAACCAAAGAACTCAGCTGCATCATGTGACCAAAGCACAACATCAACATGGCCTTCCCTATACTGACTGCGCTATAGAGACTTATTTGTAATATCTGATGCATGCATGATGCAACTGATTGTCAGAGCCCTCCTCAGGTTGGAAATAGTCATCATATATACTTCATACGTTGCCTCATTCATGTGATGCAATATGACACAGGAAACCATTTTATTATCACATGGAGCAGCGAGGGTAGGACACCCCCCTTAAGATAAAAAAATGAAGAGGGACGTCAGTTTTTTTTTTACATATTAATCTGTTGACATGTTTTTTGTTTTACCTTTTAAAGTCTTTCCTCTCTCAAGTGAGGCTCCAAACTTAGGTAATATTTATGATTTTCATAAAATTGAAATATGTTTCACACCTTATTTTACTTCTTTACTCTAATCTTTTCTTCTCTTGTAGTTTATTTGATTTGGCAAAGCATACAGTCAGAAATCTTAAGATTACATAAAATACTGATTTAGTGTCCAGCAGACTGCAGGATCTTCACGAGAAAGTTAGGAAACACATTGACATTGTCTCTTTACAAATTACAAATATATGACCCTCAATTCAATATATGTAAATAATATAAATGTGTGTAAGATATTTTCAGACCATGGACCTCAAACAGACAAAACACAGATGGTTGTCCTTGACAATATTTCCAAGGCCATCTGAAGAATTCGTGCTTAAATCTGAACTGTAACACTTCTCAGAAACCAGCATGTCAGCATGTCTTAAATATCTACTGCTTAAGACAAAATTCTTCTTTTTTTTCCTTCGGGAAAAAAAGAAAGAATTTTCTATTGGTCCAGACCTAATGCCAGATTATATCAGGACTGCATGAGACATCTGTCATGCAAGCAGCTGAGTAAACTGCACAATATGACTTGTGAATGTCACAGATGACAAAATTAATCTGTTGACCTAAGAAGTGGAGAGAGAGTTTAAGACGTTCTTTGACACGCTACAACAGAAATAGCAGGGACTGGAAGTTATGGGAGGTGGGAACTTGTTGTTAAGACAGTAGCTAGATTCTGACTGAACTGTAAGCAGTTGTTATTATTTCTAGAAATATCATAAGAAGTGGGCCTATTTCAAATGAAAAAATTATGTTACAATTCAGGTTTAAAAAAAATATCTGTGCATTGTAAAGCCACATATATAAGGTGTAATCCAGATTTTTGGAAACAAGGTAAACTGTTATAATGTGAAACAACTTAACACAGATTCTCAATTGTACTGGTTATAATACCCAATCATTCACTGATCTGTCACCTCTACACAGAGAACAGTATATTTGGACCACTAAAGGTGCGTTTTATTAAGATAACAGTCAGCTTGGTAGTATACTTATACCAGAACATTCCAATAAATCATGGTAAAATAGTACAATTTCTGCATTTCAAGACATTAGAAGTAGTAGAAATAATATTAAAAGCAGTAGCAAATGGCCTAGCAGTACAACCAGTACCATAGTAGAATTAGATCAGATCAATTTCACATTTTATTTTGGAAAAAATAAATAAATAAAAGATTATGTACCCTAACAGACGGTTCAGGATTCCACAGACTCGCATAGACTTAACTGGCAGCAGAGGTCATCCACTTCGCAATCCATTAAATTACAAATTGTCTTTTAAATTAGATTTTTTTTTCAGTAATTCCGAACATGTTTGTCAGTCTAAATTCCATCCAATTTTCAAATGGTGCAATGTTCCTGTGCCTGTCTCAGCTCGGTGTGTTCCAGCCACAACAGTTCAGCAATCTGTTCACGTCTATGTCCTGATGATACACAGATGAGAAAACGAGGCGAGAATCATAATATTATCATTAATATGTTTATGGTAACTACAACAAAAAGTCAATTCATAAGGGATTTGCTTTAATCTGGCTGGGTTTAACGAGCGCAGGATTATTTACTGTTACGCGGAAGGCTTTAGGTGTCACATGTCCATAGAGTCTAGGATAGGGATAGGGCTCCACATCAGAGGGAAACCACTTACATCCTTTTGCCCTCCAACTGACCAGATTATAGTTTACTTTGGTGATGACTAACTGATACTAAACGATGAGGATTTGACTCCATCTAGGCATGTAATGAAATTCATAAACACAAAGTTTTTTTGAACTCATTCACACATAACAGCTACACTATTGAAGCAGGTACACAATTCTCACATTTTTTATTCATGTTTTCGAATAACATCACTTTGCTAACATAACACTGTGCATGGAAATTAGACAATTAGTGGAAAAAATGCCTGTAGAACAAAGTGTCCAAAATTAGGTCTCTAGATTATTGTGAGTACAGTACGTTTGTATGTATGTATGTATGTATGTATGTATGTATGTATGTATGTACATATATACGTTTACAAAGTACCTTGCAGGGTAAAAATAGCAAACAGGAATCATGAATGTTATTGTTAATAATAAAAACAAATAGCGAGATCAATCAAACAATAGTTACAATCAGCAATAACATAAAACATGGAAATAAAATGCGACAATACAAAGTAAAACAATAAAACAAATAATGTAGGAAGATTACGGGAAGGTTAGACTGTAGCAGTGTAACATGTATTTTTATTTTTGAAATCTTTGCGGTCTTCTCACTTCATATACATAATGCCAAAAATATTATTCACTTTAATTTAGCTTGTTATCTATTAATATCTATTGTTATAGAGAAATACTTATACAATACAATACAATCCGAAGATACGTTTTCAGGAGCTTTTAAATGTTTTGTAATATACTTACCTCTTTGGAAAATCCTGCTTTGTTTCGTATCAAATCCCGTACATCAGCTCAGTGTACGACATTTATCAACAACCTCTGCTGTGCTCAAGGCCTTGACCTTCGGTGCATCAGCGGGAGGATGTCAGGGTTCCCTTTGCCCCTCTGCTTGTTCATATTGTAGCCTGGTATTTCTGGGAAAGTATTAATCCTGGCTTGTTCAGACAGATTAATGCTGGAGAGCAGGAGAGTGGGTCTGGTAAAGAGATATTGTATGTCGTCCTTGATTCAGTTAAAAGATAATCTGCTGATTGAGACCCCTAAGAGGAAGCCTGCTGCATGTGTGTGGGATCTAAGCCACGAGTCAGTCAGAGGGAGGGACGCAGATGAGGATGATGATATGGGGCAATTGAGCGTGTCCGCTGTTTGATATCATATCAATGGAGCTCAAGACGAGAATCTAAGGATATCTAAATGTACACGCAGAGCAACAAATAAATGCTTGACAAAATTGGAAAGAAGAGGTCTAAATTACATTTGTGCATGCAAATAAAGTCAAATGATTATTGGCAAAGCCACAAAATAAACTTCTTCACTAAATGTAATAACATCCCCTACTTGCTGTCTCTGCAGTTTGTCAGCAGTTTTTTAAAATGCTCAATTGGGTTGAAGCAAACCTGTAGTGATCTTTGCCTTTCTACGCCTTTCTAATCATTTAGTCCCTTCATGCAAACTAATTATGCAGATGTTGGGGGAGTTTCAGTCTTGCTGTATACAGGATGTTGTTGTTCATAGGAATGCAAATGAATGAAAGGTTGTAAAATCATCCAACTATGTAGTGTCACTGAGATTTGCATTTTCTACACATTATTTGGTCTGAAGCCTCCTGGTTTCTGAATATACCAAGGTAATGTACAGTACAGTAATTATGGATTTTATTCCCATGCTCTGTCTTTGCTTTCATTTATTTTGCCCTATGTCTGTACTTACTTCATGTTCTATGTTTGGATTGTTGTACTTTCTCCTTCCTCTCCCGTCTTTAAGATTTGTTTTTTTGTTCTTTGTGTTCTTTACCTGTCTTTCAGTGCTTGTTTCTCCAGTGTGTGATTGTCTGATTGTCTCCTCCTCCCTGTGCCACCTGTTTCCCATTTTCTCCTCATCTCCCAGTGTATTTAGTCTGTGTGTTTTCCCCTCTTTAGTTGCCAGTTCGTTCACGTCTTATCACACGTTCCATCCATCTCTCTTTGTGATACCTTATGTTTTTTTTGTGTTTTGTGATTTCGTTTTGTTTATTCTGGTTTTGAACTCTGCTTGTGTCTTTCTTCTGATTTTACCCTTGCTTTTTGATTTGGACTTCTTTATTGGATTGTATGGATTTCTTATACACCAGTATTGCTTTTTTCCTGCCACATGGACTTAGCTTTTTTTCTTAATCACTTTTCAGACTATAATTGCCTGTTTGGCTTGTATTTGTAATTTTTTGGTCATTAAATCACTTTACTTCAACTCCTGTGTCTCTGGCCACTGTCTGCATTTGGGTCCTCACCTTAAGCTTGATGAAACCTGATGGTTGTGGGAAGGACAAGGGAGGAGAATAAAAATGCATGAATGGGGAAAACTCTTCTGATACTTATGTGAATGGTTTATTGTGTTTCATGAAGGAGAGTTTCCCTGATTGTAATAATAAAATGCTGCTGTTCTGTATGTTCTCTCTCTCTCAAACTGCTTTTGCTGATAATCAGGATTCAGAGGATAGGAAGGATTTTGCTCAGGGAGAAACTGAATGTATGTGTGTGTGTGTATGTGTGTGTGTGTGCGTATGAGTGAGTAGCAAGATAACAAGAAGACTCTAACCTTGACAGTGAGGTCAGCGCAGACATCCAACAGTCATATCTGAGGTTAAATGCAATGTGAAAACAAGGTGCTTGGAAAAGGTTGAATTGACTCACAGCACATCTGGGTACCACACGCAAGCAACAGAACGAAAAAAAAAAGACAGGAAGACATCCTGATAGACAGAGGAATAGCTTCTGCTTGGTTCATGTGAGGGTCCTGAGAGCATCAATTGTTGATAACAACCGATTAACAACAATTTGCTGTATTTAAGGGAGAAATAAATTTGCAGCCTTTCTCGATTTCATGTCGTTACTGTAGATTTTTCCATTCAAGTGTATTCACCCTTCCAGAGAACAGCTAAATTAAATTAAAATATAGAATTATTAGAGAATGCTTCATCAAGATGAACAGCAAGATAAACCGTGGTGCTAATTCTCCACTCCAGAGCCATTAAACCACTATAGAGTAAGAGGTTGCAATGAGATGTTAAAATCGAAAGAGCCCCAGTCAAATAGTCGAAACCAACATAGAAGACACGATAGAAATGTGACATTTTGGTTCGTGTCATGTCTTCATTTGAGGAATGTTTTGGTCTCATTGCTCCACACAGACCTGATGTTTTCGCCTGTGGCCATTTTTCATCTCTTCAGTTGATGATAAATCTGTTTCCACTGCACTCTGTCACATTTTGCTGTCATCAATACATCAATCAAGAATGAAAGAGTTTGTATTAAGAAACATTAACTGGCACAACAGAGACTAATCTGAATGTGACATCAGGCCTTTGGCTTGTTAGGTTCCCATAGAACTGATGCCGTGATCTTATTTTTCAGGAGAACAAAAGATTGGCTTGGATATCTATTGTTACATTTAGAGATATGTTTTTAAATTAATAACCCAAATAATCATAGTCTAGTAAAATGGCCTATAAGCTGCATAGTGAAGACTTACAAAATAGATGAGAGGATTTCAAAAGGAAATTCAATACCAAGACCTCTTTGAGCTAATTTTGAAAGACTGTTGCTACAGACTATGCGTAACAAGGTGACTCAGTTTTCATTGCAATGCATAGTAACCTCTGACCTTTTCACATAAGTATTAGTATATGCAAATTATTCTCTGACCTAAGTTGGGACCAGCATTCAAGCTTTTGCTGTTAGATTCATGGTAATAAGAACTATATTTGTGATGTTGTACAGGGCTGGTGTGCATGTGTGTGTATGTGTGTGTGTGTGTGTGTGTGTGTGTGTGTGTGTGTGTGTGTGTGTGTGTGTGTGTGTGTGTGTCCACAAAATGGGTGAGCAGACACAGACAGCAAGGGGAAGGGGAAAAGGCCAAACTGAAGCACAACATCTTTTGCATTCTAATCACACTCTCCTGTTTTGGCTCCCAGGAAGCTCTCACCCAAAAACCCAGGAGTCAGACGTGTCTGCACAGGTACTGAGTAAACAAACACACACACACACACACACACACACACACACACACACACACACACACACACACACACACACACACACACACACACACACACACACACACACACACACACACACACACACACACCAAGGACAATGGTAAAATATCAGATCTGAAAGAATGCAGGTGATGTCAGGTCAGACAGAAAACAAGGTAGCTCCTCCAAGAGTCCATGGTCAATCCCCGGACTTCTGTTGAATGAAAAGCTGCATGAATATTAATTTTAGATCAAAACCAGTAGAAATCACTTTGGGGTTTACCCTTGGTGTCCCTTTGGGTGGGTGTGACTTTACTAGTGCACATGAAGACGGTCGCTCCCTTCTTAATGCTGCAAATGTCTTGAAGTGATCATTTGAAATTTAAATCAATGGAAGGAAGGAAGTTAAGATGACACTGATTCGAATGGAATGATGAAATTCGATCATAGGGACATACAGTACATGACACCAACTCAAGGGGCTCCCTCTTTGTTAAATGTTCTTGTGCATGCTGCAATTAACTGCATGAACGCTGTTTAAGACAAGGGTAAAATAGGAGCATCTTGCAGTTTATATTATAAGATTATATCTTCACCCATTGGCTTGTGTCTGTCTGTACAAACTCATGCTTTCTATAGAAAAAAACATTACTCAAACCCACAGTACTTTATTTTAGATCCAAAAGTTTCCAGAGAAGCCAAATGTGTCTTATTGATTGTTGGGGAATGTGTCAGAATTGATGCAATGATTTCAAGGGGTGCAGCCTTCAAAATCCTTGGCTTTGAATTTATCTCTGAAAAATGTCAGATAGGTCCAAAAAACTGTTGTGGTTTACAATTCCTGGAACAGGAGCACAGTGATAGAGATTCATTATAATATATCTGGCAAATTTCATATCTATTATTTTTCAGGAGAACTATCCATACATAGATTGGTATAGACTGCACATGCCAGTTGGTCTACCTCATACTGTATGATACTGTCCTTGGTATAATTTAACTTACATGATTGTTGACCTCTGTGCTGCAGGTTGAATAAAACGCTTTGATAGGCAATCCTAAATAATTGAATCCACAGGACAACATCATTCTAAAAGACAAGCATATTTAGCTGTAGGTCACAAGTGATTTTAATGGTCATATCAAGGTCAAGGCACATGTTCTTTCAGTGCAATACTGAAACTACATCACAGGATTAATAAACAGATGAATGCAAGGACACCAGACTAAACCTGACCAAATCAATGTCAACAGTCTTGCCACACAACGAATCCTCGTTTCTACGTTTGTTGTACAGATAATATAATGATATACATGACAAATGTCAGGTTACAGCAAAACGTGTCTAAGCAATTATGTACTTGGATTGATATATTTTAGTTGACGATAATATTATTATCTACAAATATAACGCCTTTGCTTTCCCTCAAACACATTTGTCAGTCTTTAGTTACCAGTGGATCACCTTGTTTTATTCTTATTTCAAAGGACATACCCTCAATAATCTTAAAAGTATACTTTCAGATCTGGAAAAGAGGCAACATATGATAGGGACTGTCATTTGACGAAACGGTGTGAGTTTTTGTTTATAGGTGCAACCTGGGTGTTAGACCTGCTAATGTATTCATGGCAACTTGATTTAACATAACAGTTCCTGAGAAAGAACTTAAGCCTGAGGTGATGTAAACAGGAAATATGCTCTCAGGAGTGCATCTTAATTGCTTTTGGCGGACATTAAAAGGGTCAAACCCGTAATAATAAAAAAGTTTTGTTTTAAAGAAAGCCTGCTGTAAATCAGGACCATTTTATAGGGGCTAATGTTCCGGCGTTTAAATATGCAAATCAGGCCATTAATTCATCCCATTAAGCCTGGCTTTCTCTGTAATTTAACAGAAGTTGAACAATCTTACCAGCTGAAAGGAGGACGAGTGGATCTGCCTTGTTCCTGTAGCAACACTTCAACAAACAGAATCTAATCCTTTCAATCTGGAACCACTATGTTATGTTATATTTTTCTATTTTCCAAGAGATAAATCATTAAAAATAAGTATATTCTCAATACCTATTAAAATTACATTACACTCCTGCGGTGATGGTTCTGTAGACAAACATAGTCTGCTTTTACGTCACGTCAGACTAACACATGCTGAGGAATTAATTCCCCCTGAATACAATTACTCACATTTAATGGACCATAAATGACTAATTGAGGGCAATGTTTCTCAGAGAATGGAGCGACTGTAGATCCGCTGAAGCATGCGTCACCCTGGCGTAACCTCTGTGAGGCCAGCTTTCAAAAGGTAACCGCAAACCACCGCTGCAATTTGAGCTGTGCTCGACTTCTATTTTGAATTGGGAGGGAGAATACAGACATCCTTACTGTGTAAAGTAGGCTACTCTGAATTCATATCAGCTTAAGTGTTTGCTGACAGCTGCATTTATAAAGGTTATAGTGTTGTGCACATTCTTAATAAATCAATTAATCATTTTGTTTATAATCTTATTTAAAAAAAGCAACACATTAGCCTGCATTTAGTAACTTGTCCAATATAAGAGTACATAGTTATACACATAAATCTGTATTTTGTATGACAGCTTTATGACAGATAGCTGGATTTGTAGGTAATGAATGGAAATACTAGGTGGCTGCATAGACAGATTTTTCCCCTAGCCTGTGACTGCTGACAGACATTATTCCTGAATACTTTACGACTCTCGCCATCACCGCCTCATCTCCGAAACCGCTTCTTCATTTTCTCCCTCGATTAAATTGTGAATGAGTAAAAGCTCATTTATGCGCTGCCCATCTCCATCAAAACACCCTCTGTTTGACAATAGAAGGACACACACTCGTTTTAAGATGACAATATGTCGTTTATTTTCTATATTGTAAAGGTTTATTATTTACAAACAAAATAACCAAAAAAAAAAAACACAAAAAAAAAAAAATCAAAAAGATTTTTTGACAAACACTGTTTGTCTGCATATTGTTGTAAGAAAGTTTACATTTATCTTTCTTTCATCTGTATCAAGTAACCCACTTGTTTAAGCCTTGCATTACATAAATGAGCTGAACAATGACCATGTGAGTGGGGTTTAAGAGGACCAAGCAGCTCGTCGTAGCTTCTGCCCCTCTCACCACTACGCATATCATCAGTAAACATATGAAACCTGTGGTCATCAAAACCAAATGAACATTTGGTTTGTCCTCTCTGGGCATTATTCTCAGTTATTTTTGCATCTATTTGTTTATTCTCAAACCAACAGAACAACAAACAAAAAGAAACATACAAATATATGTGCTGGTTTGTTGAGAGACTCTAAACTGCTAACATGTAAGCTCATTAGTTTGCTTTACAATACCATTAATGCCCATTCTGGTATGTTTGTTGTGATTGGTATGGTGAAAAAAAGCACATAGCTGGGAAGCTCTCCCTCGAAAGGCAAGTATCAAAAACAGCACAAACTAACAGTGCTGCTATCCATCTTGACTGTGTACTAGCTCCTATACACTATGGCATATTCATGATTAAGCGCTCTTCGTTGTAAATAGCTCATCTCCCTCTCATTTAGAACCTCATACAGGATCAGGGCAGCACTAATTCTCGAGGATATTGCTCCCTTACTAACTCATTCAACATCTACGCTAGCTGAGAGAATCTGTACCGTTTTTTTTATTTTTTTATTAGTAAATCAGAAAGTGCAATTTAAACAAAGACAATGACTTAGAAGAATGTTTTGCTTTGGCCAGTTTCCTTCCACACATCAATATTCATCCAAACATCAGTGCTAGCTACAAAGAATGGTATAAAGGTGCTCCAATGTGTACAATGTCTCATTGAGCATGATATTACTGAAAGTCTAAAGATTGCACTTTTTTAAACTGTACATGAACTTATTATTCTATGTAGCTTGACTGACTATGTTAGAAAAACCTGCTTCTAGAAGTTCACACCTCGACTAAAGACTCCAGCTGGATAAACTGAAATGTTTGGCCATCATCGCTGCTTACTCCTTTCCTGTGTAAAAACACTGAAACATGGAGAACACGTAGAGTATAGTAAGAATGAATGCGCAGTCGTGTGCAGAAGTGCCCCCCCACCCCGATCCCTTTACGCACCAAGCTCACACTCATAACAAAGGATGGAACATGGCTATAGTTTAGGCACAAATACTTAAGAATGTCCATGTGAAAAGTCAACGCTTCTCATCACACACAGATAACATCTAGGCAGACAGACAATGAACAAAACATAAACTTACATTACATTTAACGTCAACATTTTTGAGATAGTATCTTTTTAAGTATTTGTGACAGTGCATGCTTTCATGACATTGGTGGGTTGACTGTATTTGGTACACTATCGACACAATCTGTAGCGAACACTTTTTCAAACGGTGCCTCAAAGGGCTTAGTCACTGTAAAATGATGGGATATTTGGTTGCCATGAAAACTATGACTCGAAATAGATTCTGCATGATTGATGGGAGAATGCTTTGTAGCCTATGTCCCACTGTATGAAGGCCGCGGTAGGGCCTTGTGCACACACTAAAATCCTCTGTATGTAGAGGGAAATGGTCTTCAAGCAGGCTTATGTTAGTTGAGTCATCAAATACTTCAGTTATTTTAAGTTTAAAATATTCAAAATAGCTCTTATCTTTTTTTGAAGGAGTCACAATTTTCTGGCTTGACCTCGCTTTTATGCCTCAACACCAGTCCAGGTCATTTTAGAGTGCCTAAGCCCAAATAATGGATCTACATGAGACAGAAACCTTAATGCAAACCAGCATTTCTTTACCTGACTTGCAGCAACGCTGAATATGCCACCCTGCACACTGGGTGACTGGATACCTGACGTCTTTAACCATTAACACATCTGCAGAAAATCTCATGCCTGGCTCTTCCATAACAGTAATTGTGATATGACAGCGCACAGTACAGTTTACCCTGAAAGCAGATGATCAAGCATGGAATTTAAATAGCTAAAAAAATAAAAGCCTCGTTTTTGTTCTTGTAGAATTCATCAATTGATCAGTTATACTGTAATAAAAACCAAAGAATGACGATGAAAGGTTTTGGGAAATGAGATGATAGAACATATTTACTCTTAATTGATGATTCTGAAGTAACGTTGTGTATTGTATATAAATCCTTAATACGTTCACTTGATGTTAAAATAAAATAAACTATTTTGGGAGTAGGAAGAGTATACAGAGGGAGATAGAGATTTAAATGTCCTCCAATCAGGCATTTCTCAGCATCAAGTAGTGCTAGCTATTGCATTAAGGTTTGTTCATCTCTTATGAAACATTTTGTCACTAAACCCTTTTCGCATATAGATGATATCCAGGTTCCTGATAGAAGTAAGACATTGTTATGATAGAGAATGCACCACACAGTATCTGTAAATACTAGATCTACAAAACTATTTACAGCACACATATAGGTAATCTTTATGTCACAGTCTATTGCATAATGGTGATAATCTTTAGTTTATAAATATTATAAATATACACAGAATTTTCAAGCAACATGAAATAACATCTCAGCCATCTGAAATCAGAAATAGAAAACAATAGCATCCATCCACATCTCTCTCCACACTCCATTCTCCAAAAAAGCAAACAAACGAAAGCAGCATTTCTATTATCTATTCCCTTTGGACCCATAACACTGTGATGGTTTATATGTGAGCCGCTGTAGGGATATAGTGGCTCAGCAGACGGTATTTTTGTTGCCGGGAGCAACATAACACTTAGTTACAGTATCTGTGTTTTATGAAATGAGGGTTGAGGAGATTCGTTTTATGAGTGTGTGCTTTCTGAGATTATTTGTCAGAGTTGCTTGCATTTATTATTCCACAGTGGTGCCTAAAGTTAAAAGCTGCTTATTAGTAGAAGATAATCTGTCTCTTCCTCAATGATAAAAAAAAAGGAAAAAGGAAAAAGAAATAGTCCTTGTCAGAATCCACAATGCATTCAAGTAAAAACAAAATCAGACAGCAGAAAAAATAATAATAATAAAATTAAAAAACTTCATTCATTGTATATAATTGTTTATATTTCTCAGAAAGGAAGACTCATGTTTACACTACAGCTTTTAAATTGCCATTGCCAAATATTCTTGTGGGTTTTACACACGCGGTCACATGCACGCACACACACACACACACACTCTCTCACACAACCATACATACAGCAGTATATATACACACGTACATATATCTATATATACATACATATAAATATATATATAGATATATATGTAATGCAAATGAAGAGAGATGTATCTGTATAATATACATTCTTAAGTTTAGGGAAAAATGTGTCTAAAATATAATACAATAAAGGACTTGTATGTACAGTATTTCTATGAGGTTATTTTAGAAGAAATCTGGAGAAACAATAAATGCTGAAGTTCCTCGCTTTCATCTCTTTTGTTGTATCTACATTTTTAAAATTGAATTGAAACAAAGATAAGTTCAAAAAATCAAAAAGGGGAAAATGGAATCATAAATTTGATGTAAAACGCATTTTGTCTTGCTCAGTCTCTGTACTGCTCAGGACAGAATCTCTCCTAGATCCAGGGGATTCCCTGTGCTGGGCTGAGGACGATGTTGATGATGATGCTGCTGCCACTGCCGCCGCCACCGCCGCTGCTGCCGCGGACGACCGCACTGGGGGCAACGCTCCTGACGACATCTGGCGGAATAAATTGACCCGCTGGGGCACTGTGGTGCGGATGCCACTTTGCAGACTCATCCCCTGGATTGCTGCCGCCATCGGTTGCACAATGGAGACCAAAGAGTCCCCTGAGGCAGGGTGTGCTCTGGGCCCCTGAGATGTGTCATGTGGCAGTGATGGTTGGGAAGCAGATAAGTGTCTAACATCACGACTCAAGTTGCCTGACTGAAGAGCCTGTGTGCTCTTCTGGATGTCTCCTCGCTGAGGTGAGGGGGCCTGCTGCTGCTGCTGCTGCTGAGGTGACTGTTGCTGCTGCTGCTGCGGTGTGGAGGCTGTGGCTGCAGTCGACACAGCAGGCTGCTGGGGAAGCTGCTGCTGCGTGGGTAGAGATGGCTGGGCAATGGGCTGCTGGATAAGTGACAGTTGGGAGGCTGTGCGCGAGCCGTACTGGAAGCTCCTGCTGGCCAGAGGGGTCTGCACGGGTGCACTACATATTGCAGCTGTGAAGGAGCAGGGAGACATGATCGCTCCTTGCTGCTGGAGTGTGGCCGACTGGTTGCTTAAGGAAGAATTCAGGTTTCCATGAGAAAGACTGGGAGCAGGGTAAACCCCCTGTGCTGCTGCAGCAGCAGCGGCAGCGGCGGGCAGCATGCGCGCAGCAGAAGCATTGGCAATAGCTGAAGCACTGTAGGTCATGGGTACGGAGGACTGCTGGAGCTGATTGGTACCGAAGGCGGTGGGGAAGGGGGGTTGAGCTGGTGAGTTAATGATGGAGTTTCCTGACATTGGTGTTGAGTTCATCCCGGTGACTGACTGCTTGCGGTCCACCATCATCACCATCTCCCGGTCCTGACGGATAATCTGCTTCAATATCTCGTTCTCCTGCGTGTTGAAAACGCCAGCGTTCAGATCCTTCTGGAACTTCTGCAGCAGCAAGGAGTTCTTCTTCCCTGTTGGAATGCAGTCAGGAGAGGTGAGCACAAAAAAGCCATGGAAAACTATGGTTGCCCTAAACCACAGGAAAAGGGCAGGATTACAGACATTAATGACAAAGATGCAGCTTGTATGAGTTTGTAGGAAAACGTTGAGGCGTTGTCATTGTTTTGTACCATGTATTTCATCTTTTTGATTCCAATAAATTTACAAATTTAACTCTTTGAATCTTACAAGCTGCATCTTCACGTCCAATAAGGTCTGTCATATTACATTTAAAGTGTGAATGACATTGACAGGTAATGACTATGGGAATATTCCGGTTTGAGAGGAGTGAAGGACACACAAGGAGACAAAGATTACTGACAGTGTGACATGACAGCTTAGACTGAAGGTGCTGATGTGGACAATGAAAAAGACGAATACTGATGATTTGTACTCACACACCACCTTACTGGACAGTTTTTTTAAAGACAGATTCTAATCTGTAAGAATACATCTAAAGCCACGGTCTATTTAAATCTCTATGACAGCTCTGCTAAAACACACATCACAAGGATATTCTCAATTTTACGACAAAGGTGACGACAAATCCTATCACACTAAATGGATGGGTATGGATTTTAAATATAATTAAACATCAAATATCTTAATGAGAAACTAAACTTTACTCATCTTATCACAGAATGCTATGCTGTCATTAAAGTTTGCATGGAATTCTCTATTTCCATGTATTTTTTTAAATATAATGTTCAACTTACTCAATTTACTTTTTTTTTCTAAACTGGTTTGGAAAGCCTTACATTAGTGCACTACAGTATAAAGGGCATTTTGAGCCTAAAGGCCTGGAAATGTGTCCCAGCCTGTCACAAGTCATGGACCGTGATAACAATAGCTTTACAAGTGGCCTTTTTAAACCATCAATTCATGGATTTGGGAGTTTGGCAGTAAAGATGTGGTCAAATTAAGCATGAAAGACATCTTGAAACTGGTGGAAAGAGCATATTTAATAATAATAATAATAATAATAATAATAATAATAATAATAATAAAGGAGTTATTTATCAGCTTAAGTTTGAATGACTGTGTTCAAATTTATATATGTGTTTTCTGTGATTACTGGAGACCTTGTGTACCAACAGCCTGTGGAGCATTGTGATGAAGAGTTGACTTTTAGTGTGCTGAAGGTTTTAGCCACCATCAATCAATCATTAAGCCGTGTCCTTGAGGGCAGAATATTTCTCCTCTGAGTTCACAGTTGAGCAGCATTTGCTGGACAGCTTCCTCTCCCCTCAAGGCTGCCAACAAGCCATGCATTCAGCTATAAGACAAGACCTTCACAGCTATAAAATCTAGGAATGGAATTGTGTTTTGCAGCTATTTCTCAGAATCAAGTCCTCCATTTGACGTTGTTGATTTAGACTGTGACATTCACTACAGGGTCAGGTAGTTAAGGGCTAAAACTAGCATCACATGTACAACTACTGTAAACTTACAAGGCTGCTCTCATTGCATTTTTAAAGGTGACGGGGTTAAACTCTGTAGATTGGAAGGACAACACATATTCATTATGTCTCCAAAACGAACCTGTGAGGATGTGAAAGTTTATCTGGTAGTTAGACACAGGTGTATTGTTAGGATTTGAGGGCAACAGGTATTGTTCAGAGTGTGACATTTTATCAATTTTACAAGTATGATGTTCTTTTTTATTATTATGCTGTATGTCTAATTTGTTGCTGTTCTTGCTTCCCCTCAATATTCTCTTCTTATTTTTCTCCTCCTCCAATCTCTCCTTGAGCCATTGTTGGATGTGCATATGGTAGACAGACACCTTAAAAATTAATTTTCTGTGCTACATTATGGCTGTGGGGAAAAAAGAAAATATAAATTGTGCAGTAGTAGAACAGGTTTATACATGCTATAAAAATTATTTTAAAATTAGTTTTTAACCATTTAATTAAACGGCTAAAAGCTGAATGAAAGAACTTAATGCAGAGACCTCATTTGAAATATATACACAAAGTAACATATAAGTTTGATATGTGCCTTGTAATAAAAAATCTTATAGAAACACTGGACTGCTCGACTGTTTGTTTTTTACAGTGCAAATCTTTGCAGACAAAACTCATAATGGAGAAAGAGGAAAACAGACACTTTAAAATTAAATCTATATTTCAAATTATATTCATTGTGGACTGCTTTTCCAGTAAATGCCAGAGGTCATTTTTCATCCAACTTTGGAGGGAAGTCTGTCAATGAAATATTATCAGATAAGAAGACTTAAATAAAATAGTATCCCTTAAAATAAAAATGAATGAAAAAAACAAACAAACAAAAATAAATAAAGAAATAAAGAAAATGTAATCACCACCCATGGCTGAATAACGTGTTTTTCTTAGAAAGAATTGTAAAATTTAAAATAAATTTATCAGTTTTGGTCAAACCATCATAGTTAAAAATACAAATACAGTACTGTGTTTACAGTACAGTAATTTTTCTTTCCTGGCAGAACATTAGAACAGTAGAACAACAGAACATGTGAGATTAGTTATTATAATGATACATACTGTATAATATACAAACGTCACCCATCAATATTTCAGAAAAATAAAGATTAATACAGTAATTAACCCATATCTGAAATCTAAAACATAACTGTTGCAAAGCAATCTGAAAGCCAACTAACACATCAAATGAAAAAAAAAGAAAAAGAACAAACAAGTCAAAACAAACATCATTAACAATGTTTGTAAATAATAATAAAGACTTTGAACAAAATAGAATACACAAAGATGCATTCAAGACAAATTCTTATATTGACATTTGGTAATTAATCAATAATCTATAATATTTTTTTTCATTTTTTTTTGAGTCACTGCAAGAAATTATATTCTTCACCATCCTCTTTTTAAGGGTTACTTAATGCACCATTACGGAAATATTATTTTAGAGAGGATAAGTGGTGTAAGTGGTTGTGAGAAAATTATCCTTAATGGATTAAATGAATTCTTGGCCAACACTTGAGATCAGTCTTAATATTTGCCAAAACATATTTAACAAAAGACAGAATTCATATTTTAAGTCAGACAATCAGAAACAAAGTTTTTTTTTCCATTGGTGAAAACATGATTTAAGAATGATATGGGATTTCTGCATGTAACAAAAAGTGTATGTTGCATTGCATTAGTAAACATTTTACTAATCTGCAGACATGCTTTGATTTGAGAGTACACTTTGAAGAAGGGATTCAAAGATTTAATAAAAATGTCACACCAATAGAGCTGAGCACGTCTTCATAATCCAGTTGATTATTCAGTGGAGGTATGTTACAAAATAAACATGGCATGTAACACTGAATGAGATATCTTTTGTTTCTTTGATTGTCTTTTTTTTTTTACATTTCAAATGTGTCCATCATAATATCTGCAGAACTGGTGCAGGTGACTTGACTCACTGATGCAGGAATTAAACAGTTCATGTTCAGCAAGACGTCAAACTCTTAGAGGAGGATTTTGAGACCTGTTCCATTCAGCAATCCTCTATAGGTCAATTTGTTACCTGTTCGAATACTGGAATTGGAATAAGGTGTTTACCTGATGCCTACTCGTCGGCCAGGACACTCTTGAAAACGAGATGTGCTCGTCTCAAGACGGACTCCTGGTCAAATAATTTTTAGATAGATAAAAGATAATGTCAAATGTGCAACACGTTATTGGTTTCAAAGCATGGTTACTTTTTTCTTTCCTTTTTAGAGCAAGACAAGCATGTAACCAAATGCAGTTTATATATAGAAATGACACAACCAGCACGGATCATGACAAAGTATCTTCCCTTGTATGAGACAAAACCCCCTTCGTGGTCAGTCTGAAATGATGGATGGAATCTATATCACTCTGAGAGGTGTCATTCAGAGTGGGCAGCTTTTATTTTCATTTAGCTCTAGTAAAAAGCTGCTTCTTCTCATAAAAAGGGCAAATGTAGATTTGGACTGTTGTGGCCAAAGGGCATACAGTATGTTGTGAAGGGCACAAATCCATACACTTCACTGCAGGGCAAATAAAGATGATATGTTTTTTTGTATATTAGTCCAAGTGAATCTCCTCTTGAATTACGCTCATATGCAACTACTTCACCATTGTTATTAGTTGCTGTCAGTGTGACATTGGGTATTGATTATCTCCATGGTGGTAAGTACAAAGACACAGATGGAGGTTTGGGTCCCTATTATAAATCGGTGAAATGTATTTTAAAATTGCACAATTTAGAAGTGATCGCATTCTTTCCAATGTAGTTTTATTTGCCTTAGCCATTGCTTCAGCTGCCATCAGCAGATATTATAGGAATATACAATGATGGAGAACATATAGCATAGAGGTTTACTATTAACTTTTGTAAATGTAGGTGTGCAAATTGTGCAGATATCTTTTATCTTTTACATTTTATATTTTCATATAAACCAGGGACCATTATACCACTCTGACCCACCCACTAAAAAAAAAAAGAAAAATAGTTGTATCTGAGTGTAATTCTGAGGAGAAAATGTTGTCTCGACAGTGAAAAACACCTGCTGTTGGGTTCTGATTGACTTGTTTGGTCTTGTTCTAAATCTAGTGTTTAATGCTTGTTGTTGTCTTGCCTGACACTACAGTATTTTAATGATCAGTTCAATATCGATGTGCCTGTGCTGGACAAATTAACACACAAATACATAGCCATGACAAGGACAAACAACATTAACGAAGGAAAAGTAAACACAGACTGCAAGCTTAACCACTGATATGAGACAGCATTGGCATACTGTCATTGTGCAAATTCAACTTTTGTTTTGTACTCAAGTGATATTGTATTCTGCTTAATATAAAAGGGAAACAAATTACCAAACATTATGGTCTGAGTAGGCATAAATGTATGCTGTCAACAAGGCAGGTTTATTGGTACAGCCTGCAGCAACGTGCTGAGAGGTTTGGGCTAATTCATGATGATCAGCAGCCTGGGTGTCCTCTGTGCGAGCCATAAAGGTTAACGATATGATAAGATAAATCATTTCAAAAGACGTTTATCGAAATAAATATGTTCTCCTTGTGTAAGAGATAATCACAAGTGGCAGATTTCCTTCTGTTTTTAATTATTATTTCTGTGTTGAGGAGGAAGACATGTTCTATAAAACAGCAACACTGCATAAAAATTTAGCTTAACTCACAGCCATTAACCTGTCGCCTTAATAGTTCATATTGATTGACATGTTTGGAGAGAATCCACCTCCAATTTAAAGTGATTTGAAGTGTTTTTACAGAAGAAACGGAGGTTGTACTGAATAAATTACCTTTACTGACTGCTAATTCAGTTACAAGCCTTACACAGGACTTCAATGTTATGTTCATTTATTGTAATAGATCATAACTCACAGGGTTTAGAGACCAATATTTGTATGCTGGATGTTTCAGGTGGATTGTGATGGTAAGATACATCATGACACTAACATAAGATTCCGATATATTTCCTCACTGACGGTGTACAGGAGCTACAGCAATCTACCAAGATATCAATAATGAACTAACGAATTAAAATGTATTCTATTCACCCGTAATCATTCCTTCCACTGCTTTTTGAATCTGATTGTTCGTTGCATTGCCATCTCTTTTTCTAATAAACAATAGCTGAGTAAGAGCAGATCTTAAAATAAGTACAGTAAGTACAGTAGTACCCAAGACACATGAAGAAATCCTCATTCCTCATTATACACTTACCAAATCTATACATATACAGACTTAAACAAAATATAAGCCAAAGACACGTGTTCAACTTCTGTCAGTTAAAAATATTATCCTTTAAGGCAACACTTCTTTTCTATCAACATATTATCTTCTAAATGTCTAATTTATTAATGTGCCAGTTCCAATCAAAGTATTAGTGCAGACTTTTAAGAGAGGAGTGGCAGCATAAGGGTCAATGCAACCACTTATTGCCCTGTTTGCATATACATGTGCCCCTTTTTCAAACAAATTCAAGTGTCTGAATCATCATTGCTACTTTATCTACAATGTTAAGGCCAAGTTCTTTATCACACAGTGAAAATAAGGAAGTATTGTTGATGAGGGTATAGTTGAAACTATTCAGGGTCCTGCCAGCTGACAAAGTGGGCTGGACCTGATGGATGTGGGGACGTTACTTCCTGAAACAACTCCATGATGTCACCTGGCCCTGCGGTTTGTCTTTAATACAGGGTCTGGTTGATTTGACAACTCTGATATGGGGTGGGGTGCTGCTCATACCCAGGAGTGCAGATGAGTGGAAAGAAGGCCAGACACACATGCATGTGAGGTTAGCTTCCATCCACTCGCTGGCATCCAGTGGGGGGGTCAACACCAAACCAATGAGGGTGCGAACTGACTCCCTCCCGGACAGCGACATGCACTGCCTTCCAGTTAATCCAACCACAAAACACTATTTTGGTTCTTTAGAAGGATTAATGCTGGTTATGACAAATTTCCTTTCATGTTATTTAACACAGAGACGGGAAAATCCAAATTAAAAAATAGCACACAGGTCATGCAGCACAAGATGGCAGACACAATGCTTTAATGAAGAAAAGAGGCAAACAGATACTGATAAAGACAAGACGACAAGGCACAATGACAGGCAAGAGATTCAACCAATCAGACAGGAAAAGAGTTAGATATAGGCTGGTCTTACCAATCCGGTCCAATCGATCAATGGCAACGGTTTCGAAAGCACGTCGCATCATGGGGTACTCTTCTAGCACCTCATTGAAATGGTCCACAGACAGGGAGAAAAGTCGACAGTAGGTGTCTGCACGCACGCTCGCCGTCCGTCTGCCCTTCGTGAGCAGACAGATCTCTGTATGGCAGGAACAGAGACGGACAAAGGAAAAGAAATTTTGGTGCAATCACGGAAGTGGACAATGCAAAGAGACATGGAGCAAATAATCCAAGTAACTCCAGCATAGATTACTATTTGGATGAACCTCAAGTACAAAAGGTACAGAAGCAGAAGCTAATGTGAGTGCAGATTATGGGAAGCCCATCAGTGGAGCTGTCATTTGCATTATACTAAGATAATTCATCATCCAGCAGAGAGCTAATGGTCCCATAATAAGATACAGTAGTCAGAGTCGCTGCAGGCATCGCCGCGTAACTGCATCAATACATCAATACATCAGTTCCTACAGTATAACTACACAGGAGTATGGTTACATGGTATGCATGTATTCTGCTCAGTCACTGTGGCTTCTTACATATAGAGATGTGAAGAGAACATACTGCTTTAGAACAATGCATCAAAAACCCTCACGTCAGATGATAACGAAACATGTTGATTTGTGTACCTTCATTTACCTCTAAACTATAACACAATAGCACTATACACACGGGATTGCTGAGATTAAATGACAGATTGTCCGAGAAAATACCTACCTGTCATAAAGACACGTATGAGTAAAACAGTCGATTTCAATATTGTCATCAAAACAGAAAGAAGTACACAGAAGCATGACATAGCAGCACAGCGATGTAATCATTATAAGGAAAACTCATGGGTTAAAAATCCAATTTATAGAATATAAATAAAAGTATCAAAAGTGAAAGGATTTGCTACCCCTTAGCATTTTACTGTTGGAGTTGC
Source organism: Chaunax sp. Z400 (assembly GCA_037577475.1). NCBI lineage: Eukaryota > Metazoa > Chordata > Actinopteri > Lophiiformes > Chaunacidae > Chaunax > Chaunax sp. Z400. Next base: position 16,418,710 of record CM075199.1, read on the forward strand.
TCGAGTTCAAGCTACCTTTAAACTCAATTAATTTAGCCCAGTGGGGCCAAAAGTAGGGATTGGGCCCCCCGAAAGGATCTTAAAATGAAATCTGAGGGGTCTTGAAATGATTAATGTGGCAATAAAGGAGGAAAAAACAAAGTTCCGGTGCACATATTTAACACACTCTTTAACAAGGGGCCCCTATTGGACAATGCTTTTTTACAGGGGTCAAAGTCCTAAAAGGTTGCAAGCTATTTTATCTTGAATGATTAATTGTTATTAAAAGGTTATTATATGTTTTTTTGTTTTAATTAAAATCATAATCTATGAAGAAAATCAGAGGGGGAATCTCTCTTTGACAAGGATTGGACAATGCAAAGGGGCAAAGATGATTTTTTACAACACGTGTTTATGAAACTGCTGCTAACAGTGAATCAGTGAAAGTGTGCTGCTGTGGATGATATGTGATCTCTCTGCCCCCTATTCCCTCATCCTGATTTTTTTTCTTCTCTTTCATCATTCGTCTGTGTATCAACTTCCCATCGGTTTTCTGATCAATCCTGTAGAATCATCAATAACCTCCGCCCACACACGCACCTCCGTCCGACCGACAGCATGACTTCCATCTTCATTGAATCGTTAAAATGTGAACCTTTAATGATGTAGTTTCTCTTGGCAATGCCATGAGCCTTCGTGAAAATAGAGCACAGAGTGTTCAAGGTGTGAGAGCCGTCCTCAAGCTGTGGGTGTGAATGCGGTGTTGGAGTTGTTATAACAGATAAGCTCCCCTTAAGTGGTGCAAGAACATACAGAGATAAAAGAGGTAGAGAGAAAGAGAAATATGCATATTGCATTTTCAACAGTGGGGAGGAGGCAGACAAAAAGACAACTGCTGAGTGCTTGGTCCACCAGCATGCATGATGCACTGCATGGTTACATATGTTTTTGTTACTTGACACTGAGTAACCTGTGGCTCAGATCTTATAAGGCAACTAAGATGAAAATAACTGATACCCCCAAAATTACTGTCTGCCATTCCACTAATGCAATATACAGCTTTGAAACTAGTTGGAATGAAGTCAAGCACCAGATCCATCAAATTACTGTTTGCCATTTGAAGAATCAGCTGACTAATACAGACAGTATGCAATCTATACAATCAAACGATTACTTAGCATGTAAGGCCAAGGTTACTGTGTAGGATCTGCTGTTTTCCAAATATGTCAATAGGTGTAAGTCAATCAATCTGTCCATCCATCCATCCATCCATCCATTCTGGGTGGTTTTGTGGTGGCAGCCGGCTAAGCGAGGTAATCCAGATGTCCCTCACCCCAACAACCACTTCCTCCTGGGGGATCCCGAGGCATTCCTAGCTACATGGGATATGTAATCCCTCCTGCAAATTGTGGTTCTACCCCCGGGGTCTCCTTCCAGTTTTGATGTGGGAGGAAAATCTCCACAGGGAGGCGCCCGGGAGGCATCCTAACCGGATGCCCGAACCACCTCAACTGGCTGCTTTCAACATGAAGGAGCAGCAACTCTACTCCAAGCTCCCTGCGGATGTCTGAACTCTTCACCCTATCTCTAAGGCTGAGCCCAGCCGCCCTATGAAGGAAGGTCATTTCATCCATTCCATCCGCTATCTCATTCTTTCAGTCACTAAATACAGCTCATGACTGTTGATGAGGGTTGGAATGTAGATCAACTGGTAAATCATGAACCTTTGCCTCCAGGCTCAGCCATCTCTTCACCACGATGGTCCGATACAAGGCCTGCATTACTGCTGATGCTGCACCAAACCTCCTGTCCATCTCACGCTACGTCTTCCCATCAATCGTAAGCAAGAACCCAAGATAACTTAAACTCTTTGGCTTGAGGCAGCAACTCATTCTAAGCTGGAGGAATCAATCCAGCAGACAATATATTGTTAACCTTTATTCTTGGCTGGAGAGAATCCCCAAATGTAAGGATGTATCTAAGAATGTAGTTTATATTCTGTGGCTCCTACTATAAATTCCTTTCACCCCTTCCCATCTGACCTTTTTGTACAATGGTCCTGAGGGAGAGCAGTTGGAGAGTAAACAGAGATCCTGGTGTCATGGAGTCTTCTCTATAACACCAGCATAATGCAGAACCTCTACATTTGTACGCCAAATATAAGGCTTGAACTAGAGGAAGGTTATATTAGCTCAGCAAATATCTCAGCAGTGGGAAAACACAAAAAAGTACAAAAGTGAAAATGTGTGATGCAAATTCATTCTGCCATTCTGTAATTTTAGGAAAGCTGTCATGTGACTGGTTTGAATTTGGTTACTAAACTCAATGGAACCATTGGCACTGTCTCCTGAAAAAATGTTTGTGTGTATGTTGTGAATTCAAAGGTGTGTTTGCATAGATGTGCATCTAAATTCAGGCCTTATTAACACTTTCTACAATACGGTTTTACACGTGCCTCACTGTTGAGCCCAGCAGCATTGTGACTAATTTGTCATCACTTCATTTATTACAACCTCTCATGACAAGCAGCCCCCCCTTCCCCTTTTCCTATCATGCTATAAGCAAGTCCCATATGACCAAGACGTTCAAGGCCAATGGGGATTTTCAATCGCTGTCAGTCATTGTCCTACCATTGTACTCTATCTGTCCCTTAGCCTAAGAGTGACTCCACTGCAGAGCTGTGTGGTACCAGTATGTAATCCCATTCACGGAGGCCCAAGGGTGATTACCATGATGTCGCTCTAGAGTGCGTGCATGGCATTGACCATGGTTGGAGGTGCTTTGTGACCTACTGTCCTTACAGAAGTCCTGTTCATTACTATGCTAATAGTTTCCTGTGGCTGGACTCTACCTCCCTCTGTTTCTGTCCCCCTCACTGCTTTCTCATTCTGGCCATGGTTTGGCCTTGTTGTGAAAAGAGTGTGAATCATCGGAGAAAAGAAGAGGAGTAAGGAGCTTGGTGTAGCCAGCTGCTCCCAGCTCAGGGCTCATTTAGTAATGTCACACAAGCTGGTAAAAATACCAGCTGGGTAGAAGGTAACAGCAGGTGTCCGGGTACCAACGGAACACAGAGAAATAAGAAGTGCATCATTGTATTTGGACAGATATAACACGTCTTTTAATTAAACAATTAATTTTAATTAAATGATTCATTAAATGGGAACATCTACTCAATGTTCACCATATTCTCGGTTCTCTGCAGTTTCTTGGGACTCATGTTAGCCGTCTAGTATTTTATCTCTTTCAGGAGGCCTCGCTATTCGCTCCTTTACTATATTCTTTCATTTACTCCATGCTCCAATCTAGGGCTAAAATGATTACTCAATGAATTCATTAGTCGACACACTGATAAATGGCTTTAAGTGATTTTCAAACTACATTGGTAAACATTTGTTATTATCTGTAATCTAAAATGTGGGCTTTTGCAGGCGTTCTTTGGGTTATATGATAGTAAACCGTTGGTCTTGGTGCTGTGCTGCAGACAAATCATGTTGGCATTTTATGGACAAAATGGTCAATAAATTAAATGACAAATTATCTTGTGATGAAAGTAATTGTTAGTATTTTACTTAGTAACAGCTAGAAAGTAATTGTTAATTGCTTCACATTACTGCTTAAACTAATAATAATAATAATAATAATAATAATAATAATAATAATAATAATAATAATAATAATATTCATCATCATCATCATTTTAATGATGATATATGAGCATCATACTACAGTGTTGCTCACCAGTGTTCAATATTAGAACTAATATTGTTTCTTCTCCTACAGTTTCTTTTCTTTTGGTCTGGTATAGCTTGATAATGCATTCACTCACAGCCTTATTTGGTGAAGGTTTTATCCTGATATTACAGCTTAGTTTCTTAAACAAGATATTCTTCAGCAGAATATATCTTGAGCTGCAGCCGCAGAGGATTAATTGTTTGAATACTGCAACTGCAATGTCTTATAATATGACATGTCCACTTTAAATGCTTGAAATGAACTTAAAGTGCATCTTTACATACTGAGTAGCATGACAGCAATCCTGTGGTTCGAAAAAGCAGGGGGAAAAAAAAGACAACCAATTTCTTTTTTGATTCACTGCCTTCCACAGCTCAACATGAACTGCATGCAGCAGACACACCAAAGAGAAGGTATTCTTAGACTGGGGATAAACTCATGAGATAAAATATGCAAGAAGCTCTAAAATAGGAAACTTTGCTTTGCTTTCGGATTGACAAAATCCGCAGGAAGACTTTGTCATGTCTTGGTAAACAACGTGCAATGAAATTACATGTGACTTAAAAAAAAAATTAATGATTTCTGTAACATTTCGAAGAGGGTATGGGACTCGTGCCAAGAAAAAAAGAGTGTGAGGAGAGAGAATGAAACGCGCAGGATGAGGCGATCGTTCCTGATCTAGGTTCTCTTGTCAGTGCCAAATAATGGAAGCAGGAAGAACGTATGGAGGGGGAGAAGAATTCATCCAAGTGTATGTATGTCTGTGTGTGTGTGTGTGAGGAGGGTGGGTTGGAGGAGCCTCTGTGTCCTAAGGGATGCCTGATCCATGCCTTGGCCTACCCGACAACCAGATGAGAGGTTATGTAACGGCAGCAACTGACTAACGTCCAGCACTCGTTAATGAGAATCTACATCTACAGTAACTTAACTTCAAACAGCATCAAACGTAAGACCTCAGGCTAGTCTCATATCTGAATGTATAGCTAAATGAACATACTGCAGGAATGTATGTGTGACTGTGTGCATGCTATTCGTGGCAGCACCAACATATATAAAAAGATATTTTCTTGTGAATATTCATATTCATATTTTAGATAGTTGTTCTTACCTCCAAAGTAAGATCCGTCCGTCAGCTTCATCTCCTTGTTGAACTTGGTGATGACGCTTGCAACGCCATGTTGAATGAAGTACATCTTCTTCCCGACCGTGCCTTCTCGGATTATGTAGTCGTTGGGCTGAAAGACCTCGAACTTCAACTTGCTCAGCATCCCCGTCACAAAGTTGGGGTCCGCGTTGGCAAACAAAGGCATGGTGGCCACAAGCTTACGGCAGTTGAAGTTGACAATTTCCTGGTGGAGAAATAAAAAGAAAAAAAAGAGAGTTTTGGTCAGGCAGATGAGATCATAATAATTCAATGATTTCCACCTAAAACCTATAAATAAGCATCAGTTAGGAAGTCTGACACAAAATACCAGCTCAAATCCTTCCCTAATACTTCTAAAGCGTGTCCCTTCTCTCTTGAGAGGAAACCGTTTGGCACACGAGTCAGATCCTGATGAGTTTTTCCTCTGGTACCAGCTGCAGGCCATCTCTCTGGTCTCATCCTGTCCTCTCAGACCCAGGGGGAGATTAGGAGCTTGTTGTCTGTTTACCAATACGTCTCTGTTGCTGTGCAGATGGAAAGCCAGGGCACTTGGCATCTGCGATGGTGTGTTGTTGACCCCCCCCCCCACGAGGAATAACCAATCTCTGCGAAGACTTGCGAGCTCGATGGGGGCGATGCAAGGATGTTAGCTCAGCCTCAGATGCTGGTGTCAGCTAATGTCACGGGCATCCGAACTAATGGTTTAGAGAGTATGCAATTTTCATGCCCAGCCAGGAGTCCTTTTAGTCCTTTTAGGGATACAATCTTTGGCTATGCATATTTAAAGATTTGTCACATGGCAGAGGAAAGGACAGGTGGGATTGGGAGGAAAACAGGAAACAAGTTGGTGGTTAAGTTTTATTTTAGCCCATTAACAACAAAATCCATATATTTGGCATTGTTATTGTACTTTTTCTGTTTATTTGTTTTTCTGGTCTGAAAATTTTAAAACTTTTTTTATTCATTCTTAATAAGTCACTTGTCATTTTGTGGTTATACAGTTTGCAAACAGCGGCTTTTGGAAAATTCTCCCAGTTGGCGCATTAATGGATACTATGTGAGACATGACTGATGAATAGCAAGCCCTTTAATGCAATGCAGTTTTTTTAATGGTTTTCATGTTTGCTATGGCGTCTTTTTGACCAGAGCTGAACAACCAAATGCTCTTTTGCAGCTAACAATCAATTATCGGCTGCTGGTGCGTCCTTGAAAGCAACACCAAGGAGAGTTTTTTTAAATGGTTTCTGCCCACAGTTGCGATACACTAACAAACAGTTCAATATGATGGATTACCTGCCTCAAACAACTTTAAATCCACTGCAAGTTGATCTTCATTGTACACCAGATGAATAACAACCAGCAACTGGTTGTTATAGATGTTTCTTAAAAAATATGTAGAAACAGTAATGGACTAGAATATGAATAAAAACCTCACTGATTTTAAGTCTGACCACTCTGACGAGTTATAATTAATTCCACCATTGTGCAAAGCTGCACACCAGATGATTAACTGAGGACTTTGCTGTAAGCATCAGTAACTCTGACCTTCTCAACCTCACACCAAACCTCCGAGCTGTTTTATCCACTGAAGTGGAGCCTGCATGTGAATCCCAGGTAGTTACGCAAGTGTAATTGTTTAAGGCAACAGCAGCCTGAATATGGCACACATTTCAGACAGAAATCATGCAAGACGTGAAAAATGACATGTCAGAATTAAACTGATTTCATGGCCCTGCTTCGGCCCAAAGTCAGTCTGAGTGCTGCTAATTGGAGCTGATTCTGATCCAAAATTGACCTATAAGTCAGCACTCCTTAAATTGTGGTGGAATACAACATGCCCTCAGCGACAATCAGCCGGATGGGCCCGGCTTGACGCTGAATTAATTGATTTCTGGCTGCTAAATGGCTAGGGACTAAGACACAGACCAGCGAAGCAGAGATTGGAAAACAGACCCCACTGCTAGCATCCTTAATCTCACTGACAGTAATTTACAGCAACTTTACTGCAGAGGCTAAGTAGGCTTCACAGCAGAGAAGGTGCCAGCAGTTGTGCCACACTGACAACTGAAGATGTAACCGAGTATTGCTTTAATCCATTACTGTTAGTTGCGTTTAGTCTAATTTGATTTGAATAGGAGCTGGCAAATAGAAGATCATTTGAAAAAGTGGCATTGGCACTTGCATGAAGGTTGACGTCAGTGATTTATTTTTTTTAAAGTATTGTTTGAACAGTGAGTGATTAGTGGTGTGTAAATGGGTAAAACAGACATAAATCAAGCTATAACCAGAGTACAGTACAATATACACTATGGATGCTGCATTAAGTGTTCGTTCAAAGAGTTTTCCTCTCTTTCTTGAATCATAACATTAACATTAACATTCTAAGCTCTAACATAGTCATAATACTCTCATCCTTTCCCCCTCAACCCCCTCTGCTGAGGTGCATTGACCTAACCTCCCCACCTTTGAGCAACACCATCCCCCACCTGACTGTGACTTCTGGCTGGGTTAGGAGACAGCTTGTGAGACTCCACAACAGCAACCCTGCAAGCTCTGACGGTATAAGCCCCCCGAGGACCTGAGCCAGCCAGCTGCCTGCTATCCTGGTATCATGATACCAGTGTTATGGAAGACCTCCTGCCTGGTTTCTGTTCCCAAGAGGTCAACTCCCTCTGACCTCAGTGACGAGCAGCCAGTTGCCCTCACATCTCATGTAATGAAGGTGATGGAGAGGCTGGTCCTGGCTCACCTTGGACCGCAGGAGAAATAATTGCTTGACCCTCTGCAGTTTGTGCATCAGCGTCATCTCAACCTGCTGCAGAGAGTTCACTCACATCTGGATGGAACCAGCTACAATAAGAGAATCACATTCTTTGATTCGCTTATATTATCTATTGCTTCGGTAGTAGTTTTTGAATTAACCTGCTTCTTCCACCTCTGGGAGGAGGAGACTGTTGAAATAATCCATAACTGACATATTTTAAGCGCAGTTATTCAGTAAAATGGCCATGTAAGCTGGTTTATGTGTCCTCTTTTCCTCTGGCATGATTCAGTTTGCTTTTACCCATCAGTCCCATGGGCATAGCTGTCGCTATGCAGATTTTAGCTTTGCTTGCTCTGCACGGTTAACTAAGCCTGCAGGGTTTTCTGTGCAGTAAGTCATACCTTTAAATCACCACAACTTCCCTGCGAGTGTCTGGGATCGTGCAGCGACTCCCCTCACCTGAGTATTAAACTCTGCAAGGTGACTTAATGGGGCTGCATGAGAGATGGTCACGATTCCTACGCTTGCTTTGCTTTTCATTCCTCTACTCTCCATCCACCTGCATAATCACCCATGTAATCTGCTGACAGAAGGGGGTCAGACAAGAATTTAAAAGCTGATCACTGACTCCAATATATACATAATTATTCCTTCACGTAACCTTTCTTAGTGTTTAAAAATGCGCCGCACTTCAGACTAAATACTGTATCTAAAAGAGGAGCTGCAGCAGCTCTGTTTGCTTTTTTTTATAGGTGAATGTGAGGCAAATTTAAGGTTTATGTAGAGAATATTTTCATATCTTGATGGGTGTTCAGTCAGGGTTCACTCAGTACGCTGAGGAAAATCCGTTTTGCAGTTCTTCTCCTCAGCCTTGTAAGAGGAGATGACAGGTGTTGATATTTCAGATTCAGGTACGGCGCTCTTAAAGGTGCCAAATGAAGATTCACTCCTCATCTCAAGGAAATAAACTCATTCATGTTGAAAAACTAACACAAATGCATGACAGCTTACCTGTCAAGAACTTTTTGTTTCAGATTTGAGGTGTTAGTTTTGTATGTATTTACCTTTTCCAAAAATAAACCTTCAAATGGAAACTCTCAAAAAGAATGTTCCAAAGGAGCTTCTGAAAAAACAACAACAACAGATGTGTGAATCCAGTTTAAGTTGTCTCACCTCTTTGAGTGGGTCATTGAGTTCACTCAGGATGTTGTCTTCGTCGAAGATTTTGCCTTGGTATCGATGTTCATAGTAGTCGTGGATTTTCTGCCGCATGTCTGCTGGAAGCTTGTGAAAGGACATGTATTGTTCCACTTGCTTGTACTGGGGAGGCAAAAAAAAACAAGGCGAATATTAGTTCAAATTCTGTCATAAATGTATGTAAAATATGCAAAACACCAAATACTCTAACCACCAATAGGCAGAGTTTTTAGAGTACGCCTGGAATGAAGAGCAAAACTCCACAGTGTGTGTTTGTGTTTCTGTATTGGGGACAATCCGTGCTCTCACACAACCACCGTGCCATGTCCTGGTTCCGTGTGTGTGTGTGTGTGTGTGTGGGAAGGGGGAGACAGAACGAGGGAGGCAGGTGGTGAACAAAGGTAGGAACAAGTACAAGCCAGCGGCTATGTCAGGCCAAGGTAGCAGTTCCGATCATCTCACCGGTGCAGGAAGCCCGGCCCTAATAGGTAATAAGCTATGATCTGATGCGAGGCAGCAAGCCACACCTGTTATCCTGCAGAGATTTAATAGCTGCATAGACTGATGGTCATTAGTCAGATCCCACAGACTGCATCATCATGACAATTATTTTTATGAATTTGCGTGTGATGTGATTTCTTTATTGCTGAGCTTTAGTGCTGCTGATCCTGTGATGCAGGAAGGAATTCTCAAACTCCCCTCTCTTTTATCTGTACCTCTCTTGATTGTATCTTAAGTCTAAGTAAAAGTGTGCGTAAAGTAATTAAAATGTGTCAGAAACCTTGCCAGTGTATGAACTCAGCTATATAAATAATGTTGCTTTGCCAAGAGGCTGTTAATTCAACAACATTGCAGCTTATTGATTGAAAATTCTGCACCTCAACTTCACATTTCAGGCACCTTCTTTAGTATAGAACAAAAAAAAATGATTAAATTTCAGAATCATTTCACAGTCATTACTGGTTTGCTTGAAAAGAATAAAAATAAAGTGGCATAAAATGTTTGCACTAAAAGCAAATAATTAGATATGTTTAGTATTTTCCTACTTTAATTAATAAAGCAAGCAAATAAAACTGACTTGTGTTAAAATGTCAAAATGATTGCAGTATTTACAGTTTAAACTAATGTGACAGCCATAATTTAATTAGGGGACGTTGAATTTAATTGAGGCAAGATAAGCAGATGTTTTTTTTCAAATACCTTTACTACTGTTTAACACTAAGAAATACAACTAAAATCTAGTTGATGGTATATTCACTGTAATTTAACTTACTGGCTAAATAATTAACTAGGTAATAACTTACTAGTTCTAGCACTAGTTGCTTTTCAAAAGGTGTAATTTATTCCTGTTCCCTGGATTTAAATTGGCAGATCTCCCAAGGTGTGGATGGAATTTGAAACAAATACGTAATGATATTAAAATAATTTTATTATTTTGGGAGGGAGTGATAGAGGGACAAAGAGAAAGAAAATAGATAGAAGGATGATTTTTTTTTGGTTTTACTATCACAGAGGCAGATGGTCACATACTCAGGACTTTCCCATTCATGCAATAATGCCAGTAAAAAAAAAAAAAGGGAGAACTGCCCTGTTTCTGGTAATTGATTGAATTTTAGTGGGAGTTAAAATTCACTTCATATTAACCGGAAAGCAAGTATTGACCCACAGAGAGGCAAAGAGAGAGAAAACGCTTCAGCTGTTCCATTAGTTTGCACATGCAGGTTGTTCACAGCCAATCTGAGGCCTTGACACGTGGAAACAAAAACCTTTTACACTATACCCTTGGTGCAGCAGCAGAGCAGTAGCTGAACAGTGCAGCTGTGAATCTTTGTGTATTTTGATGAACGCCCACTCTGGATAACCACAGAGCTCACGGCTTGTTTAATGTGAATATATTTTACTTTCTCTAGCTTAAAGCTGTGTGGATGCAATCTAGATGTTGTATGGAATGGATCTCTCCAAGCTTTCCGCACGTAACGTACTGATCGTCAGAATGGGCGTTCTACTGGTATCCTACGATTTCAATGTCTTTGGACTCTGACAATAATGGCTGCACATTCAACGTGCTCAAGGGTTACTTAAACATTTTACATGAATTCTCTTTTTTTTTTAACCAAGAAGTTCTATTTTCTACTATCACTCTATCATACACGTCTCCATCCATGTTTCCAACCCATCCCTGCTGCTCCCCAGCCTGCTCCGCTGACATGCACAGCCATGCAGCAAATCAGCCCTAGCTGGATCTGGCTACACACTGGAGCCTTGTTACTATCAGCATGGCATTCCCAGCCTCTGCGTTGCCAGTTCAATGCCTGGAGGGATGTTCCGATGTTAAATTGGGATGTATATTAAGCAGGTTTGCTGTGAAGCAGATGTACATCACACACTGAATGAGACACATGTCACTAACTCAATGAACAGCTGACTTGATTGCTCTCGGCGACCTGCTGTCATTAATTTTTGGTGGCATGCGCTCTGACATTTCTGTATCTGACTGTTTATGATCAATGAATTATTTGTATGATGATAAGTTCAAGCTTATGTACAATTCAGCTCCAAGTCACATATAGTGGTGTTTTATTTATACAGTATATTTGTTGTCAGATTAAAAGGTCTCTTCTCTATCCTGCCACATTTGCATTCCTGTCCTGACACTAGAGCGCTTGACATTATCTGATCTGGCATCAGTTCTGTATCAATCCTCACCTGAATTTATGACTAGACCAGCTGACGATTAGTGTGAGAATTAAATTTTCTTTTTCTCTATCTCCATCTGTCAATGAATAATGAAATTCTATGATTAGTATCCCATGATGCCATTTAGGTTCAGGTTCTAATGTGCATTTCAACCACTTTTTTTTTAAATTTGTGAATTGTGGATAGCATTGTACCCTAATGATCCTGCATTTGTTTTTCTGCAAAGGCATGAAAATGAGTCAAGAACAGATGGTGCTCCTAATTTTAAGTGCCATGTACAAAGACACTGCAACACTGCACCAAAAAGACAGGGGGGTTGTTCCTGTGGTTTGCACGGAAAGCGCCTGGCAAGGTCAGCCCATCGTTTTTGTTTTTTTTTCTCCCAATGAACTGATAACAGCTAAATGCTTTTATATGGAAGGTGTGAATTAATGTACTGGTATTTTAGTATGTTATAGTCACAGTCAAGGTGACTCTGCCTCTTCTGAGATGAATTATGGGAACAACCTCCAGCGGGATAATTGATGTGTACTTTGTGTATCAATCCATCCTGCCTCAATGCATGCGGGTGTCGGCGGTAGGGCTGCAGCTCACAAATATTTTTTATCATCATTTACCAGTATGCTTTAAAGCTGAAACAATTATTCGATTGTTGAATGCAGCATGCACACTAACCATTTGGTTCATTGATTATTAAAATAAATGATAAAATAATAATAATAACAATAATAAAAATACTAATAATAAAGTAAAATAATATATATATTTATCATTCTTTCACTTGAATCAAGATCCTTGAATAGCATAAAATACTGTTTCATTTAGCAAACGTCTATATTGAAAATGGCACTATGAATGGCGGATGAACCAGTCTGTCTGAGCTTACATCATCTATCTTACCACATACGTTAAAGGTCAGGTATTCAGTTTAATCATATGTGGATCAAGACATACCACAGAGGACTATAATCCCAGAGACTACACTGGTGCATGTACATGGAATTCTGCAGCATAAGCACAGGAAAAGTTTTGGAGTTTAAGTGCGTGCGTGCAAGCACAGGGTGCATCAGTCATGGCCGTGTGTTCTGGGAACTGCCCAGGCCCCTCAGCGGGATCACAGATGGTGGCTTGGCTGAAACACTGGATAATCATCCCTCCACGCAGAAATAAAAGTGATGTAATGGGAAGTGAAACGAAAGGGATGAATAAAACGTGTTCACTGGAAGTATGAACACAACAGTGAGGTAACTGGTCATGTCATTGACCTCCTCACCCCATTTGCCTTGTGCAGTCTGAGAAAATCCTCTTTTCTAGTCATCGCAATGGATGTTGCGATCTGTGAGAGCTCAACCCATTGGTCCACAGGGCCAATGAGAGAAGACCTCATTTATTTAAATCTAGCTCCAATGAGCAGGATTGTGTGCAGTCAGATTAACATTTTAAGATCACCCCAGTGGTAATTATCACTACTTAACTTAAAACAACAAAATAATAGTGAATGAAATTCATTATCATCCTCAGGTATTTAACATAACAAGGTGTGTCGTTGTTTGTTTTTTACCTTCTCTTGGTATTGCCTTCGTGAGGAGTCCAGTGATTGGATTAGAGCTGTAGCGTGGCCCACAAACATGGCGTAGCATGTGGCGCCTACAATCATACTCAGCATGGTGATCCACAGGTCAGACATGCTGACAGGTGCCCGAGCACCATATCCGATGCACAGCATGTGGCTCATGGCTTTGAAGAGGGCATACGAGTACTGCTTACCCCAGGAAACGTTCTGTAGAGAGAAAATGGGGAGGAAGACAGAGAGGGGGTGGGAGAAGGATTTACTGCAAGGCAAGGCAGTGAGGGAAGGCTCTCCAGCAGGCAGTCGATGAATCATTGAACCTCCTCCAACATGCATCTTCAAGCCTCGCAGCCTAATGCCCTAACTGAGTGGTATATACAAAATAACTGTGATTGCAACTTGATCTAAAAGCTAATTATCATTTAGCCCTTAGCCCAGAGGTTGGTGAACTAACCAATCAGTGTCCAGACCAGACATTATCATGAATGTTTCATTAATATTAGTTATTATTTCATTTGTAGATATAAACAGACACAAAGTTTTAAAAAATGATAGTAAAGCAGCATTGCTAGAAGCTGCATCAGTTTTATGTGGCATGTTGTAGATGCTTCCCTCCCCCAAAACATGAGAATTTAATGGAAGCAATTCTGTCAGTGACTTAACATCTCAGAGATGCAAAACGTTGAAGTCAGTTCAGTCGGAAACGGACAAAGTGAGAAACCCTTTTTTAACAAATAACATTGCAGCAATAACATCTCCGTTATCGCTGATTTTACTTGCCCTTTTCCTGCTGTTCCAGTAAGTGACTAACAGCAGGTCTGGCGCAAAGCCTTACAAACGCAGCAGCCAATCTTACACTTGACATTCTGCGGAGTGAGGTGACTTTTCTTTATCGTTTGCTGTGCAATCATGTGTAATAACATATGCAGAAAACAACCCTCAATCAGAAAGGTTTAACTAATCATTTGCATCAACAGCAAACTGCACTTTCATATGTTCCAACCAGACATGCTTAATATCTGGATGATTCTGTCATGTCCAATCAGGACAGACATTCACATGTATTTCTCTTCCGTACGGTATACTATAAGTTTAAAAGCACAAAGCAATTGTTCAAGACTGATTATTTAACTGTTGCTCCATGCCATGCAGCCTTCCGCCCTATGACTCATTGCAGCATATAAAAAAAAACTTTGTCCGGAAAATGTAGTTTCTACTCCCCCCCTCCACAACCCCCTTGATTTGAATAAATGTGGCTAAAAAAGCAGATGTATTCAGTTCCTCCAGAGTTTTGGATGAATTAATTCATCTCTGAATGAATGGAGGGAGACAAGCGACATCGGATGCTGCATATTCATCTTTCAGCAGCTCAGCCCGACAGTAAAGTGCATTCACAGACTTCATTACCTCATGCAGTAGCTCACCCTGCACGGTTGTCGAAGTATTCAAATCAACAACTTCACTGCACATGGTTCTGTACATGCCAAGATTTCAAATCTTAGATGGAGAAACATGATATTCATGAGCTTGTTTAAAAGTTATTTACTTTTTTTTATCAGCCAACTTATTTTTTAGACTGAACCAACTTATTTTAAGATTTGTTGACAAGTAAAATGATAATTTCACTACAATTAAGCCATTTTCTCCTCAAATTCTGTGTTTATTTCTTGTATTTTAGCCTCTCTATTTTGCAGTGTTGAATGTTTCTTTAATTAGACTGAGCCACGTGTTTGACTGCTTGGACATTTAAAAAGTAGTATTTTCATTCATTAACAAAATTCTGTATCCAACACTAGATGTTGCTGCTTATATGAAGGGAAAGGCAACTGATGATTCACCATCGTCCCACTGTTGAGTGTGACACAGAGGTGACAGTTGTTGTTGATAACGACAGATAGGTATGAGATTAACAGATGAACACTAATGTAATGCATGGGACAAAGGAAACGGTATGACATCTCAAACACTACGAGTGCTCAGTGCAAGTAACAAAAATCAGATTGATTTCTCATCGGCACCCTCACAGATGCACAAATGAGTCACAAGCTGTTGTAAAAAGGCAAAAAATAATAAAAGCAAAGGGAAATACAGAACATTTTCTATTCTAATTACATTTTGGTGCCGAATATCATCACATTTATTTTGCAAGCATTTACATTTCCTTGTTTCATTGCAGGTAAATGTTCCCCTTGAGTTTTTTTTTATCTGTACTTAACAAGAAATGAGCAAAACATCCACATTAAGTGATAGTTTCTATTACTCAGTCATACAACGCTAGAAAACTTGGCAAGCTGTGCCATGGAGAAAAGAGAACTCTTATGCACAATATTCAATTTTCAATTACATAATCAAACTACAAGCTGTTCTGGCTGGGAGTGCACAGAAGGCCCAACAGTCTTTGAACACATCAGCGAGGAAGTGAAGGGGTCTGCAGGTCTCCACGAGAATCAAATCCTAAGCGTGCAAGAAAAGCGCTTTGTGATGCTTCTCAGTGTGGACGACGAAGTTTTTGTGCTTATCGCCTGCTCAGCAGTGCTATAAACGAATCCTTTTGGACTTTTTATGGTCTCCCTTACTTTCCCCAGGGTTGTAAGATTGGGTTGTGGAGCTGTGTATTGAGAAGAATCTGGCAATACAATACGTATCACGATACAAGGGTTACAATTCAGTATATTGGGATATATGGTAATAGTATAAGCAAGGCAATGTGTTGTTTCTGTAAACTTTCTGTTTACTCTATAGCGACATGTGCTTACATGTGCTTACATGTGCTTGGGTGGGTGACTCAGTTGTATGTGTATGTGGTCGGAGGATTTAAACACCTGTGCACAAGATCAGGCAGCCATGAATCTTTGCATGTAAACAATTAAAAAATAATACAGTATTTATGAGAATATAGTATCTTAAAACGTGCAATACTCAGCGGTGTGTTTCTTTCACCCTTAGTTGTTACCGGTGTTGTATCTAATGATTCTTATGTGACAACTGAAAGTCCCCCCGAAAAATTTTTTTTTTTTTTGTTTTTAATATTATTTTTTAATTAATGTTATATTATTCATTTGTTTGTCCTGCAAAATGTGCAAGGATTGTGCAAAATTCCCATCAATATTTCAAGTTTACTTTCAAACAAAGAAAAGCAACGCAAAGCTGGAACAAGAAAATGTTTGTCTTTTAGTTTGATCAATTATCAAAATCCTTGATGATTTAAATTTCAGCTGATCGTGTGATCAATCATTGAACTAATCATTGTTGCTCTCACCACTGTATTAGTTATTCTGTTCTTTGTGTTGTGTTTACTTCCCTCTATTTTCTTTATCACAACAAGAATGACATTTTGACATTTTCTATTTCCTCTGGTGTCCAGTTGTGTGGGATCACGTACGCAGCAGCGAAGCAAGGAAGCAACATATTTTGCATTTAAAACTGCACTCCAGATGAAAAGCCTCCACAAAATCATTTGCAAATACTCCTAAATTTCTGATTAAACAAGGCCCTTCCCATACAAGTGTGATTTAACTTCCCTATTATGCAAGGACACGCCAAGAGGGCTGAATTACACCCCAACAATTTCAACCACTCAAATGGTTACTTTATACACAAATGCATCACCAAAAGAGCCACAAAAACAAGCAGTTCACATTGGAGCAAAAGCAATCTTTCATGCCAGGAGAGAGGGGGGAGGAAAGAAAGTTTGATTAATTCATAAACTCTGGACTGAGCTCAGCTGGAAGTGATTCATTCAAGGACTGGGGAAGGAGGAGATGGGAAAGTAGAGGAAGGTCCAGGGATAAAAGAGGCTGGAAGGATGACTGATGCTGAGGGTGGTTATGCATGGTTGGTCAGACCTTTCTTCTTCTTTTTTAGTATCTGTCCATCTGTCTGCCTCTAAATCTCTCTGAAACATGAATCCTCAGCAGACTACTGCTCAGCTGTCTGTCTCTTAATATGAGCTTGGACAAGAGCAGGAAGCACATACAAAATGCACATGTTCCTCCATGTTCCTATAAGCACATATCTTTACTCCATACATGCAGACAAAAGCAAGACCCCATCACCCTCTCACCTGAACAAACACAGCACAGCGGCATTATCTTGTCTGGTGATTAAGTAAATGCAGCTTCTAAAAAGTAAGAAGCTACTCTCAGGCCATTAGTCAAGATGATAACAGTCCTACACAATGTACCGCAGCACTCAGCAGTATCTGCAGCCCTCGTTTGGGCCCACTCTGCCTCTCACTGCTGGAGACAGAGAGTACCGAGCCTACAGCCGAAAAATAAAAAAAAGATGCAATCTGAGTTTTAAGCATTCATTCCTGAGCAGACACTGCAGACACGAGCGATGAACATTCACCTGACAGTCCCTCTCCTGACTCGACAATCATCACATTATGTATTTATACCAGCAGTAAACAGAAGGGGAGATATCAAGATTTCTCAGCTCATGAACACTAATGCATTGTGATGGTGTGAGAAGGGAAATCCCACATGTGGGTGAGGCTTTTCACTTTGGATTAGCAAGTCCACAATCAGCACACGGGCCTCAACCTCTGCAAGGATCCACAGGAAGGAGAATTACTCATAGCTCATCCTACCACATCGCAGACAGTACACTGTCTTCACTGCTCATGAGATGACATCCTACCAATCAGTGCTGCAGATTTTGCCTCCAATTATTCTTAGTTTTGGCTGCGATTGATGATTACTCCATTTTTTCTTTTTTAAATTAATTTTGTATCTTGAGAAAGAAATGTTCTGCATGATTAGATGCAAGACAAGTATTCAGTCAGTACAAAAACTGAGCAGAAATCAATACAGAGAGCAATTAGGAAATAGAAAATGACAAAATTAATTAAAAATGGATTTCCATTATTTTCAATTACTGATTGTTTTCTGTATTAATATATCCTCGGCTTTTATGATATGTTGTGCATGCAGAGCACCTTTTGTACTGGAGAACAAGAAATACAATTATGAACTGCATTTCCCATGTGCACCTGCATTAAAAAAGCAAAGATGTATCATCTTTAATGTAATTGTAGACATTGAGATTGAGATTGTTTCATTGATACAAGATTGACTGATAAATATATTAATAAAAGATTTGTCAGAGTTGTTTTTGGATCAAATAATCAACTAATTCGTTCAGCAGTGTCAGTGCTGTCAAAATCTGTTTTTCATGCCTAACAAAGGGAGAAAGAGTGGATGTATTCATTAAATCTATGCTAATTCACCGATCTAAAAAACTGTGATTCAGCTGAGATTTGAAAGCATCGGTGTGCCTTTTGGACTCCTGTACAGACAAACTCTGTGAGGTTCTATATATAGGTGTGCTACTCTTGCGACAACCAGCTGCAGTCAGAACATGTTAATGGAAACCTCGTACCTATGAAAAGCTTACAGACGTCTTTGTAATGTTTCTACATACTGAATACAAATTATTCCACCGTTCCATTGAAGAAAGACAACATGAATCAACCCTTTTGACTCACCTATAAGCTTTCAGCATGAATGTATCCTACAGTATAGTAGCGCTTTGTTTTAGAGGCCCGGTTATGGATAGATTTCCATAGCACAAATGATCCTGCCAGACAGAGGGCAGCAAATTAGCCTTTCAATATGATTCCCATTTCAGATCGATTTGCATACAAGAAGAGAAATATATCCGTTTCATTCTTAGCTAGAGCAGCAACAAGCGCTCATAATGACTTGTGACTGTTATTTGGGAAACAGAGATGGATAATGTCTGTGTAGGTGAATAACACATGTTAGCTGGTACTGGGCTCACTTGGGCTTCTCATTACCTCGAAGCACAAATAAATGCGGGGTGCAGAGTTGTGATGTGGAGGAAAGTTGACATTTTGCACCTCCAGTCTGATGCCTCTGAGCAGTTAGTGCGCATGTGGAGTGCAGAAATGTTTGTCAGGCAGGAGAGTTCCTCAGGCACGCATTTACAATCAGCACTAACCAGCAGGCCAGTACACACTTCTACACTCTCACATCGCTCGGAGAGAAGCAGCCGTAGTCCATTTGACCCCAGCTCAGAGAAACAGAGGGAGGTGGTATACACAGAAAAACATGGTGAAATAAAAAGCTCAGACGGAGGGTTTCCAAACTCCTCACATTTTCTATGTAAATTCTCTTGGTTTATGGGGAGGCCAAACATGAGTTAAAAATGTATAAATAACAAAAACAAAAGTGTAAAATGTATTTTCCTACTTTAACGTAATACAAAATACAGTATATTTCTCTTAAAATACTAATTGTATGCATTTACAGTAATCTTTGGAGTATTTCTTTAGGTAGGCAAATCAATAATGGACCTGTAATTATGTCCCCAATGAAAAGATGAAATACAATTCTACAATTCTTCTTTTACAGATCAACATCTGATCCAAAATAATTTGATATTATATCAAAATAAAACACTGAGAGTGCAAGACCAAGGAATATGTAATGTCTCTCAACATGAAAAAACCTTTTTACTTAATTTATGAGTTTGTATCTCCTCATATTTTTATGCTTTTAAAAATACTGATTATATCTGCAGAATTGTCATCATGAGAGGCTTTGCACTGACTTAATTTTGCCGTCATCAATGTGAGACGGTGAGGACGTGCGATGACACACCGTATGCCTCATTGCCATATCCTGCGTCATTAGGATAACTTTATGAACCTGATAATGTTAGTATGAGCTACAAGGAGCTGTCAGCAGTCTGTAGCTCGCATTTCTTTTTGAATATATTAGTACAGTAAATCTCACAACAGCTCTTTCCCACTGCTAAATGTAGCAGGGAGAAGCTAAGTAGCAAAACATTTCTGGTCTACCACTGCATCGAATGGTTATTTTGTTCATGTAATTGTGTGACTTCTGTGAAACCGAACTCATCCTTTAAAACACAGAAGTCACACAACACCACAAACAAGGCAGCTAAATTGCTTAAATTGCAGAACA
Source organism: Chaunax sp. Z400 (assembly GCA_037577475.1). NCBI lineage: Eukaryota > Metazoa > Chordata > Actinopteri > Lophiiformes > Chaunacidae > Chaunax > Chaunax sp. Z400. The sequence continues at coordinate 16,438,746 of CM075199.1, forward strand.
CTGCTTAGCGTCAGACATCAGTGCTCCTGCTGTCTCTCCAAAACTAGGGGCATGCTGACCCTCATCTACTGTAAGCATTGCACAGAATTTGAATAAGTAGGCCTCGTACAACAAGACCTCAAAAAACCTGAACTTTCCCTTTAAGGAGCAGCAATGAGCCACTGAGAAAGATGCATAAACTTCAGGATTATTTTCCCTTTCACATGATGTAGGAGTGTACATAGACACATTGGGATAATCTGTCTTATTACATTTGCCAAGGAGGTTATGGTTTGAAAATGTTGTAGTTATGAAGCTTGGTGGACGGTCGTTGCATGGACCAAGGAAGAACCCATTTGACTTTGGAGCAGATTTAAATCTCGGGGCAGAAGTTCAAATTGATTTTCACTTTCATTGAGTAGGATTTAGTTGCAGATTGGCCCTTCCTCGAGAGAGCAGAGGTGGGCGAGCAAGCTAAACACTGACTGAAGAGAGGGAGCAGTGTTTGCAGCAAGAGAGCAGCAGAGAAAACAGAGAAAAAAAGGTTATTATCTGATTTTTTTTTTCTTCACAGCTGATATGTTCTAAAGCACAAAGAAACACATCCACACCTCCTCACAACTTTGTAGGAAGGTAGTACTAGCCCTGCAACTCTTTATGCATCCTCACAGCCAGAGCAGAGGAGGGAGCTGGAGACGGTGATGGAACCTGATCACCACGTTTTGAGCCTTTAGTCTGACCTCACACACTGTGGACAGTGCATTTCCAAAATCATAAACAGTGAATGAATGCAAAATTTATTATATATATATATATATATATATATATATATATATATATATATATATATATATATATATATATATATATATATATTCTAATATATTCTAACCGTAACCCTAACCCCCCTAACCCTAACCCTAATCCTAACCACCCTAACCCCAACCCCCTAACCCTAACCCTACCCCTATCCCCTTACCCTAACCCTAACACTCTAACCCTAACCCTAACCCTATAATACAGCCATGTAAAAATACTCCATCACAAGTAAAAGTTATGCATGAAAATCCAGCTTCAGTAAAACTACATAGTATTGACTGGACAATAAAGGACGTGTAGCACTAAAGTGGCTGCCAACCTAGGGATTGGGCCCCCCCAGTAGGGTCAGCATATAAATCTGATGGGTCATGAGACAATGCATGGGAGAGGAAAGAGGAGAAAAAACACAGCTCTAATACATAAATCTGAAATGTCAGTTTTTGGAATTTCCCCTAATCTTTTGAAATATTGGATCACTGGAGCAGCTAGTAAAATTATGTCAGAAAGTCAGAGGGAAAAACAGTATTTGGTGGAGCTGTTAGCGACTCATAGACATCTGAAATGCATCTCTATAAAGCCACTTCTTGCTCCATGTGTTTTTACAGGTTAATGATAACACAAGTCCATTTTCAGAAAAAAATGGATTACTGCCACCAAGAAATGGGAAGCGTGCGTTTGTCAACCTCTGTCTGAAATCAAGATCCCGTTGCATCAAAGATCAATAATTTTCCAGTGGTAAATCTACCACTATTGACACTTAAAACCGGCTGCAAGAAAGGAAATTAGGGTTTTAGCAAATTGGAATTGGAAGAGCTGTGTTCAGGGGCACTGACAGACACTGTACTGTATATACCTGTAGTTTTATTTTCACCATACGTCAAAATAACAAACAAAGGAAGAAGAATGTGTAATACTTACAACCATACCGTTTAGGGACACCCAGCAGTCAGGGGGGAAGTCTTGGAGGAGAGGCACCAGATACTGGAGACAGCCATCCCAGTGACACAGAAGAAGCATCATCCCTATCAAATTAAATATTCTTACCACTGCACTGGCGAGGTCATAGGTCATATGAAAAATCTGCCAAAGAGAAAGAAAGATGGAGAGAGAGAGACCTTAGTTAGACCTTTACAGATACAGAATACATATGGGACACACACATACAGGAGTTCAGATTTAGAGCAGTAAGTGTCTCCTAAACATCACATGCATCGGTATTTCAGACATATGAAAAGATCTGTTTCTGAATATTTAAAAAAATGCTCAAAAAAATATCACTAAAGTATAAAGTCACTTTTGAAGTGGAGGCCATGGTGTGATTGTTCGGCCACCAGAGAATTCAGTGTGTGTTTGTGTGTGTGTGTGTGTGTGTGTGTGTGCTTCTCACAGATGTTAAGTTGCATAATTCAACACGACTGCTCTGCAAAACAAACTGACCAGTGGCAGAACCAAGCATACAGCACAGAGTATGTAATACAGAGGGAGTGAGGTGAATAAAACACTGAATGATGACAGGACTGCAGACCCCTGGAATAATCATCCGGTATGTGCGTTTGAATGCCATGAGCCGGGGCAAGTGTTCCTGCAGGTGTGGCTATTTAATCAGAGCAGGAGGTTTGAAAATAGAAAGTCATCTGCAGGGTGAATGAGCATGTCTCCAATGTGAAGCGGGTTTCATTTCCATAGGAGCTGGGCGAGGAGAATTGACTCATGCCTGGTTGGTTGTGGCACTAATCCAACTTCTCATTAGCATGAGAAACCCATTACTTCTTTCCAGGTTAGTTACTCCATAATCAACTTCACACTGAGGCTCGATTACGCCTTCTGAAAAAGTTAAATATGGAACATAAAACGGTGATTGCTGATTGGTGGGTTTTGCATAATAAACCTGTCCAATTTGCCAATTAGTTTCAAGTGATTTCAGGTAATTATGATGTATTTTTAACGCAATGGCTTTACATTCTCTCTAAACTGCCCATTCTACTTATTTTAAGCATGATGACAATTTGACTGGGCCTCAGGAGAGCGGAAAACACAAGAAGTGGTTAATTTTTTGTTAAAATAAATACTTAAATTTGATTGATGAAAAAGATGCAAAATTGTGTAAATTATATACTTTTATTATTTATTGAAACATTACAAGTTAAGAGAGGATAAGAGTCTAAACAAGCCGTAAAATGTTGGCTTGATTTCTATTTTCTAATAAAAATGTATGTACAGGTCCAGTCTTTATTTGACATTGTTTGCTTTTAATTTTCTTTTTTTCACTTTATCTGGCTTGCATAGCTTGCCATCACAATTTGAAAAAAAAAAATACTGAATAAAAAAATATAAAAACTACCTTTGATCAAATTGCCATGGCTACTTACTTAATCTTCTCAAGAGTGTAATCACTCCAGGAAAGAAAAAGAGCCTGAGCGTGACATCATGTATTCTGGCATAATTCTGAAGCAGTGTAGCCGTGGATATGCAAAATAAAATGTAAGTAAAATAAATAAGTGAATAAAACATAAAGCCGTGGTGTTTTAAAAGCCCTTTGAATCCACATCTCTCCACACATGTCTGCTGTAACTCTCCTGTAACCTTTCTGCACGAAGGAGAGTTTCCACACCCGGAGCAGATGAGAGAACAAGAGGCTGATGCTTAGCCTCTATGGTTCAGCTCATCCACAGGGAGATACAATGCACTGCCCTGACAGGCTAAAATTAGCCACTAGCTTACAGGACGGCCGTCTCAATGCACTCAGTATCTCTTCTGCTGCATACATCTTTATTCTTAATTTAGCAGAACTCTCTCTCCCTCTGTGTGTGTGTGTGTCTAGTTCGATAAAATACGAGAGAACAACAGGATACGACAGATGGAGAAAGAAGGGGGAGACAAAAACAAAGACCGGCAGAGAGGTGACTAATAAAGGTACACGTTATTGGTATTGGTATTCCAACAAGGATGGAAAATAGGAAGTTACACTTTGGCCCCTCTTTAAATTGCAAATAGGTAGCACCAGGCAGAAATAGAAAAAGGGTTGCCTGCTTGTCTACTCTGTCCTCTTTAAACTAATGCATAATCGAAAAAAACACAACAAACGAGTCTCCGGGTTCAGGCTTTTGGAAATGATTAGGTGACACATGCAACAAATTCTCAGGGAGTGTTTCACTTTGCTGGGAAGCCTCTGCAACCTCTGGGTCACGCTGAGTCACCGAGGAGCGGAGAGGAACGATGTTGTAACTCATTAGTACAATGTTGGATTTGTTTGGGTTTGCATTTCAGGGGCGCCAGATTGGGAGGTTTGCTACCGGCAGCAGGTAGCCATAAGATAGTATTCTATTTATAGTCTCAGTGACAGAGGTTACAGGATTATACAGGATAACCTTTACTGTGATGTCTGGATATGTAAGGATGAATGTTTGAAACTATACACGCTATTAGAAGACAATATCTCCATATTGCTATTTTGCTTAAAACATATAATGTATTTTGCACACGTTATAAAATCATTAAATACATCCAGCCTCTTTCTCAGGCTAATAAACAAGGTCATCACACAGAGAAGGCTCTTAAAGGTCATCTTGCAGAGAGCGGCTCCTGTGTCAGGCTCAGGATGTTTGTCGTCAGAACTAAAGGTGCTAAACACTTTTTTTTTATGACGACGATGAAGAGGATTGAAAAATAGGCTGGCCATTATCTTGTTCAACATGCAAAGTAAAGGAAATCAAACTAGATCTAAAAACGAAAAGCACCTCATCACTGATGTGTTTCAGCCTGTCTCAGGGAAAAGAAACGTGACCACACTCGTAAAAATTACTTTGGAGTTCAGTAAACTAAAAACCTTGAATGAAGAAGACCTCACTTCTCAGTACAAGAAGCAAAAAGCATCGCAGTCGCATTACACAACCTTCTGCAACAAACAATTATTGATAGTATCAATTAATAAGTATTTTGCTCAACACATGACTAAAACTATTATTAAAATTGATCAACTTTCTGTTGATCAACTAAACAATTAATGCTTTCAGTCAAGTTTGAGCTTGAGAAACCAGAACACCAGCTCCTGGACTTCAGATCAGAATGGATAAGATGACTCAAAGCTCACTGAGTGCTTTTTGAAGGGGATCCGAGGCTCCTGATTGGCTGCAGTATTAGCCAATCGTTCTCTTTCTGTTTAGTCTTTTTTTTCTGCATGTTTTGAAGAAGATGTGAGCAAAAGGCAGTGTGCAAAAAGCAGCGCTAATGTCAGCTTACACTGTGTTCCAGTGATGGAAAGTAACTTTTACTCAAGTACTGTACTCGAGTACAATTTTGAGGTACTTCTACTTCACTTGAGTACTTCTCTTCCATTATGCTGTTTTATACTTCTGTTCCATCCACTACATCTTAGAGGGAAATATTGTACTTTCTACTTCATTACATCTTTAACACAGCTATAGTTACTAGTTACTTTTAGGATGATACTTTTACACAGTGGATAATATGACAAGAATTTAAAACACAACACACAGAAAAGATTAAACTAGTGGTTTCCAACCTTTTAGGTGTCTGACGTTATTTCTCTAAACTTTTTATATGGTTTCATTTTGTTCAAGTGTTCAATACTTACTTTATACTTAATACTTTATCTACAGTACATTTTGCTACTTACTTTTAATGTTTAGTGTTTTAAGATTACTCTATTGGTGCTTCTACTCAAGTACAGGATATGGATACTTCCTGTACCACCGCTGTGCTCTGTCATGCATCTTTTTGCAGTTCTGTGCTCTGTGTGTTTTTGTGCTGTTCCTTTATTAATATATTGATTTGCCTTTGACACCGTGACAGCCTGGTTTGCGCTGATCCCTCTAGTCTAACCTGGCTTGTATAATCCCACATCCTTTGTGCGATGCATGAGCATGATTGTGGCTGTGTGTCATCTGTTCAGAGGAGTCATGTAAAAATCTTGAAACACTTACAAATACACAGAAGAATAAAGTAGTTCACCAAACTGGCAGTATGAAATTTTATTTTCACAGTCCTCTCTCTGTGCCTCTACTCGTTCTGTTCTCATCAGCTGTATGACTACAGCAAATAGGTAGCACTGACTCAAAGCCAAAGGCAATACTCTCGACTGGCATTGGCAAAATTATAGGCTTAGAATTAAGTGCTGTAAGCTTTATTTTGACCCGGGAATGGGGCATAGGTCAGCATAATCCTCTAAAACGGGAGCGACAAAGAGCCAAGATGTGATGTGATAGCGGTACAGGGTCACATGCTGCTTGTGTCCAGCCGGCATGACGCTCATTCACATTCGCTACGTCGCCATCCATTCAACAGGACAATACGGTAGAGTGGATGAGGATTTGGATGTCAAATCTGGGAGGTATTGCGTGTTTACATTTACAAATGCACTTCTATAAACAGGATTAATAATTCTGCAGGCACCAAGACTTCAACCAATGCCACCAAATAGTTTCAATACTTTTGAATAAATAGAGCCAATCACTGCACAACCAAGATGCAGGCGTTGATTCTTCATTTCCGAGCCCACGTGTCGCTGTGTGAAATCCATGAGGTCGACCTATGTACCGCACTGTGCGTTGACTTCTTGAATGTGTTGTGCCGAACAAAGAGCATGCATGGAGAATTACTCATCATCAAGCTCTGGGCCTTGAACACGTAATTACAAAGTGTTCTTTATGCATCTTCAAATTGGACATGAGTGACCCCTGTTTGAGGTTAGTGAGGATTTGCAAGGGACTAATTTGAGGGGATTAAATCCACCACTGGCTATTACATTGACGGATGACAAAACTGCTTCCAGGAAAATCTGGAATTCTCCCGCTTAACATCGTCTCGTAAATCTCCTTTTGGATCTCTCTTGGTTTTTGCTTAATCGCAAAATTGCAGTTGAACTCGGATTCGAAGAATCATATTATCATGTAATGGGAATTTAAATTCAATGGGATTTAACGAGTATCAATGGACACTATACACCAAAAAAGAAAAAGAAAAAAGCTTTTAAAAAAGCTTTTTAAACCCTGAAGACAATGTACAGTATGTCTTAGCAAAGCAAGCTGAATCTGGATCATTTTGTATACACTGGAAATAGATTTTCAGTGTCATTCTTTCCCCCAAAGAAAGGCAGCTTGCTGGAAGTAATTAACGGTCACATGTCTGTAAAGTCCCATATATAATGACGTTCACATTTGCATAGTTCAGAAATAAATAAACATAAATAGACTTGGCTTTATTTCAGTGCTTCAGGCAGCAGATAGAAGATAATCAGTCTGCATTTCTGTCTACGCTACAAACTAGAATAGACAAGACTACACAAGAAGAGGAGAGGAGGTCTTCTTAAACATCCTCTCAACAATACTTAAAGCTCTGTAGAAACTTCTTTCTCTGCATAGGACGCTGTGCATCTTCAGCTCGGAGCAGCACATTTAGTAATGAGGCCCGACAGTAATTTGTAGCCAGAGACGTAATTAAAAGGCAGGTGGTGATCAATGGTATCTTTACACAGGCAGAAAACAAGTAGTGATGCATTAATGCAACACGGGACACCTAAAAGAGGGCGGCCATTATTTCTTCGCCGCATGTACTCCTGCCTTACACGCACAGTAAAGCATGACATCCATGGAAGAAGTATTATAGTAAGTTATCTCGAACCATTACCAGTAAAATAAATGTTGAGTAAAAAGTACAATATTTCTCTCTAAAAAGAAGAAAGCAGGCCTCCCCAGCCTCTATTTAGAAGAAAGAGAAAACTATTATATTAGTTATTGCATTATAGTCATGCCAAGGAGATCACATAGAATATCCAAAGTGTGTGTGATTTGGTTAAAGAGGTAGATAGAGATGCAGCACTTTGGGATAATCTTTCTGTTTCCCCAGATTCAGAAACTAAAGACAGGATTCAGTGAGCAAGCCTCCACCAAGGCAGCTCAGTTTCTCCATTATGTCATTGCAATTAAAAGCAATAGTCCCCTGATAGTGTGACCCTCATAATACGACTGATTCAGTTTGGTGTCATTATTAGTTTGATATTCACACCAAAAAAAACAGTATTTCACTAATGGGGGTTTTCTTCAGGATCTAGCTCAGTAACTTTTGAAGATGCATCAAATTTGACACCAAACTGAATCAGTACAGCTTCAACTATAATTTCATCTTAGTTGCAAGACTGTAGAATCATTATTTATGTCACAGTCTGCATCGCCATCTGATAATTTCATATTAGGTTTTTGCAACAAAAGTAACCTATAGTTAAGTTTAGGGAACGATTGTGTTTTTGTTGAAATGTACAGTATATCCGATGTTTCTACATTATTTTATGAGCAAACATCATTGGCTGGTGTTACGTTTGCTTGATAAACCTTTTAGGTGTAGCAAATTAGTTGCTACAAATAGAATTTCAGGGATGAATCGTGATCCTATAGGTGATTGAGGGGCCAGACTTAGTCCAAAATGTAGTGAGCTAGAAGTACAGACGTTCCTAAGGTTATAAATTAAAACAGCAGAACTGGATTCAAGGACAATAATTGAACTTAGCTACTTTCTGCTACTGCATATGACTGATCTCTACACAATCAGTGGCAAGACAAATCACAAGTAGTAACTCCAACAGGTTTTTCTTGCTGATATTGATTCAGTTGTCATAAAATACAAAAATCACTCTGTATAGTAATAACCTCTAAAAGTAATTGGGGATCATAAATTGAAGTTATAGCCATATTTGGTTTTGTTTTTAAGTCTGCCATTTGATTTGCGGTTTACAAATTTTTTTTTTCTTATTTTGTATGCTAAAGTCGCTATTTTCCTTTCATTTTTTGTTTTTATTTGAAGCAGATACTTTGGAATTTATCCTGCTTTTAATCTAAAATAAGAGTTTGAGTGTGGAATAAACAAACAGTAGATGTGGTGGTGATAGCGCTCTATATTGGATTAGCCCATACCAACCATTAATAAATGCATTCACTTAACTGGAAAAGCCATCTCATGCTAATGTGCCAATCGCCCATTGGAATGAGGGCTTCTTCTGGCTCTTTTCCTTTGGGAGTTCATCCGCTCTCTCTTCCATCATTTCTGTGTCCGTCAGCAGTATTCTTCCGTTCTCCCATTGAACACATCACACTGTACTTCCAGCATAGCTGGCTTGCCCGCTGTCTCACCCACCCTGCATCTATTTTGGTCGTGTGAGCGTGATAACCTCAACACTACTGTTCTGCCTTAATCTGTGCTCAGCCATTCAGAGCTGCATTGGCAGGGGCAGCATCCTCTGAGGCAGAGGCTCACACAGCCACGGGGGTCACATTTATGATGTTCTCAGCATGGACTTCATTGGTGGATTGTGTGAGGCTACTGTGTTGTTAAGGACTTAATATGACAGTAAATATGAACTTGAAATGTTATATAAGAATCCTGTACCTCCCCTATACTCTGACCTACACAGTGTGGCAAGGCTTTCTTTTGACTGCAATAACGTTCTTATTTGGAGTCTGTGGGGATTAATGTATGCAGTTAATGCATGCATATACATTAGTAATTTCTTTCACGGATTAAAAAAAAGACGATTCTCTGTGGAGAAAGGCTCAGTGCATCAGGGGAGCAAGTAAATGTATTTATGGATGAGGAGGAGGATGAATGTTCTATTGATTTGTACCTGTAAACTGAGAGGCAGTAACAAAATAACGGCAGCTAAGCTTAGAGAAAACGTGTGCACATCTCCAAAAACAAGCTGTTAAGTCGGGACTGCATGATAACTCATCAGTGCAATTAGGCAATTGCTTAGAAAACAAATCAATATGATGCGTGTGGACATATTGTCCGAAAACCATGCCATTAGGCTAGAAAACAACTGTTTTCCCACATGACCCATTTTCCCTCTTGTTGTCTGGTTATGCAAGTCTGTTTCAGGGTGATAGTTTGACAGCGTCATCCCAGGAATTAAATCAGTGTCCTCAGTCAGTCTGGGATGGAGGGCTGGATGGAGGGAGGAAGGAAGGAAGCAGACAAAGAACTGATGATGACGCAACAGAGTCTGCATTGATGTAGATATATCATATGATTTCTTTTGAAGTAAACCCTCTTGTGTCTAGGAGCTATACAGAATGACTACTAGTACTGCATTATGTGTTTCATTTGTGTTGATATATAATATTACCAAGTACCTCTTAGTTTGGTTTACTAACACCTACAATAACTTTCTGGCCACTTGGAGGCAGCGGTTTTTACGATTACAATTATTACGAGTGCCTGGTCGTGATTATTTAAGAAAAACACAATTATTTTGGATAATTGTTAGAACTGCTTCCATTAATCTGAATAAAAACGGCTGGATGAAACAAAAATGTCATATTTCCATCCCTATTTCCACACTGCTTTTCATCAGTCGATGTTTGACTGGGTTTCGCCAATGATGTCATCTGGTTGTGCTTATTATGAGTGAAGAATTAAATTAGCCTCTAACATCCCCGACTGTTTATCTCTCGAGATGCTTGACTTTTCAATGAGCGTGTAATGACCTGAACATCATGGATCATTTAGTGACAAAGCCCAACACCAGCACTGCTAGCGCTGCTGAGGGCACGTTTTGAGCCAAATGAAAAAGGAGAGACCAACAAGCTGGAGGAAGCGATTTGTGAAATTTGTTGCAAAAAAAGGCACCGGTCAAAACCAGTTATAGCACACAAAAAAACAAAAAAACATCTACAGATCAACCACTTTACCCAGTTCGCTGAACTTCCATCACAGCCAGTGGCTATTACTGAAGCTTTCAGATGAGAGTCTAAGGATAATATATATTTAGATATGCATATATATGGCTCTTCTTCTTAATAAGCATTATTTGTGTAATAAAACCAGGGTTAAATTTATACTATAATTGGTCAAATAAAATAAACAGATGACAATTAAATTATTTGTATGACAATTAACTATCAGCTAAAATTTCATGAGGAGGAGTGAAGAGGGAGAACGGGTGAGTTGTGGTCACGCTAAGTAGGCAGTCGGGGAAGATTAGAGCCCATGTGAGAGCAGGAGGGATTTGACTGGATTGCACAGGGCAACCTGGTGTGTTCATGTAAACATCAGGGATATGGACCGTTCCTGCCACCGTCAACGGAGAGGACACGCCGCTGCCGTTACGCCGGGGAAGTGGGAAGTAGAGACGGCCCCGCAGAAAGTGACCTGATTGTAGCCATGTTTTCTTACATACAATACAACTGTAAATATAAAGCCCTATGGGAAATATGTGACAATATAATCAGTGATAACCCAGAGTAGAGCGACAAGAAATGATCTAATCTCACATACTGTACCTCGGCTAACTCCAGCAGCATGAGTAAATACACTTGATTTGCCACATCACCTAATCTGTGCTGCAGTCTCAAAAAGACACCCATAATAATCGCCTCAAAGTGAGACTATAGAGAGTATAAACTGTGTTTCAATTCACTTTATCAGCTCAGCTTTAATGTGTCATCATGACGGATAGATGACGGCGACTCCAGCAATCCATTAGCTCATGGGAAGTGAAAGCTGGAGGACCCTAAATGCCTCACTGGTTACTAATTAATTATTTTGCACAAGGCATCATTACAGGATGTCTGCCATGAGTGGTGTTATTAAGCGTTAAATAACAAGGGATCGCTATGCGGCGCATGGAGAATCAGTCTTTCAAGTATGGAGAGTGTGTGGAGCACAGATCATAAGAGCTTTTCTCAGCTCAGCTACCAGGGATCACCAATGCATCCCCCAACCCCACCACATACCTCCTACACACACACACACACACACACACACACACACACACACACACACACACACACACACACACACACACACACACACACAGCAACCACCTACAGCAGCCCAGCAGACCAAAATAACCACGATTAGCCTAATCTCCACACTTATCACTTTAACCCTCCTCCCAAGACTATATCTGTCATTTGTCTGCTTACTGTACTGCACACACCATGCTGAAGGAAACTTGTGCTCACAGGGGGATATCCCATGGGGGCGGACAGAAGACAAAAGCTGCTTTCACTCACTGGTTCCTCTCTCTGTGGTAGGACGAATACAAGCCGTTAAAAATGTTGCCGTTGAATATCAAAATATGAGTTTAAAAAACAAAATTAGGCTTAAATTAAGCAGCAGATGCAGGAGGGGAAGGAAAAAAAAGCAGTTGTTGATTTTGTTTGATTGCTCTGGGGCTTGTTGTAGCAGCAACAACTGCAACAAGCAGAACAATATTTAGGTGCAAAAATGTGTCAATAAAAACATTTGTTTTATAAGATTTTATAACCCTTATGCCTCTCTGTGTTGCTGCCTTTCTGTTTCTGTGTTTAAGTGGACACGTCTGCTGATATCAAATGAGGGACTGAACAGAGAGGCAGACAGACAATGACAGGGAGCGATGAAAAGACCGAAACAGATAAAGAGAGAGAGAGAGAGAGAGAGAGATGGGGGAGAGAGTGACAGAGATGTACTCCCAGTGGAAGAGTATATAACATTTTTAAATGTCATGCATCAGCTTACATATACAATATGGTACAGAGAGGCCTACGAAGCCAGCAGCTGTGAGTATATTAAAGACAATTCAAGATCAATATGCTCTATCATCAGTTTTATGAAATCACACACATAATGTAATTTGCTAAATTGCCTCAATCAACGGAGAAAAAAAAAAAGTTTATAAGAGATAGAGGCAACATATAAGCAAGATGTGATTTTCATGAACAGCATCTGTAAACTTCACCTTCATCTACTATCACATAAAATAGTTACGGTACAGTTGAGTATGATCGTCAGAGATAAAGTGAAATTAATGGTTTGATCATACAGTATTTCGATCCCTTTAGCTGCTGTAAGCTTGTACATGTGACAAATTGCTTCACATTTAGGTGTAAAACTGTCTTTTAAACTATTTAAATACCAAATTCATGTTTTTGGATCATCTAAATTTGGTGCTGTGAAAACCATGTATGTCCAACATGTCAGCTAACCTTGAGAAAATAGTTGTTTTTTTTAAAGATTAAATGGGTTTTTATTTAGCCTAATACATTTTCTTAAAACATATTTTCAAATTACACTTTCATGAATGTATTATTATTATTATTATTATTATTATTATTATTATTCCTTTAATAACCTTGTATATGGTGATATAGTGATATGTGATAAAAACCATTTATTCAATCCAGAGCCAATTCAAATAAAAAGCGTACAACTAGTGCTGGAATAAGTGTGTTTACTGCTACATTTTCTCTCAACTTTAACGCCATGGATCTAACAATTAACTGTACTCCAAACCATATGGTCAAGCAATTAATGCTCTCCACCACAGTTAACAAGACCAACCAGCAACAGAAGGAGCTCGAGAGACTTGGCAAGGGAGAACAGGTTAAATCTACAAGAGATGAGGAGAAAAATTTTGTTCCAGGCTGTGGAGTCTGGGATTTTCCACCCCGTGGGCCAGGAGTGAGCTTCCCTCAGTGAGCTCAGCAACAACATGATTCACGGAACATTATGTTCATCGTCAGAGGCCGCGTCTTAAAACGAGGAGGACAAGAACACAGACAGCATGAGGGGAAAGAGGCTTTGTCCTTCATTTTCTGTCTGCTACACAAAATTGGACTGGAAGAGTACTTTAGGCTGTTGTCTGTGACTGTACTGGCTTGTTTGTAGTGTCTTGTGTGTGTCTGACATGAGGAAGAAGAACAAACAGAGAGGGAAAGAGATCATCTTTGTTTTTTGGGGGGGGAGAAAGATAAATCTACATTTTATACACCATGATATATTTAACTGTGCACAACCTAAGGCTTAAATCAAGACTATTACTATTAAAAATGATAAAATGTGTCTTAAAATGCAATCTGTTCCTTTTTTTTGTATATCTATAAATACAAATAATTGCAAAATAACACAGCCTTTTTCAAATGTAGGCCTATTTAACATTGATGCTGTGAGTACAACACTGTGGGTGACATTTGAATAGGGAGAAGTCCCCCCACATATCTAATATGTGGCAGGCTGATGGTCACACATAAAGACACGTGACAGTCCTTTAGTCCCCAGGGTGCAACTCCCACACACAAGAAAATAAAGGCTTCCTTCGCCTCCAGCAGCCTGTGCCCGGTCATGCTCCGCAGTACTAATAAAGGGTGGGATTCCCAAATCTGTTTATGCCAGTGGCCATCGGAATCCTGCGATACCCTGCAGATAACAGCAAAACACATCCGTCCATGTACTATTCCATGGAATGCAATCTGATTTTGAGACAGAATAATGGCAGTCACAAAGAATTCTGTAAGAAACCTGAATAATAAGTTGCAAAACATGGTCATTTGTTAGTGTTTTGCATAGGAACTGCTGCTATTTTAAGGCTTGCTCAACCAAAAGGGTTAAAACATGCACAAGCATCAGTATGGAGCTCGAACACTAATGAAAAATGCAAGAGTGCAGAAGAGGAAACAGTGAATTCACTGTTCCATAGCCAAGTGCTTAGTAACTGGACAGCGAATTTGCTCCTGCACTCACTCCCGTGACAAATGCAATGTGTCCAATTATGGATATTAGCCAGTAGTATCCACACAGCACTTGTATATTAAATCAAGCTGTAGCATAATTTATTTGCATTGTGTTCTTTTTGTTTCATTAATGTGCAAGTCAGTCATATTTATGTATGTGAAAGCACCGGTTGAGCATGCACTTCATCTTTTATTTAACGAGCATTTAATTCACTAAAATGAAGCAGACAAACGCAATCAGCGATTATGCCCACATTCTGGCTCCAATGAGCATAAAAGTGGACAATTTAGTGCTTCAGTTTGTCCATCAGTCTCAGAAAAGAAAAACAAATTATTATTAATGAATCCCTCGTTCCACCTGCACAAACTCCATTTTCTGTGCATGTAATGTCAAAACAGGAATTTTACAATATATTGTTGTATGTATCACAATACACCACAATTTATCGCCACAATATGAAAATTCACCGCAATACGCAACCTTATTCAGGACACACAGTCATAACTGGGGAGTGTTGAGGGTAAAGGTTTGGGTCCTCCAGAAGATCTCTTCTCCAGGCCCTTCAACAAGGCCCTCACTGCCTCTAGCCCCCTTCAGCACCACCGCTTGCCCATTCAGGTTCTAAGTCCGTGCAGCCAAGAAGGGATTGAACCACCTGGTCTTAGATAGAATCAAATGACACCCAAGCTGCACCTTAAATTGCTGCCACTGTTTGATAAATGGCATGAACACCTCCATGCAAGAAAAGTTGTCCCTTTGTGTTCTTTGCAAAACAATGTCCGATGTCCCAACTTCCCCTTGTTGTTGAGACATAAAAAAAATTTAAAATAACAACCAAGTGTGCTGGGTGTGCACAGGGTGTGCTTTGTGGAGCAGCAGATACAGAATCTGGGCCAACCCACACCTGCTCCAGAGCTGAAGCGTTGTCCTGGGTCGTATAAACTTTCCCTACATCCTCATCTTACAGAGGTCTCCACCAGCAGTGTGCGCTTTCTCTTCAAGGCATGATAAATCAAACTACAAACATTATATTCGATTCATTTGCGTGTGAGTGTTCTGCTCAAAAGTTACTTTTGATCTTTTTGTCTTTGCAGTGAAACCATACTTGGTATAATTATGGGGAATAAAAAAGATCGGTTGTGCTGCCGAGCTGCCATATGTCACCTCGAGGCTCCAGGGTGCAGAAATATTCAGTTGCAAGCACACACACACACACACACACACACACACACACACACACACACACACACACACACACACACACACAAACACATAGACATGACACATTCCCACAGCAACCCTCGGCCTCACACATCACATCAGATCACATCAGATCACATCACATGACATAACAGGAAACAGTTGTATACAGTCATCAGCTGATGGATCTGCTCCAACGCAGCTCCTTCACAGTCTAATGTCCTGCAGTCACATCCCTGATACTGTCCTGCAACATGGCAACATAAATGTCACGATGCATACTTCCTTTATAGATTCATTTATTTAAGCGCTGCAGTCACTGCGATGCATTGCATGAAAAACACAACCATAAAAACACGTGTCCTTATTTCGTTGACAAGTTTTAATTACAGAGAGGAGGGGGATCAACACCTTGCAGATCAATCAAGGGACTCAACACAGGAGTCACTGCAGCACAGCACACAAACAGAACTGTAAGACACGGTGCCTTACTTTCTTTGTTTCTTCTCTGTCTCTGTTGTCATCTGTCTTTCTGTCTCTCCTCCCTCTGTCTCTCCTCTCCCTCTGTGTGTGTGTTGTGTGTGTGTGTGTTTGTGCTTATGCACCTGTGAGGCTGAGGCCGGCCTCAAGGCACCAAGGACTTGGCATAGCCTGCTCACAGACAAGTGAATCAAGTCCAGAGGACTCTACAAACCAAAGCCGACTAATCTCCGGTGACACCACACTATCTGTGGCTGAAGTGGCAAATTACCGTATGCGGTGTCTGTGCACAGTGTCATGGTCTCCTTTATTCATCTAATGATGCCTGTGCCTGTTAGCTAATCATATTAATCAGTGGGAGGAAATGTATTCATTTTCAACTAGTGCTAAACTAATAAATAGCAGAAAATTAATCATCTGCTATAAACGATCAAGTAATTACTTAAGCAAAAATGCCAAAAAAAAATAGTTTTCAAATTGTCTCATTATTTTTTTTTCTGTTTTATATTATTGTAAACTGAAGTAGGGTATGCAACAGATACAAACAAGCTATTTTTTTTATAACAAGAAACTCTGCTGAGGTTCTGTCCTGGTTTTAATTCCCCCCTAAAAAAAGCCTTAAGACACTGCAAAAAAGGTGCAGACAAACACTCCCACCTTTACTGTCAATCTGCTGACTGTTTCTAAAGATGTAAGTGTTAAAAAAAAAGAAGGTTTGCTGTCAGGCTGCCACACAATATTATGGGTTATTTCAGTGGAGACTAAATTTAACCAGTGTAATGTAGTTACAGTCTCCTCTACTGCTCCCACACAGTGAACTAGATACCTAGGTCAGTTGGCTCATTTTCCCCCCTTTAAGATCAATTTACTGTCTGCAGCGAATCAACTGCACAGCTCCGCTTAGAGCAACGTCCATACGGACGCTTTAACAGATCAGGTGCAGCATGCCCTGCTGTCGTCTGCAGTAGATGTCACCTATATCTCTTATAAAATAGGCATCTTAAAGGACAGCTCAATCAGTCTGTTTTCAGCACGTCATTAGCGGTGAATTAATAGAACAATCTGATGTTGAGAAAGGACTCAGGCTGTCACATCGATGTTTACAGAGAGACTTCTGCATGACAGCTCTATTATTCTGACGCCGAGTGGAGCTGCACAGAGAAAAGCTGCTGAGAGCCTCACACACATTCAGTTTGTTTTAAAGGTCTAATGGCATGTGAGCGATCATAAACCCACATCGATGATTCAGGGGAGGCCACACACAATATCAAGAATGTATACTGTACTGTGCATTTCATGGGCAGACGCCCGTGAAAAATGATGCTGATGATGTCATATCAGTGTAGTGGTTACGCACGTTTGGATGGAAGAAAGAATAAATAACAAGAACGACGTAAAGGTTGTAACTACAGTAACTGGTAACAGCATCATGTCCTGCTAATGTTGCATGTTTAAAGTAAGGCTGCAGCTGATGATTATTACCCCTGCCAATGAGGCTATTTTCAAGGGCATCTGTTGGTTTAAGTGCTTGTTTGCTTGTTTGGCTGTTTGCAGGATTACACAAAAACTACCAGACGGATTTTGATTAAACTTGGTCAAAGGTTTGGGCATGTGGCACATATCAGTAAATAGATTTAGTGCTATAATAATTGGGTTTACTGATTTGTTACTGACAGAGAAATTCTGCCTGGAGCCTGAGAAAGGGTCCAACCATGCCTGGGGGCTGGTATGCTACCATAAGCCCAACATGAGCCCTTGTGCTTCAGCTCGGATCTGGCGGGAGGCCTGGTGGCCCTGATGAGCCAGATGCGCCACTGGGAGCTGTGGGGATTCTCCACTGCAGTGTAAAAATGTTATCCCTGTGGTCATTGCATTTTTTTTATTCTATAAATGTAATCCAACTCATCTATCTATGGTATCCAAATTTACTCCTGTTAACATAAATCATGAAAATCTCTGCAACATTAGCACATACCCACAGGTAAACACATGTATTGGACTGTCAGGCTGTTAGGTCATTTGGATAATGAGCTCTGTTTCTGAGAGAATATGAATAAAAAGCCAACCATGAAGAAAGCAGGTCAGAAATAAATACAAGCAGGGGGAAAAAAAGACCTTGACTGACCTAAAGGGGCTTATGAAATTAAAGATGAAAGGGCAAAAAATGTCCCCCATAAGTGTTCTCATTATTTCATTGAATTATTAAAATACCCATTAAATTTAATTCCCCGGTAAGTCACTAATTGGCAGGAACCTGTGACTAAGAGCATTTTTAATGCTTTCTGGGAAACACTAAGCCATTTTGAGGCTTGTTTTTCTTATTTCCTTATTTTTCTAGGTGAATGTGTTTGCAAACAGATGCCTACATTTAGAGATGAAGATGTGCCTTCAGTAGCTGGAGCAACATTAGCATTCGTTTGGAGCTGTGTGTCTGGTCACCTGATGAAGATTCACTCTCCTTGTAGCTCTGTTTTGGTCTCCACCATCTACTGAGGGAAATACCTGCAGGTTCACATGGATGCTAACGTTGTCTTTCTGACATTTGGTGCTATCTATCTATCTATCTATCTATCTATCTATCTTGAAATCTATAAAAGGTAGTATTCATGTTTATTTTGAAAAAGAATCAAATATTGGTTTTCTTTTTTTATTATATTGTTTTTTTAAATTTCTTTTCTTTTTTCTTTTTTTTCATTTTACTTGCTAGCTGGAACGACATAGTGGAGTAATCCACTGTTCCTACTCTAATGAGTGACAATCAAGCTAGTAGATTAAGATTAAGATTAAGATTCATCATCTCCTTTGCAAACACTAATTCTGTAGCCACTCAGCTGTTTTCCTTAGACCACAATACCCAGAAGCCACTTCCAATCAGTGCATGCCATAAGAGGGTCCAGTTGCGGCACATGCACCTTTAACAAATGATTTACTGTACTGGAAAAAATTGAGAAATAAAATAAAAGGCACTCAACTCATTTATTTAACTTATTTCTCCATTATTTGTAACGCTATAAAAGAAAATTCTGCTCCTGTGAGGTAAAAACAAAGTTTGTACAAGTCCTGTGGGAAGAAGACAGATGTAGCTTCTGCTTGCTGCAGATCTTTGACAGGTGTTGACATTAAGATCTCTGGAAAAAAAATATATAGAAGAATGGCTCTAAGTGTGTTGGCGAAAAAAACAAGTTGTGACAATCCAGCCTGCGCTGATGAAATAACGAGCCTCAGTACTTCACAGATGGAGGGATGAGATGGTGACAAAGTGAAAATGGGGGCAGGGAGCACACAACAGATGAAGGAATGACGGACATGCAGGCTGGAAGATGATTTATTGTTGAAATTCACTGTCTGAATAAGTCCAATAAGTCCATTCCAAGTCTGATCTAATGATGGTTCAGTGCTTCAAAGTCATTATGGTGGCAGGAAACTGTATTAAAGCACTAAACCTGCATCCAACACCTAACATGTTACGACAGCTTGGAATCTTTCCACCGATCGCCTTTTCTTTCCTAACACGTCTCCGATCGATGCGTCTGACTCTCTGTTGTTGTTGTTTTGTTTTATGTAGTGTGTCTGTTTAATGTGGCTGCACCAAAGAAATAACCATAACTCCAACAAGGTTCGACACAAAAACATTTCAGAAAATGCGCTGAAGGCGGATGACGTAGCATAAGTGAGGGAGGAGCATGCAAAAGGGGAGAGAGTGGAGAAACAGAGAGGAAGAAACAGGCCGAGTTTGAGAAGTAGGAAGATGAATGGAGACAAAGAGGAGTGACTGAGCATGACAGATGAACTTGGAGTGCAGGGCTGTTGCATCCAAGCATTATGACACATACTAATACTGCATTGCCTGCCTTCCTGCATGCTCACTGCAGATTTTCATTACCCTTGCGGCGCCGTCTATTTGTGTTTCTAACCTGGACCATACCACCTCATCCTCCCACTGCATACAGCTCTCCAAACTAAACAGCAATATCATGTACAGCACTGCCCTGTTTGAAATGCATAATCAACTTCCTACACAGTGTGCATATTAAGATCACAACACCAAACCACTGCAGTCCATATGGTGCTCACTGATGTTAGTATCTCACAGGAAACTCCAAATTTGGGAGAGCTTCAATAATTCTTTGCTGGAGAAGGAATAATGTTATTTTCCAAATGCCACATTATGCAGTAAAGGCGATATAACAGTTTAAAACACACGGTCATATAAAAGTTGGCTGCTTCATTGATGCTTGACCACTAATAGTATCTTTTCCTGCTCCATATACTGTATATTCAGTGATCCATAGCGTGGCTTGGAATTGGACACGCTGCACAAGTTTGGCATTCGCATTGAAATTCTGGGTGGGTATTCATTGTATTTAGCTTACATTTGCGTGTTCGTGACATTCAGTTTGTCAAATGCATCTCTATGCAGTAAATGATCTGTTTTTCCACTTCCTTTGTTACTGACATGTCATTGAACCATGCAGTCTGTGCACCCTATAGAATGGGGGCTCAGGTTGAGCCCTGACAGGAACACAATTTGCTTCAGCCGGTGTAACGAACAGCATGGCTAACAGCAGTGATAACAACAGGGTCGTCAGACAATAAGGCACAGACAGGGAGCTGTGGGGCAAGGACATTCAGGATGGGGTGAGAGAGAAAGAGTTTTGTGTCACGGTCAACCATTTACATTCTATCCAGGCTGCATTTCAAATCAAATGTAATGTCATGTCTAAATAATATACGTCTGCTGGAGCGGTTCAGTCACGACATGGACAACAGTCTTTCAATCAGTCAGAGTGCAATGGAATATTCACGGCGAGGAGGAAAAGACTAGAACTTTGTTAAATAGTCTGAGTAAGGAACTGTGAGGACTCAATGGAGGGTAATAATGCATCACTCTCTGTTCACGTTGATGTTGTGGGGGGGTGTGGGTGGGGCTGGTTTGATTTTCGGGAAGTTGTTATTGCATATAACGTACCGACTTCGTCCTCCACTAGAGTTACTGTCACTCAACCTGTCTCCTCTACTTCACTCTGTGTGTCTGTGAGTGAAGCATGGCTAAGCCACGCCCTCAGTGGGAACACCAGGGCAGAGCAGAGGAGAGTCAAGTCATTGATCAGGACAGCCAAATGCATAAAAGACGCTAATGAAACGAGTACACATACAAATTATGTAAATTCCATGAGCACAACATTTTTGTCTTTCTTTTTGGGGGTTGGGAGGTTGCATTGAGGGGGCGGGACACCCTTCAAAATGAATGGTAGGGGAAACACTGACCTTTATATACATATTTAATAAAATAATCTAGTTGATTAAATTATATTATACCCTGAATCTCAATAAATCCACTATATAATTGAAGCATTTTTCTTACTACTGACTTCCGATTTTGAAATAATTTCACCCATCAATGAGCTGAAACCGACATTACAACTTGTTATCCACAAATCAGGCATGTGACCAGAGGTGATTGACAGCACCTATTAGTCTTATACGTGCACAATTAAAGCTGTGAATTAACCTTGCAAGGTTGTTGTTGTGCTGCTGGGAAAAGCAGGCAGCCAGATGATCACCGTGCAGCACAGGAATATGAACAACCATAATTCTCTTACCCTGCATCATTGTCCTGCTCTTTGCTTTTATATCAGATAGTGTTTGTTTGGTTTTTTTTCTTTTTGTTCACTGATATACACAGACAGAAATATACGCACCTCCTCCCACTGATGTATATATCTGATGAGTCGGGACAGTCTCAACAGACGCAGAAGACTGAGGATCTTGGTGAAGCGGACGATTCGCAAGGCGCGGGCTGTTTTATATACCTCCGAGTCAAAGCCTTTCTCCACTATTAAAAAGATATAATCCACTGGAATGGAGGAGAGGAAGTCCACAACGAACCAGCTCTTCAGGTAATTCATCTTGATGACCTTAGGGTCGAGGATGATCTCGGAGCTCTCCTCATTGACGATCCCCGTCCTGAAGTTCATGACCAGGTCCACCAGGAAGATGGTGTCCGAGGCCACATTGAAGACCAGCCAGGTAGTGGTAGTCTGCTCTGAGAAGAAGGTTATTCCCACAGGAATGATGATTAGATTTCCCATCATCATGATGAGCATTATCAAGTCCCAGTAGAACCTGCGGAGCGACACACATGAATCAATAATGCGAGGGAGAAAATGAATGCAGATGCACACATGTATTGGTCAGTGGACTTTTCCTGAGAGTATAAAGCTTTCCTTATAATCCATAATTAAGGCTGTTATGTTAAGAGTGAGGACATGAAGTATTATAATGAAAGAAAATAAAGAGTCTAGAGAGGCTCTGGAAGGCTGGACCACAGCAGTGCTTTGGAATATGCACTAGCATGCTAATCATTTGCTGATTAACACTAACGAAGCCCAGCTGAGGCTGATGGAAAAGTCATTACTTTAGAGAGCATTTTGTCATGCAAAAAAAAAAGAAAAAAAGATACAGATAGATAACATATTTTGACCTATAGCACTTGATGAAAAGTCAGAGGATCACCAAAGTCGTTATAGGGCAACATGAACGTTTGAAGCAAATTTCATGACACTCACAGCCACAAAATGTCATGGTGGCACAGGAAGAAAAGTCAGGGAATCATAAAAGTCAGCAGCATTCACCCTCTGAGGACTATGAATATCTGTACAATAATTCACAGCAATGACTGATGGACCAATCTCCTAGAGTCATGCAGCTGAAGAAAAATGATATTGTTAGTGTTGGCTGACTTCGACTATCAGCCCATGTCTTATCACAAGTTGCCAAAGTGTCTCAACAAGTAACGATCATCAGTGGGAAATTATTCAACACAGAGGTCTGTGGATGTGCAGAAGGTCTTGGGCTCACATGCTATCCTACAAAGGGAAGTAATAAGCTTGAGATCCAGCTCTGAGAGATAGATATGATTGTGTTCCTACCGAATCACTTCTTAGTCCTTTGCAAGTCCGGACCCAATATTAAATAAGATTCAAGGACATTAGGAAATGTGCTACTAGCAGATACTGTATTTACTCAAGGCCCTGTTAGAATGAGACCCTTTCATCCCTCTGGTCTGTGTTAATGTCCCTTCCCTCTGTCTTGTGATGAACAGAGCCAAAAGTGATTCATCAGCACCCTGCTCTTTTCACAAAGTGTCCTGGGCCCCGATAAAGGCCGAGCAACCATGAATGAAAATAGATGCTTTCAGAAATCCTATCTCGTGCTAAAAACTGTCCAGTGACGCCATGCCTATAGCCTGACCGCCTGCCTCTGCTCAGCCTTGCTGCGCGTTTTATTGCCGCTCTTGAGGATGGAAATGGGACTGGCTGGCTGGTTGGCAGGTTGCCTGTCTGGCTGACTGGCAGACTAGCCACCCGGTAATGGATCTGTTTGAATGAATTAAGATGAGGCCTTGGCTTTAAAAATATCCACAGATCATGTTTCCGATAATTGTCTTCACTCCAGCTAAACAGTGGTCATCTATGTGGTTCATGATATAGGTATTTTTTACACCAGCAGGATTTAATAGTGGCCCCTTAACATGGAGAGCCTTGACAGGCATGACGCTCATGCTATACAACACACTTTGGCAACCAGGAGGAACAAAAGGATTTAAATTCATCTCATAGCTCATACTACTCCCTTATCACACAATCAGTCTGTCAGTCTATTGATGTCCCTTCAACCACCATGTCAGGTTAATGAGCCAGTTAATGTGTGTGTGGAATAATTTCTTTGTAATATATTCAATGTTTACTAAAAGGCTGCAGTGAGGAAATTAATTAATTTATTTTTTCATAGCATGATATACTGGGAAAAAAAACTATTCATATGCGAAGGGAACAAAGATGAAACCATGGTGATGAGTATATTTCAAGGATGTGTAAAAAGCTTAAATTAATTGAGCTTAATTGATTGTTAAAATGAGTCTTATTAGAAGAAAATAAAAAAAGAACTCAAAAAGCCAAAGTTCTTGATCTGAAATAAAGCTATATATGGACTACTGTGCGGAAAAGTACTACTTTGATCAAAAATAGGAATTTCATTTATTCAATCAATTAAATTGATTTGAAAACAGATTGAAAAACTGAGAGCAAAAGTCACAAAAAATGACACTGAGAGCTTAAAAGGAACATTAATACAATATACAAACACTACCCATAACTCACACCAGCATCTCTTAGACAGCTACGTCTCAAGAAATGTTGGCTGTTTTCCACTGAAATTAATATAATAAAAAGCCAAAGACGAGCCCACATATTTCTATTTCTCTCATGACTTGGTGGATTTGGGTGGGTGTTTATGGTGTACATGACCTCTGAGCGCCCACTTAGCTAATGAATAAAACATGTTTCCCTTCTAGAATTTAAAACTACGAAAAGATGAAACCATAAAACATGCTGCATTAGACAGAACTTGTTAACAAAGTTAAAGAGTCGGTGTCCCAGTGCGCCGATACACTCATCTCCAACAATGGGACACAGCTCCTGCCACATCATTGATAAAGCTCTTGCTATGACGATCGTACTCTGATATCACACTTAGGGCTGCACGACTGGAAAAAACTGAGTTTGCAACATCCTTTTTTTTCTGCAATATATAGTTTGTGTAATGTTTTAATTGTATTGATGTATGGATACACAAATAATCATAATTTTCATCATTTTGGGTACATTAAAAGTCAAATTCTATTTCTACCACAAAAGATCCTGTGCTGTGCCGCCCCTGATTCTGACACAAGCATGGAAAGAATAGGTGGAGAGATATTTGTGAATAACAACACCCTTCTTGACGAACTTCACAAACGGACTTGTGTATTGCGTTATTGTGTTATTTACATTTAATGCACCATTTCTAACGATATTAAAATGCATACTTAATCTACATGATGGCGCGCAAACATGTAGTCACGGAAAATGACAACCTTCCTTTGGCAAAAACGTTTTAACATGACGTGTTTGAGTTAATTTGCCTTACTTGACATTGCGTGTCTCACAATGTGACTAATACGCAAGGGCACATTGCTGTGTCAGAGCTGAAAAGCGCTTGAAAGCACCAAGCCCCAGTTACACCAGTAGCTGAGAGCAATGCATCCAGCTGTAAATGCAGCTACTACTTCAGCAATGCACGTACAGTCACCAGCCCCTTAGACCCTGCACCTAAAATGGGAGCTGGGAGCTGCTGTAGAACCCCCCAAAAACAGTAATCCATGAAGCACCAAGAATCAGTGATGCAGCCACCATCCTGGTTGCAAATCAAAGGACCAGTGCCAGCCTCTGCAGAGAAGATTATCGTAACAATCCTGCTGCAAATCAAGCCGGCTCTCTTCTTCTTGTTGGTTCCCTCCCTACAACAAGCGCTCCATCATAATCAATGCCAGGCCTCTCCTGCCAAGCAACAGAGGGAACTCCACACGATCTTACTCAGCACAGCCCGAATCTATCTAAAGTACAGTATACTGCATTCACAAGAGGGCACATACTGTGCTGATCCATACGGTGAGAACAACATGGACTACAAATTAAAATTTACTAATTTGATTTAAACAGACTTAATCCATAAAACTGTATATAGAAGCAGTTCTTTGTAGAGATATGGTAAATTAGATTTATGTTATTTGGCCTTCAAAATGCCTGAATCCTCAAACTGAAGAGTGTTTTTTTTTTTTTGTTAGAATAAACAAATTTTTTATTGACCTGGAGAGGTTGTCCAGAAAATCATAGCCCCTTATCTTCCACACATGTTCTAGACTGACATGTCCATATTCTGTATGTTACTTTGTAATGCCCAAAACACATTCATCTATCAAGGCCATACAGACACACTCTTTATAACAGACTGATAGAAAATGTCATTGAGTCTTAAAAGCCTCTCCTTAGTATTACTAGAGGTGTATGAGGCCGTTCATGAGGCCTCTCCAAAAAATCTATGAATAATGAATATTACTAACCTTCCATTAATCTTTAAGCAGCCACTGTGTACAAAGAATATGTTGGATTGAGTTTCAAACACTCCCTCAAAGCGTTATAAAGCCTGTGTGAATAGTGGAGTCATTCAGGGGCCGTAGTGCATAAGACTTTTCATTAAAAGACCATACAGTGTTTTCTCTTTTTTTTTTGCTCTTCAGCAGTATACAGAAGAGTAAATGTTTAATATGTAATGATATGATGATGAAACATTGTGAGTGATGTACACTCCTGCAGCAAAACCAAACTAACAAAAATAATAAGGCTGTTAAGCTTTACAGCAGAGGGACAGATCACCTTTAAAGCTACATTTAAAAGGGGGCCTGTCAAGCAAAGAGTACCCTTGCACCTCCATTCATGCACGAGCATGATAGGTAAAGGGAAGCACTAGAACTTCACAGCACTGTATTACCACCTTCAAGCCAGGAGGCAGTCTCCCTATAGAGGGGTTGTGTCTGGCTGGAGGACAACAACTACGTATGAAGAAAAAAAAAAACGCCCTTTGGAAAATGTCACGAGGAAGGACCCTCAGGGGGCCTGAGTTAGAAAAATGTCTTCCAATACAGTAGAAAAAAAAGAGCTAAACTCCTTAAGTGGAGATTAAACCCCCAAATTCCCCATTAGTGGTGCAATTTGTCTCTTATTCTACATCTGTAAGACAAATGCTGTATTTGCTCTGCAGTGCCATGATCCATTTTTCTCCCATTAGGGTGACTTATTTCGCTGCACTTTTCCAATAAATTGTGTCCCGCTTGCAAAAAGTTTGGCAGATAACAAATACCGACCAAACACTTAAGACGAGTAATAAGTAGAATAATTCATATCTGTGAAAAAGGCATATCATTGAGTTGCTCTGGACCTGCCCTTTGACCATTCTGTAGGGAGGGGGGGGTCAATCCCCTTACATAATTGTTTTCAGAGACTGTTAAGCTTATTGACTGTGGTGTTGTGCTACTAATCCGTTCTTGCCCACCATCACTGTACATCTGTGGGTGCATATGGGCCTGTGTCTTTTCATGGGGGAGTGCGGGATATCCTAGTTAGCATTATTCTGTATATGGTAAGTGCAGTTAAGAGGGATGGTGATGTACTTCATGCATTGCTGCATGAAAACAATTATGCATGAATAAAAGGAAGGTGAAGCTACACAGTCACTCGTGCCAGCAGCGGAGGTGCAGTTTTAACTTTCGGTGCAGGAGCACTTCAGGGTTGAGTTGAGTGTGCAGACTCCTCTGATTCAGCAGCAGCAGCAGAGGAGCAGAGTGCTGCATACCCGGGCCTGCTCTGATCTCAGGACCATGGATAGCTCCAACGTGCCCCAGCACGTCAAATGTAGCTTCAATGGAAAACGGGCATGACTTGTCACCGTCAAGCTGTGCCAGGGGACACTGGCGCAGAGACTGGGCCAGATGAGATGCTTAATTGGTTAAGTTGTGATCTGTAAACACACAGCTTGTGGAGAACCTGCCCTGGTTTTGTGTACCTGATCTCATGTGTTTGCCATTCGAACGCATTGTGCTAGAAATGTGAAATAAATTAGAAGCAGCTGACTTAACTCAAACCGACTGACTCACGTGCTGCAAATCACTAATGCGTAATGATGCACTGAGTTGTTGCGTTTTGGTTTTTTTGTCAGGCAGTTTTAAAATGTAGTTTTCAGCATCGCGCTTCAGCAGAGCAGGGCAGTGCACCTGTCCAGGTGAGAGAAGGACAAGCAAAAGAAAAAGAAAAAGAAAAGGCGCTGATCGTGTCGCGTGTGACATTTAGAGAACACAGTGGAGGAAGTGTGACAAGGATGCTTCCGCAGCTTCTCCGAAACAAAACGCATTCCTTCACATTTCCTCAGTTACAAGAACGCATCACTCCTTCATACAGTGTTGCCCAACGTATGTGGCTCGAATTTAATTTATCTTAATATTTCAAAACGCGGGTGTTTGCTCTTCACTCGTTCCCCCCTGCGCGATTTTACCGCATTCTGTGCATTTTCACACACGGGCCCGTCATCTTATAACGCCGCCTACAATGAAATGTTTACAACCGTGATGGTGCAATGGCATTGTCACGCTGTGTCCAGGTACTGTCGCCCCTATGCACGAGAACATGTCGCAATGAGGACCTGGCACTGCGCTGTTAATGTGGAACTGTGGGAGAATGTGCGCTTGTGTGTGTGCGTTTTCAAATCATGACATTCACCATCCTTTTCCCAAGGACATTTCACTGATTCACCTTTTGGAGCCCTGACGCGTCCCTCTCTGCTGGAATAGAAATGCCGCAATGAAACACACGTTCACTGGGCACATTTTGTGAGTGGCGCGCTCAGCCGGCGGAGACCTGATTGCCTAAATACAGATTAGCGTGTGCGCCTCAGGGCAGGCTGAGCGCGTGCCGATGACAGAGCGTTATGTGTGAAAGTGTATCGCTTGCAGACCCTTGGGTGACGGGAGGGATGGATGAAAAGGGGAGAGGGAGGGTGAGCAGGTGTCTTTTCCAGCTCTTACCTAAAATCGCTATATGGATGAATGATCCAGTATCCGGCCGTTTGAACCCTCTCTTGCTCTTTCTCCACGGCTTTCTGACTGCCGAACATACGCAAGGAGAACTTATTGACTCCGGGCTGCATCATGGCCCCAAATTGCCTCTGCATAAAACCATGTTGCCTGGACGCCCCCTCCAGATCGTCAAAACCGACCATGGCCTCTTCCCGCTCCCCCTTGAAGCCAACAGAGTTGCCGTGGTCCTTCATGTTCTGGCTCCCCGTGTTATTTTTCTGTATCGAGTCTTGCCTCTGAAAAACATTATTCCCATCAGCCTTCTCCTCCTTGCTGCTGGAGAACGAATTAGATTTGTCTTCCATGGTGTTTTTAGTCTTGCCGTTTTCCTTTGTGGCGAAGCGTTCCGTCTCCTGCTCGGGAGGGCTGCGCGCAAAACTCGAGAGAACCCGCCGTGAGCGCTCCTGTTCGTTTTTTTATGTCCTTCAAACTGTTCAAGCTCCCCTGCCTCCAGTGCGAGTGCTGCAAACTGAGACAGAGTGCCCGAGAGCCCGGTGGATCAGGTTTCTTGGGTTACCGCCATCTACCGACGGCCCCGGCTTCTGCCGTCCACTCATCACACTTCGCACGGCACTGCGGTTTAACTGGCACATGCCCCTGCACCTTATTTACATAATGTGGCTCATGATAGCCCCCCTCCGTCTTTCGGCTCTCCTCCTTTGTCATCACTTTCACACATATAGCAGGAGGAAGCCACCCGGCTTTTTACAGGAGCACCATGTAGTTCAGTGGCTGGCTATAATAAATTAATGAAGACTTAATCAATTGAGACAACATGTGGGGCTTCTTGGCGGTAGGCTTGTTTCCTACTGAGGAGTGATAATAGAAGACAACTCGGTGAAACAGATTGTGACGTCGGTGTGAGCGTAGTTTGAGACTCTGGACATATTGAAAAACTAGTTGAACATATTGTGAATATGACACCTTTTAAGGTGTTGCAGATATGATCCAACATTATTTTTTTGCGGGAGTGCGCTCACTGTGCTGCCTATAGCAAGAGAAGCACTATGGGAAATCATCAGGGTGCAGTTTATTACTCTAGGCATTGTCTGTAAATGTATTACGACATACTAATTCTGGTAAGACAGATTACTCCAATAAATCAATAGTGTTTGTTGTTATGATAAAACAGCCACCTGTACATGGAGGTGGGAATAAATGAAGGTAATTAGTGATTTTAACATTTTAATTAAGTAAAAATACTAATACCACTCTGTAAAAGTAATCAGTTCCAAGTTTAAGTCCTGCATCCAAAACGTTCTTTATTATTTTTAGTAGTAGTAAAAGTATGCAAGTATAATCATGCAGATTTATTCAAGTATTAAAAGTATACTCATTTAGACAATTTCGACCTGTTGCTGCAACCATCTTATTATTATCATTATCATTCTTGCCTTAATACAAAAGCAGTATTTCCTCGTTGTAGTTTGTTGAGATGGAGCTTATTTCACTATTATGTGTAGAAATGAAATTACTGTCATTATGAATCAGCTGATTATTTTTCTCCATTAATCGATTGGTTTATAAAACTCAACAAGTTATAGTGACACGTTAAATACGCGAAATGACCCTGAGCCTAAATTTACGCTTTGATGCTTGTTTTGTCCGGTACAAACCTTAAAATATTTTAAATACATGAATAAATATCATATAATTTAGGAAATGCAGTGAATCCTCACATTTTATATTTCATTTTGCATGAATAATTACTCAAATGATAATAGTTACCAATTGATTTTCTGTCAGTCGTGTATTTGATTAATCAGTTAATTCCTTTCAGCTGGCAAAACATCATGTCTAACAAACACTTCGTATTATTGGAATGAAAAGGTCTTAATTGTAAATTAACTACCAACTAAATACGTAATGTTGTAGAAAGTATTTCCCTCTGAGTAGAAGTACAAAGTGGCATGAAGAGAAAATATTCCACTTCAAGTACCTCAAAAGTACTTCATAAAAAGTAACAGAAAAAAGTAAGAATAGGAAAATAAAGGCAGGAGGAAAAGAAATTCAGTGAGTTACTTGAGTATGTTTTTAAATGCAGAACATTTACTTGTAATGGAGTACTCCTCCATTGAGGTATTGCTACATTTACTTGTAATGGAGTACTCCTCCACTGAGGTATTGCTACATTTACTTGTAATGGAGTACTCCTCCATTGAGGTATTGCTACATTTACTTGTAATGGAGTACTCCTCCACTGAGGTATTGCTACATTTACTTGTAATGGAGTACTCCTCCATTGAGGTATTGCTACATTTACTTGTAATGGAGTACTCCTCCATTGAGGTATTGCTACATTTACTTGTAATGGAGTACTCCTCCATTAAGGTATTGCTACATTTACTTGTAATGGAGTACTCCTCCATTGAGGTATTGCTACATTTACTTGAGAAAAGAATCTGAATATTGCACTTATTCCATCACAGATTTTAGATACTTTTTAGACTTAAATCTGTGTATATTTTATTGTGCATTTTATTGTGAGTTAAATCATTCATTAACATTCTTGAAAACCATTCATTCTGTAATTCCACAATATGGCATTATAAACCCCACGCAGTCTTTTCATGGATACACAAAACGGCAGCTGGCTGTGTACATCACTGGAGAGGACATTAGCTCAGATAATTTGCATGTTTGGTAGTGGATTATGATGTAATGATCCAAATGTTATCGTAATTGAAACAGACATCCCTTCATTTCTTTTTTTTTTTGTGTGTGTGCGTTTTCTCTCTTAGCTGGGTTTGTGTTGGATTGGATTAGTTGGCATGCAAACTGTTTCCCCTACACAAGGCCTGTGTAACTAACAGTTAATGGGACAGGGAGGGGTCTGACACAGGGAAAGATGTTGCATAAAATTTATGGCTTAAAGTAATACTGATATTGAACAAAGTGCAAATCCCAGATGGGCCATTCATGTGTCATGGCTCGAATACAGCAGGAATGAATTTAGCGGGTGGTGAACGTGCATCACAGAAGAAAGAGATGGATTATCTCGTCTAAACCTTCAGTTAAAGTTTGGTTAAATCTAATCACTGATTCCGAGTATCGGCATGCTCCAATAAAATGACAGCGAGTTATTACCTCTGACGACAAGAGATGGAGGAGGTTATGTGATCTCCCACATTTCTGTCTTTTTTGACTGATTGTTTGTCCGCAAGATATGTCGAAAGGTGTCAAAGGATTTTGATAACATTTTGTGTATTGGGGGGCCTTGGATCAAAGAAGAGCTTATTATAAAATTTGGAGGCAGATCCAGGTACGGATGTAGATTCTGCATCACTTTTTCACTTTCTTCAACATTGTCAGGATCTTTTTTTTTTCCAATATCATGAAAAATAATAATAGGCCAATCAAAATAAGATTAAAAACATACCCAGGCATGGATAGCTTGTGATGTTCCACCACTATAGGCACAACTGGATCCAGATCTGGACCTTAATCTGGATATACACTATATGGACAAAAGTATTCAGACACCTACAGGAACTTTTATGACATCCCACTCTAATTGCATAGGCATTAATATGGAGTTGGTCTCCCCTTTGCAGTCCATCTTCTACTCTTCTGAGAAAGCTTTCTACTAGATTTTTGGGTGTGTCTGTGGACCTTTGGACATTTTGGACCTTTCATCCAGAAGAACATTTGTGAGGTCAGGCACTGATGTTAGGCGAAAAAGACCTGGCTCCCAATCTCCGTTCCAGTTCATCCCAAAGGGATTCGATGGGGTTGAGTATAATCATATTATACTCATAAGCAGCTGATGGTAATGATAAGGGTCAACAAATTAGGTGGTACAGTATTAGTTTATGTGACATGATGTAGATCAGAGTAAAGCAACAACATGGCAGCATCACCATAGCTTTTGCTATATTCTGGGTGCATTCATACAGCAATTGATGATCTCGCAGTGATGCAAAATGGAACAAGTGCAACCATTTTTTCTCTTTCAGAGGTGGTAGAAATTGCCAGAAGGGCTCTTAAGAAAGAAAACAATTTTCTGATTGTTCACTTTTCAGTGGCAATGGCGTTGGCGGAGGTATGTGCTCTCTTTTGTAGGACTGAGTCCTGCACTCAGTATCTCAGTATGATGCACAATGTAAAATTGACGAAAATGAGAAAAGTGATCAGTTGTTTTTCTTTACACATTTTCACTAAAAAATATAGTGGAAATTGCAGAAAGTAAAATATAGCTAGATTTCATGAGATCTCTTACCTTATACTAAAAAATATGTAACAGTTTTTAATAATCTGTATGTTGTACCAAATCCAAGACAATCCAGCCGCATGTTAAAATACAAAATATCCTGAAAACAAAATTTCGGCACCATAAAATATGTCCCTGATTCTTATGGTGGTCTCATTGCCCCTGCTGAAATTCCATTGTCTCTCTAAGATTACATCCAGTCATCTCTGCTTACAGTCAATACCTCATCTGGACATGAGGCATTATATACCCTCTGACTGCCAGCCATTGCTTATGCCACAAATAGCATCAGCCAGCTACAGGATGGCAGCATTGTGTTACAATGCCCCCTTGGCCCCTTTTCATTTTCTGCAAGTCATTCAATGTATAACCAGTTTATCCTTTTCAGAGGGCTTGTTTCTGCTCACATTATTTTCAGGCAACAGGGAAACAACAGCAACAACATCAATTTCTGACAAAATAATGGGGGGGGAAAAAGGCTTTTGTGAATTTACTGACATAAAATATCTTTAGTGTTATCTTGTATTTTGCTTTTGAGGTCCAACCATAACCATAAATTTTACGGAAGATCGTTTATATTGTCATTAAAACATGAATCTGTAGGCGATTGACAAAAGTTTGGAATCTGGTTGGCGTTTGTAGTCCATTTGAAGTCCGAGTTGTTCAACCAATCACATTTCAGAGGGCTTTTTGTGCATGCAGCTTTATGGTCCATGTGGTGAACAAAAGAGGATGAATGCGCAGCTTTATACTAGCTTTTCTAAACATCCATTTCTATTCATAAACAGATATCCATTCATAGAGATCATCCGAAAAAACTCGGATGGTAAACAATGACCAGTAAACGGAAGAGGAAGTCTTGGACTGGTTATCCATTATCTGAACATCCTCTGGTTACACCAGAAGCCCAGAAACATTCACCATCGCCTCTATTCACTAGCTCATTCTGTGAGGATATCCGATGGGTTACGACATTGCTAGAACCTCTGTGAGACCAAGCTCAATAACTGACACAAATTAAAAATACAAATGTTCCCCCTCCTGGGAAAGTCATGACTACTAATTCACTTGTCTTCTTTGGACTCTTGCCCCATGACTGACTACTTTAATTAAACCATGATTGGGAATGGCAAGATGGTAGCATTGTAATAGGATTGCAAGTTTTGGCCCGTCTCAAGATGAGACTATCAGGGTATCATGGACCTCAGGGATGAGGCTGTGGCATTGGACAGGGACCAGCTGACTCCAAGGTTGATTTAATCAACAAACTGACTGGTATAAACTAATGAGAGCGGTAAGAGGATCAGTCAGAGTGGTGACTATGATAAAATGATCGGGCATAAGTTTGTAATTATGAGACTGAGCAAAACAATTAATGGAGAGAAAAACACCATCCAATTGTTGACCTCACCCACAGGAATAATTAGTGTTCCTGTTATATAAAAAAAAAGTTAGAAACATTTGCAGAACATCTTTTACTTGATGTCACTTGCAACAGGATGGTGTCGTGGGACATAAAGCATCAATCAACTAAGTAGCCTAAACCAGTGACACAACATTGGGGTTAATGTGACAGTTGCGATCACCATATCATAATTAGATCCACACAGCTGAGCTTTTGTTTAACCTCTACAGATTATGCAGCCACAAGGCGACAGCTGCACTTAACCTTTAAGCTCATATCCATGAATTAATAGTCATCTAGTGCTTATCAACATTACGTAACAAAGAGATTTTGTGTGCTTCAAAGCTAATGAGGGCCTTATGACATAGTCCAGTCAGTGGCTGAAGTTGTAAAGGGGAATATAAAAAGGAAAGGTGCCTGATCCACACTTGACGCCGTTCACAAGGTATCCCAGAACTGCACACTGATGTTGGACTGTTACTTTACTCTGTACATGTACAGACTTCATTTCATGTTCTCTGTCATGTAGGATAGAGATGGAAAAAGTAGAAATCAAATATACTGTAGGATAGCAGTACATTAGTTAAATAATACTGAATGAGATATTTATGTTTATATTCCTTTCAGGCCTTCAGAGGCTGGCTAGAAATTACTCTGATATGACATAAATGCAGCATAAGTGCTGGTGAATTTGCACTGCTTTTCATGGATGGCACGTTGGTGATGCGCAGTAGTGGTGTGTACCACAGTTCTACATATATCTATATATGTCTATATATATAGTATATATAGTATATATAGATATATGTAGTATGGAATTGAGACACAACCAAAGTTCGTTCCTAATGCCATATTGGGCTGCCTGCCTAACCTGGATGCGACCCAGCATTTCCAGACAACAGAGTGACCTAACACTTGATCCTGATTAACTTGAAGGACTAATACTTAGCTGTTACAAGTTACATCATGTTAGAGGTCCATTATCTCAGTGTGTACACAGTAACTGAGCCCGGACTCCCCGCTGTCCTTTGAGTTTGTGCCCCGAAGTCCTCAAGCACTATTAGCACCTATTCAATTTCAAATAACACTGTATGTGTGCACTATTATAATGGATTTTATTGTTCATGCATGTCTATTTTGCTCAGTTCTAATAACTACATTTATATAGTATCATGGAACAGAATGGGTAAAGCCTTAAAGTACACATTTTCTTGATTGAATTAGTCATTTAAAAGTGGCTTTGCAGACAGTTGCTTTGTAACCTTAGTAGAGAAAGTTCAGTGTGGCATATGGCTGAGGTCAGATGAATTTACTCAGTTACAGGCACCTTTGCCCTTTGGAGCACTCATGCTTATGCAGTGGATCAGGTGTTGATGCACCATTGACAGTCTTTCAGTGCCTAATTCCAGATTTATGTTATGCACAGTGTCCACTTGCTACGCATAGTAATCCCGAAGGATTGGCAAGTATTTTTAGTAATGGATTTACTGCTGTCCGATGATCCCTTGATGGTTGGTATCTCTCAGAGCTGTCATGTAGGAGTGGGCTTCCCTAGCCTTGCTGATGGTGTTAATAAGTATGCACGTGTGCATGTGTGTAGGCTTCTTAGCCGTCTACTTGCAAGGCCTACCAAAGTGCTAGGATAATGGAGTGCACTCAAATGCATTCAGACTTTCTCCATTCTAACGTAAGAAAATTGCAAGATGTCAGCCATCTTTTCCGAAACTCAATGTGAAATCAACAAGAAAGTGAATGCAGTTTATTCCTTTAGTGTTCAGCAACGCTGCTTTGTTGGAGAGTCTCGGTCCATCTCTGCTCCACGATGACAAATCTTCACAATACTTCAGGAAACTGAACAGATTTTACAACACTTGCTTGCCAGTTGTCAGGTTGATGCCCTTTTCTCGAATACTGCATTGTAAATGGGATGCCACAGGTCCCATGGGACCAACCCAAATCTCAGTAGAGTAGTTTTAGCTCTGCTGCAAGCAGAAGCAGGCAGTCAAAAAATATACTGAATTATTTCTGCAGCTGGAAATTTTAGACTACAAGTGGGTTTTTTTCAAGACTGGGACAACTCAGAATCAGACAGACAGAGGTTTCCTGTGCTCTAAAAACGGACACATTTTATCCTGAGCATCTCTGCATCTAGTACAGGTGTAAATGCATCTAAGAGGAGAGATGCAGGTGGGAGCCACTGTCGGTCAGCAGTATTGCATTCCTTCAAGAACATCTTAGTTTGGCCAAGTGCTTTAGTTCACCCCAAGCAGAGGCTTGGATCTGCTCAAGGTTTCTGCCTGTTAAAAGGCAGTTTTTCTTCGCCACTGTCTCCATGTTCTTGCTCATGAGGGATTGTTGGGTTGAAGAAAATCAACATTTGAAAGCCTCATTTGACTTACACATTAAATTTATAACACAAAAACAAATCTTCACCTTTAAAATATTCCAAAACATCTTTTAAATATTGCCTACACTGACCCACATGTACCTAGAAGACAGATCCGTCTTCACAGGGCCTCTGCTAATGCATCAGTTATTGTTAGGCTCTTATGGTACCATCACACTTTTGTTCCTCTGTCGCAAGAATCGGGATGAAATGAGTGTTTTTCACCTCTCCGACTCATCATCCAGCAATTTTGTGTAGCAATTACGGAGGAAAAATATTTTCTGTACTCACTGCTACATGACTGACCCTATTTTTGTATCTAGTTTAAGACTGAAATGGTACCTTTTTTTACTTTAAACAATATTGATATAAGAACAAGCTTCTGGAAGTTGAATTATTCATTTTAGAACTGCCAGTCTGTCTGTATGTGCCTTGTTAGTTTAAATATCTGCTGTATTATTGTGGCTGGCTGTTTGTTGTCTCTGAGGCATGCAGTAATATTACAACTGATGGGGCTAATTGTGTGTCATTATAAGAAATTCTTGATATAAAGGAATATATTTAAAAACAAAGCAGGGCTTATACGGGATTTTATTTTGTTGATTTGTGTACAGCTTAGTTTCTTTTCTGATATCAATATGAAACGATAACTGGTGGACATAAATAATGTTGCATAGAAATGTTTGCCAACCCATGAGCCTAAGTCCAAACCCCAGACTAAAGGAAAGGCTACGTTATAGCTGGCTGAGTATGACGGGAATCTAAACGTTAATTATAGCTCCATAAAATTCAAATCGCCATAATGTTGAAAGCCAGAGATTTTGGGAAAATCCCACAGTAATCCATGGTGATCTTAAATACTCTACGTCCCAGACAGCGCAGACAACAGCCAGTTGCAGACAGATGAGTGTGCATCTGTGTGTGTGCATGCTTACATGTGCATTTGGGTCAGGGAACGAGAGGAGGGAATTAGTTTAGATGAATTCAGAATGTTTTAAGGTAAGAGGATACGAAGTGTTCTGGTCCAAAGATGGGCAAATGAACTGAAGGGTGCTCTACAGAAATACGTAAACTGTGACGTCACCTCTTACCTCAGTCATCCAAACACTAAGCCTCCCTCTTGACTATAACTCAACTCCATTTTTTAGGAGTGATCTCTCTGCTCTTCCCAACCCTTTTTTTTATCATCCTGCTATCCCTTAATCTGTCCTCCCTAAACCCCAAACCCTCACTCAGCACTCTCTATTTTCCCTGTTCTGTCATGACGGTGAGACTTCCTGGTGTTTTAGTTTGCTGTCTCAGCATCAGAGCAAGGTTACATTTCAAAAAGAGAGAGAAAGATTCCCTGCAGCTCTACCTGTCACCACATAGGATGCCCTCACCTTGGAAGAGTGACATTGTTCAGGCTTCACATGTAAAAATTGCAAACAAAAGGGAGATGCACTATTGCAAATTCCCTAAACATGCAATTCAATGAAGTATGCTTTTTTAAATTAAAGCAAAGAGGTCTGAGCTCTATACAATCCCCAGCTAAATGTATTACCACTGAGGAGCAGATGTGAATGTTGTGATAAAGTTGGAGGTGTTCAGCTCGGGTCAAGGAGGAGTCAGGGTCATTTCACAGTGACAAAGTCTCTTAATCTCTGACATTTCTTGCCTTGAATTCAGTCCTTCAGGCAGCTTTTAATCCCAAGCTGCTGCTCAACAAGCTCCACAAGTCAAATGATTATGTTTAGGATCTGCAAATCCTCATGAAGGAGCCCGGATTTGTAAGCATGCAAAGTGTTGCTGTCTCTGACGCTCAACTTGTCACAAGAAAGTCTCAGAATTACATACAAGACATAACAATCGCATTTATGATTCATTTCAATACAAAATTGCATGTTGCGTTATTATTTTCATCGTTGTAGAAATCATCATGTCAGTAAGAACAACAATGTGTACTCACCATGTTAATTGCTGATAGATGCACAGTTGTACACAGGTGTATCTATAATAACATTAATTACAATGGCTAAGCCACTTCCTGCCGCTCTGCCTGGCAGAGCTTGAGGGTCACATCAATTTATTACAGTTACTAGTCACGCCCTGGCTTTTCCTGCTAAGAAAGCAAAACGTCTACTACGAAAATGACCCATTAATCGTGTGCAATGTTGTCAGGTCATTACACAAACGGTGCTCACAGATAATTAAGATTTACTTCAGAATTACAAATTTGTTTGAAACGGAGCTATTGATTACAGAGTCTCATGTGGGCTATCTGTATCCTCATTGTCTTCAGCTTAATTATGTGCCTCTCTATCTGTATGCTGGACCAGGCTCACTGATGTGCTGTGTCAACGAGGCATCATTATACATGACAGCTGAGCATTCTATAAATACAGTGTGAGTGAGGATTTGGACATTTTTACACCCTCCCTCAAATAAAAGATTTTATTTGTCAGCATCCATGCAGCAATGCTAAAGTGTTGTTTTGTTTTGTTTTTTTGTTTTTTTTTACAGACACAAGCCTTAAAGATCCAGTATGCATTTACTGGCATCCAGTGCAACCAGTAGAAAACCCCTTCACTCACCCTCCCTCTCCAAGTGTGTAAGAGAACCTGCTGTGGTCTGTAAAAATATGCAAAAGGCCCTCTTTAGTTTGCCCATTCTGGGCTCCTGCAGAAACAGCAGTGCAACATAGTGGACTCCATATGCATGGACTCTCTATGTGGTTTATAAAAAAATTTTAAAAAAGGTCATCCTTAGGTAACAAAAACAGAAATATTTCAGGTGATCATGCACTCATGCAAACACAATTATGAATATTATATTTAATTCCTGCCTATATATTTCATAAATCCTACACATCCTGTCTATAATGGTTAACAAATGATTTTGCCATGAATATTCTACCAAAACTGTTTCCCAGACTTGATTGTGTTTCATTTGACGCTTGTGTCCAGATGTCTTTGCTTGCCTTGTATTTGTGATGAACTGCATCACAGCAAACAAGCTGTACCTGTCATAAGTGCTGCAATATTGAAATATGACTTTAATCATGTTTGTTTCATTTCTCTCAGGTCCCAGGTGGTGAGGGGAAATGCAGTGTGCATTCAGAAGCTAAAGACATTAAGCGGTTTTTTTCTAACTGTAGAGGAGAGGTCCAGAGAACATTGCTACAACAAAGCACAAATGATTCAAGCTTCAAGCTGGATTTACCATCATTGTCTTCATAATATATGCTACTAAAACATATTTTGCTTTTGAATTTTACTGATGCATTTAGTCTAAAGCAAAGTGATATTTATCAGGTTCTCCATCAAGGATCAGAAAGTGAGATAAGAACCGTCTGGTCACAGCCATACTGTGAGGATCCCCTAATGTTTAATTGACCATAGGAATCAATTTTTAAAGTGCACGGTGTACATTTCAAGCAGCCATCCTCAATTAAACATGCAATGTCTTTGTGAGTCTGATTTGTTAACATCTTGATTATGATGGTTAGATGATCAATTCTGCTGAGGTTAAAGTGGATTTTTAAAGAAAATAAAACTAAGTGTTGTTAAATGAAGGGAAAACAACTAACAACGCTTCTCCATTTTTTTCCCCCAACATTCATTAGAACCAAAATAGGCCCAGGACAAAGCCTTAGTCCAGGATTAAGTCTTTTTAGCTCATCCCCATGAATAATTGAGGTGTCCACAATGGCAAGGTGCCCCACTTCGATCCCAAGCTAATGAATCAGTCACTAATGACTAACTTAGCTCATCAGTCTTGACATCAGTAGACCCATCATTTAAGCAACAACACCTCAGAATGACTGTTGGCTTTAAGTGTCAGCTGGAGGTGTCAGAGCTCCTGTTCTGCCTCGGCCAGCAGCAACTTATTTCCCCAGAGGACGTGACAAGAGAGGTACAGTTGTTTTTATTGCCCCGCTTGTCTTAATCTTCTCAAAACAATTGTGACTTTAACCGGCTTGACATTTGATTTACCGACTTAATCTTGTTTTCATTGTATTTTAATCCCTGTTCTCTTTACCTTATCTGACACGTCTCATTATTAGTTGAGAGTCCCTGTTAAGTTGTTTCTTTGTCATTGTGGCAGCAGGGTATTGGTGAGTTCAGGACAAGGGAAACAGGGGGAGTAAGGAGTGGTTCAGGGTAATAGGGCCAGAGAGGAGAGGGCTAATTATTCCAGGTGTTTTGTGTTGAACTGATTGCTCTCTCTCCTTCATATTGCAGCATGCTGGACCTGGACCTGTCTGCCTGTGTGAGACGGGAGACGTGAGAGACACGTCTGGCTCAAGAAGCTGAAAAGCTGAAGTTGTGTTATTTTACTATTTGCGTTCAAATAAAGACTCTTACTTAATGTCATCATCGGTGCCATCACTGAAAAGGACCCACACACACACACAGTAGCAGAGATCGAAATCAGGGTATAAATCTTTAAAATCAATTTAGGTGGGAGTCATTTTGTCACACAAGTCACACTTTATGATTATTAATTATGCCATTATGCCCACTAATATTGTATGATGAGGTGCCGATTAAGGGGTAATATCATAACTAATGGTATTGCTGTTAGTTACGTCTTCCTATGGTGGTGATCGAACAACATCACCTTCATTAAATACAATTCTGCAGATTCCTCTCTGCAGCATGAAGCAAACCAATCTGTGAAGAATCAAAATCGAAATATATTTAGAAAAACAATATCTGTCCAAGTTGCTGCCTCAGATGTTGTTGTCACCTCCTCACTGAGAGGTCACATGATCAATATTGCTTCCCGGCAATCCAACACATTGTTCGTAAAAATGTTGGCAGTGACTCTCAGCCCTCAAGCTCCAACAAGCTGATTATACACAACCTGGATGGCAGAGAGCCAAAGTAAACAAGTGGTTGGTGAAGATAGTTGAAACGAGGCAAGAGCTTTATTATTGCTCTCGGGAGTTTTGCACAGAAAGCCAGAGGTGTCGGAAAATGTTTCGCTTATATTCGAGTGAGGAAGACGATTCCTGTGCTGTAAAATTCTAGTTATTTTTCAAAACAATGGATCAATTTGTCTTTCTCTTATTAATACTTTCACCTTCTCTGTCCAGGAACGTCCACCTATTTTCAACAATTTATTCTTTAACTATAATATTATTTTAGTATTTTAAAATATATTATACTTTTATAATATCTTTAATTATCAACAACTATTAGCCCCAGTCTTAACATTACAAATACTCATCAAAATGTGTGTGAGATGCCCTCAGTCATCCTAGTATTTACCTGCTCTCACAGTTATATCATCATTTACAGACACATTTATAAATGACAGTTTTTGTCAGAAGCGCTGTGTCAGATTTCTGTTTGACCATTTAAATTATTTTTTCAGATGACAATCTTTTCCCAGAAAATCGTTTCATATCATTTTGTTTTTCAAAAAAAAAAATTCCATGCTTATAAAATAATTCTTGCATTTCTGGCATTGCAACAAAGATGTAATTCTGTGCTTAAACCATTTGATTTGATGTGGAAATTGCTCTAATCTTTTCACTGGAAAAGCATTTTCCATTTTGTTAATTAATCTGCCCATGCAGCTTTAGTGGGATGGTCAGTCTGAACTCACTAAACCTTTTATGTAGAGACCCTATATGTCAAAGTATGGTTTGCTCTCTTTAGTAATGATTACAAATAGAAGT
Source organism: Chaunax sp. Z400 (assembly GCA_037577475.1). Classification (NCBI taxonomy): domain Eukaryota; kingdom Metazoa; phylum Chordata; class Actinopteri; order Lophiiformes; family Chaunacidae; genus Chaunax; species Chaunax sp. Z400. The sequence continues at coordinate 16,480,904 of CM075199.1, forward strand.
CTAAAGGGTTTGGAACAAAATTTTAATATTCATGATAATAATGATTATAATGATTTTTGCATTATTTTGGAGACATTTTTAAAAGATCGTTTAATTGTGTCACTGCTTTTTTCAAATTAATTTAATTAAGAGGTGAGCCAACAGTTTGAAGTGAAAATATATTGATATAATTATATTTGCACACACGATAGATCGATTTGTGGAGGATAGTGGCATGTAGGATAATGGGTGTTTCTGCTCTCACTGTCTCTTTCAAGCTTGCAATCAATCTGCCCTGACGGAATAGGCTATGAACGACTCAGGGTCAGTCCACCTACTTACGTCACAGAGTCATGCATCACATGTGGAAAAACCTTTGGCTCTGCAGCTGTAACCCCACTGACAAAAAGCTATCCAGATAGACAAAGACTCCATTTGAACAGGTTCACGCTGGCGCTGTATTTTAGGTGTTACAGTGGAGGGAAGTTGGCAGCGTCCAGCCACTGACTGATGTTACAACCATGTGGAGGCTTTCAAGAAAATTAGTTCTCAGAGGCAGAACATGCAGTCACTGACGGATTGCTCTTGACTTTCCTCCTTAATAGATATCAGGGCTGAAGGTTCTTTCCTCTTCCCCGTCCTTGTTACTCATTAGATGATTTGATGGACGGTCAGAGTGCAGTCTCACGGATAAATAATGACACAAGTGGCTCTTGTTGAGCATTCTGCCAGCGTGCCACAGTGCATTTACAGCCATTCATTTGATCCTAAGGCAAAGTTCTGCTTTCCAAAGTGATGATAAAAAGTTGTTATGATCCATTGTAGAGTTCTGCAGAACAAAGTGAGCAGTAGCTGGGGACATGTAACTGAGAGCCTGCCACACAGGGACAGAGCTGTATTATGATTGATAAGCCCAAACATTGCCTTAATTGAAGAGCGTGTGCCATCCAGGCAAATCAGCTTGATACAAACATACATGCACATATTCATGCATAGTTTATGCATGAATAAAGGGCATAGGCAAAACACACACACACACACACACATACTTTTCTCCCATTCATTTGCTGTTCTTGCACATGCTGTTTGCCTCTCTTTTAATGAAAATCCCTTATGCAACACACCAAAAAGCTGTGTGGATGTGCTATCTGGCTTCATCATCATACTAATAACCACCCGGTACAGCTACCAGTTACATCCCCCCCCAAACCCCCTCCTCTCCCCTTCCCTCTGCCAGCATCCATACCCAGGGAGTGCAGCTGTGTTTCATTCCCCTTGTTTCATCTCATTATGCAATTCTCTTCATGCCTGCTAATTTTTCACTAAAAATATGCTACAGGGTGCCTCCTGCTTTTTTTTCCTTTTTTTTTTCTGAGATAGATGAAGGTTTGATGCTCCTTTTCAATGCACAGTTCTATCAAACCAATATCAATCAAACGGCTGATTCAGTTGGTACTATGATGTATTCTCTCACCTAAACACAATATAGCCTCAATCACCTGACTCCATATCATTGGCATCTCATAATAATAAGTTCAGTATCTTCTGTCATTTCAGGGAGCACACCATCATTTCATTTCGGGGGGTCAGCTTTAGGCTAATGTGTCGATAAAATGCAGGTTAGAATAATCAGATCAGAGATTTATGTTCATGATGAAGACCACTGTCCCTCCGAGGTGCTGTAACTCTCAGAATCCATGAGATTAACATACGGGCATTATTTAGTGGTCTTAAAGTGGAGTCAGTAACCCGTTTGACATTTTCACTTACATTCTTATTTTAAAACAAATATGGATTATGGCCACTTTAAGGTACCTACTTGAACCCATTAGTCAAATCCTAGCCAAAAAGCTTAATTATGATGAAATTATATATGATATAAAAACATCTCATTACACAGGATAAAGATGTTTCTGAGCTTGGGTGCATATAATCGCTACAATATCTTAACTGTAGCAAATGAGTCATTTCCATGGTTAAAGTAATACGTTACATGTGTGGGCGCGTTGACCATTTGTCTATTACAAATGGAAATTGCATACTGTGCCCAGGCATAATAGTTACAGCACTATAAATCCACCTTTTAATGATCAATGAGGAAGACTTTGCAGTTTCCAATAGGCATGAGTTTTTCTAAATTAGCCCTTCCTCTTTCAGCAGTCACTGGACCTTTGTGTATCCTGTATCTGCTTTTATAATCTACTACACAGTGTGACATTTCGTCATCAATACAAGGATGAATATCCGACATATTTACATGATGAATTACTGTATTAAGTCTTCTTCTGAACTGGGAGACGTTTGTGTGGAAACTAGACTCTATGAGTATATGAGCAGAAATCCTTCACAGCTCCTTCGGAAAGGTGGGTTGAAGTTTCACAGTCGTGCTTCTCTCTGTCTGTGAGCTGGGATGTGTTTACAAGTTTGAACAGGGCACCAGACAATCTGTGTGTAATGCTACAACAGCATCCACAACACCCACACCGCCAATGCAGCAGAAGATATAATCACAGTCACCTCAAGTGCAAAGAAGAGACAATCCATCGAAGCTGGGACTAAATCTCCAGGATTGTTATCATAGAGAAACAACAGATTGTTGGATATCAAGCGAATGGGCCAAATCCTTAAAAAGTGTAGCTTGAACAATTCCAACAAGCGCTGTAAACACAGATAAAATCTCCGGCCATGCAATGTGAGGATTCTTCACTGTATTCTTTTTTTAATCTTGCTGAACATAAACAAGAACGTCACAGGCATTGAGAGAGTTGGTTGCATTTGCAGGTTTTAGATAATATACGAGGCACAGATTGCTGCATGATTAATATCGCAGTTAAACAAGAAGCTGAAGATAAATCACAGGCCCTGCTTAAAATATCATCTTCAAGGCTTTGATGTCAGCACAACTGTATACAAGTGTATACAAGGACTTTTATGTAGGTCAGGCTAATAAATTGTATTTTCCTGGATACATGAAATACAGCACAAGATCAGATCTGACCTGATCCAATATATCAGCCAAGGGGTTGTGTGTTTGATATCTTCCAGCCCTGTGAACAGCAGTCCAGACCAGAACCAGGGTGAACACTGGTGCATTTGAAAGGCGGAGAAATGTTCAGTGACTTAAAGGAAAAACTAACGTAGGCCTATACCTCCCTCCACCCACATCCTCATACATGTTTTCACACAGAGACGCATGCAGCAGTGATGGTATTGTATTAACAGCACCCTCATGTGAAATGCAGCCCATCTCAAGCCCTCTTGACCGTTACTGCTCTTTCATGCTCTTCAGGCTAACGCCCCAGTGCACCAGCCACTTGTACATTCTGCACCAATACTCACTGAAGAGCTATTCACCTGCCTCAGCAGGTTCTTTTATAGAAATAATAATACACTCAATATGTGTATGTATATGTATGTATGTATGTATACGTATATATGTATACGTATATACATAAATTTAGGGGGTTCCTGGTCCTCCACAGGCCTCCAAACGCCCTCCCGCAGTGCGATGCTCTGCAGACTGTGGTGTTATTCCGGCTGTGGAAGTTCACTTGACGGACTTGGTCCAGAGAGGGCCGATGCAAGATCCCCGTCCCAACGCTTTCAGGCGTTCTTCTGCCACTTAGAGGATGATGTCACCCCTGGGAGGGGGTGGGGGAAGGGAGATGGTGCATTCCACATTGATGGCCATTTAGTTGTCCTCAGATAAAAATTTTAATCAAACAATCACTGCTTCTGACAAAAAAAAAGGCAGGTTCTTGTTAGATTAAAATGCCCTTTCAAAACAGGTTCAATTGTTTGTGGATTTAATTGTAATTGGAGTGAACTTAATTTAGCTTTATGCATAAATGTAGGTCCTCATTCAGAGATGTTTAGATGTGATACAGCACAAATGTGGCATGTATTCATCCATTGTGGACCATACACATACAGTACAGGTACAGTACTCTACGGTTGGACACAGACTGCATTGCAGTACTCTACTGCATCCCATTATTCATTTCACGCCAGGTCTTCATTGCGGCGATATTTTTTCATTTTATGCTCTTTGGTATTTCTCTCATTCGTCATTTTCTTTATACTTTTTGATTGTCCCTCCTTTCCCATCAGTTCCACTTAGCGATTCAATTTCGTCACGAGGAATCTCTGCACACATGACAAAGTGCATTTTGTTCTCATTCATATTCACGTGTCAGTATGTAAAAATCGTGGATCGTGCAGAGTGCCCACATAAACAGAAGAGCAAAGGTATCTGTGTAATAATAAACCTGAGGGGGGAAATGAACTGCAAAGGAAAATGAATATAAATGATGAGAACGATTGATATACAACTAGTTTGATCTATATGATTCCCCTGCAGCTTGGCAGCAAGTATAGGCTGGTTCTCTATACATGCATTATCCCAGGTGTCAGGTTTGTGCTGTATGATACAGCCCACTTTGTTTGATATTTTAAGCTCACAGAGAGCTTACGTCTCACAGCAACAAATCCCAGCCTCCTCTTTCTCCTGCGTAATCGTCTCTCTCTCTCCTGACCCTACAGTATAGGGTTGTATTTGAAAATACATCTGTGAGGGAACCAACAATAGATAACAGTCAGAGACATCAAGCGTGCCTTTATTTCTTCTTCTAAACAAACCTGAGAAGAAAGAAAAGTACAGAAAGTATTCATTCACATACACTGTAAAACAATTCACTGTAAATTTAAAAGGAGTTGCAGCAGCTTCGGCTGCAAAGTGCTGTATTTTTTTTTTTTTTTTACAGTTTCTTATAATTACAGTATATTAATTGAAATATAGAGGTAATTATTGTATCTTGTAAAATTACAACACAGTACTGATCACAATTTTGTCAGTAGTATTACTGTATATTTACATGTTATGTTTGAATCTGCAGTATGTATCCTGTACTTAACGACAATTAAATAATGTCATTGTAATACTACTATACTAAAATGGTAAATTGATTATTCTTGTATTGCCTCTTTCTAGTCTGACTCGCCATGCAAACCGCATTACAACACAAGCAAGCATTCAACCGTTAACACACAGAGGCTACCAAGGGGGTAAACTAAACTAACTAAACTAAACTACGACTAAACTACGAAACTACAACTAATAATGATAATAATATCAATCATATTACTGATAATAATAATAAATAATAAACAAATTACTATCACGCTCTGACAAGGATAATGGCTGCTTACTTAAAGGAACTTGAAAATTAGTGTCTAAGGGCACGGATGCTCTCGCTACTGGAATGCGAATGGACCATAACCTTTATCATAGCAGAATAATGACAGAATGACATATAAAAAGCCCAAGTTCAAAATGTGCCTAAAAGTGTAAGAAGAAACCAATTATGAGATGCACACCTTTAGGGCATGTTTGAAATGTCATTGAATTTCTTTTTAGTCATTAACTATTCGTTTTATTAACTTATTAATAAGATTTGTAACTCTTGCTTTTGATCTATTGCTTTTCTTTATGGTAACTTGTCCCTCATACTGTCCCACGCCTGTTTATCTGACATCTCTGACATTTAACTTTGCCTTGTTGTCTGCCACTGTACGACAATACGACGGCAGAAGACTGTTCAGATTTCACTCTAAGTTTTACAGTGTTTAAGTCTAAACCAGTTTATACATTTGTATGTCTTTATTTGACTAATAATCATGGTCAAGCCCATCAGACAACAACATGGCCAGATGGTGCACACCAGATGTTCATGATTACTGAGAATAGAAAATGATTCCTGATTTCAGTGTCATTAGCAAATAAAAAAAAAGGGGGGGGGGGGGAGAAATTCCTGTTTCTGGCTCTGATTCAAAAAGGCAGACAGGAATGCCCTTCGTCTTTTGATCCCATGTGGGGGAGGAAATGGGGGAGGCTAGATGGTGTTGATGTAATCACCACCGCTTTATAATAAAAGATGGGCTGGTCTCGCAAGGTCCCCTGCCCAGATGTTGTTGCGTAATAGCTCATTGAAAATGGAAGCTCTGTTGTTTAATATTGGCTTCCGACCTCTGGGAGCAGTCAGCCGGCTTTGGCTGCATGAAGCTGAGCTGATGCCCATAGGAGGTAAAGCCTGGGTCATTGATGATGAACTGTCGTGTAAGCCAAAGGATGGATGGGCCCTCTGCTGTGCAACATCTGTAAGCCAGAGATATTAGATGACTGCTACAGCTCCAGTTCTATACGCATTTAGCAGAGATGACGCATCATAACTTGGATTTACATGAAAGAGGATTGAGTCAGTTGCACGCAGCATTTCATTGATATTTATTTGGTAGTGGTGAAAAAGACTGTCGCTGATGGGCTGGACTCAAGATGCTCAATCATACTGAGAGGAGCAAGTTGGGTTTTTTGAGGATACTTGATGACTGTGGTTCAGACAAGTATCTTGTAACATGAAAAATCTGAAAATGCTACATTTTAAGTCAAGCAGAAATAAACCAATAAATTGGTCCATAATTTGTTGGCATATTTCATTATGACTTACAACTGAACAGATATATCCAGAACCCCTAAACCCTTTTTTTTAACAAATAGCAGACACACATCTATTCTAATGTTCTTCTCCATCCAGTGCTGCATCCACAATGGCTCATTCCCTGGTTTGACCGGGTCTTCAGACGTCTG